>CM053403.1:135812791-135836074 GCA_028644305.1 Xerus rutilus
TTTGCAGTGCTGGGATTGAGCCAAGGTTCTGGCATATGCTAAACAAATATTCTACCACTGAGAAATACTTCCAGCACCTGGATCATTGTATTTCCCCCTTCACTCTTGGAGTTATAATTTCTATTTTAGAGGCTATACTTAAATTTTACTTTTTAAATATTTATATTTTGAAATGATTACAGACTTACGGAAGTTTCAAAAACAGTACAAAGATGCCCATGTACCTATCTCACAGTTTTCTCTCAATGACAGTATTTTACATAACTGTTGTATATAATCAAAACCCTAAAATTGGCAGTGGTAAATATTTTAAATAGACAACAGATTTTGCCAGTTTTTGCATGGTTTATTTTATATACATATACAGTTCTAATATGTTTATCACATATGTAAATTGGTATATTCAACACTGCAATCAAGATACAGAACTGCTCCATGCATGAAGGGACTCATCAACTACCTCACACACCTTCCATTTCACTCCTGGAAGGACTACTTTGATATTTATCTAATTGTGTTATTACCAAGAATGTTACTAAATGGAATTGCGCTGTATGTAAACTTATGAGATTGTCAGTTCTCCTCTTAGCATTCACATTTTGTGTTTCTTTGTGAGTAGTATTACATTATATGGATGTTCCAGATTTTGTCTATACATTTGTATCTTGAAGGGCATTTGGGTGGTTGACAGTTTTTGGCCATTACAAATAAAGAATACAAATATACAGATTGCTGCATACACATAAATTTTCATTTCTCTAGAATAAATGCCCAGGAACATGATTACAATTTTAACACAAAATTAATCACACACATATGTATATCTATGTCATATATATGAACAAAGTGCAACTTTAATCAATATTTGTTTCTTCCCTCAAACAAATCAGTGTTCTAAATTTATAAAAATAGTGTATTTTTCCTGTAACGCACCATCATCTCTAAATGTGTGGAGTCTTAGTTCTGATTTATTAAAAACATTTATTGTAATCAGTACTTACTTAAATGTTACAACAAATTTTATTAATTTATTTGCTTTACATCTTTTTGCATATTTCCTTCTAGAAATTTTTCATCTTGGTGAAATATATTTTTATCTCGAAAAGCTTAAGTGAAAGGTCTACTTTTCGAGTCCTCAAATGTCTGAAAATGCCTTTATTTGGCCCATCTCTCTTGAATGAAAGTTGGACTATTTGATTTTTTCTCCACAGTAATTTCAAGGTATTCTTTTCATCATTCTTGTATTTTGATTTTAAAAATCACAGTATTTCATTTTCTTCATTTTAGTGTAATCTTGTATTTCTGTTTGAATTCTTTTGGATTTTTTTCTTATTCACATTATTATTATGGATCATTTTGAACTATTATGTCCCTACTAGTTCTCTGTTTTATCTTTTTTTTGTTTGTTTTTTTTTTTTTTACAGTGAGCTTTTACATTTGGAGGACTTTCCTGGCTCCACCTCTCCCATGGCTTTGCAAAAATTCTCAGGTGTTATTCCTTCAAATCTTAATAAACTTACAGTTTAACTAAATTTTATTTCTTATTCATCCCTCTGGAATTCTTAGAGATAGATTTTGGAACTTCTGAAATTATATTGCTCATCACTCTTTTCAACCATCTACTGAATTTGCCTTAGAACAATTAAATTTTTCATTTTTAATCTCTTCTTAATTGCTGGATTTTGGTTAGATTTTCTCCTGTACTTATTTCATAACATTTTCCTCCTCCTTAACCTGAGAATAACTTACTGTTTATTAAGTTAATATTGATGGATTAATTCATTTTATTCTATCTCAGCTTTTTAATGTGTAAAACTTGTTAATTCTTTTTGATGGTGCTGGTTTGCTCAGAGGCTTGTCTTCCTAATGAAGACTAATGAAGACTTTAAGGCATGAGTCTTGAGCTGAGACTGCTTCAGTGCTGAGGCGGGTGCTGAGCCTAAGGCACAGCTGTGGGGAGAGCAAGGTTTAGGATAAGATGATACTGGGAAACAGCTTCTGGGCTTTCTGGAATGTCCTGAAGCTTACTGCTGGGGCCTCTGCTGGGGCCTCTCTTTCCTTTCCCTAAAATGACCTCTGATGATTTTCATTTTTTCTTTTTCTTTTTGGAGGATACGTGCATATCCTACGAAGAGAATAACACACACACACACACACACACACACACACACATACACAGAGTTATAATTTTTTAAATCTATTCTATCTTTTCTATACTTTTGATGCAGAACTAAAGAATTCAGCATGTATTGAATTTCCTTATAAGCCAAAGATTTAGACATATTCATAGTACTATTGATTTAAACCATAGTTACATAGTAAACCTTTTTTTGTATTTCTTAAGTTATAGAGACTAATCATCTCTTTAAAGATTTTTGTTTTACATCCATATATAGGTAGATTTCAAATATTCTAATCCATTTCAGTTTTATTATTCATATAATCTGTAATTTGAGAATTTTTTTGTCCTTCAAAGTTTTATTTTGTGGTTGTTTCCCTATGGTGAAAATTACTGATTTCTTTAATTACCAAATAAAATAATTTTAAAACTCCATTTGTTCCCTGTCCTTTTTTGCATAAAATTATTTAGTTCATTTTAACTTTTTTCTTAGTTTTCCCTAAAATTGAGTTATCAATTCGTTATTTTGTTGGTTTGAAATTCATCCTTTTTGTTTCTAGGCTGACTTTCACTCCCCTGGGATTTTATTTATTAGCAGGAAGCTATGCTGTGTTGTATCAATTGTCTGCCAGGAGAATTATGCTGAAAGGGTTGGTAAAGCATTGCACAAGTGGTTCCATTTAAGATAGGTCTTGAATTTTTCAAAATCGCTGTGAATTATAAAGAAGTCTGCAATAAAAAGTTTTGTTTTATCAATACTACATGAAGCAATTTGCCTTTAACCATATTTTTGTACCCAGACCACAAACCACATCCGTTTACACCCTCTATAAAAGAACAATTTGAAGTACTAAAAAGTGATCCTTGTTTCCATGTGAATTTCCTTTTGGCCTAAGGCTAAAATTTGGCATCTGTGGGTATGTTTGGGATTTGACTAGGAGAAATGCCAAGAGAGAAATTCTGCCAGGGCATACTATATTTCATTTCATATAAGCATCCTCAAATGTTCTCAACCTCATAGCTTACACTGTATTTTTCCTTCTATTTCTCTTATAAAATAGAGGCAAAATATTGTGAGTTTGAATGGGGTAAATGAAAGAATATGTTCTATCTTTAAAATGGTGTTATGCCTTAGAACTGTAGAAAAGATGACTTTCTATGCCACATGGAACAAAGAGCAAATTCAGACAGGTTTTGCTAGGGAAATGCATTCAGAAATAACCCAGAGAAAAGAACATGAACAATGTGCTAGTCACAAATATTTAGTATATATATTTAATTTGGTGTTGGTGACTAGCACATTGGTGATAACTGTATATGTTACAGTATTATGCTAGGAATAAATGTTCATGGCAATATGTTTTGATCATTCTTGTGGGTTTATTAAAATTCAAAAACAAAAGACATCATTCAGGTTTTTTCAGTGCTCTTTTCCCCAAATTAAAACAAAAACAAAAAGCAGAAAAATAAACAAGAGCTAGCTCAATTTAAAAGAAGGAACAAATGCAGACATTGAGATATTCCTGGTTGATGGTCAAGGATTTGACTGAGTCGTCTTCTCAATTTTACTTTTATATTTTCTTCCTTTCCTTGATCTAGTTTTTGTTGTTAAAATACTTTGTCATTATACTTTTCTAGATTCCAGTAATTTAAAAAATTCAGATTTTTTAGTTAAACAGATACTATTTATTAAATAATTTTTGAAAAACATTTTAATTTATCATATTTTTGAAGATGTGTAATCAATGATTCTATTATTTATTTAATTACTCTGGAATGATTCTAGGATACGAAATAGGCTCTCAAAAATATAATTAAAGTGCTACATCATTTACTAGTATGAAGTATGTGATGCTAGTTTTATTAATTCAGAAAATTAATAAAATAGAAAATTAAAAGAGGTAAAATTTTTTTCTATAGATTTATTTATTTACCCAATTAGATCATAATAGTACTAAAATGATTTGGTCTATATCATGCAATTTTATATTTGATATTTTGCACATTAGAACATCTTTTATCTTGTTCTGAGGAGGAAAATCTAAAATCAGATAACAAATGAAGACCCATAAAATGTAATAGCTCATTTGAGTATCTACTCTTAAAAATAGTTTTTTTTTTTTTTTTTTACCCTCTCCCTCTCTTTGCTTTTAATGATACATTCCCTCTATTGATGTTCTGAAACTTGGCTTTTACTATGCCTGTGCTTCTTTTACTAAAGATGTCTTCCATCTGCTCTCTGGAGCTCCAAACTTAGAACTAAATACCATAACCTGAATTTTACACTTCTACTTCTAACTTAGTATGATATAGACTGACCTGATTTTCTTCCTGGGATCTGCCACTCACTCACTAAGAGATCTTGGGCAGATTGCTTCAATTACTTTAGTTTCAACGTCTAATATAAGGCAACATGTGATAACACAAGTAATATTCTAAGAACTGCTTGGCCAACTCTTTCCTCACCTGACCTCTTCTCTCCAAGTTTCTATTTACACTATATCTACCATGTTTTCTTCTCTGTCTTGATGCTGTACTGCCTCAGGACCTCAGAATGCCTTCGTCTTCATGTCTACCGGACAAAACCCAAACTTTTTTTTAAAGCTCAGAGCCTTTCCTGCAGCTAGTGACTTCAAGCAGCTCAGTTATTTCTTCATTTAAATTCCCACTTCACCTGTTTCCTTTCTGTCTGCCCTACAGTAGTTAACTTTGTCCATCAGGCTTGGTGTTTGTTCCTTGGCTGTAGAATCTGCATCTTCATCTTGATATCAGGGATTGTAAATACAACTTTTCATTTAGTACTTCATAGTTATTTGTTGAATAAATAAGTGGGCATGTGTTGTTTAGTTAATTCCCATGTGATTTCCCAAAGAATTCAAGTTAACTTCTGAGGATAGAATTAATTAATACAGCAGTAAAAAGATAGGCAGTCCTTGATATAGTACTTTGTGTAAAACAAGAATAGTCTCAACAGTTTACACTCACTGCTTATAAAAAGGTTTAAGATTTTAAATTCATTTTTGTTGTGGTTTTGGATTTATATTCAAAAGGTTTTTTTTTGTGGTACTAGATATTGCACCCAGAGCCTTGCACATGCTAGGCAAGCATTTTACCACTGAACTACTTCTCCAGTCCTCAAGTCAAAGATTTGAAAAGCATTTATTTAGTTTCTTTTGCAAAATGGTTTTAAATGAGATATTTACTGAGCAACATAAGTACACTGAATGGTGTATCCCATTCAGTTAAAATTATCCTAGGAGAGGGAAGATTTTAATTATTGATATTTGATTCGTGGAAAATATTTATTTCTGAGTATGTATCTTGTGAAACCGGGATCTTCTTGACTTTAGTGTCATGTATATTCAATGATATTTAAACATTGGTTGCAAAGCAAAGATTCTTTACATTTTTAAGTAGAGTGTGGGCTCTGTGGTTTTTTGAAAGAGTCAACTATTCAGAATTAACTATTCTCTAAGCATTTTATGAGATACAGAAAGGTTGTAACAGCCAATATACTTAGCATTTGTTGTCTAACAGATGAACTTATGAATATTTGAGAATTATTTTAAAACATACTTTTCAGTGACTCATTAAGTCAAAACATATTCTGCCCTTTAAAAAGGATATTCTGTCGATCCTCCAAATATATTCTATAATTTAAGCTTCTAATTAGGAGCTTTGCCACACAAACTTTGCATTAGGTTTTTGTATAACATAAATATTGCACATTCATGGTTTTTTAATTCCCAGTATCTACAGTTGGCCTCTTGTGTGTGTGTTTGTGTCTGATTGTTAGTTCCTCTTTAATTGATTCAAATAATTATTGAATGTCACAATTTTAATTGTCACTGAGTTTGTTAACATTATTAATGGTGTACCTTTGCTATCATAATCAAAGTTTACAGGGAAACTTTTTAAATTTTAAAAGGTAAAAGAACACAGGAAAGACTTGAAAGCTAATAACACTAAATTTTAGACTAAGTGTCTTCACCTCCCCATTTATTTATTCACACATTTGTATATTCAGCAAATATTTATTGAGTACCAATTTATTCCCCTGAAAGGGGGCAGAGCTACAGAAACACTTTGGAACTTGGAGCCGTACCAAAACTTTTCAGTTAGACTGAAGAGGGAGGAGACTCAATGCACAAAAGAGAATTCACTGAGGTCTCTGTGGATTACATAGCATCTGCCCTTGATATTTATATTCTCACTCAAGTTTCATAAGAATATTAAGTATGTAGGTCTTTCAATCTTGTTATTAAACATAAGGTTTTCAGAAGTTAGATTACTTATACAAAAAGAAAGTGGAATACACACTTGGCTTTTCCATTGAGTGAGTGATGGTTCCTTACCATGAAATTGTTGGTTTTGTGCTCACCTCTCCTGTGTTAAATGGAGGAGATATTCTGCATCTTTTCTACCCCCAAACATAGTGTGGCAAAACGAGATCACATAATTGAAAACATTGAGTTTCTATAAAGAATGATGCCATAAAATTCTAAGGTATCATTATAGGGCAAAATAGCAGTAAATTTTATAAAACCATCGTCTTTTCCCATTAAGACATTTAAAATTCTTACAATATTAACTTCTTTATACTATAAATTGTTCCAGAGTCCTATATAAAATGTAAAAGAACAACATCATATTTGTGGGACACAAAAGATGATTATTGATATGTGCCACACATATACTTGAAACAAATGAGTAAGCTTTGTGATTAAATTCATAATTTTTGGTTTTGTTCCTGCTAATTTTTAACAAATTGAGCATATTGAGGGAGGAGGATGTGTTTAACTTCATGTGAAGGGGTAAGTGTTTGGACTATTAAGTTTAGGGTCCATTTGCTCTTTTGTCAATCTCATAAGGTAACTTCTTCTGAACAAAATTATAGCAACACTTGGTAAATAGGTTGCCTGTGTAAAACATAAAGCATCTCTTTTGGAAATCATGTTTGGTTGATTTATGTATTCCAGTGAATTTATCATGGGATTTTAAATGTCCTGGTTTTTATTTAGAATAGTATAGTATATTATGATATTTACTGTTTTTAATCTTTCTGATTACAGAGAGAAAAAACTATAAAGCAATAGGAAACAATTGCTGTTAAAACGAGATATTGACACTAATATTTTCCATTTGTTTGATAACTGATTTTTTTGCATTAACATGGTCATGCTAAACATTGGACAATTCATCATTCCTAGGAAAGAACTTAGAATATATCATTGAATATCTTAAAAACATTTATTCTCATCTCATTTACTTTCCTCTTGACATAAAAGAATCATTTCACATATGAAAATATAGGTTAAGTTTCAAGAAACTGCTTGAAAATTTGTTAGAACTTTTAATAACACGGAGGGAAATTGCAAGAAACACAAAGAACGATTTCCAAGAATACCAGAATAATTCTTTTTATACCAGGAATAACTGTCACCATCAACACTATAATCACCTTGCTGCTAGGCAGACATTTAATAGATTTTAACAATGGGACCTTTACTCTCATACTTTGGGATTGGTGCAAAATTTTGATCTTTTATTAAACTCAACTGGTAAGAGACTTGTCAAAAGGACTCATGAAACTACATTACTAGGTCAAGTATATTGGTTACTAAATAATCTGTCAGTATTTAATGAAAAAATTGGATCCTGCAATTTGATACACAGAGCAGTAGTTCAGTCATAGTATAGGTCAATTGTTAATTGTTTTAAGTCCTGACCTTAGTGTAGCTGGAAACAAATCACTTCAGTTGTTTGATCTTTAAGAGTGTGATATCACTTACTAATTTCTTCCCATGCTTACTAAACACAAAGTATTATGAACTGTGTGGTGGACTGTATTTTCCAATGTGATCTTAACAGTATCTCACAGAACACATGCTCTTGAGCAGTATAGCTTTGGATTCCCTCATCAAGGTGGAGAGTCTAGTTCTGCTTCCCTGAAATCTGCGCTGAGAGATGGTAGATTTAAAAAAAAAAAAAGAAAGAAAAACTTTCCCATTTCTTTTTAGAACAGTATCCTAAGGTAGTGTTTATGTGGCTACTTGGGAGAGAATCCAATGAGATCACAGTCACATTTTGCCATGAGTAGTTAGATAGAACATCCACATAATATCTGTTTCTCTTGCCCTTTTTCATCCCCTTCATCCATTATTCCCACTGCTTGGGATTGCATTTCTTTGTAAAATGGCATATAAATCTGTACCTAAGATTCTGCTTACTGGAAAATCTAGTATGAGACACATAAAAAAGAAATTTCTCAATTTTAGTCCCCTTGACAAAACCCTCTAATGCATATCATCTTACACTGGAAGGGGAAGGTAAACTATTATGAAGAAAAATTGATTGTGTCCAAATGTAATCAATCTAAGGCATGAGTGATCACTGGGCCAAAGCGGCAAATGAAAACTTCTGTAGAAACACAAAAAGTGAGAAACTGAACTTTCATCACAGCGGAAGCCATTTCATGGTAAAGCAATTGGTGGAAACTAAGATAACAATGACTGAGGACCACGTTCTTTCTAAGGAATTAAGACACAGGAAGAGGAAGAATAGACAACTCATTAAAAATGAGCAGTGAGTGTCATGGGAGAAATCCAGGAGGGAGTGACAATCTAGAAGCAGAGGTCAAGTGAGCAGACACGGAGAACAAGATGAGGAATGACAAGTCTCCACTGGGAATGGTCCTGCAAGCATATCCAGACACTATCTCTAAGAGATTCCTGGCATTCTTTCAAAGTAAAACCAAATGAAACAGTCAAGCTACTTCCCCATTCTGGTACTTGGTCATCACCTCTAATGAATTTCTTACTAGTGATACGCTAAAAGAAAATTCCTAGAATTTGTCAGCTAAAGACAGCTTGAGAAACCTCATTGAAGAGAGCATATGGATAAAGCAACATACCAATCTCATAGCTGACTGAAGCTAGAATCCAGATCTCCTTGTAGTTACATGTCACTTGAAGGCCACACAGTCCCTGAGATGACCAGGTCTGTCTTAGTCATCCTATGAGTCTGGTGTCTGTTTCAACACATATCACCAAGAAAGTGCACAATGAGTATTTACTAAATTAGTGAATAACTGTGACCACACTGTGAATGTATAAAGATACTGTTTTGCTCTATTTAAGCATGTGCTTATCAATGTGAGGAATAGAGGAAGAAAATGCTTTTCATAATCATGTTCAATTAAGAATGTTTTCTTGCCATCAAAAATGTTCTCATCCCTACAGGCATACCTTGTTTTACTGTGTTTTGCAGCTGTTATATTTTCTACTAGTGGAAAGTTTATAGTTCTTCTGCATCCTACAAGTCTAAGGACACAATGACTTTTCCAACATACCTTCTATTTCTCCAGCAACATGTGCTCATTTTGTGTCTGTGTCACATTTTGGTGATTTTCACATTTCAAGCTTTTTCATTATTACATCTGTTATAGTGATCTGTGATAAATGCTCTTTGTAATTGTGTTAGGGAACCACAAACCATGCCCACATCAGACAGCAAACTTAATTGATGAATGTGTGTTCTGACTGCTCCACCTACTGGCCATTAACTCATCTCTCTGCCTCTCTCTTCAAGCTTCCCTGTTCCTTGAGACACAGCAATATTGAAATTAGGCCAGTTAAAACCCCTTCAGTGGTCTCTAGATGTTCAAGTGAAGAAGTGCATGTCTCTCACTTTAAATCAAAAGCTGAATGTGATTAGGCTTCGTGAGGAAGACATATTGAAAGCCCAGATAGGCCTAAAGCCAGACCTCTCATGCCAAACAGTTAGCCAAGATGGCAATGCAAAGGGAAGGTTTTGAAGGAAATTGAAAGTGTTACTCCAGTGAACACACAATGATAAGAAAGCAGAACAGCATTATTGCTGATAAGGAAAAGTTCCAATGGTATGGATAGAGGAGCAAACCAGCCGTAACATTCTCTTTAGCTATAGGCTAACCCAGAGCAAGGGCCTTAATTTTCTTCAATTCTGTGATGGCTGAGAGAGGTAAAGAAGCTGCAGAAGAAAAGTTTGGAGCTACAAGAAGTTAGTTCCTGAGATTTGAGGCAAAAAACCAACTCCATAACATGCACGTGAGGGTTGAAGCAGCTAGTGCTAATGCCAAAGCTCTAGCAAGTCCTCTGGAGGTTTAGCTTGGGTCACTGGTGAAGGTGGCTGTGCTAAACAATAGCTTTAAGTGTAGATGAGATATCCTCCTACTGGAAGAAGATGTATCTAGGAGCTTCATAGTTAGGGAGGAGAAGTCAATACCTGGCTTTAAAGCTCCAAGGACAGTCTGGCTTTCTTGTTAAGGGCTGTGCAGCTATTGAATTTAGTTTGATGCCAATGCTTATTAACTATCCCCAAAATTTCAAGGCCCTTAAGAATTACACAAAATCTATTCTGCTTTTGTTCTACAAATGGAAGAGTAAAGCTAGATGACAGCCCATCTGTTTACACTACGCTTTCCTATATTTTGAGCCCAGATTGAGACATACTACTCAGAAAGATTCCTTTCAAAATATTACTGCTCAGTGACAATGCCCCTGTTCACTTGAGAGATCTGATGGTGAGATACAATGGGATTAAAGTTGTTTTTATGCCTGATGACACAACATGCAATTCTGCAACCCATGGATCAAAGAATATTTGATTTTCAAGTCTTATTATTTAAGATGTTGACTTCTTTTTAAAATTGGTGCATCTTAATTATGCAAAATAGTTTCCTTATGGTATGTATTTGTACCTGTGTATAACATAATTTGATCCATTTCACTCCCTTAGTAAACATGCCTCTTCAGTCTGTGACTGCCATAGATAGTGATCAAAACCTCCTGGAAAGGACTCGCTATTCCAGATGCCATCAAGAGCATTTTTGCTTCATGGGAGTAGCTCAGAATCTCAATATTAACAGGACTTTGGGAAGAACTTAATTGCTACCCTCCGGGATGAATAAGGGGTTTAAAACCTCAGTGGAGAAAGTTACTGAACATTTGGTAGAAATATCAAATAGGAAGTGGGGCCTGAAGATATGACTGAATCGCTGTAACCTCATGAGAGAACTTTCAAAGATGAGCAGTTATTTCTTATGTATGAGCAAAGAAAGTGGTTTTGTATAGAGAGAATCTACTCCTGATTAAGATGCTGTGAACATTGCTCCAATGACAATAAAAGAGAGTATGACATAAACTCAGTTGATAAAGCAACATTAGAATTTGAGAAAATTTCAAAAGCATTTCTACTGTGGGTAAAATGCTGTTGAAGAGTATTGCATGCTACTGGGAAATCTTTTGTGAAAGGAAGAGTCAATTCATTGTCTTATTTTAAGAAATTGTCAACCCACCCTTCAGCAACTGCTAGCCTGGTCAATCAGTAGCCACCGATATTGATGCAAGGCCTTCCACAGGCAGAAAGATTATGATTCACTAAAGACTCAGATGGCTGGTACTATTTCTGAACAATAAAGTATTTTCTAATGAAGGTATGTGCATTGTTTTTTAGACATAATTTTATACGGAATGGACTACAGTATGATGTAAACAAGGCTTTCATAAGCACTGGGAAAAAAAATGCTCATGTGACTTGCTGTACTGTGCTGTTCACTTTCTTGCATTGGTCTGGAACTAGACCTGCAATATCTCTAAGGTCTGCCCGTATGAAATCAGCATTAATTTCTGTGAAATTGCTAAAATGGCCAAAGAAATGGGAGAAAGAATTTGATGCATACAAACATACTTTAAAAAATTCAATGAAGATTTCTATTTTCAAGAGTCTGCGCTAACATCAATGCTTATGTAAGATGTCTGGAAATCTTGATGGGCTCATCATTTAGATGGATAACCACAGTCTCTAATTTGACATTTTCAACTTTTGTCAAAACACACACTTATGCTCAAAGCATGTTTGAATTCCTCATAAGGTACTGCCTCCTGACAAAGCCATCTGAACACTGTGCAATCCAGCAGGGAAATGAAAGATGTCAAGGACTGCCTGACTATAGTCATGTCAAACAATCCCTAGATCTTTAGGGATGCATCTTTTTCTACATGCTGAAGTTTTAAAAAAGACTATCAAATGCTGAAAGTCTCATAATGAAAAGAAATGAAAACTGTTGGTAAATTGTGAAAAAAATATACTTAATCTCTTTTTAAAACTGCAATGACTCATATATTTGACATATGAGTAGGAACTAGCAGATAAGATTAGATTTTTGTCCAATCAAAATAGCTGCTCCAAATTTCTTGTAACAAAGATAACAGACTTAGAACATGACAGTCATCTTGTTCCTCATGCAGAGTTTATTCACTTTCCTTCGACATGCAATTTCAGTGTTCCCTTAGGCACCAATTTATGAATGATGACAGGAGAATTTTAGTTATCCATAGTGAAAAAGTGAGGAATAATAGTTGAAACATAAGATTTGAGAAAGCTGAGTGGGAAAAGCCCCTTCGATCAACAAATACATTCAAAGATATCAGTAGTTCCCAGAGCCAATCATTATACAAGTGAAAAGCCCACAGAAAGTTGTGAGCCCTGAGACCTTAACTCTAGTAAAGCAGAATATAAGAATTTTCCTTATCCAGACATGGTCAAATATGTTCTTTCCATAAATAGAAAATTATAGAAATACTTAAGATATGTTAGAAATATTTTCATCCAAAATGGCTAAATTAAAATAACAGGGGGCGGGGCTGGGGTTGTGGCTCAGTGGTAGAGCACTTGCGTAGTATGCCTGAGGCACTGGGTTCGATTCTCAGCACTGCATATAAATGAATAAATAAAAAATAAGGGACCATCCAGGAACATGTAAAAACAAAAACAAAAAAACAAAAGAGGCTTTTTAAAAATTGTCCTCCACTCTTCTCTCTTTTGCCCTTCCTCCCTTGCCTAATCCTTTGGCTGAAGAGAAGCCCCGAGTAGACGGTTAAGGTATTGGTAGCTGAGTCTGTCTTCAGAGTCACAGAACCCAGAGGGCCTTTGTAAGCCCCTTTCTTAGAAACTAGCCAGAGGAGGTAGAAGTCCATTGGAATATTCTGAGGAAGACACAAGCCCTAGCTGATCCTGCCCAACCTGCAGCCCCATTATACTCCCTTTACCTCCCTAAAAGATGGAACTTTTGGGAACTAGCCGTGCCATCTTATTCAGGGATGCCTTTGAATAAACATGACTCCTCCTTACCAACTCTCATCTTTTGAATTTTGGTCTCTTGGGTGGAAGGGTAGCCTGAATGTTTGATTCCAGTAACATTAAATAAAAGTTTTGACACAAATAGAAAAATTCCTCATGTAACCAGAAAAATTAATTTCGATTTTATCAGAATTTAGTCCATCTTTTATTTTATACGGGTTTAAACATACATCATT
This sequence comes from Xerus rutilus, assembly GCA_028644305.1. Lineage (NCBI taxonomy): Eukaryota > Metazoa > Chordata > Mammalia > Rodentia > Sciuridae > Xerus > Xerus rutilus. The sequence continues at coordinate 135,826,268 of CM053403.1, forward strand.
TATTAAAGATGTAACTTATTAAAGACAATTTCTTCTTCTGAAATTCATTTGATAAGTCCTTTCTAGATTCAATTGTAATATTGCTACTATAGAAGTATCTTTCTTGATATTTCGTTAAAAAGTACAAAATGAGTTAAGTGGAAGGTTTTTTTTAATTTACTTTTTGGATGATATTTAATTTTAAATCTGCCCTCTAAGGAAGGATCAAAAGTATAAACACTAATTTACTAAATTAGTGATTTAAAAAATAAAGTCATCAAAGGATATTCTCTTATGGAGGGCCCAATTCTTGTTTATGAAGTCTTTTAAATAGAATTTTGCACAATATTTGGTAAGCAAAATCTGGACAATGTCAGTGTGAATGAGCTCTACCAATTGACAATTCCATTTTCCAGTGGATTTATCATGCCTCATCTCTACAGGTTCTTTTCTGATCTAACATTTACTTCACCACTGACGTACAGAGGAACAGCTTCCCAAGGGCTTGGGTTTTCTGAATTTGCTTTTGAATTAAACTCAGGGTTGTTCACTCAGAGGAAATAATTTTCAAGGAAAGTCTGTGGACATTCTATTCTACAAATTGCAAAGTTATCCAGGGTTTGTCATTTTAAATAAATCCACTCCATGTAGATTTTTAATTAGATCTTCTATTGGGGGTCTTTTAATAGTATCCCAGAGTTATTGAACTTTTTTTGTATAATTGTTTTTAAAGTAGAAATAATGACTTCTTACCTATAGATATAACAGTGGTCTTAAAATCTCTTCAATATCCCTTAAATATGTCAAATGAATCAATTGTTAATTGATCTTTAACATTTTTAAGCATTTTGTAAATAGACATAGTAGGTTGTATTTTATATATTTTAAGCATACATATTCCTTAATTGTTTCCCCCACTACTAAAAACTACATGCCTAAAGTTCATAATTTTTTCATGTATTTTGGCAATTTTTAGTTTCTCTCTAGGTCCCACATAAGCACTGAACTGAATTTTGGAAAGATGGCTTAAAAGCAGAAAGAAGTACTTTTTGTGCAGCATTATTTTTAAAAAGGAGAGAAAGAATTTACTGGAATAAAAAAGCAATCTAACAGTATTGTATAATTAATAAGAGGAAAAATTATTATGTAAATTTTTGTTTCAGACATGCTCGTGTGTGTGCATACATGCATATGCACATACAGTAATTCTGATATAAAATATATTTCCATTTTGGGGTCGTGGTCAGAATATTGAATGTCTGTGATCTTTTCTTTGTGATGGGGGGTCTGTAGTCTTGAGAAATGCATGCAGATCAAGGAAAGAAGAAAAAGGAGGCTGCTAACAGAAGTGTAGAGCAATGTCAAGCTAGCAAGAAAAGCATGGAGTAGTCAGAAGTTTGAGTGGCAGTGCTTCCTTCTTATCTGAGCTACTGAGAGCTAAGATAGAGCCATCAGATTCATAGGAAGGAAGTTTTTAGTGCCAAGGAAAGATGAAATTTTAATTCAGTGTTGGATGAAATAGCCAAATTTTAAAAAGAATTTAGACTGATATGGATGGGCACTGTGGTGCATTCCTATAACCCCAGTGACTCTGGAGGCCAAGACAGGAGGATTGCAAGTTTGAGGCTAGCCTCAGCAATTTATCATGACCCTAAGCCATTTAGTGAGACTGTCTCAAAATAAAAAGTAAAAAGGGTTGGGGATGTGGCTCAGTGGTTAAAGCACCCTTGGTTTCAAACCTCAGTCTCCAAAAAGGGAAGAAAAAAATGTAGATTCCTCAGTCAAAAAAAAAAAAGAATTTAGATTGACAGGAAATGAAATAAAGTCCTCAGATATGAGATTCATGCAAAAATGTGAAAATTCAAAGTGAATAATAAAGACATGCTATGGTCAAGGAGAATCTTGTTCAAAATGGTAGAAAGAAGTGCTTGGACTTGGAAATTCGAAGAACCACTGAGAGATGAAGGTAGAGCGGAGTTATAAAATGCTGAAGGCTTAGGTGAATTTATCGGTGTGTAGTTAACAGACAGAAAGGACCAGTGAAATAGAAGGCGGTGCAAATTGGAAGATGTGTTGTCATGCAAATGGAAAATTAACATTTTGGGGGTTAGGTAAAAATAAATTTTGGAGCTATGATTTGAAATGTGTTCTAAATAAGGAATATCAATCATGTAGATTATATATAATCAATCCTCATTGTTCTCAGATTCTGTATTCGTGAATTCTACCATTTGCTAAAACTTATTTGCGGCTTCCAATTCAATGCTCTTGGCATTTTGTGGTCATTGCATACACGCAGAGTTGCCTACGTGCACGCTCCAGGTGGTGGAGCCTTCTTGTTGCAGCCCCTGTGCTGTGGACAGGTATGCTTTTTGCAGTCTAGTTAGTGCCACGTTTTTCACATTTTTGTGCTTTTTGTTGGAGATTTCACTACTTAAAATGGCCCCACCCTTGGCGCTGAAGTGCTGTCTGGTGTTCTTAAGCGTAAGAAAGCTGTAATGTGTCTTACAGAAAGATATGTGTGTTAACATAGCTCTGTTCAGGCATGAGCTACAGTTCTGTTAGCTGTGAAGTCAATGTGAATGTCAATGAATTGATGATCTATATTAAATTAAGGTGTCTTTTAACAAAAATACACAGAAAGGGCAATCCCAAAGGGTTCTCCTAGTGCCCGTGCAAAAGTTGTTTCTATTCTTCACACTTGTATAAAGCCTACTTTCAAAATACACCCTCCCACACACACAAAACAAACAAGGTTATATATTGATTAGTGGATGGAAATATTGTAAACTAACCTCGTATTTTTCCTAAAAGCAATTGTTCAGTATTTATCAATTTAGAGTTTGCAGTGACTCTATAAATTACTAAAAATGACAGGAGTCGCCTGCAATTTTAAATAGCCCAAATGTATACAGACTATTAAAATGGAATATTGATAATCTTTTAATTATTAGTCAGATTTATGAATTGGATCGAGAATGTCCCCCAGAGGCTCATGTGTTGAATGCTTAGTTCCCGATGCAGTCCTGTTTAGAGGTGGGGCTCATGGACGAGATTGAATCATGAGGGCTCCGACCTCCTCAGTGCCTATCCCTTGATGGATTCTTAGCTGATTATTGGGAGGTGGTACTTAGTACAGGGATTGGAGCCTAGTTGGAGGAAGTAGGTCACGAGGGACATGCCCTGGAAGAGTGTTTCTTGTCCCTAGCCCCTTTGTTGTTCTCTCTCTCCCTGCTTCCTAGCTGCCATGGGGTTACGTCTTCCTCCACCCTGTCTTCTCATCATGATGTTCTTCCTTCACTTAAGCCCAAAGTAATGAAGTTGACCAGGACGAAATTCTCTAAAACTGTAAACCAACTTAACCTTTCCTATTCTAAGTTGTTAAGCTAACACACTCAGTTCTGTTTTATTCTGCAATAACAAATCTTTTGCAGATTAAATGATCTGAATAAATATATGAATCACAATTTTTGTGTTAACCAGGAACATAGTAATTGGTAAAAAGTTTTTTCTATAAATTATATTTTGAAGCAAATAAGATATCTTTCCCCCTAGAAAACACATCCAAATTTGAAGAAATTTTGTAATATTTCATTCAATTGTTATGGCCCTATCAGGTGATGAGACATTAAATGTGGCATATCACAGGATGTTTTAAACAGTATCTTCAAAAGCATCTTATCTTATGTGCCATAAATAATAGCATATTGGTAGAGTGTTTTTTTCTGCCTGGTTTTGTATCTTTAGTACAAATTAATTTTTAAGATTCAATTGATATTATGAATATTTCCTTAAAGTTTTCTACTTTCTATTTTATTTGTCCAACTGTCTAACTTTCCTATCTGTATTTTGAAATTGATGTTTATATCAGCTAGGAAAACTGGTAGGGATTAGAAATACTTCAGAGCAAAGAATCTATGATAGTTTTTTGTAGGAACCATGGAATAAAAATGTTTAAGAACTATGTTGTTCTGACTATGCCTTTGAGTCTCTTCAGGTATCATCTAACGTAATAGTGGAAGTTATCTCTATTTGAGACATATTACAGAGTCCTTAATATTTAATATAGATGCTTCTGAGGAATTAACAGGAAGGTACAGACTATTCATCAGTTTAACAGGCATTTAATAAGCCAAATAAAGCAAAGTGAAACATTTTTGTGATAAAAAGTGTAGAAACACTTTGAAGAATGGAAGTCTAGTGAAGACTGCTAAGTCATCAAATTCCGAGCTCCAGCCTCTCAGCTAAGCCACTTCCAAGTTCCTTACCCTCAGAAAGTGGGAGGTAGAAAGCACATGCTATTTTTAATCAATATTTTTGGATAATTTTAATGAAGCAATAATTAATACTTGTTACTACTAATTATCATTATTTTGGGGAACAAAATTTAAATATGCCTTTGCTTATATTGTTCATTGTGATTTGTGAGCAGTAATTAAAGTAAGCTTAATACTAAAACTTCAAGAGTCCTGATGACCATGGGAAGGACTTATACCTGAGAGCATTGCTTCCTACACACCAGGGGGTAATAAATACATAAATATAGAACATAAGCACTTTAGCAATGATGCTTCCTCTGCATAAAAGACCAGGCCACTGGGTGGGGGAAAGACAAAAAGAATTTGTGTATTTTCTTTATTCCAAATTGGGTGTGTATCTAGACTTTTTCACCAAGGATTCCTTGTAGTTCTGTTTTAGAAAAAACAAAAAAATTTAACCTACAACTTAAACTTTATTGAAGAGACTTTGAATCCTCCGCAATTATAGAAGGGCCCCAAGATAGAGCTAAATTTTAGATTACATTCAATAATTTTCCTGAAATTTATAGACTTTTGTAATGGGTCTAATAATTTTGGACTCTTGTGAAGTAAAATACACAATATTTTGCAATAATATGCAATAATATGAGTAGATAATTTTGCGTATTTTTGTTAAGTAGCATCATCTAAGATTTGACACTTTAGATATAGAGAAGTGGGAACTATTCCCATGGTCCTTGTGTGTGAAGACAGGTACTAAGCTGGATATATTTTCTTAGAAAGCTTGCGGTTTACACATGAAGAGAGTGGTTTTGGGAGAGAGAAAACAGACCCTTAGAGGAAAAGTTTTAGGAAACTTGATTTAAAGTCGTGTAAGGAAATAAAAAATAAAAAGGAAAATTAGAACTAAATTGTAGCAGGAAAATCAGAATAAAATATTACAAAATAAAATCTAGCTGTAGGTACCTCAGCTAGATTTAAGCCATTGTCAAATTAATTTTTTAAATTAATTTGATATGAAATGACTATTTTGCTCTGATCATGTCCCAGAAAGTACTATCAGAATACATTTGACTTAATAACACTGCTGAAAAAGAAATTCAGTTGCAGAGGTAAAAGTGGGTTCTGATAAGGGTAGTTAAGTAGAAATCTTTTGCTTTTTATTTGTGGATGTTGACAATCTTTAAAATAATTTTGTATGTGTTGATTTAAGATCTTAAGGTGCCTCAAAATCATATCATTTGCAATGCATATTTCTGTGGATTTATGAGATTAAGAATGAGTTTTGATATGAGGGCATAACTTAAAGCTTATTCCAAGTCAATCTATGATATTTCACCATCTTTATCTCTGATTGCTACCCTTAGAAGTGCATTAAAGTAACAGATTTTATGAAGGAAACAGGGACAAGTGGGATGAAACCCTGTATTATTTAGTCTAGCATAGGAAGGCCCCATATGCATCATATCATATTTGGCCTTATACTTGGAGTGATACCATCACTGGGGAGATTAAGAAGACAGCAGTTCTGAAAGAATAAACACGACTTGGATCTGCTTATCAGTACTTGTAAGCAGTAGGGATAACATTTTAGAAATAAGCATAAATGGTTATGATAGTTGTATTACAAGATAAGAGAGCAGACCTGCGATATAATTCATTCATTGGTTCAACAAATACTTATAGGGATACTATTAAGTACCAAATACTGTATCATGGTTAAGTCCAAGAGTATTGCTTTTTAGGTGCTTAAAAACCTCTCAGATAGTGCTGAATTACTTCTAAAACAGTGGGGTTTAAAAAGTTTTGTAAAAGTAGCAGGTGGAAAGTAAATCACAGTGCTAAATAAAAATCATGTTAACTATTAAAGAAATTTTAGAAAGGGGTCATCATACAGCAAAAGTATATAAGTGCTTTTCTGTGTGTACATGTGTGCATGTGTAACTACTATTGCATATTGTCCTGACATTGAATATACAGCTAGAGCTATCCAGGTTTCCTAAATATTCTTTGCCAGCCAGCAAAGCATAATTTATTCTTTTTCTTGGTCACAATCCAATTTTTTATATGATACCATTCAAGGTATGGGTTTTTAAATTTAATATGTTAAGCATATTGTTCATAGCTAGAAGTAATAACCACATGATAAATACATTGTTATCAAAGACTCTGTAAATCACTTGGTGGCCAGGGTGAGTTCATGGTTTGTAAATAGTACTTCTGACTTTCAGGATATGAGATTCAGGGATTTGTACCTTTCATTATTGGTTATCATTCATTCATGTTGATGTTCCTCTGCCTGATACCTGGTTACATATTTTCATCATCATTGTGTAGCTGCTTGTTATCTCATGAGCCATTATATACTCTCCTGACTGCATGTTCTTTCATTGTGTGCATGCATGAGTATGATATGACTTCCTACACACAGACACCTAAGTAGGTCCAACTGTAGCCCCAAGAATACTGTTTAAGCATTGTGAGGAACTGTGGTGTTTTTATAGCAATGGGCATAAATGTAGTATGATGACTCTTTCTATTAACCTTCCAAATTAGCAATCATTTTTGTTCAGCATTCAAAGTGAAGACTTTGATTAGAACCAAAATATGATGAATGAAAATGATGTTGCTTGATTAAAATTAGATTTTACTAAAATTAGTGCTGACTTTGTTCTTTGTGAACTAATCATACTTGTCATGTGAGGTTTGCCTTCTTTTCTTTAGAACAGACACTAAGCAAATTAAATAATATGGTGGTTTACTCCTAAAATTTTCTACCGGTCAGTCATCCTATTAGGCATTTAAAATATCATTATGTGAGTTATCTTAAGATATTGATGATATGACTAGGGGTTATTCAATCATTTTCATTATAATTATAGTGCTAAAGCATATCAGCTGTCCATAATCAGTCATAAGAGCCTGAAAGTAGAATTGGGTATAGATTTAAGAACATATTCTTCTTCCAAAATGTATTATTTTGATTTATAATTATGAGTATGACCTATAATATTAGTGGTTCAGAGAAAACTGTATAGAAGAAGGAACACATTTTAGGAGAGTTTAATGTTGGGTATTAATATATAATTTGGGCTGAGAGCTAGAAGCAAAAGATAGGACATTATGGTCTAAAGTCATGAATTTTGATCCCCAGGTCCTAGTCCCCCACTGCATATCCAAAGCCAATTCTCATTTATAATGCTTTAATTTTGTTCTTCCTCCTAGGAATATGTGATTCAAGCCTTTCAGAGTGTTCTTTTCACACACCTCTGCTAAAATTAAAAGAAGACATGTTAACTGTCTTCACTTTTAAACAACTTGCATGCTAGATTTGTTCTATTTTGATCCAGATTGTAGATGTATGTGCAAGGGGAAAAAGAGATTACAACCTACCAAGAATCTAATAATTGGGTTTCTAAAATTGAGCATGCTGTAAAAGAATTAATTGACCATTTCTCTATCCATGGAATTATGGAAGAAGTCATATTATAAAATATTAGGAATATTGTGAAACAAATTTCTGTGAGAGGTTGGATTAGGTGACCAGTACTTTTCTCCCACTGCAAGACATTTTATCTCCCTCTCCTCCCCTCTCCTCCCCTCCCCTCCTCCCTCCCTCCCTCTCTCCCTCTCTCCCTCCCTCCTTCCCTTCTTTCCTCCCTTCCTTCCTTATCAAACTCAAGACCTCACACACACTAGGTAAGGGCTCTACCACTGAGCTACATCCCTAGTCCCTGTTTTTCTTCTTTTTAGACATATCTCTCTTATGCTTTTCTTTTTCTGTCAAAGCGACATAGAATTAGTGGTACAGACAGAATTTGAACAGAAGTAGACAAGATGGAAAAAAAATACATCAGTTCTTTTTTGCTTCTCACAAATGTCCTGGATTTTTATATTCATCTGCATCCTATTTACTAAGAGGGGACTCTAGTACTTGTGTGGATAAAGTAGAATTTGCATTCTATTTTTAATGTATCAGTTATTCCAAGATTTCTAAGCAGCAGTTCTTTCAAGAATAGGATGATTGTGACGTTGTAGAGATCATGAAATCTTAATACTAAGGTTGTTTGAATTAATAATTAATTATTGTCTCACAAATCAGTACATTGCACAATAAAAGCAAATATACATTTTCACTTTACTGAAAAATTACAATGTAACATATATTATTTATTTATTGCTGCATAACAAATTACTTCCAAATTGAGCAATTCACACAATAACTCAGGAATAACATGACGAGGTGGTTCTGGCTCAGGGCTTCTAATGCAATTGCACTCAGACCTGGCCTACATCTATGAGGAAGCAGAACTGAGCCTGTTGCAATTTTCAGAAGGGCCGCTCATGTGGTTGTTGAGCAAAGCTTCAGTTTCTTCTTGGCTATTGGCAATGAACTTCATTTCTTGTTGTGTGGATCTTACCTTAATGCTGCTCATGACATAGAAGTGAACATTCCCTAGAATGTATTATCCAGAGTGTGTGTGTGGAAGCCACAAAGACACAAAGGTACCTTCTAGAATCTAGGTACCAAAATTGAAACCAGTATTTCCACCTTATTCTATTCATTATTAAAAGAAGAAGTTCATTGGATCCGACAAAGGGGAATGAAGGGAAGGGACAGGATGGGAACAGGAAAGACAGTAGAATGAACTGGACATAACTTCCCTATCTTCATATATGAATACATGACCAGTGAAACTCCGCATCATGTACAACTGCAAGAATGAGATCCTAGTTAGAATAAGTTACATTCCATGTATGTAGAATGTGTCAAAATACACCCATGTATATCTAAAAAGAATGAATAACAAATTTTAAAAAAGTAAAACAGTCTCACTCAAAAGGAGGTTAATCACATTCTACCTCTCAAAGGAAAAGAAGAAAAAAATTTTTGGACATTTTGAAATTGCAAGATGGCACTACTTTTAATAATAGCTCTTGCTATGGTTTAAACAATGATGTCCTCACCAAAATTTGTGTTTGTTGATGGAAAAATAACAGTTCTGAAAAAAGAAAATGATATATTTCAAGGCAACATGAATGGCCATGCCCCAGGAACAGAAATTCAGTCAAATTAACAAAGTGCCAGAGTATATGGTTCCCCAAGGACATATTTCTTCTTTAAAGAGATTATGTAAGCCTTTTATAGACCCCCAAAAAGTAGACAGAGCCATCAGTTTAGGTGAACTATGAGACGGTGGGAGGGAAATGTTTTACAAAATTCAGATGTTTTCAATAAAGTAGGGAAATTTCCTATAGGAAATGCCATTTCATTCCTAGCCTTAAGATTTAATAGAGGCCGGATGTCCCTCAAACTTAGTATTCATGTATCCAGTGGTCACTAAAATGATAGTTAAGACACAGAGGCCTAAAGTAGCCCAATACAACTGCATCTCTCCACAACATATCAGTGACCAAAGTCTCAGACTAGGTCTCTTTGGAAAAACTTCAGTTTACATGTTGAAACTTAAGCTCTGATGGAACAGAATTAAGATGTGTAGCCTTTGGAAGATGATTGAGCCTTTCTCATGAATGAGGTTAGCAACCTTATAAAGATTTGAGAGGATGA
>CM053403.1:135836574-135928963 GCA_028644305.1 Xerus rutilus
GTATATATACCACAGTTTCTTTATCCAGTCATCTATTGAAGGGCATCTAGGTTGGTTCCACAGTTTAACTATTGTGAACTGAGCTCTGCTATAAACATTGAAGTGGCTGCAGCACTGTAGTATGCTGTTTTTAAGTCTTCTGGGTATAGACTGAGGAGTGGGATAGCAGGCTCAAATGGTGATTCCATCCCAAGTTTTCTAAGGAATCTCCATACTGCTTTCCAGATTGGTTGTACCAATTTGCAGTTCCACCAGCAATGTATGAGCGTGCCTTTTTCCCCACAGCCTCGCCAACACTTATTTTTGTTTGTATTCTTGATAATTGCCATTCTGACTGGCTTGAGATGAAATCTTAGGGTAGTTTTGATTTGCATTTCTCTGATTGCTAGAGATGTTGAACATTTTTTCATATGTCTGTTGATGGATTGTATATCTTCATCTGTGAAGTTTGTGTTCAGCTCTTTGGCCCATTTATTGATTGGGTTGTTAGTTTTTTTGGTGATAAGTTTTTTGAGTTCTTTATATATCTTGGAGATTAGTGCTCTCTCGGATGTGTGTGTGGCACAGATTTGTTCCCAGAATGTCGGCTCTCTGTTCACTTCATTGATTATTTCTTTTGCTGTAGTTGCCATTTCTTGATGCATTACCTCTCTGCAAGGTGGAACGGCTGAAATTTACTCAGGATAAGGAAACATTGAAGATAGAAAATAGTATTTATGCTTGAATTTCTGGAATACTTTAAGCCAGTGGGACATAATTCCAATGAGTGTTTAAGCCTGATAAGTTTGGGAAAGAATTACAAATGTTTAATGTATTAAGAAACTGCCAAACTGTTTTTCATTGTGGCTATTCCATTTTGTTTTCCCATTAGTAAATACAAGAATTCCAATTGCTTTATATTCTCACCAGGTCTTAGTTTTTGTCAGTTTTTTAAAATAAATTTTAATAATTCCAGTATGAACTTAATGGAAATATCAGAATGTAAGTAATTTCCAGAAAGCTTGAGTAGCACTTTTTCCTTTTTAGAAAAGACATTCTTTAATTTGAATTTGAATACACTGTAGGATGACCTAGAAAGAATGACGAAGACAAAGTTAGCTACAATGAATTTTTTCATGTTTTTCCATGTTTACCACTTTCAATTTCAGTTATCAACAGAAAAAAAAACCCAAATTAAAAAACAAACAAAATATTAAGAAAATGTCAATAAATCTTGTCACAGGACATTAGGTAATTTAGCTATCCCAGGCCAAGAGAAATAAGCAGTTGGAAATGTTACTTGAATTTGTAAAATTATCTATCATGATTTTTTAAAATAAAATTTCTCTTAAAGAGAAACCTATTTACAAAAGAGAATAAACTTGATAAAAAATCCATTGAACAAATGTCTCTAAAATGCCTACTTTATAAAATGCATTCTGTTAAGTACTGCTACAGCACAAAATAGAATGTAATTTGGTGCAGGCAGGATAAGACAATTACACAATTATCTCTACTGCAAAGGAGATTGTGAAATGTACCATGGGAGACATATATTGTGGGGTCCTAGAGTTTGAAAGTGGAAGCATTGACATCTGTTAGGGGAAATGAAGGGTGTCTTTGTGACAACAAAGAAAAGCAATTTGGCCTTGAAGAATGCTTAAGGGTCTATCAGTTCGTTTTGTTTAGATTTTTCATTATAAAATGAATAAATTATTGTAGAAAGTTTTGAAAATCTAGATAAAATTGAAAAATCACCTAAAATTTTATTATACACATAAAACCGTAATTAAAAGTTGGTTAGATTTCACTTTAACTTGTCTCTGTATTATGTCATATATTTGAGAAAATAATGTGTATATACTTCTACATGTTGCTTTTTAAATTTAAAACTATATTAACTTAAATAAATGAGTTCTACCATATTTAAAATTTTTCTTAACCCTGATGTTAAGGATTGATTTTTTTCCATTATTCCAAGTGTTCTAAATCCTGAGTAGGTCCCCCTACATAGAGCACATTTAGGTACTGTCTCCAGTTTTGCTATTTATTATGAGTCATATTGAACATTCATTCACTTAAAACCCTTTCTATATTTCTGTTTCACTTTGAAAAATGATAGTCACTGGCAGCAAAAATTTGAGTAGAAGGCATTTGAACTCAGTTTGATGGACATGAAGATCAGTGGGAAGAACATGAGCATCTCATACCTGGTGGTGCTGGAAGGCATTGTGAAATGAGAACCTGTCTGTTCACATTTACAGTTAAGTTGTGAAAGTTTTTGTTTCTTTTGCCAAAAAGTTTGGATTTAGAACACATCCATAGGTTGAAGAATTAGTGCATTCAATATTTTTCACTTCTTTAATGAATTTGTCATTGCACCCATTTTCAACCTTTGATCTTCATGGTGCATTTTGAATACTCAAGTCCTTAAATTTTGCTAATAAGAGCCATAATCATCATCTTCTATATGAATTTGCATGGCAGCCTCTGCTCCTTCCTGTATTGTTTTGGATAATTCAGAATGAAACAGTAAAGTCTTCCTTAAAAAAAACGGCTGTTGTCATTTTGCATTTCTGAAACTTCATCATTGGTTCAGCTCTACAGCACCCTTTTTGACATCTTCCCCCAAGTTTCCTTGCATACTTCATTATTCTTTTTTTTAAATATTTTTTTAGTTGTAGATGAACACAACATCTCAACATCTTTATTTATTTATTTTTATGTGGTGCTGAGCATCAAACCCAGTTCCTCATATGTGCCAGGCAAGCACTCTACTGTAAAGCCAAGAGACCAAAAGATGGCAAATAAAACTGCTGAGCAAGGTGTTATTGGGATGTACGCTTCCGGGAGAATTCCCCCTCCAACAGAGCAGGTCGAGAGGACTGCACACACGTTCCGTGCTACAGAAAATTTAAAGAGCCAGGAAAGGGAAGGCTTAAGGCAGGAAGAGGGAGGCTTGGGGTAGGAAGAGGAGGTATCTGCAGTCCTGTGTTCTCTGGAGTTGGTCAGGGGATCCTGCTGAGGTCAGAGTCCTTCCGGGATGAGTCAGGAAAAGTCCGCTGATTGGTAGGAGGCATCATTACTGCTTATGTGTCAGCGTCTTGTTGGCTGTTCCTTTGCGCATATGGGCTGCTTGATGCTTCGTTCCCTGTGGCTGCCCTGGACGCCCTGAACCGACCTAACATCTACTACTAAGCCACAAATTCATCCCCGTACTTCATTATTCTTATTCTTACTTTGTTAACTGACTCACAGTTTGTGGCTTTTGTCAAATACTGTCCTCAAGGTAGTGTAACAATATCACAAACACTGAACAATCATCACTTATCATTTGAAAAATCAGCATTGAAAGGTACAATCTAGCCATACAATTACGGTGGCACATGCTTGTAATCCCAGTGGCTTGGGAGGCTAAGGCAGGAGGATTGCAAGTTCAAAGCCAACCTCAGCAACGAAGAGGCACTAAGCAACTCAGTGAGACCCTGTCTCTAAGTACAATACAAAATAGGGCTGGGGATGTGGCTCAGTGGTCAAGTGCCCCTGAGTTCAATCCCCAATACTCGCCCTCCCAAAAGGTACAATCTAACTTGTTCATGTTTTATAAGTCTTAGGCATATTTTATACATGAGTATTTGCCCCCCCTTCATATTCTCTCCCTCCTTTTCTTTTTCCTTTCTCCCTCCTTTTCTCTCTTCATTTTTACTATTTGGCAGGCTCTAGGACAGCATATAAAAATCCAAACCATAACCTACAATAAATTGGGAAAATTGTATGTTGCTTGTATATGCTAACAGGACTTATCATTTCTGTTAATTTTATAAGCCTATCCTAGTATGACATTTTCCCCATATAAAATTATTTTGCTTTTGATTCAGATGGAAATTCCTTCATTTTATACCTAAACATTTATACCTAAACCTGAAACCACTTTTTTAATGCATCTTTTTTCTTTCTTTTTTTTTCTTTTCTTTTCCCTCCTTCCTGCCCACTCTTTCTTTCTTTCTTTCTTTCTTTCTTTCTTTCTTTCTTTCTTTCTTTCTTTCTTTCTTTCTTTCTTTCTTTCTTTTATTTCTTTTTCTTCTTTTTGCAGTGCTGGGGATTGAACTCAGCTTCACACATGCTAGGCAAGTGCTCCATCCCTGAGCTACTTCATCAACCCTTTGTGATACCTTTTTAGAATATTACTCACAAATTAATTTTCTCATACATAAAACATAAGAAACATAATAAAAATGAACAAGAAGGCAGTAGGGAATAAAAAAGACACATGTTCATTTAAAATCTAAAATTCTAAAAATATCAACTCTTATTCTAAGGAAAATAAAGATGTTGACAGCTAATATCCAAATACCTATATTTTTACTAAAATGAAAATAAAACATTTCACAATACCCCTGAAGGGGAGTGTCATAATAAAATGTATTATCTGAGAGATTGAATTAATCTGAAAGTATCTACATAAAATTTCAACTTTTCTATCTTATTGAATTATAGTGAATTTCTTTTTTAAAATATTTTTTTAGTTGTTGATAGACCTTTATTTTATTCATTCATTTATATGAAGTGCTGAGAATCAAACCCAGTGCCTCACACATGCTAGGCAAGTGCTCTACCACTGAGCCACAACCCCAGCCCTATAGTCAATTTCAATAGGATGTTTATGGCAGATAGTAACTGGGGTCTTCAAATTGTCTTACCCTACTGAGTCCAACTTTTTACTACTTGAACTCTGATTTCTTTGAGAACTGAATAGTTTCTTGAGCTCAAGAAACATAGTTCATGGAACGATTATAATTGACCCAAACCAGGCATGGTGAGCTCATTGTCCTTGGCCAATGATTAGTCTGGGAACAGATACGTGACCAAGTTCTGATCTGTGGAAGGTCAGTCCAGCTGACTCCTTGGCTACCTTCTACTTGGATCACTGATTTGGAAGTACAGCAACAACTGTCTGGTCACTACAAGGTAGCATGCAAGGCATGCAGATCAACAAAATATTGATGGTTGAGAAGAAAGATTCTATACTTCAGGAAGCATCACTGTGCATCTGTCCTATCCCTGGATTTCTGTCTCTGCACTCCTGTTTGAGAAAAAGAAAGTGTTGTTTATTTTAGTCACTATAAGCAGGTTGGTTTTCTTTTATTTTCAGTTGAAATCATTTCTAATGAGCGTAATTTGATGTCATATTTTTGGTTTTATTTAATTATCTTTTCCATGAATATAAGGAACTCTCTGAATACTGTTAATTACGTGTTTTTATGAATTTCATTTTCTACTCTTCCTTCAGATCTCATTGTTCTATGTTTATTTTAGTCCTATAACCACCATCAAATTATAATACATTTTTCTTATCAGAATTATAATTTTAATTTTATTTATGTAATTTCGTCTTTACTGTTTGTCTTATGCCTTCTGTCATGTTTTGTACACTGGAACATAACATTCCATAATGCTTGCTGTAGCTCGTGAATTTAACACAAGAATACACAGATTCATTCCCATATGTCATCAAGACTGGTTTCAGTGTAGAGGTGATGTCTTTACTGTCAACAATTCTTTAGTAAATTCAGACTACTTTGCATATACCCCTAAAATAGAGTGCAGAGTCATAATGCCCTTTACTATATCTAAAATGATGCAATTATATTTTAAAATTTAAAACAAAATTTAAAGATAATTGGGAGATTCTGTTCCTTGTTCCTTTTCCTTTTTCTCTAACTACTCTAGGAGGAAGAGAAGAAGAAATAAATGTGTCTTGAGGCAGGAAAGGAAATTGCCTAAACTGCCCTTGAAGTACATTGTTCAATGACCACTGCTGTCTTATTTTTTGTTAAATAAATGAACTTCATTCCTAATAACTGATGTGCAGAATTGACAAAGTATAATTTTCTAAAAGCTTTCAGTGCTTTTTGGAAAGTATCATTTCCAAAAATTTAAAAGTATAACTCTCATACAAATTTAAGATGATGCTATTTTATTCAAATCTTTAATTAGGTACAAATAGATAAGATGTTAAATTTGATTTTGAAGTACATTTGGGAGCTAGGAATTCAGTCCATTTGAAAAGACATTAAAAGATGTTAAAATGAGATTGCTGGTTAGATACATACAAAGCTGCTTATTGTCTTTCATGGCAATAAAACCTTAACCTCTGGGTGTATCTTCTCTACTAAACACAAAACTGTAAGTTAACATGTAATTCACAGTGTCTGGGTCCAGGGCTATAAATAAGTAGTTAATAGTAAAATATAAAACAAGTACATTCTCTTAGAGATTTAAATAATTCTTGAGTGAGTTTGTTAAACTATATCCTGGTGTAACATTGAAAGGATAATGTTGCATGCCTGTAGTCTCAGCAGCTTGGGAGGCTGAGGCAGGAGGATTGTGAGTTCAAAGCCAACCTCAGCAACTTAGTGAAGCCCTAAGCAACTTAGTGAGACCCTATCTCTAAATAAAATATAAAAAAGGGCTGGGGATGTGGCTCAGTGGTTAAGCACCCCTGGGTTCATTCCTGATACCAAAAGCAAAATAAAACACAACAAAAACAACAACAACCAAAAAAAAAAAAAAAAAAAAAAAAAAGAAAAGAAAGAAAGAAAGAAAGGAAGGAAGGATATATTTAACATTTTTGGGTGATTTTTCCTGTGTTAAGTTTTAAGAGGGTTAATCAGATCAGAGTCAGCGTCCTGTAAATAACCTTTAAAATTATAGAGAAGTGCTGATCGTTCGTTCTTGCATTCTTTTGTTTGTAATGGGGATTGGACCCAGGGATGCTTTACAACTGAGCCACATCTCCAGCCCTTTTTATTTTTGATTTTGAGAGAGGGTCTTGTAAAATTGCTGAGGCTGGCCTTGAACTTGCAATTTGCCTGCCAAAGACTTTCTATGAGGATGAGCAGCTCTTGCTTCTTAAATTGTTTTGGTGTTATGAAGGTGTAGCCAGATACTATCTCCAACTTTGTGTTACCATTTTATCAGTGATATTGAATTGGAATATTGGATAATACATTCTTCTGAAGCTCATGAAATGAAAAAAACTAACTCAACATAACTGTAAAATATGCTGGAATTTCAAGTTTTTTGTTATAGTTGATTATTCATTGCTATAATTCATATAATGTACATTCTTTTAAAATTTTATTTATATATATATTTATTTGTTTGTTT
The DNA here is from genome assembly GCA_028644305.1 of Xerus rutilus. Classification (NCBI taxonomy): domain Eukaryota; kingdom Metazoa; phylum Chordata; class Mammalia; order Rodentia; family Sciuridae; genus Xerus; species Xerus rutilus. Next base: position 135,843,724 of record CM053403.1, read on the forward strand.
ACTATTTATTTTGGTACTGAGGATTGAACTCAGGGGCATTTGAACTCCAGATCCTCCTGCCTCAGTCTCTTGAGCCGCTGAGATTACAGGTGTGTGTCACCATGCCCAGAGACTTTTTAAATTCTTTTTTTTTTTTTTTGGTACCAGGGATTGAACTCAGGGGTATTTGGCCACTGAGCCACATCCCCAGTCCTATTTTGTGTTTTATGTAGAGACAGGGTCTCACTGAGTTGCTTAGTGCCTCGTCGTTGCTGAGGTTGGCTTTGAACTTGCGATTCTCCTGTCTTAGCCTCCCTAAGTGCTGGGATTACAAGCGTGAGCCACCTTGCCTGGCTTAAATTCTTTTTAGTTATAATAATGTACATTCTTTACATTATATTACAGTATTGGTTTGAAAATAATCATTTGAAGATCATTGGTTTCAGACCAGAGATGAAAAACATTCTGAACCTTAAAACTAATTTTTAAAATGAGATAAGAAGTAACTGCATACAAAAAGACAGGTATTTTATCTGTCAGTAGATCTTTTGCTTTTGAACTGTCTTATCATTTTTCTTTAGCCACTACTTGTGATAACTATCTGACTAAATATTTAATTTTAATGTAAATCTTCTACATGATTAAAAATAGCAACATACTGCAATAGCACTATAATTTTCTTCTATTAATCCTCAAGCTGAGACAGCCAATAGGAAAATTCATGTACAGATTTCCTCACAAAAATGAAAATCTCAAAAGTAGTGGAACATTCTAGAATGCAGTGATAGCTGTAGTAGCCCAAATCAATACTATCTACATACTCCTAAATTCTCCAGCCCCCTAGGGATGTTGTTTACATTAATAACTGAATAAAATGGACCCAAGTCTAATTTTCTTGCAAGGATTCCTTAAAGACTTGGAGTCAGTGGTCATCTCCTGTCCCTTAGCCTCATTCTGGCTCATTGTTTCATTTCCTCTGGCCACTGCCTTTTCACTCCTTTCCATTATTTTCCAACCTCACTAATAAAACACTGTGCACTTAAGACTTTTCCTGTGTTTGGGAGTGAGACGGAGAGATGACAGCATACTGAACAGCAAAACCACAGCTTCTATTCCAATACTCAGCACAACAATTCTTAGACTGTTAAGGTTCTTCTTTATTTTATAAAAGCAATTCTTCACTAGCTATTTCCAGTAAGGTTTCTCCATTATCTTCAGATACTTCTTTATGGTTCTACTCTTATTTGAATGCCACACATTTATTTCCCTCTTTCTTATCTCCCATTCCAACAGTTATCATTGTATTCACTTTCTTATACAGGGACATTTAGTACATGGCCTCAGTGTTTCCCACAGAGTCTTTCATTGTCCCATGAGCCTTGACTTTCTCAATAAAAATTGTTTTCTTAAAGTATATTCTTTTTTTTTTTTTTTGGTACTGGGGATTGAATTCAAGGGCACTCGACCACTGAGCTACATCCTCAGCCCTGGTTTTTGTGGTTTTTTTTCAATGTAGAGACAGGGTCTCACTGAGTTGCTTAGTGCCTTGCTTTTGCTGAAGCTGGCTTTGAACTTGAGATTCTCCAGTCTCAGCCTTCCAAAGTGCTGGGATTACAGGCGTGCACCACCCCCGCCCGGCTAAAGTATATTCTTATGGGAAAATAGTCCAAGACCTCCACAATAAAAATCCTTCTATTCTCCTTGATAGCAGGAACTAGGTCATATTAAAAAAAAAATATGTTACTGTTTTTGTTTTTTGTTCTCCCTGTTCAGAGAATCAGGGTGAGGGCAATTCCCCACCTACTCTGTGGAAATCTCATCACATATGCAGAAAGGACAGGAACTTTGGGGAGTAGGGAGCACCTTCCTGGTTCAGCTGGTCTTCCAGGGGAGGGAACTGCTCCAGGGCGCAGGAGCATGCTCTTCCTTCTTGCGCTATTTTAAGACCTTGTAAATGGTCTAGGGCAGAAAGTGCTTCCCAGGAAGGAAGCCCATCAGTGCTGGCACTTGGCAAAATATGAACCACAGTGTCAAAAGTCATCTGTGATGACACTGCTTTTATTATGTGATTGTGATTTTTTAAAAATGTTTTTTTTTTAGTAAAAAAATCATTTTGCCCTTCTAATAGGTTTTCCTTAATTTATAATTATACTAGCTGACATCTGCACCCAAAACTTACATAGAACTCTTAGCTTTTGATGGATGGTTGACTAAATGAATACACAGAATCAATGTTTTGCTTATTTGTTTAACAAATGTCTCAAACCTTTTGACTTTAGGTGACACTTTATTTTATTCCAGACTATCAATTAAAGCCTACATAAAAATCTCAGCTAGTTAGAGGCAAGTGGTACTTGTTCCAAAATTGTTTGAGTAAGCTGTCTGATCTGATTGAATGAGGATGTTATGAAAAAGTAGCTGATCATAAATGAATTATCATGTAGTAATAATATTTAGTCTAGGATAACTGAGTTCTTCTCAACAGCAAAACAGAATCATTGGCAAGCAGTGGAAACATTAAATTGTAATTGGTAATAAATGAGATAGAAATGTGCTTGCTATATAGGCTTTTGTTTATTTCTGATAGTTCTGGTTCTGTGTTTGCATGCCAGCTGTGTTTTTTCATGTTTGGTTAAGGTAAAAAGTATTCTAAAGTACTTTCATGGAATATTTACATGAGTAAACTTGGTAATTTTCAATCACACATACTTGAAGACTAATACTTAAAATAATACTTAAAATATTCTTGGGTTACAGCTATTTCTGACATTTGTAGATGACAGAGAAAGGTGGAAATGTTACCATCCTTTTAGAGTCATGAATTTTCCCTTTAGCAACAAGGACCCTTGTATAGCCCTCTGTCACGTGGTTTTCCTCAAGGAACGTGACACCTGTAGGCCATAGATAAATCTCTTCTTTTTTAAACCTGTAAAAACATACAGTGTAAGTTCTGTATTCTATCATTAAGCTCAGGATAATGAAAATTTAAATATTTTCTTCATCAGTAATTAATCTAATCCAAGAAATGACTTTGCTTTATTAATAGAAAAATTAACTAAACTTGATCATTCCTTTGTTAACAATTGGGTTCCAACTAATTAAATTTTCACATAATTATTTTTCAATCTGCTGCCATTCCTTGTAAAGCATATTTTTTTCCTTATTAGAATCACATACCCTTTCACCTTAAATTGGAGATTTAATGAAGTATTAATGAGACTTTCAGATTCAAAAGAATGTTTAACAATGTTATTTTCCAAGACTTTTAGAATAAAGAGCTATAATTGCACATCATTTTTCTTTGGCTATCTGACAGCTTCTCCTAAATGATGTTTTTATTTCTAAATAAATGAATCAACTGCTAGCATTAATACTAAAGGTGCTTTCTTAGATAAAAGTCAAGTGAGAAGAAATAGTTAAATGGAAAAAGGAAATATGATTATGTGTTCCAATGCTAGTATCCTAATAAACACATTCTTTTATTATTATTATTTAAATAGAGCTTCATGGAGTTTAGGTTTGTTCTGTCCTTGGAAAACATTTCCTATGTTGCTGACCCAAAGCACAATTGAGCCTCAAGTGTCCTCATTGATTCTTTAGGCCTTTAATGAAAACTTAAATGCAGAAATTACATTTTTCTCTTTACTTTTCCTTATGTATTCTTTGATCCCTTTCCAGTTATATTTTACCAATTTTATTGTATTAATTTTTATAAAGGGAATAGAAAGATAGGTCTATAGTTCCTCTAGCGTGTTTGATTGAAAATTGATTTTACTATTTATACAATGAGGTATATCTCAACTTCACAATTCATCCCTGGCAAAGTGACACAATTCCTTGGGACTGTTGTCAACCCTCTTGACTTCTGTCCTGGTGCTCTGGCTATTCCTGCTCAGCCTCATCGTTCTCCCCCCAAATCACTTAAATCTTAAAATCGTTCTCACCTTGCGTTACAGTTTGAATATGAGGTGCATCCCCAAAGCTCCTGTTAAAGCAAGAATATTCAGAGGTGAAATGATGGGACTGTGAGAGCTGTGACCTAATCAGCCCATTCTAGTTTAAATGGATTGAGTGGGTGGTAACTGTAGGCTGGAGGAGGGGGGCTCTGGAGGCATGCCTCAGAAGGATGTATGTCCTGCCACCCATTCCCATCCTTCTCTCTCTCTCTTACTTCCCTCTCCCCTCTCTCTCTCTCTCTCCTCTGTTTCCTGACCCTGTTATGAGCTGAGTAGATTTCCTCCGGTGGATGCTTCCCACAGAATGTGCTGCCTCATCTTGGGCTCAGAGCAATGGCTATCTATGGACTGAGGCCTCCAAAACCATGAGACACAAATCAACTTTTCCTCTTCTAAGTTGTTTCTTTTTTTTCTTGTAGGAGATTTTGGCCACAGTGATGAAAGAGTGAAAACACTCAATTATTTTTTGTTGTTTTAAGATCTTGATCAGATGTAGCATAATCAAATTTCAAGAGTTAGATAGTAATGGAAAAATGTGATACAACAAGAGGAAATTATAGGAATTGTTATAAAACATAAGCTGGATGTCCTGCATTATAGGCAGCAATGCATAACAAATCAAATACTTTACATAGGACTTTATAATTGATAAAGTACACTAAATATTTTTGTTCACCAAAGAAAATAGACCCTTGGCTAGATCTTGTCCACACTTCACCTATTTGTGACCTGTCTTCTAAACTGACAAAACCCCCTGAAAATCAGCATTTTAAACACCTTGTCCAGTGACACAGTACTAGGCTGAGCTGTGGTTTGGACCTAGGTCTAACATTTACATCTTTGATCTTAGTCTGATAATTTATTATCTTGTCTTATAAGGCATTGAAAATGAGGTGACATTTTATTAAGGATAGTGAGGATTCAGTGAAGTGGAAAAAAAGGTATATTTTAGAAGATATTTTCATTTATACCAAAAGAATGAATTGTATACTTGAAAGTACAACATGGTTGCATGTTAACTACAGAGGAAACTGTCAGGAATTTAAAAATTACAATAATGTTAAAAATTACAATAAATTTGATGGGTTAAAATAAAACCCATTTATTATCTCATAGTTCTGTAGGTAGAAGTCTCAGTAGCCACCACCCAATATATTATTACTATAATTTCTAATTCTATCACATCTGTCTTTATTTTAGGGCCTGTACTAAAGTGCTGTAATGGTATTAGCTCCTTTAAGGCTTATAACGATTCTGCTATAGAAGTTATTAGTATTATTTGTTAAATGATGGAACTGGACATTGATGGTCATTGACAATGATTCCATCAGCAAGTGAGTCTCTCTCCCATGTGTTTCTCTCCTGTACCTCAATTATGAATGTCCTTTTATGATTTTTAAAATACATACCACATTTTATTTATTATATGCCACTGCTCCTTTAGCTATTTTGGTCTATTTTTAATTTAGTTTGAATTCATACATTTTTAAAACTAACACTGTCATAAATGTATATGTAATAAACATTTTTGTCAGGCCTGGTCATATATTTTAAGGGAATATTCTTGTTAGAATATACTTCCTAGTACTGACAGTACAAAATAGGAACTTCTTGGGTGAAGACTATGTGCATGTTACCTGAAAGTTCAAACACCAGAAGCCCAAATTACATTTTTGTCATGAGATTTTTGGTATTTATCATTTACATATTGACTTTTCTAAATTTACTTTCCTTTATAGAAGAGAAAAGAGAGTAACATTTAAGGATAACATAATTTATTGGGCCCAAAGAACATGTAGTATATAACATATATTTTCTTTTGAAATTTTAGTTTTAGCATTTTAAAATGTTAATGAAATAATGTAATTTTATTAGCATATATCTGTATTATAGACATCACTTTTTGTTGCTGTAAACAATGTGTTAGGTAGAAGTTTTAAAAATGAAATTCCAAAGAAAAGTGATTAAAGACATTATTGAAAATATATGAGTTAAGAACTGAATTGTTTATGATAGGCATTTTATGTGAAAGAAAAGACACAAGCGCAAATGTATATAAATCTATATATCTTATGTATCATATATACAGCTTTATTATTTGCCCATTTGCTTTCAGTTACATTTTTGGCCTTTGATGCTCTGCTTTGTCTCTCAGAGCACTGGTATAAGTTGACTATCTTACTGAAATGCTTGGGACCAAGCATTCTGATTTTGGAATATTTGTATGTACATAATTAGATATTATAAGGATAGGATCAAGGTTTAAACATGAAATTCACTTATGTTCTATGATCACATGATACTGAAGATAATTTTATACAATATTTTTAGTGCATCTGCATTTTGACTGCAACCTGTCACAAGGTCAGTTGTAGAATTTTCCACATCTGGCATGATATCTGCCTCAAAAAGCTTTGGAATTGGGAACATTTCAGATTTCAGATTTTCTGAAGAGAGATGCTCAGCCTATACATATATATTTTTTTCTCTGAGTTAAAAATAATACCTGGGAATATGAAATAAGATGTTCAAGAAACACATGTGTGTCTTTGCTTCCCCTCCTGCTCCCAAGCTCATAAAATAGCAGAAAAGGCATGTTTAAAAATAATAAATCTGTTAACACTCCTAGAAAGATAGAAAAAATATCTTTAAAAAGCTCAGAACCCAGGCTCTGGAGACAGAAACCCTGGCACTTCCAAAGTTTGACTCACCACATATTGGCTGAATGATATTGTAAAAGATACTTTGATGTACCTCACGTGTGTCCCCTGTAAAATAGGGGACAATACTGTCACCTTGTGTGGCTATTGTATTGATGAAAGAAGAGAAATGTAGACTGAGCTCTGCATAGTGCTCAGGACATGGTTAACGTTTAATAAGTGTTGACGGTTGTGATAGTTTTTGTTGCTGCTCTTCCTTCTCTCCCTCTCTTTTTCTAATCATCATCATCATCATTATCATCATAATCATCATCACTATCAGGAGAATTATTATTTGCTCTCAAAGGAAGTTAAATACCACATGACACCTTTTTAATATTCTTTCTTCCCAGGTGCTTTGCTTCATTGACTTTGCACTATTCTCTTGATTTCTCCCTTTCCATTTCCCCTCCATAAATAGTCAAACGTGTTGGCATGTCTCCCATGAAAAATATTCATTTAAATCTCCTCATTCTAACTACTGACCCTATCATTCTATGTTCTATGAAAGCAAAATTTCTTAAAATAACTGTCTAAACTTATGTTCACTTTCTTCCTTAGACTTCTGACTTCAGCTCACTTCCCTTTGGCTTCCATTCTCCTACTTCTCAGGTCTTGAGCCATTCTCACCTTTTTAAATGTAAAGCCACAAGGGCTCAGAGTTTTATTTTATTTCTTTCTGTCTATAGAACTAGTGCCAAGATGTGTTTTGTACTTGCAGACACTCTACAAATATTTGTTGAGTGAATGGACAGTTTTCAGTCTTTTTCTCATAATAACTTTCAGCATTACTTAATTTCTGTTTTGGAAACATTCTTATGTTGGCCTCTTTTTCCATACCATATTTAATTTTCCTTTTTTAAAAACATAATTGGCAAATAATTGTATATGTTTATGGTATATGACATCATCTTTTGATATATGTATACATGGTAGAAAAAATAAATTAATCAATGTATTTATCACCTTATCCATGTATTTCTTTTGTGGTGAGAATATTTTAAATCTACTATTTTAGAAATTTTGAAATATAAAATTCATCATTATTAAGATGATCAACATGTTTAACAATAGATCCCTAAATTTGTTTTTCTTTTTTAACTAAAACTTTTTGCCATTTGACCAAAGGTGGCCCTGGGCCACCTGAACCATTTCCCCAACCTCCTGCCTACTCTTGCCTCTGGAAATCACCAACTGGCTTTTTCCTCCTACATTCCATCTCTAGGTGAGATCCATGCACTGTTTATCTTTCTGTTTCTGGGTTATTTCACTAGCATAATGTCCTCTAGGTTCATCCAAGTGATTGCAAAAGACAGAAAAAGTTTAAGGCTGTACAAGATTCCACTGAGTATTTATGCCATGTTTTCTTCATCTGATCATCTAGTGGTAGACATTTAGACTGTTTATTTCTTGGCTTCTGTGAAAAATGCTGAAATGAATGTGGAAAGACAGGTTCCATTATTCAACCACAATAGTACAAATTAGTAGGTTTCACTGACATTTCCATACATGCATATAACAGGTTTTGATCATATCTATACCCTACTATCCTCTCTTGCCTTCTGCTCTCTTTCCTCCTTGTGGTACTCTTCCCTTTCTCTAATAGTCCCTCTTCTACTTTCAGGTTATCTTCCTGTTGTTTTTTTTTTCTAAGTTTCAAAATATGAAAGAAAACACTCATTACTTATCCTTCCCTTTGCTGTTTTTGCATAATAATCTTCACTTCCTCAATTTTTCTGCAAATGACATGATATCATTCTTTATGACTGCAAAAAAACTCCATTGTGTACATATACCATACTTTAAAAAAAAACTATTCATCTGTTAAGAGGCACCTAGGCTGATTCCATATCTTGGCTATTTGAGTAGCATTGCAATAAACATGAATATATAGGCATCTCTTGGATGCTGACCTCATTTCATTCCAGGGGTGAATGTTTCACATGGAAGATTTAATTTTAGTTTCTTGAGGAAACTCCAATACTGTTTTCCATAGTGGCTGTACCAATTTACATTCCCACCAACAGTGTATATGTTTCTTTTTTTCCACATCCTTGCCAGCATTATTTAGTTTATTGTTTTTATGAAAATAGCCAGCCTGACTGTGGACAGAGGGAATCTCAATGAAGTTTCCATTCCCTGATAGCTAAAGATATTGAACATTTTTTCATATTTATCAGCCATTCATAGTTATTTTGTTGAGAAGTGTCCATTCAGGTAATTTGCCCATTTATTGCTTGGATTCCTCCTCCTCCTCCTCCTTTTCTTTATATGTTCTGGATATTAATCCTGTCTCAGATGAATAGCTGGCAAAGATTTTCTTCCTTTCTGTAAATTGATTCTTCACTCTGTTGATCATTTCCTTTGCTGTGCCGAAGCATTTTGGTTTGATGTAATCCCCTTAGTTAATTCTTGCTTCTATTTCCTGATGCCAGTTACTTCCTAAAATGACTACTATATATTGAGATCATTAAGGCTCAGTAGTAGACTTGCCTAATCATTTTTTAGCTTTGTTATCTACTCTTACAATATTAAACACTACCTGTATGCCAAGGAATGTTAATATTTATACCTCCAGATGACAGATCTTCAGAGCTCCAGGCCACATCAGTTTACTTGAATTTCCCGGTTGGGTAAAATACAGGTAACTCAAATCTGATATGCCTAAATCTTATACTCCCATATCTATTTATATTTATTTATCTTCTATTTTTCTACATTTCAGTCAATGGAATTTTTATCTCATGCTAGAAAATAAGGAGCTGTCTTTGATGTTTTTTTCTCTCTTCTCTATGTAGCCTACCACGAAGTTGTCCATTTCATTGGGTATCAAAATCAGGGTCTTGTGTGTGCCAGGCAAGTGCTCTACCATTGAGCTAGATCACCAGCCCCAAGCCTGCAGATTCTATTCTAAAATGTTCTATATCTTTAAGCTACCAACTTCTCTTCATCTTCACAGATGCTGATAAATTATGCAACCTCTCCCGCACTTCAGGCAAATGTTAGTTTTCTCATCAGTCACACAGTTTACACTCTTGCCTCTTTTTAGTCAATACTCCATACGTTAATCCAAGTGGCATTTCAATTTTCTTTACATACGGAAATAGTACAACAGAATTTTTTTGCATTAAATAAGAATAATTTTCAAGAAAAAGGTAGTTAAAATTTAATTATATGTAACTTGCATAACCAAATTTTTTCTCAAATAACTCATTTCAGAACCCATAAGGCCTATTTATCCTTTATCACTATATTTTTAAATACTTTCTTCCTGTTTTAGTGGTTGTGTTTCTTCTCATCATTTATTCTAAATGGCACATGCTTTCCATGAAATCTAAATTTTATTCTAGAGGCTACTCAGTAAAATTAAGAGATTTTTTTTTTTATATTGGTAAAATATTCCAAATAATGTAGATATGTGTTAAATTAAGAGGATTGATTTTAGGGGCAAGGCAATGATTCAAGGAAGGCAAAATGCAATGTATAACAACATATTTATATAATGAGAACAATTTTAACATTGTTATGATTACAACTTTCTTTCTTTTCTTTTCTTTTTTTTTTTTGGTCATTCTTTGTTCTCTGTGAATTTGGATCTCTTTGTCCTAATATTAGTTCCTTTTCATGGCAGGATTTCCAGAAAATTATGTCCTGTGGCACCCTGTAGTGTTAAAAAGACTGTCTAGCCTCTAATCAACCAATCTTTTTTGCCTAGACTTTATGTCCCAGACTGCCTTACATTTGGGTATGACTAGGTTCTAGACAGGGCTGTAAGAAGAATCTAGCCCTGGGCCACAGAAGCCTCCTTTATGAGAAGGGTGAAAATAGAGATCCAGGAAGACAAATTTTCAAGATGGCAGAACCACAGACCAGAAGGCAATTATCTTTGAATTACCATTTGGTAGAGAGCCATCTGATCAGGAAGCACATTTTGTCCTTCACTTGAGCAGAGAAACTAATGTGTTAAATCATTGACATTTTTGGCACCTTGTCAGTCAAGAGAGCATTATCATAACTAATGCTAATGCCATAGAATGGCAACCAGATTTTCTTGCTTTTTCAATTACAGTTTAGAATACAAGGCAGCTTTTAACTGCCCAAACGCCATTACCCAGAGCTCTTATTTCCTTCTCCTGAAATGACATTATATTTTATCCATGAAGGTTTAGATGTAGGTTTAAACCCCCTTCTAGATCCATAGGGCTGGACATTTAAGTAAAGCTCATATTTCCCAGTTTGCAATTGGGGTCAGGGAAGACAGAAAGACAGACTCTAGCCCAGAGTGTCAGAAGAAAGGACTTTTAATAGATGTAATTTAAATCTTGTCACTCTCCTCCATAAAATCCTTCATATACTTTCCCACTGTGATTGAGTCAAATTCCATAGTCTTGATAAGAGCAGCCAGGCCCTGGCCCAACTTGCCTCTCTAGCCTCTTAGACTTCTTCAAGATTGCATTTCTTGAAAATCTGGAGCTCTCTGACATCAGGGATTCATACGCAAAATTTCCTATGTCCAGGAAAGCTCTATGTGAAATCTTTGCTTGGCAGCTGTATCTTCAAGGCTAAACTTAAATATACCCTTATCCAGCAAGGTTTTATCTATTTCCATCCCATTCAAAATAGTTTTTTTTAATGTTTTCTTAACAAAATATGTTTTTCCTTTATTGAAGCTCTCACAATTTTTATTTGTTTGCTTTTAGGGTGATTTGTTTAATATTGTCCCTTATATCCCCATCTGGATTTTATTTCCAGTGCCTGTAACATAGGAAGTACCCCAAAAATGCATGTAAAATTAATGAATCAATAAATTTAAAATAGAAAATTGAAGTTTTTAAAATTTATTGGCCCACATTGACTGAACATTTCCAAATTGGCAATGTTATAACTAGTGTGACCATGTTATGTATGAGGAAATAATGTTTTTATTCATTGTTAAACATAATGATGACTTGTGTTGGTATATATTACTGTTCTTCAATTTTCTTAAGAATGGCTTTCGTTCTTTCATTACAAAAAATATCGAGGACTTTCTCTATTAGATGAATTTATGCAATAAATGCTTGAAACAGTGCCTGCATATAGTAAATTCTCAGTAAATATTTATTATTATCAAGTTTTTATTTGTTACATATGGTAAAGTTTAATAAATTATTAGTTTTCATTATGCTTGTTAATCATAATTATGAACTTTGTGTCTATTATGGTTTAGAGTATTTTTTACTTTGTTAGTGATTTATACTCAGCTTAAATGATTATTATGTGTAATTATTACATGTATTGACTACATTCCAATTAAATATATGAATGTCATATGGATATTTGTATAAAACTAGTTTAGCCTATTTGATAGTAAGTAATTTTAAAAGGAATGAGGTTAAGTTTGAAGATGGTTTCATGATTATGAAAGCTAAATATTCATCCTTCTTTATTTGAAACAGGTAAATATAGAGTGTGTTATAGTAAGTCAACTGACAGAGTTGTTCATTTTTTTACCTTTTAATTCATAGTTTGATGTCTGACTTAACAAAACATGGTATTATACAAACTACAGAAACTGAAGCTTGATTTGATTTTGGTTTTAATAAGTTTTCTGGTACAACTCTAGCCATTCAATAGAAATAGAGCAAATGGTATTTAGCACAGTCTGTGTATCATGAAATAAAATTTTATTATGTTTCATTTCTTATCAAAATTAAATATGAGTAATATGGCCCGCTCCCTTTAGTCCTCAGATGAAAAATCCACGTATAATAGAATGGGCCCTTCACAATTTGTCTGGAATCTAAGATTTATATTTTATATTATTGAAACTGTGCCTCTTTTTAATGGCATTGTTGATAAAGCTTGAATTTAGTTATATTCCATTAAGATGACATTATTATGTAATGTATCATTTTAAAGAATTTTATTGAATTGTGTAGTTTGTTGGATATTTACTTTTTTTGTGGTTGACACTATTTTTCACTATATTTTTGTGGTTGTAGAGACAGTATATTCTAGTTTAAATGAAATTCAAGAACAATCAGATTTTTTAAAATTGACACATGAAAATGGAACACATTTATGGGGTACAGTGTGATATTTTGATACATGTATACATGTATATGTTCAAATCAAAGTAAGGAAGAGATTTTTTTTAGAAGAAAATTTTGGTTGATCATTGGATAGTAAAAGCAGAAGAATCACAGAAACATTTCAAATTCCCTAGCTAGTATTTCAAGGAAAATTAACAAACAGGAGCCATCTTTTCTTATCATCACCAAATCACCAATGTATGGGTAATTTGAAACCTACATGTTTACTCACTTAGAATTATGGGTTATTTTAAATTAAATGGGAGACTAAAATCTTATCATACAATAAGTCAAAGAAGATAGACATACCTGTTTTTTCAAGTCAGTGTTATCTAATTTCCCCCCAGAACAATGTGGAATAGGGGCTACTGCTAGAGATGGCAGAGTTTGAACACAGGCTGTGTCATGAGACTCTGAGTGACAGCCCACATAAATCTTGTTTCTATTTTATATAAAAAAAAATTTATTTGTTCTTCTTAGTTTTACATTTTGCAAATACATGTGATAAAATGAATATAGCATATCAAATCATTAAACTATAGGAAGGAATATAATAAACCACTAAATAAAAATTAAAAAATTTTCTGAAGGAAAATATTCACCACATTTGGATCATTTTGGTTTAAAAATAACTGAATACTATTTTATTTAACTTTCTTTATACTGAAATAGATTAGATTCTTTAATTGTACAGAGACATTCAAATGCTGAAATGGCAAGAGAGAATTTCATGTTGTAAATGTAAAATTAAATTTTTAATGCTCCTGTTTAAGTTTACAAGTCCTTGAGGAAATTACCTTCTGATGAAGCTGAATGAGGCTGGGAGTGTCGCTGTGCAGAAATCCTGAATACTCTGCTCTGAATCATCTTTTGACACCTTCAGCACTACCTTTGACATTCTTTTCACAGCCTCTGCCATTATGGGTTTTCTGATGCCTGTCATAAGATGCTTTTTCAGGATTCCAGGGTTTCTGAATCAGACATACTTCTTGCATATTTTATTAGGCATAAAGTTTTCTAACACAGAATGGTTAGATATAACTGGGTCATTGCTACTCCACAGTGAATGACACATTTAATGTCATTTTTCACTGGCAAAGTCTGTTCTGTACTTACAGTGAAATGTGACTCACTTGAAGTGAAAAGCTCACATCGTTTTCCTTTTTGCCTGGTTGTCTCAAAGAGCAAAAAGTAGAGTCATGATTTTTATAAATGGGCTCCTTTGTGGCAATCTATGTTTAAAATCTAGAGGAAATATTACTTATCCCAAAGATTACTTATCATTTTTGTAAGTGAAAAACTTTTGCTTGACTATTGTTATATGTTGATTTCTGTTATTTGATTATTTGTACTACTCCTAACCATGTTCAAAATGAGAACTCTCAAGGTTTATCATTTTCTGCTTAGAGACTGACATAAAAACGATATATTTTACTTTTAATGGGGCTTTGTGCCACAAAGCACCTATCAACCATGCCCAGATACTACTACTGCTACTACTACTACTCCTAATAGAGCATGTTCCTCATATCTACTGGGGAGAAAAGAAATCACATCAAAGCAATAATAATAGAGAAAATAGGTACTAATAGAATTATGCACAAATGGCTATAGTTAAGATTTTGGAATTATAACTATAATAGATCTGTAAGCACATAACATTTTATTCCTTATAATTGAAATCAACTATATTTAACCTGTAGGTCTGTATTTAAACATGATAGTGGAATGGCACAAATATTGCAACTATAATGCAACTCAGGTTGATCTTTGCCCTGGCTCTTCACTTTGCCTAGAATCCTCCCCATCACAGTCAAGGTGAGGCTCAGTCATCACCTTCACAGGAACATCTTCTAGTTATCCACCTAACTGAACCTCCATTGCCCCCTAGAACATCATTCTCTTTTCTTCTTTTCCTGGCACTTATTACTCTCTGAAATTATCTATTTTGGTTGCTTGCTTTCTTCCTTTCTCCTACTAGGATATAAGGTCCTTTAAAGTAGAGATATTTCTGGTTTATTTTATTGCTATAAATTTAGCAGTTGTGTTACAGAAGACATTTAATTTTTATAGAATGAATTACTGAAGAAATGTATGCTAGTTTTGTAGAAAGATTATTGTAAAAGCAATTTCATTTACTAACACTTAAGTATCTCTACATCTGACAACAGGTCATGGTAGGAAAAGGAAACATGAACAAAGAAATAGTTTATAGAACTTTATCTCAAAAGACAAACAGGATTAAATTATTTATGTGAGATGTATATGCCCAGGAAACAAGTATAAGATACGTTCAGAAGATGGTAAGTCACTATTATACATGTTTCATGTAACTCAGAACACAACGTAGAGAGGTAAGGCGCATCTTATTTTCTTAGTTATTTTAATCATATTAGGATTGCCTTTTGGAAAACACCTCCAAATGGCTAGTATTCACAGTGATCTTATGGGCATTGTAAATAAATAATATGACAGATATTAGAAATCCAAAACCAATAAAAAGAATAAATAATACATTCTGGCAAATGCAATGATAAAAATGTGAATACATGCATGGAGCACACAGATTAAGTGCTTGTCTGAATCCAGAGTCACCTTGGAAGGCTTGTAGAAAGTAATGTCTTAAATAATTATTAAAAGAAAAGGAAACCAAGGGCAGCTAACAATTGTAGCAAGTCCCAGGTGAAAAGCTTAGGAGCAAAAGCACATGGGTGGGCAAGTGTGGCGCCTTCTTGGGAGTGTTCAGCAGTTTGTTTCTGCTGGACCATCGAGTTTGGGGTACTACGTAATGACAGGAAAGACTGAAGACAAACAGAGGTGTGAGGGCAAAGAAGTACATACATGTCATGCTAAAATCATGAGAGAGATAATAGGAAGCCACTGAAACCTCAAGCTGAGTAAGAAGATGGTCACATCTATACTTTATACATGTCATTCTAATGTCAGTATATTAGGTGGACTTACGGGAAGCAAAGAAAGAAGATAGTTCCTTGCCAGAGTTCCTGCCAACTGGCAGGAGCACAGGCCAAGGCCCAGGACCACCTTCAGGGACCGCTGCAGGAGCCCAGCCAAGGCCACTTCTACTGCCATCTTGAGTTACCTTCACTACCACCTCCACCATCTTTAGTGGCAGTAGTGTCCATCTGAGGACACCTGCTGGGGACTGGACGTGAACTCTAAAGTGAGATACAGGTAATCTGTAGTGTCAGCACAAGATTATAGGATAGAAACCGCAATACCTCAGATTGGCATTGCAAGAAAGGAAGATACATAATCAACATGAAAAAACAAAGGAAGAAAATGCCCCAAATAAACCAAGATACTACAATAATACAATCCATTGACAGCACAGTTGATGAAATGTCAGAGAAAGAATTGAGAATGTATGTAATTAAAATGATCTGCAAATTAAAGAATGACTTAAGTGAGCAAACACAGTCAAAAATTGATCACTCTAATAAAGAAATAAGAGGCAAATAAAGGGAACCATTGGTCACACCAACAAAGAGATAAGGGAGAAAATACAGGTAGAAAAAGATTACTTTAAGAAAGAGCTAGAGATTGTGAAGGAACAAAAATCAAATTCTTGAAATGAAGGAAACAATAAATCAAATAAAAAGCTCCATAGAAAACATCATCAGCAGACTAGATCACGTGGAAGGCAGAACCTCAATAATGAAGACAAAATATACAATCTTGAAAATAAAACTGACCATACAATGAAGATGGTAAGAAATGAACGGAACATACAAGAATTATGGGATAGCATCAGAAGACCAAATCTAAGATTTATTGGGATAGAAGAAGGCACAGAGATACAAACCAAAGAAATGCACAATCTCTTTAATGAAATAATATCAGAAAAATTTCCAAACATGAAAAATGAGTTGGAAAATCAAATACAAGAAGCTTACAGGATACCAAATGTACAAAATTACAACAGATCTACACCAAGGCACACTATAATGAAAATGCTCAGCATACAGATTAAGAATAGAATTTTAAAGGCCGCAAGATAGGAATCAGAATACATATAAGGGGAGACCAATTCAGATCTCAGCAGATTTTTCAACCCAGATCCTAAAAGCCAGGAGATCATGGAACAACATATATCAAGCCCTGAAAGAAAATGGATGTCAACCAAGAATCTTATATCTAGAAAAATTAAGCTTCAGATTTGACAATGAAATAAAAACCTTCCATGATAAACAAAAGTTAAAAGAATTTACAGCAAGAAAGCCTGCACTACACAGCATTCTCGGCAAAATATTCCATGAGGAGGAAATGACAACCAATAATGAAAATATACAAAGAGAGAGGAACTACACTTAAAAAAAAAAAAAAAGGCCAATCAAAGGAGAAACCAAGTCAAGGTAAAAATAAAAAATAAACCAGGGAGGCAAGGTTGCTTCAACATATGGAAATCAATTAACGTAATCCATCACATCAGTAGACTTAAAGATAAGAATCACATGATTTTATCAATTGATGCAGAGAAAGCATTTGACAAAATACATCACCCTTTTATGTTTAAAACACTAGAAAAACTAGGGATAGTAAGAACATACCTCAACTTTATAAAAGCTATCTATGCTAAACCCAAGGCCAACATCATCCTAAATGGAGAAAAATTGGAAGCATTCCCTCTAAAAATGGGAACAAGACAGGGATGCCCTCTTTCACCACTGCTATTCAACATAGTCCTTGAAACACTAGCCAGAGCAATTAGACAGATGAAAGAAATTAAAGGGATACAAATAGGAAAAGAAGAACTCAAACTATCATTATTTGCCCATGAGAAGATTCTTTACTTAGAGGATCAAAAAATTCCACCAGAAAATTTCTAGAATTAATAAATGAATTCAGTAAAGTAGCAGGATATAAAATCAACATCCATAAATCACTTGCCTTTTTATACATTAGTGATGAACTGTCAGAGAAATTAGGAAAAGTACCCTGTTCACACTAGCCTCAAAAATAATAAAATACTTGGGAATCAATCTAACAAAAGAGGTGAAAGACCTCTACAATGAAAACTACAGAATACTAAAGAAAGAAATTGTACAAGATCTTAGAAGATGCCTATCCCATGTTCTTGGATATGCAGAATCAATATTGTCAAAATGGCCATACTACCCAAAGTGCTATATAGATTCAATGCAATTCCAATTAAAATCCCAATGTCATTTCTTATAAAATAGAAAAGGCAATCATGAAATTCATTTGGAAGAATAAGAGACCCAGAATAGCTAAAGCAATCCTCACTAAGAAGAGTGAAGCAGGAGGCATCACAATACCAGACCTTAAACTATACTACAAAGCTATAGTAACAAAAATGGCATGGTACTGCCACCAAAATAGACATGTAGACCAATGGTATAGAATAGAAGACACAGATAAACCTACTTAAATATAGTTATACTAGACAAAATTACCAAACCATGCATTGGAGAAAAGATAGCTTCTTCAACAAATGGTGCTGGAAAAACTAGAAATCCATATGCAACAAAATGACACTAACCCCCTGTCTCTCACCATGCACAAAATTCAACTCAAATTGGATCAAGGACCTGGGAATTAGACCAGAAACCCTACACCTAAGAGAAGAAAAAGCAGGCTCAAATCTTCATCATGTCGAATTAGGACCTCACTTCCTTAACAAGACTCCTGTAGCACAAGAAGTAAAATCAAGAATCAATAAATAGGATGGATTCAAACTAAAAAGATTCTTCTCAGCAATAGAAACAATCAATGAAGTGAACAGAGAGCCGACTTTCTGGGAACAAATCTTTGCTACATGCATGTCTGATAGAATACTGATCTCTAGGATATAGAAAGACTCAAAAAACTTAACACCAAAAAAAAAAAAAAAACCCAATCAATAAATGGGCCAAGGAGCTGAACAGAAACTTCTCAGAAGTAGATATATAATCAATCAACAGACATATGAAAAAATGTTCAACATCTCTAGCAATTAGAAAACACAAATCAAAACTACCCTAAGATTTCGTCTCATGCCAGTCAGAATGGCAATTATCAAGAATAAAAACAAAAATAAGTGTTGGCGAGGTTGTAGGGGAAAAGGCACACTCATACATGGCTGGTGGGACTGTAAATTGGTACAACAAATCTGGGAAGCAGTATGGAGATTCCTTAGAAAACTTGAAATGGAACCAACATTTGACCCAGCTCTCCCCATCCTTGGTCTATACCCAAAGGACTTAAAAACAGCATACTACAGTGACTCAGCCACTTCAATGTTTATAGCAGCTCAATTCATAATAAGTAAACTGTGGAAGCAACCTAGATGCCCTTTGATTTATGAATGGATAAAGAAACTGTGGTATATATACACAATGGAATATTACTCAGCAACAAAAGAGAATAAAATTATAGCATTTGCAGTGAATGGATGGAGTTGGAGAATATGATGCTAAGCAAAATAAACCAGTCCTAAAAAACCAAATGCTGAATGTTCTCTCTGATTAGTGGATGCTGATCCATAATGGAGGAGAGGACACAGGAAGAATGGAGGAATTTGGTCAAAGGGATAGGGGGGAGGGGGCATGAGACAGTAAAGATGGTGGAATGAGATGGACATCATAGCCCTAGCTTCATGTATGACTGCATATATGATGTGATTCTACATCATATACAACCAGAGAAATGAAAAATTTCATTCCATCTGTGTACAATGAATCAAAATGCATTCTGCTATCATGTATACCTAAGTAGAACAAATTTAAAAAAAAAGAAAAAAGAAGAAGATAGAATTCAATGTCATTTTGAAATTTATTTTATAATCTGTACCAAAGAAAGTGATGAAGGTGTGAAATCTGGTAATGCCAGTGAGAATGTACAAAATGGAATGAAAATATTTTGAAAGTAAATGAGGCAAATTTTGCAGGTGTTTATTTCTGAGACATGTTAAGCTTATTAAATAGTCTCAAAGTTCTCTTGCTATGTGTGGGTTATAGGATTAGGAACACATGATCAAATGAAGCCCATGTAAGTCAGTTACATCAATAGGGTTGTTAAAATCAATAAAAATTTTACTGGGATCTGGGATATGTTCTAGCCACAATTTCTTATTTTATTTGAATCTATCCTTCATATTCTTATAATAAAGGTTTCAGGAAATATCTATTTGCCTAGAATTTTGTCCTTTTAGTTTAGTGACCTTCTCTTTTAGTTATGGCATACATTGTGAGATGTGATATTTCCATTCTCAATTCACTGATGGGAAAAATGAGACCAAAAAAAATTATTTACTCAAGTCTTCCCAGGTGTTTACTGGTGGAATTATGGCTGAGACACAAATTTCCAAAAGTCTGTACTACTGACTCTTTTCAGTAGACCACCATATCAATTTATCTTCTTCCTAAATATTTTCCCATAAATTCTATGTGCCTGTGAAAGGATTCTTTCAGGGAGTTATTGTTTTTAAATTAGCATACTTACTAAATATAGGACACAGTTCCTGCTAGAAAAAGCCTCATGATCCTTGTGGAAGAATTAATTAAAACATGTCATACTATTTTCTTTGATCACTAAAAATAAAGAAGTGTCAGAAAGGAGAAAATTATTTCTCACTAAAGAAATTTATATGGAATTTTAATTTTATTCCTATATCATTTGCCATATGTAGAAGTGGTTTGGTGTCTTGGTTGTAGTTTATAATTTGACAGAACAGATATATCTGAGGTCACATTATGAATCAGAAATGGAAAATTTATGATGTTTCATAACACCAATAAAGGACTGATTTAGCTTTTTGCAGAATGATTTTGACATTTGATATTTTCTTTTGTTTGAGTGGAAATCTCACCAAAATATGTCCTGTTTGGTTTATTGTGTTGTGCACTATTTGTACTAATAACATATACTACTTGTTACTGTCAATCTAATGTATAGAGTTAAAGATATAACCATCTAGGCTTTAAAATTGGGAAATCAGATTGATCCTTGTGAAGAATGATACCCTGATGGTAGTATAGGGAGGAGTTCCTTGTGCAGTCATGAATTATAATCTACATGCACATCAGAAAAGACTTCTCATCTTTATAGTTTCTTATTAGAAAGATAAATATATATTTAAATAATTTCCTGCTTGACCCATATTACCTGTCAACCCCTTCATCATAATATTTGTGAATATTAACTAGGATACTAGTTTCTGGAATGATTCTCCATCAATTATCCTCTTTCCTGTAATGATCATCATCTTTTAATTATAGCCTTCTTAGGCTGAGGAAGGAGAGTTCAGCCCAATCAATAATAATACTTCCTCCTATTTTCAAGAGAAATAAGCCCTGTGATTAAAAAAATGAAAAGTAGAATTTTACAGTAAAAACATTGTTGAAAAGCTAGAGTAAATTTTAATTTATTGCTAGAGAAAATTTTTTTTTTTTTTGGTACTGGGGATTGAATTCAGGGGCACTCGACCACTGAGCCACATCCCCAGCCCTATTTTGTGTTTTCTGTAGAGACAGGGTCTCACTGAGTTGCTTAGCACCTCGCCGTTGCTGAGGCTGGCTTTGAACTCGCGATTCTCCTGTCTCAGCCTCCCTAAGTGCTGGGATTACAGGCTTGAGCCACCGCGCCCGGCTGAAAATTTTATATCATTATCATTATTTTGCAAAACAGTATTGTCTTTTATAATTCACATTGTATTTTATTTTATTTTTTTCTCAAAAGTTGCATTTTAATACATGTTATCAAACATAACAGAAAAAAACAAATTTTCAGAAGCTATACAAACTGTTCACTGAAAACATTTGTTGAGGCAAATAGAAAAAAATTGTTACAATCATAATTTTTCTAACTTTGCACAAAATTATAAGCAGATTAAATTCTTCATATTAAACACCTTTATATGCACTTTCAATGAACATTATATATATATATTTATATATATTTTTTATCAACCATCTTTAATATACCCATTCCCCTTTCCTGCCCCCGGCCTCCTCCATGTCGCGTCCAGTGTTTCTCTATTTCTCTTATGTTTCCCATTCCCACCTCCCTTATTCATCAGCATCCACTAATCAGAGAGACCATTCGGCATTTGTTTTTTTGGGATTGGCTTACTTCAGTTAGCATAATGCTTTCCAGTTCCATTTTAAAACAATGATTTGTAAGCTTAAAGAGACTGTACCTTTTTATGTGATGGTTATTTGAAGTATGCAGAAAAATAGTATGAAAAACCATCAAATAAAACCAATGAGACATAA
This sequence comes from Xerus rutilus, assembly GCA_028644305.1. Classification (NCBI taxonomy): domain Eukaryota; kingdom Metazoa; phylum Chordata; class Mammalia; order Rodentia; family Sciuridae; genus Xerus; species Xerus rutilus. The sequence continues at coordinate 135,865,665 of CM053403.1, forward strand.
TCAAAGACATTATGAATATACCTATTTTACCAAAGACAGTGTGGAAACACATGTCTGAACTGCAGAGACTGTGTGGTCTGTAAGTTTTTTGTTTAAAAACTGGTAAAATGCATATGGACAAATAACCATTATAATACACTGAAAGATAAAACCAGCATCTAGCAAATGATAACAGTGAAACTATTAGTAATTATAATTAAAAAGTAACAAATAACAGTAATCAAACACTGTGGTATGACCCAGTGCCTCATCAGTGATACCTTTATCAGTCAAGACATTTACCAATGTATTCGTTTCCAGAAATTTGCAGTATTTCAACTATCTTCATGCTGAATTTTCAGGATTAATTAATGTTTCCATTTTTAGCAAAGAATTAGAGACCTTAATAAATTCTAGTAATAAACCAATTTTAATTCTTACTGTCAGATTCCTTTAGTCAACTATTAACTCAATTTATATATACCCTGTGCAAAAATAAAGATCTTAGTACATTTGTACTTACTGAAGATTTCTGTAAAATCTCAAAATTAGATTCATAATTTTGGATTATTTCAAAACCTAGCTGGGTGTGATGGCACACACCTGTGATCCTAGTGACTCAGGAGGCTGAGGCAAGAGAATTGCAAGTTCCAGACCAGCCTGGGCAATTTAGTGAGACTGTGTTTCAAAACAACAAATTTACAAAGGACTGGGGATATAGTTCACTAGTAGCATCTCTGAATTCTATTTCCACTACCAAAACAACCTCATCAACAACAAAACTATCAAAACTCAGTAATGGTAAGCTCTAAGGTGACCAATGAAGTAGGGACCATATTCAAGTGTCATTAGCCTATAATTGTAGAACTTCACTGTTGGTCTAGAACTCTTTCAGGTCTGTTTGAATACTGAAATCCTCTTGCTTTATAAATCAAGAAACTGAGAACATGATGGATGGAATCTGTGGCCCACCCACAAATTTCCTAGAAAGTTATGGGGCTAGAATGAGGGCACATATTGCAATTCAGGGTTCTCCCTGCTGCACCACAGGATAATGCCTATTTCCATTTCCCATGGAAAATGTTGAAAGAAAACGATTTCAGTGATGTTAAAATATGTATCTTGCTTTGTTTGATTATATTTTACCATAGAAGTTTAGTTGAAATATTTCTAATATTCTAAATATATCACCTTTTCCATGAAAACATTAATATAAAAAAGTCCATTTTCTCTTTTTAGTTATTCACTGGGTTCTTTATTGTAGCATAAGAATATAGAGGTTTTATGTTTAAAATTGTGGTTGGAGAGGAGGGCAAGATGGTGGAATAAAATTATAGTTGGAAAAGCATTCTGTTTTTATTCATTCAACAAACATGGGTGCTTATTACATGAAGATGTAGCAGTTGGCTAGGTGTTACAGGGACAACACCAAGGTTAGTAAAAAAATGAACCACATCTCCAAAGAACTTAATGAGTGACTGTAACAAAAATACTTTTGCTTTCCATAGTGAAGTTCTCAGGAATGTACAATGATGTGTTAGGAATCAGTATGACAATTTACTTTAGCATTTCTGAAATATTAAACTTTTGAATTTTGTTGTTTGAAATAAAATGGTTAAAATTAGGCTTTCTCCCTTCTTATGAAAATCCACAGAACTTGGCCCTAAGATTTTGATATTAGTCAGTACTATTCTGCTAAATTTTATTCTAGAATGACAGCATATAATTAAGAGATGTAGACTGAGTGCGAAAAGTTAATTAACTGTGAGATTTTGACAGACACCAGATAATTAAAAATTAAAATGAAAATAGTTTTTAAAAATTTTAATTATGTTTTATTTAATATTATGATGCTAAGAAATGTGAAAGAGGATGTTTTCCTTTAGCTAAAGTTGTTCGTCCATCATGGTTGTTCTCACATTATGCTCCCAGTGAAATCATAATGTACTTCCCACCTGCAGTGCCCTTAATCTATTTCTGAAAGTAATTTTAGAAATTAGAATACTGCTGTGGCATTATAGTTTAATACTTTGTTGGCACTACAGGAAGAAATTTCTAAAAGAAAAAAATCCACATAATTGCAACTAAAATTATGTTTCTTATACTTTTCTTACAAAGAACAAGATGGAGCTTGTGTATGATATAGTCATGAAGACAAACAATTTAATATGTGACTTATTAGCATGTACTAAGAGCATTATACCTTATTGTGTGTCTACCTCAGTTTCCTGACATTTGTATTTTGTTGGTGATTTGGATTGACTTCCATTTTTGAGAGACAGCTTATCTTTGCAATTTGCGATCCATGATCATCAGTCATCAGCACTTAGTGTATGCTCAAAGCTTTAAACCATAAAGCCACTTATTGGGAACTTCTAACCACAGAAATGTGATGTTGGGATATATGAACAAGAGCATTGTTATGGTTTAAGTATGTTCCCTAAAGTTTCATATTGAGAGGTTGGTTCCCAGTTTGATAGTGCAGAGGTATTATGGGACATTTAAGAGGTGGAGTGTAGTGGGCAGTCCTTAGGCTAATTGGGGGCATGCTCCTCGAAGGTACAGTGGACCCCAGTTGCTCTCTCACCTCCTTTTTTGAGATGGTGATTTCTTCCTCACACATGTGCCCCCACTACTGCCATCTACCATGAAGTATTAGAGCCAAGAAAAACCCTTGTCATGACCTACACAATGTCATTTGGACTTGCGGCCTCCAAAACTGTGAACTAAATGTACTTCTTTGCTTTGTAAATGTAATATGTCTCAGGTATTTTGTTATAGCAATGTAGATGGACTAATACAAGGATATTACTTCTTGAAGACAGTGTTTTGTATTATAAGATCCTCTAGAGATTATCTGACAAATATTGTATGATGGGCCTGAATATTATAGATTTTCTTGGCAGGATCCTAGTTAACAGGTGCTGAAAGATTCTTGACATTTATTTATTGACTAAACTCATTTTTAAAATGTTTATTGTGTAACAATTATTATTCCAGCACTGAAGATGAAATAATGAGCAGGCAAGGTAATTGTCCTCACAGAAAATCTATTAGATAATCAATGTTTAGGTGGCCAGGAGCCACCTTGATACAAGAAGAAATTTCCATATACTCCATTGAATAAGATAAAGTGGAAGATGTACTTTCCCCCATCATTCTTAGAAACTTCAAATTTTGTCCAGAACTTCTCATAAAGAATGACTCTTCCAAAAATTGTCTAGTGGAATATGAAGGTCATTGGCATAGCAGCTGTAAGTCCTTCCTACAGGCTAGTGTTTCAAATAACTTCTTAAGGGAAAGAGGAGCTCTTAATATGCATAGCCCTGAATATAGCTGTAACAATTTTGTTGAATGTTTAATATTTTATAATTTTGCAGTTTATTTTTTTATTGTTTCTCCTTGTTTATAGAGAAAGATGATGTAGTATTACTATAGAAGTGGTCCCAGCTTCTTTAAGAGTGACTGAAGTGTTTGTACTGCCTACTTTTACTTTTCAGATGTAGAACATATAACTTACCACTTGAAAGCTTTGGACATGTGCAACCTGCCTAATTCTGCTCAGTCTGATAATGCTCAATTAATGTTTTATTGAATGATGTAAACAAGTAGGCCAGAGGCAACTAACTCCTTAATTTACTATTGTTGGCTACATGAGTGATTGACACCATCCATGAGGGTTTTGCCTCACAAAATTTACTTTATAGCAAACTTAATCATTCAGTTTGTGTCTTTAAAAGATAAATTCCATTAAACTTATATAAGGAAATATGAATACTATGATAAAAATAAAGCAATTATCAATCAAAAGAAGTATTTTAAAACATGGTCCATAAATCACTTGTCATAAGCATTCAGTGGTTTCAGAAATAAAAATAAATTAATTTACAAATTAAGATGATATTAGAAATTATTTTATTCATAATCACTATGCTCTTAAGTATAGTGAATGTATTTTAATGTGAATTTTTCTCCTGGAACTTACTAAATGGTGTGCAATTGTTCTTGGAAGTTTTCTTGCCATTTGTTTTGTTTTCATTAGATTTTTACTTTTCATTTTTTACCATTGGATTATGTTCTATTACCAATTCCTTCAATATATTAAGGTCCCCAACAATTACTGTTTCTTAATTATAATAAGAATAACAATGCAAAGTTACAACATATATGGTATACTAAATGCATTGTGAAGATGATTTTGGTAAAATTATAGAATCTGAATATATATCCATCAGAAAGTGTGATGATAGAGATTTCAAGAAAATCCATTTAAAAAATAGGGGCAAATAGAAGATACAATCATGACTATCAGAAAATGGACTACTTTGGATTCTGACAATCTACTTGCTTTAAATGTGTAATATATTATCTATTAAAAATCATTGCCAAATAGAGATTTTTCAGAACAAGTTCAAAATCATATCTTCCAATACTAACTTGATTAATATTTTAACTGTATGTAGAGAAGGCACAAAACTTTAGAGTCATCATTCAAAATTGCACTTCTCATGAGAAAAAGAATAAATAACAGGATTTCCCAAAATTTTGTAGAAACAATTGCAGAGATATTTATAATATTCTGAGAGAAAGCAGAATATTAGACTATTGGCAAAATTTCTTTATTAAATGAGAATGCTGAATGCCACATTACATTAGTGACCTATCTTATGTAAAAGCAATTACTTTCTAATATGTATTCCAACAGATATTTAATTTTACAGCTGTGTTAATTAATGGGCAGGGTATGAATCAACTCCTGGCATATGTGCAAACACAGCGCAGGGAGATGTGGGCAAAAGTGTGCGTTGGTGATTAACGCTGGTTACATCCCATAAGGAATAGAAAGGACATATTTACTTGAATTAAAGAATTTTGCATTGAATGTCAACCTATACTTTTAGTCTTGATTCTGTGATATACTGAAGGAAATAGTGAAAATTATTATGAATCAACCACTACCTGCCAATGGTATTCTTTTCAGTATCCCAAGAGAAACTATATACTCTACTTGTCTATCCTGAGGTTAGCTGTCATGGAGAGGAAAGACAGTTTCCTGTGTGTTTAAAATGGACCAAACAAACAAAGTTTTAAAAAATATGTAAAACTATTACTGGTTTTTTAAAAAAATGAGACATTCTATGATTTCAAAGGACATGCCCAAGTAGCTATCTCAGTAATGGATGCCTTGCCTTACAAAGCTTGAACATATTACTTCAAGGCTGAAGGAGAAAGCTTTTTCATCATGCAGATGTCAGAATTTCATATGAAGATGAATCTCTCAATAGTCAAGAGTTTCTCTTCCATCCTCTTTCTAAAAATTCTTCCTCTAAGAAAGCATTTTTTTTACATATACTCAGATAAACTGTATGTAAAACAATCAAATGTTGTAAAAGCATAGAGAAATAATTCCCAAGGATACGGTCAAAAAGAAGATCTAGATTTTATACATTCTTTCTGCTAACAATAAAATTACAGCCTTCCAGTTGTACATGGTCCTTGCTCCCAGACCTCATGTCGGAGGAAGTGCTAGAAATGGCTCTCGGTGAGAGATTATTAGAAAATGTTCAGTATTTCTTAGCTCATGCTCATCCTCTTATGAAGGACTTCACAGTACCAGAAATGACTGCATTTATGGTAATTTATGTTGGTAGATTAGACTTTCTAATTCATCTAATTGAAGAGTCAGAACAGATGTGGGAGCTGCTGTGCATTTCCAGCTTTCTGCCATCAAGGCAGAGTAGACCTACAATGCTGAGTATAGTTATAAATAAGAACTCTGATTCCTATCCTTAGAGGGAATTAGCATGATCATGATTTTTAAAGGCTATGCTTGTTTTTGTTTCTAAACCTTTCACTGATGTATTTTCATTTACCTACAATTGGGGTCTGTACCGTAAAGTGCTGAAGTGGGGCTAAGCACAGCAAGTATTTGCAACACCCAAGTGGCTGAGGCAGGTTACTAGAGGCAGCAGGTAGCATGAGTTTCGTGTTCACATTAATTCCTCAAGGCCCCCTGTGGGTAACATGGAAGGGGCCCAGGTCAATACCACAAAATTAGAGGGTCTGTGTCACAGTTGAGAAGGCTTGGCCATCTATCATGATGTATGAAGCGCCTGTGAGTAAACTCATTCATCCTTTAATTCAGATCAAGGGGATTGGGGGAGAGGGAGCAGGAAAAAGGGAGAAGGAGAGAGAGAAGAGAGAAGAGAGAGACTGAATTATCCTGGAAATGAAACCAATCTGTCCTTTGAGTCAAGAGATACACATCCTGTATCACCTTGGAATGTCTCTGGCATGTAATCAAATCTGCTCCCTGCCCCGGAACAGCTTTAAAATTACCTTGAACTAAGCTGTTAATGCCCTTTGCTCAGAGGCATGCAATAATACCAGACCCCTAGAGAACATCTCCCAATGTGTGTGTATCCAGTGCCCAAAAATTGTTTGCAGATGTAGAGTTTAGGCAAGATCAGAAGATGATGGGCACGTGCACTCAAAGAGTCTTCTCTTCATCACAGTTGGACACAATTTGCTATCACCCTTAAGTCATATCATTTTTTTAATAAAAATTTCATATATATTAATTCACAAATATGGGACCAACTTTTGACACATCTTTGATCTGGGCTAGGCCCTCTGGTATGTTCCTCCCCAGAGTTGGCATTTAGCCTGATACCTTCAAGGTCCTGTCCACAGGTTACTTTTGAGAATGTCCCTTAGATTATGAAGAAACTGATAATACCTAACTAATTAAATGGTAGGAGGTTAAAAAGAAAAAAAAAGAACTCTTCTGAGACTTAATTTAACTAAAAACCTAAGAATCCTTAAATAGCTACTCATTGCCCTGGGGCTCTTATTCATGTGAGCTTTCCCCCTCTAAGAAAGCATGAAGAGACAGATCTGAGCAAATTTTAGTTTTTTACTAGAAGTGAGAGAGCTGTTTCTCTTTTGCCTTGGGGCATATTGTTTCCTCTTTTAAAAAAGAATGTGATAGTAGGGGCAAGTAACCCATAAGGCTCTCTTGGAAATGGGGACCAGGGAGATTAAATTGCCCATAGAAAGCATTGCTGCTTGAATGAAAAAGATGGACCAGGAATTTAGGAGTGAGCAAATAGCCAATCTCAAAATTTCACACAATTGGACTACATAGAACATGGTTAAGAGACCATAATTTCTTTAGAGATGACAGGTTTTTTTTTAAGGAAGAATCATATACCCACGTGACAAGAGAGACAATTTTCTACCTTTGAGGAGAACCTGAGTATCTGTTCAACACCTTACTCACCTTAGTGGTTCTGAGCTTCTGAATTACTGTGCATTTTCAAATATTATTAAAACTGGAAATCGGCATTTATTCTGTTAAAACCTCCATTATATCATAGATAATTGCACAGAAATTTAGCTATTCGTCTGAAATTGTTTCTGTGATTAGTTATAATATCTCCTGTAATACACAAGGAATTTTAGTGCTTTTTTTTTTTACTGAAAACAAGTGACTTACATTTAATAAATCAGCTGGGTATATTCTTATCTCTACAGGAAAAATTATTTTTTAATCTCCCCAGAATTTGCAGCAAAGATTTGTATAAATAGTTCTTCCTTTAAATGAACTGAGTCTCGGATAACATGAAAACAAACACAAAGTTTAATTGCTGCAATATGATTCTCAGCAATCCTAATTCTCTAAGTACTTAATGTTATTTCAAAGTATAGATGACTCTATAATGAAATCTCATGTGCTAGAATATTAATAATATATTAGACAAGATATCTTTGCTGTGTGCAAAATTTAAGATTGGTTGACCTTAGGAAGAAAATTTCCTAATGCAGTTATTGAATATAGTAATTGCAATATCTTTGTCTTTTAAATGAAAGCTAAATTCAAGAATAACTATTCACTCAGATACCTTAGGTGTCCATTATGTTTATTGCAAAATATCAGCATTAGTTAGAGCTAATGTAGTATGCTAATGTAACATAAAGCAAGTCTAAACAGGGAAAAAAAAAAACACCCCATAAAAGGAATTTCACTGCTATTTTTGCCTAATCTTAACACCCTTCCTGGATATCTAAATATAATGTTTAAAGAAGTTTATGAGGTCAACAAATGACTTGTTTAGAATGACCAACTTAATACTATTCAATATCAGTACTTTGTTTTGCTTTTTAATTTTAATTTTTAAAAATTGTAAAATATTCATCATGTAAACTTTGTCACCTTAACCAGTTTTCAGTATACAGTTAAGTGGTTTTAAGCATGTTCATTTTGTCATGCAACTATCACAATAATCCATCCTCAGAACTTTTTTCATCTCGTTTCACCATTAGAGATGTTCCTCAACTACCAATGGGGTTAGGTTCCAAGAATTCCATCATAAAGGGACAAGTCTGAGGCTCAGCTCTATCAGGTGTCCCAAGTGAGCAGCTCAACACTGCAAATCCATTGCTGCTTCAGGGGCTACACTGACAAGGGAGTTGATATTTGACTTGGTGCCTGCTCAAGTGTATTATTCTATACTGAGATGTTATAGACAAATTTCTATGGAAGGGATTGATTTTTGTCAACAGGTAAGGCAAAACTCTGACCGCCTTTTAAAATAAACTTTTCCTTTCTGGAAGAATCAGTGTTCTTTTATTTATATATATGTACTCTACTCAGGTATACATGATAGCAGAATGCATTTGATTCATTGTACACAGATGGAGCACAACTTTTCATTTCTCTGGTTGTACATGATGTAATCACATCATATATGCAGTCATACATGAAGCTAGGGCTATGATGTCCATCTCATTCCACCATCCATCATAGCCCTAGCTTCATGTATGACTGCATGTATGACATTTCCCCATGCTCCCTAGAATCAGTGTTCTTTAGTGCAGATTATATCCTCCTTTGTTCGGAACGACATGTAACTCTTGGCAGAGTTACTATTTCTTTAATGTGAAGGTAGAAGTGGATTCCCATCCACCAAATAGGTTATATAGAAAGGCTGAAATGAGGTGGAATAAAAGCATATAGATAATATTTGCTGGCATAGGGGAAGAAGAGGAACTATAAATGGAAAACTGAAGAGGGATTAGGGAAACATCGTAAAATTCAAGTGGTTTGCCTCAAGTCATACAGTTGATTTCCAGAGAGTATATTGTATTGTTGAACAAACCAGCTTCATGCTTTCCTGAGTCTCTACCCTAATTGCACTGAGCAATTATTTATATCTGAACCTGAATTTTTCCATTTTAATGGTCCCCATTACTCTCAGGAAAAGACTATTCCCTAAAGAAATTATTGGATATGGTAATTGCAATGTCTTTGTCTTGACTTTCTCCTCCAACTGGCTGGCACCTTCCACAGGGAATCCCTTCCTGGAGCTCTCTCTCTCCTTCCTCCTCCCTTCTCCCTCCTTCCATAGACTAATGATCAGTATATTCTTCCCTATCTCTGCTCAAATGTCACTTTCTCATGAAGGCTTTTTCTTTTTTTAACTTCTCCTATGCATCTGTTATATGCTCCCATAAAACTCTGAACTTTATTTATCGTGAGGTTCATTGCATTTTATTTAAATCAGGACTGTGACTGGCTTCCTTCTTGTTATAGTTTATATTTCATGATAGCATTTACTGCTAATCTTGTCAATGCCCCATGACTCAGCACTCTATTCAGAAACATTTGACTCCCAAAGTTAAAGATGCACATGTAAAAAACCCTTATAAAAACATTGTTGGAAAATACAGTGTGCTTCCTTTATGGAGTGAAGGTGCTGTAATTTATTCAAAATTGAAAGGTTGAAAGAAAAGCTTGATGATTTTAACCACATAAAAATTAGAAACTTCCATAATTCAAGAAATCACATAAAGCCAAAAGACAAATGACTGAGGAAAAGTTTTTTCTACTTTTAGAATAGACAGTGGGTAATAAAAAAATAGACCAATGGATTAAAAGAGAAAAGCATTTGAACAAACAGTTCTCAAATTCCACTTTTTATACATGGCATTGGGAAAGTTCTGAGATTGATAGTATATGCTTTTGATGAGGCTGTGGGGAAACAGACTTTGTTATTGCTTCATGATATGAGTGTATATTTAAACATTCCGTATAAAGAACAGCTTGGGAATGATTTTTAAAATTTAAATTGACTGAGTAATCCCACTTTTGGGGATTTAACTTAGAGACAAATTACACAGCTGAAAAATGACATATGCACTAATTTATTCATCTTACTGCTGTTTTTAAGAGCAAAAGATTAGAAATAAATTAAATATCCATTAACTGGGTACTGGCTAAATAAATTTCAGTGCATCCCTATGATGAAATACTATGTATGGGAGATGGAAGAATCTTTCTATTTTAAAATGAAGAAGCTTCTAAGTTTTAATTTTTTTAGCAATGTTTCAAATTGTATGTGTACTGTAGTATGGTACCTTAAGGATAAAAAGGGAGATAACTCTATGCATTAGGTATTTTGTCTATTGCATCTCTAAAAGAATATACAAGAAATAAATGGGATTTTCTAGAGTCAATGGAAGGAGACTGGGGGATGGGAATAGGGATTTGTGGTGAGTTTTTAATGAATAATGCTTGAAAGTTTTGAGTCCTAGAGTCCTATAACCTATTAAAATTCAATAGTCACAATTTGAGAAAATAAATGTTAAAAGTTTTAAAATATAAAATGGGAAATAATAAAGGTAGGACTTGTTTATGTCAGGCAGAAGGGAGTTAAAGCTGAAATACTCTTCAAGCATAAATGCTTCTCCTAAAATATGAGGGATATAGACCTTGATCTCTTGGTCACTTTGTATTTGGAGACTGTCATTTCACATGAAAGGCTTTCATAAGAAGTGTTATGTCCAGATATTTTCTATCTCCATTAAGAATAACAGAAGGCAAAGTGGGCTTAAATTTTTGAAGGGAAAATATGAAGTTCGTATTGAGAGAATTTCAAGTTATACATTTCTGATAACAATTGTCTTGATTTACACATAATGGGCATTACTATGCAGTTCACATTAGGAGTTTCCTCTGTTTATTTTAAAATTCATTAATTTTAGGTGGACTACACTATTGTCACAAGCCCTCTAGCAGTATAAACATAAAAAGAATTAAGAAAAAATGACTGCAACTTCTTCAGATCCACTAAGAGTAATTACGGTCTTGTAACTTGTTTCCTACACATGCATCAGAGTTTCATATATGTACATGTATATAATGAAAAAGTGTTTATGAAGTGTTATACAGATGGATTTATGGGGAAAAAGTATTTGCAAAAGAAACAAACTTGTATATAATGCATTCGTCAGCTTTCTGTGGCTGTAGCAAAATACTTGAGATTATCCATGACTTATTTTGGCTCATGGTTTCAGAGGTTTTTTAGTCCATAGTCAGCTGGACCATCGTCTTTGGGCATATGGCAACCAGTACTTCGTAGTGGGAGTGTGTAATGAATGAAGCCATTCATCTCATACAGCCAGGAATCAAAATATAAAGAAAGGTCGGGTGTACCATTATCCCCTTCAATGGCACACTTCCAATGACCTACCTTCTTTCTATTAGGCTCTACCTCCTAAAGGTTTCACTATCTTCCAATAGTGCCATGAATTGGCAAACAAGCTTTCAAAACAGATCGTTGGGGGACATTTGAAATTCAAATTATATATAGCACATACTTCTTTCTAAGTTTCTGTTTTCACTTACAGATATGGTTTATTTAATATCTGGCATCTGTACATGTACCTTAGAAGACATGTTCTATGTTATTTTTAATTTTTGAACCAAATATAGTCAACTAAACATTTCTATAGGAACATTAATAGGATAAAATTTTACTATATATTGGTAGCCAGATATTTTGCTTGTATTTTTTAATTTGCTGATAATCTAGCCTTCACATTATTAATCTGTAGCAGGCCATGTTGTACGATGAATGGAGGGAAATGAACAGAGACCTGGAGAGAGTCTGATTAGAGATACATTAGTGTCTTTATGAGAAATGTATTAGTATTTTATAACTATTAATCATTTTATTGTCAATAGTGTTTATTTGTAGATGTTGTTCTTTAGTCTATTTTAATGAGTTTAAACAAAAAAGAAAACATACCTTTTTCCTGAAGTTTTAGTGGTAGAGCATGTATTGTTTGCTATAGGTTATATGCATGATTGTGTCCTAGGAGAAAAAACTGAGGCTGGGAAATGATTTGATTTTTTTTACATTCAGGCAATTGGTATTATGACACTAAAAACAGAACTTCAAGAAACTGGCATTGTCCTTAGATAAAATATTAACTTGACACCAACTTTAAAAATAACAGTTCATGAACTGTTACAATATAAAAAATAAGTTTGCAAATCTAAGGGATAATAATAATCTATTTTCATTATACAAAAATTTAAGTTAAAACTATATTGTCATATTCTAAATAGCATTTGGTATACCTCTTTGAAGGCTCTAAAAATAATAATCATCTTCCTGAATAAGCATCCTAATCTAGCTCCATTCGTTACAGAAGATTCATTAAAAACTATCGTAGAAATAAATAACTTGGAGTGTGATTTTTATATTGGAGTTTTTTTCCCTTGTGGTGCCAGGGATCAAACCCAGGGCCTTCCACCAGGTCACATTCCCAGTGCCTTAGAATGACCTTATGATGCCTATTCTGTGGCCTTAGATTGGAGTACTTTCATCTGACTATTTATTCCCATCATTGAATTAATGGTAGGTCTTGCATATAGTTGATATAACATATTTGTTGGGACTTACACATACATTATGTATGTGTGCATATATGTATGATATGTGTATGTATGCACACATATGATTGCATATATATAGATATATAAAACAGGGAATAAAAGGATACAAAAGAGATAAAAAAGACAATGAAAGCTTTAAAAAAGAATATTTAATATAATTTGGGAGTTAAAATTGAAGGGAAAATAGGAATTACTCAGAGAAAGAGGCTAACACATGCCAGGCACAGGAGTTGTCCCAGCAAATGTTCTGTGGAGGAGAGAATCTTGGTGGGTGTGAGGAGCTAAGGAACAGTTAAGTGGGAGAGGTGAGAGGGATCCATCCTTGTGAGAACTCGTGGGCCATAGTAAGCATTCATTTTTACCCTAAGAGCAATGGGACTCCAGTAAAAGATTTGTAAGTAGGAGATGATGTACATTTTACTTTGAGAAGACCTCTGTCACTGCAGAATTGAAAACAAGTTTTGAGAAGGCAAATGGTGTCTAGAATGGATGCTGGTAGCCTCCTAAGAGGGCTGTTGCATGGCTCAGGGGAGAGGTGGTAGGCAAGACTAGAGAAGTAGGGATAGAAACGCTAAGTGGACATGATAGTTCTAATGGCATTTTTTTCCTCAATGATAAATGCTATGTTGGTCAAATTTCATTAATTAATACTTACTAAATCTTACAAGGCAGTGAGATTTAGAATGATTTGCAAGACATTTATTAATATAAATTTATTAATATAAATGTCCCTGAGGATAAGGGTGAATTTAAGATGCCTGAATATGTTTTGCTATCTCAGTGTAAACAAAATGCTTGATGTCTGCTTAAAGATGATATACCATTGACTCTTCTGCTGCATAACCTCTTCCCCGTCCCTTATAAAATAAAGGTGTGCCATGTCAGTTATCATATTCTAATAAGACTTATGTCTCAAATTATTTTATTGTTATTAAGACCTACATAATTTTCAAAGTCAATGAACCTCTGAATTATCATTTCAGATTTATTAGAGGGACATTAAATGGACAGCCAGAATAACTATTAGATTGCAATTTCGTGTAATTGACCTTCTCAAAAGGTTAGATGAACTAACCTTTTAAATAAACAAATCTTCCATTTTATACAAGAGTATTTCACAAGCACTTATGTAGAAGTCCAAATGACCAAAAAAAAATTCATCTCAAATTTAGCACTTGCTGAATTTATCTAATCTATATTTATTGCACCTAATAAAATTTTTTCCAACCAGGCACACTGGTACATGCCTATAATCCCAGTGTCTTGGGAGGCTGAGGCAGGAGGATCATAAGTTCAAAGCTAGCCTCGGCAACTTACAGAGGCCCTAAGCAACTCAGTGAGGCCCTGTCTCAAAATAAAATAAATAAAAGGGCTAGAAATGTGACTCAGTGGTTAAGCATCTCTGGGTTTAATCCCTGGTATGAGAGAAAAAATATTTATTTTCAAAGCAGAAGCTATATATCAGTATAAATTCCTAACCTAAAAATGTAGAAATGTGTGTCTAATCATGTAATTTTTAACAAACAATGGAAAAATCTCATGTGTCTTTTTAATTCAGTTCTCTCACTACTTAAGAATGTGATCTTTATCAGAGTCTTGTAACTTTAATCCCGAAGAAGTGAGTCAGTATTCATGATGTGAAATACTAGTCACTGCTAGAGATTTAGTGGTGAAGGAAGCCATGCACCCTGTATCTAGAATCTTCCTATCCAGTATGGGGTCATTTCTTCCTAGGCTATCCTTGCCACAGATAGCCAGCTTTTATATTTTCCTCCCTCTGGAAATTATTGAAATATTCTTAAATGGAGCAAAAATTTCTTCTCAGTATTTTTCCCAGCTTATTTAGTTTTATTATAGGTTATAGACCAACAAATTATTTTTATGCAAATCCATGTTAGTTTTTGAGAAAAATAGGTCCCTTGGGGATTTTGCCAGTGGAGAATAATTAACTGCACACAAGAAGATGTATCAATAGTATCTTATTAAACAGACATTTGTCATATTGGCCTGTGAGAAAGAATGATTGTACAAAGTTTTCTCATTAAAGCCTTTACAGCCTGTGTGTGTGTGTGTGTGTGTGTTTGTATTTTAATTCCAGATGATTAATTCCTAGCTTGACTTTTATGTCATCACCTAACATTAATTAGGAAAACATCTTTCAGTGGTTTCGGACCTACTCAGATTTTGAAACTATTCAATATTATTAGTGATTTATTTATGTATTCATAAATTTGTTACTCTTTCTCTTGATTTCTACAGATACTACCTACTCTGCCATGAAAATATGGCAATGAGAAACTGGTGTCAAATCACAATGTAGAGCTAGTGACAAGTAAGCCTTATTAATTCTTAATAGGTTTAGCTTAGGTTTAATGAGAGTGTACTATATGTAGGACCCTGTGCTAAGTGATTTTTCTTAAAAATGATTTTTACTTAATCTTGTCAAGGAGAAGATATGGCTTTCTCCTCACTCCATGGCCCATTTCTTCAGCTCCCTGGGGACACACCTGGCAGCTCAGTGGTTGGGAAACCACTTGTGAAGACAGGAGTCCTGGGGTAGGATGGGAAGGAGAACATAATCTATTCCTACATACACACTGCCAGCCAGTGGAGGAGCTGTGCTGCATTCTCCTCCGTAAAAGGAGGCTCTGGAGTTACCCCAGGTGGTACCATCTCACTTCAAAGAAACAAACAACAAAAAACAGCCAACAGTTATGATGTGTTTTTTCAGTTTATATGAGAAATGGTTTTCTACCTTTTTTGTAATTTACGTTTTTCTAAGACTATAGTATTCTTCTTATCTCACTTTTATTTTTTTATCTAAGCCATACTTTTTTAAGTTTTATAGTAAAAGTTACTCCCATTTTTGAAAAAAATCAAAATTTATGTAATTAGATATAAAGCTACATTTTAAAAGAGAGAATATTAATCTTTTCAAATGTGACATAAAATCATGGTGGTATTCAAAATTTTATATGCAAAACACCACCATCAGTTCTCAGTTACTCCTTCTGGCAGGGAAATGGATCAGGTGACCTGTTGCTTGGGTTACTTGGTCTGATGGGAAGTCCATAACTAATTACAATTATTTCTCTGTTAAACTCATTAGTGAGATTGTTAAATCAAAGGTAGGGGAACCTCACTGGCATTATACCCATCATGAACTCTTTCCTACAGCCTGCAGGACTTCCCTACATCCCTCCAGGAACCTGCTCTTTAGCAGACCCCTAGGTTTGCTCCTGCTCATCCTCCTCCTCCCTTCAGCCACACCTGTGTTCAAGCATCACCTCTTGTCCAGAGGTTTCTCCATCCACCCTGGCCAAGTCAGAGTGGTGGGGTGAGGGTGGGACTAGGCATCTCCAAACTGAGATTCCCTGTACCAAGTCTTTGCCTCTTTGCCAGCAAGTCCGTCCACAGCACTTGAAGCCTTTAGGCCCAATGGTACAAGCAAGAGGATGCAACTTTTTTATAGTGGGGTTATTTGAATTTAAAGATCTGAATATATTTGGATTATGAAAGTGATAAAGTTCAAGGACATGTTTTCAGAAAATCCTGTAGGTTCATGGTTGTGAAGGTATCACTGCATATTAACACACTGTGACAGTCTTCTGTGACATTCCTTCTAGGGCAGATTGTCACACCTGAGGGACTCTGATGACTGAATCACTGCTGATCCTCAACCCATGTGGATGCAGTACTAATTTGCTAATTTTTGTGTACCATGATTATACTTATAGACAAAGTCCCCCATATGCTTATTGTTTTTCTTTGTCGTGCGTGCTCGCATGAGAGAGAGAGAGAGAGAGAGAGAAATTTGCATGTATGTTCGTATGGCATTTTGCCTGAAATTATGAAAATTGTAACCCTTAATTCCCCCTAGGTTTAGAACTAGCCATTTTTCTTCTTTAAGAACCCTATGACTTACCAGGTACCAACATTAAAGCTTGCTCACATTTAACTCTCTTCTGGTGAGCCAGTGTTCACTATTAAAAGATCCATCCTTTTAAAGAGAAAGGAAACTGCCCTTAGTTTTACACAAAGCCAGAACATTTTTCTGTATTGAATCTCTGAAATGTTGAATGGCAATGGCTTCTGTATATAACAATCTCCTCTGCTATTTACAAGCCACACAATTCTCATGATAATGGTACTAGATTGGAAGTCAAAGACCCTAGATTCTAGAGTCGCTTCTACCCCTTACTAAATGTGTGATTTTGGGCAAATAACTAAATTTTTAATGTCTTAGTTATATAACACACAGTGGTCTTGGTTTTGGCCACATGGAAATTACTCATATAAAATATTTGTTCATGGAATAATTTGGTCAGAGTTGATAAGTTGCTTCTCTGTGTGGATATTGCTTCAGATATCAGAGGAACAGAACAGAAAAGGACAAAGTCCTGCTTATGTCTGGCCTCACTGAAGTATGCTGGGAACTATTAAGGGCTATATAAGGGGAAATATTAGGAAAATATGAGTTGATAACATATTATTTATATATATATATATATATTTATATAGAACACCTAAACTGTTGATTCCAGGGCGATAAGAAACATGCCAAATTCTGTTATATCTTTGGAAATATACAGAGGATATAACAGAATTAACAAGTCCATATATATAATGGCAAGATACTCAGGTATATGTTGTATTTTTTCTATTTTCAAGGAAAAAAAAGTAAAGGAAAATCCAAGAATGAATTTAAGCAGTTAGGAGGCCTAATGATCAGTCACAGAATATATTTCTGAAACCCACTACATCTTCTGAAGGACCTGTTAGTTGTTATTTAGAATCGTAGAAAGACTATAAAACGAAAGTCCTTAGCAGTGAACCTAAAGATATTTCTGTGAGGCAGCTGTGTGGAAAAAAAGAAAACTAACAGCCTAACAATCCACTGTCTCTGTGATTTCTATCCAGAGATTTCTATCCAGAAAGGCTTCATCTTGGCTTCTCAGATTCTTATGGCAGACATATATAAATACCAGTCCTGATTTGATTCTTTGATTTCAAGATCCTGTCTCCTCCTCCTTCCCCTCCCCTCGTCCTCCTCCCTCTCAGGGAGTTAATTATTTCAGGCCAGTTAAATAGTAAGCTGTGTAACAGGGTTGACCTTTCCTGGAGTTATTTAAAAATGGGATGACTATTTTTTTTTTCCTTGAACAGAAAAAAGTCCATAGAGAACATTGGTACCTTGAGGTAATGCTGAAAGATACCACCATTTGAGACTATTTTGCTATATGTGTGCTTGTGTCAAACACCAATAACTATAGACTAGTGCTTTAGATTGGTTAAGAGCAGGTATAAGATGATTCTCTCTCTTGGTCAATTGTTGGTATTGTCACAATGACCATGCTTAGTTAGGGTTGCCTTTCTGACTTGAGAGGTTTGAGGAGAGATGTTATAAGGGACTTTCAGGTCATCTTCATACCTCTTAGTTTTAAAAAATATTTTGAAACTTGGTCTTGAGTTTCTTTATTTCTTATCAACAGATAGGTACCTTAAATCACTTTTTAACCTTCTATTTCAGAAATTTTAATTCTCTTTTTAGGCAATTATCTTGATGAAGATGGGCAGACAATTTTAAGGATATTGCTAAGTTTTTATGGTTTAAGTGAAAACAATTTACAAAAGTCTACATGGGTGTATTACTCAGGCTTCCCCAGAGAAACCTAACGTGTAGAACGTATATTGTCTGTGTGTGTGTGTGCATTTGTATGCATGTACACACGTGAGCGAGAGATGGGGGGTGGCGGAGTTATTTTTAAAAAAGTGTGTTTATTCCTCAAAGCAATTGTGGAGGCTAACAAACTCCAAATCTGCAAGGCAGAATAGTGGCAATATGGGAAGTTTTGACAGGAATCAGTGTGGCAGTCTTGAATCTGAAGGAAGTTGGGAAGCAGAATTTCTTCCTTTTCTGGAGACTTCAGTCTTTTCTCCTATGGTCTTCAACTGCTTGGATAAGGCCCACCCACCTTATGGAGGGTAATGTACTTTAGTCAATTTCTTGATTTAATTATCTGTTGCAGCAGAGACATGACTGTGAGAACCTAGATCTAGATTTATACCTCAAAGGCTTATACTTTCTTAGTTTTGATAAAGACAAATTATAGAGAATTTTATAATAACAATAATTGCAATAGTATTAATTGTTAGTCATTATATCAAGTATTTCACATTTATTACCTCATTTTCACAAATATAAAGCAGATGGTAATATTATTTTCACTGTAAAGATGAGAAAATTGATGCTCAGGTTGAAATTTGTGCAAGGTCAGTGGTAGGAAGAAGTACAATGAGGATAATTGTGGCAATTATAAAAAATGTTTTGCTTCCATCACGGTTCAAACCATATCCAAAATGGAAGACTGTACAGTCTTTTTTTCCTTACATCTACTGTCTAGATGGATCTTACATCCAAATTTGTTTTTTATTAAGTAAACTCACTTTTCTCCCAATTATAGAACATTAACTAATGAGTAATGCTTTCCAAAAAGCATGACTCTTTTTTCTTTCTTAGTAATTGGCCAGAATTATTTTTTTCAGGTCAATATTTTTCAAGGGGATGATGTAGGTATTGGGCATAAGTATACAATATTTACTACTATTAGAGTATCTATTTTACAGGAAATGTTTTAGAACAGCATAATATTATTTTCAACTTGGATTTAAACTAGTTCCAAAAAGTTAAGCCCCATGAGCTTAATAAAAGCTGCTGATGTTTCCTAAGCTGTCTCCACACCTCCAAGGAGGAGCTGAGCTTGCCCGCCTTTCTCTTCTCGCCCCACTCCTCCCTGTGTTTTCCACTTCAGTCATTCTGGTCTTTTCTGTTTTGTGAATAACAGCACAATTGTATTTTGATGTGTTGCACCATATCTGGTGCACAGCTTTCAATAATTCTGGAAAGAAAGGAATGAGGTTAGGAAGAAAAGAATGTTCCTTAGAAATATTTACTTTTCAGTTCTGCATTTTGTTCCTTCCATCGCGGTCCTTTTGTGGTGAAATCTTTTGCCCCGGAGCCAAGGGGCTCTGTGCACGATTTCAGTGTTGTTACACCATTGCTCTGCCATTTCACCTCCCTCCCTTGCTCACTGTGGGTTGTCCTAAGTGAAGCCCAGGATGGCACATTTGAGTTGCAGGCTGTGCTGAACCATAGTGAAAAACACTATATTTGAACTTTCTTATTTTAATACAAAACGACATACTGACAATTTTTTTTCTAATAGACACTTTTAGAAGGTTAGCTGACATTTCAGGATCAGACGATTTCTCCAGAGTAATTGATTTTTTAAAATCACTTCCTAGTGATGCTTCCTACCTAGAGAATAACACTTGTTATGAAATTGGGAATTTGTTTTAAAGATAATAAAGGATAAAAATGGCATCTGTCATTATTATTTTAGCTTCACAATTTGTCTGGTGTGCTGTTTCAAAAATAATCTGAATGGATGACATTCTGCCCAGATCATCAATTTCATTCACCTTTGGTTTGAAAGTAAGGACTGGAAGAACCAAATATAGTAACATTCATTTTGGACCAAATACAATTGGGAAGATAAATTATAACTAATTGTTAATTTTTATTGAATTTCTTTTAAATTCTGTCATATTTACCATCAGTTTTCTTAGTATAGACTTTAGTATTATTTTTTCAGGTTAAGGTATTAATTGACTTGGATTGTTTTTAAGTGCTCCAAGAAATCTAAATGGAGAAATTTAAATGTCAGACCTAAATATTTGAAAATAAGTACTTGACTTTCTATTTACTCATAACTTGCACGTTGTACTTTGTCAAGTTTTTACATCATTAGATTTCAGTTTTAAGACTTCTGTGAGATAACTATTATAATGACCTTTTAAAAATGTCCTTTATATTGTAATCCATCCAACACAAAAAAAGAATAGCACATTTTAAACCTCCTAAAATCAACTTAAAATATCCACTTACATATTTTACCTTAATTTTTATCCTTTTCTTTTCCTTAAAAGATATTCTTGGACAGAAATAATGAACGTGTGTGTTCCTGTGTATTAACTAAGAAGGAAGTAAAATATGATAATTTAATATACAACTTGCAACTATCAAGGGTTTATCTTTTCATGATACAATATTTTTTCTAGATATAAATTACAGAATTGAAGCAGGTAAATCAACTTTCAATTCAAAAATTGTTTTGCATGCTTTATTTGGGGATTTATTATTATTTTCTCATTGCCTATTCTGTATAAGGAGACACTAATGAAGAATAAATCTTGAGTAAATTTAATCAGCTTACAATATTCTGAGAAACACAGTCAAGATCTTAAGTTTTACACTAATTCATTATGAGAGAAAATTCATTTAGGCCTCTGAAAATGTTACTTTCTAACATTCATCATAATTCAACAAACACTTAAGAGATTACTAGAAAAGATACACTGCTTGCTGCCCATAAAGTTATTATAATGTCATAAATAAGACTTTGATTTGCTTTTAGATTTCAATTTTATTTTGTTTAACTGATTTACTCATCCTCCCCGAGGCAGACACCAGGGAAAGGAATGAACCACAAAGATGATGTCATCGTTTTTATTCTAAAAGACTAGAAAAACTGAGGAATGATGGATGACTGTGGGTAGACAAGAAAGGAGTATGAGCGGATGGAAGTGATTCACATATAGGTTCCATACTGGACCACAGTGGGGGTGGTTTGGCATCTTAATTCCACTCCATGGAAACCTGATGCCTGTTAGAGTAAATGTGGCCTTGAGACCAGGGAGCAGGCCAGATGTACAAAGCCTATTATAAAGTCTATGTAATAGGATGGGATATTCTGTGGTCAAATCAGAATGTCGTTATTAACAGAGCAATGGAAAAACAGGAGAAATTTTAGATTTGCTATACTTCAATTGTTTCCTGAAACATATTTGCATAATGGTTGAGAAATCTTCTGAATAATGTTTTAAAGGCCTAATGGATTTTCTTTTCTCAGTCCTCATTTCCGACATGATGAGGCATTTGGATGACAAGAAGCATCCATATATGGAAGAATTAGATAATGAGTTTTTAAAAAATCTATTATTCCTTAAAGTATACTTAAATTCTTATTAGGCTTTGGACTGTAGATTTTCCTTCCTTCCTAGATAAGCTTTAGAAAAATAATATGCTCTTACTTTTTCTTTATAATGGTGTAATAGTATAATCTTGATAACTTAAAACTTTTATCTATCATTTGACAAATAACCACTTCTAGAAATTTCCAATTACTCAATTCACTTACTCATGATACAGTATAATAAACATTGTGATAATTTATGGATACTGAGCAATATACTTTAAAATGCAAGTGTGCAGACATACACAGATACATGCATATTTATATTACTCTATTATGTTACCATTAATGTTTCATTAAATAGTCATTCTTTAAAGTTAAGAGTAAATTATAGTGATGGAAATGCTCAGGCTCATAAATAATCACATGGTGATGAAATTTATAAGCTTTTTAGTAGTCACATTGAAAATACACTATTGAAGTAAATGATAAAACAGTAAGTTTTTACAAAAAGAGTAAAAGTACTATGAAGTACAATTACAAACATATGCCTTTCTTCCCTGATAGTCCATTTATTCTTACCATTTAATTAACCATAACATTTAATGAAGGAATAGACATTTAAAGGCATTTGATTACTATAATAGGATAAGCATTGTTCCAATTTGGGGTCTCAATAACCAGCAAGAATAGTTATGTAATTTTAAATTAATTTCACCAGATTCTCTTTGACATCTTTATTAGAGTATAAAGGAGCCATAATTTCTCATAAGCATCTGTGGCCTGTGAACATGAATAAATTTCTCCTGCCAACCAGCACATCATGAAGCTTCCTCACAGTGTTCTGGATTGCATTTCTTCTCACCCTGACAGGGATTTGTTCCATCAGTTTTGAAAAAATTTCCTCCTCTCATTTAACTAACTTTTACATGTCCTTCACAATGTATTTTATGTGTAGTTTTTTCTAGCCAGATTCCGATGATTCTATCTTGCTCTGTTCCCCAAGCACCACTGGAATGCTTTGCCCACCATGATCATGAAGGTCATGAAGTCACTGGGCAAGTCTAACTGACTGTACTGTTTGAGGGAAGGAACTATAAATAAGCTAATGTTCATTAAACACTTCTTAAGTGCCTGGCAAGGTCACAAAACCATCTCATTTGATCTTCACATCTGTAGTAATTGCAGAAGATAATGCTCTTTCTGCCCTAGGGTCAATAATTGCTTATTGATAATTTTTTTAATAACAACAATAATGTCCCTGGTAAGCCCAAGAGAATATGGGCTAAAAATTCCCCAAGCCTTCGACACTCAATTATCACAAACTCTAGAAGTATTTTCACTAAAGGCAATTCAGTTAGAGGCACTTAATTCCTGTTAAACTTCATGAGAAAATATACCTTTGCAATATGTGTGAATGCTTTTTGTGGCCATCACGAAGTGGTTCAATTCATTATGCTTTTAGGATGGCACATTCCATTTTTCTTCAAAATGTGTTTACCATTTTCATCAAAATGTGAAAATTAAAATTTCCATGCTAAGAGCTGGCTCATATTTATAGGCCAAAAGTGCTATCCTTTCATTTTTGTCTTTTTTTTTTTTTTAAGTTTTCCTGGACATCTGTTTTTATGGGAAGATAGCTGAGAATTTTGGCTTTCAAAATACACCTGAGTCCAATTAAGCAGGCTGGAAATAGAGGGAGCAATAGGAGTAAGAAAAACTAGCCAGAAAAGGACATATGAGTTGCTGTTGTTAAATGAAGGGTAAATGCATATTTTGTGGAGATGATAGACACTTTAATTCACCAAGTGGTTTTAAATCACTTGGCTATGTTCTTTGGCTGGAAATGATATACAGGTTATTGAGTCATTCTCTCATCAAAGGTGGTAAGTGGGGAAGTTTGGGCCATTGAATCAACTTACCTGTGGCCCAGCAGCACAGCACCTGGGCCTAGCAGCCCTGAATGGCGTGGTTTCGTACTTCCTATTAAATGTGTTAAAAGTTCTTTGTGTAACCACTTAATGTTATATAGCTTAACAAACATAACTTCTAATTCTCTTTGGAGCTTATAAATTGTCATTATCCCAACAGAACACATTATAAAATGAAGGACAAGTTTAGAGACTCGATATTTTCTTGGTAATATATGGACTGTCTTTTTAAAAACACTCAGCATTTTGATATAAGATTTTTTTGGATAACTTGATTATATAAGTGACGAAATAATGAAAAGCATTTAACTAGCTTCACACTTCATTTGGACTGTGATGGGATTTTATTAGACTGAACAAGCTCACCCAGTGCGCCTATATATTTATCATATTGTGCATGAAATAAGGGTGCCAGAGGAAAAGGCATGAAGAGACAAAAGAAGTACTTCAAAGGCAAGAATCCTTATTAGGCTGATGGAATTCTATCCCCAGGTTGATTTTTGATAGGCATACAATTCTTTGAATTTCTTATCCCAAATTCCAGTGAGAGTGTGTCTTGCTAAAAGCTGAGTCTATCAGTCTCTGTCTCT
Organism: Xerus rutilus; assembly: GCA_028644305.1. NCBI lineage: Eukaryota > Metazoa > Chordata > Mammalia > Rodentia > Sciuridae > Xerus > Xerus rutilus. Next base: position 135,889,945 of record CM053403.1, read on the forward strand.
TGCATGAATTAATTTGCAAAAAATTCTTTGAAAATGAGTTGCTGCATTATTTGCCGAGCACACTCAGCCTCTATACTTTGAGATTCAGGTAAACCTGGAAGGGAAAAAGGAACGGGGATGGTATTTCACCTTTCTATTATTTGACTAGATTCCTATGATAACTCTAGTGATCCACTGGCTACTTGGCATATAGGAAGGAGTAGAAGAGGCAGGAGAAAGAAAGGATTTGAGAGGCAGAACTGATAATGCCCAAAGGTGAAATAAGAAGTAGAATTTATGGTTACCAGGAAAATCAGAGTTTAGGTCCACCTCATACCCCCTTTATGCCCACCATATGTTGATCTAAAGCATGAGGTCTTTCAGCTCATGCATATCTTGTGCTTTTATTCTACAAAAGATCCTTTATTACATAACCTATATTTACCAGGCACTGCCTACCTATTGGAGTGAAAATAAAAAATATAGATATCTCTTAGCTTGAATTTCCATAACAAAATACCATAGACTGGATGACTTAAACAACAGAAATTCATTTTCTCAAATTCTGGAGCCAGGAAATCCAAGATCAATGTGCCAGCATGGTCTAGTTCTGGGGAGGGCTCTGTTACTAGCTTGCAAAAGGCCACCTTCTTATTATATCCTCATATTACACATACACACACGTGTGCATGCACACACATAAACACACACACAATGCTCTCATGCCTCCTCTTATAAAGATGCTCTTCCTATCCATTATGACCACATTTAGCCTTAATTACCTCCACAGAGACTGTAACTACAAATATAATAAAATTGGGGATTAGTGCTTCAAATGTGTAGATTTAGAAGGGACACAAAATCTTCAGTCAATAGCAATAGGTATGTAAAAATAATTATCTGACTCAAAAACTCTATCTGAAAAAATGCCAGAACCACAGCTCAAAGTTTCTCTTTCTTATTTACAGAATCCTCCAGCCATCTAATAGGGGCTCTTTTACATTTACAGATATCTGATCCCTTTTGGGGTCATTTTGTGCCTGCATTGATGGATCTAGTTATGACCATAGCCCGGGTTCTCTCTCTTATGCTGATGTTATTTGAGACGCTTTCCTCTAATGGTTGAATGGATCCGGGAGAGAAGAAAATTGACTTACCCCACTGTTGTTTTCTTATTAAAGTAAAAGAAATAAGTTGTATTTTAAGAATAATGTTACCCATCAACACATATATTATTTCATTTAATGTTTACAAAACCACTATGATAGTTACCTGTGAATGAGACTGAATCATTCCATTAGAAACTGCATGAATCAAATCATGCCCATGTCCATTCAAAGTCTTTATTATCCTCACAGTCTGCATAGGTTCTCTACCATCAAAGAGTCATCAAAACACTATTTGCTTGCACATACTTGAAAAAATTATTTGCATACATATTTAACATACACAACTCACCCATTTCAGCCACCAAATCATTAATCTCGGGCAACTTTTTGTGTACGTAACTCTTTGTATCATTTTTGAATTTGACTAAATGTATCCAGGGTTCTCTTTAGTTGTAGAATCTGGATGCTTGTTTATTCATAATGACTTTGTATATTTTGTAATGTTCATAAATTTTATTATTATCTTTTAATATATGTAGGACCTAATATAATATATTATCTTTTAATATATTGTGTCCCTGATGTCATTCTTGACATTGGTAATATATATCTTTTCTCTATGTTTTTATGATAAATCCAGGTAGAAATTTATATTACTGATATATTAAAACTGTCATCTTCTGGTTCATGGAATTTCTTTAGTTGTTAAATCTATTGTATATATCATTGATTTCCCTTTTAACATTTACTATTTCCATATTACATTTATTTTAGACTTAATTTTTTCTTGCTTTTCTCATTTCTTAAGAAGCTAAAAGTTTTGATTTATCTTTTTCCACTTCTATTATCTATTCCTAATTAACAAATATATGTAATTAAAGCTATCAATCTTTCTCCAAAAACTGATTTAACAGGATTCACCCAAATTTTATAATATTTTGTGTTCATTTTCTTTCAATTGACTATTCTAATTTTAGCTTTTGATGCCTTCTTTGATCCATTGGTTATCTAGGAATACATTAGTTTCCAAATGCTTATTGTTTACAGATAGCTTTATGCTATTGATTTTTTAAAATTTTATTATAGTTAGAGAATGTACTTTGTATTATGGTTAATCTTTTATTTTGAGAGATTTTTGGACTTGAAATATGTCTATCTTGGTGATTGCATGTTCTTCTAAAAATATATATATGTTTTGATATTAGCAGAATACCTTATAAATATCACTTATTAACTCAAGTGGGTTAGTAGTTTTGAGCATTTCACTAATTTTCTGATTTTTTTCTGTCATTAATTCAAAGAAGATATTAAAATCTTCAACAACTATTCTTTTTTTTTTTAAAAAAATATTTATTTATTTATTTTTTAGTTTTAGGTGGACAGAATTTCTTTGTTTTTATGTGGTGCTGAAGATCGAACCCAGTGCCTCACGCATGCTAGGCGAGCACGCTACCACTGCGCCACAATCCCAGCCCCAAAAGTTGCATTTTAATACATGTTAACAAACATAACAGAAAAAAACAAATTTTCAGAAGCTGTACACGCTATTTGCTGAAAACATTTGTTGAGGCAAATAGAAAAAAAATTGTTACAATCATAATTTTTCTAACTTTGCACAAAATTATAAGCAGATTACATTCTTCGAATGGTCTCTCTGATTAATGGATGCTGATGAATAAGGGAGGTGGGAATGAGAAACATAAGAGAAACAACTATTCTTGATTGTTTCTCCTTTTTAGTTGTTTTTGCTTTAGATATTATAAAACTTGCAGTTGTTCTTTTATGTTTTTTCTCTTTCCTTGAATTTTTCTGAATTAATTTTTTTCTAATCCCAGTGCTTTCCTCTACTAGTTGAAAAGTTCTAACCCTAGAACTAATTTTTTAGCATTTGGAATTCAACCGTCAATCAGTATCTGTAGGATATCAATATTCTTTCCAAACAGCAAGGAAATTTCAACCAGTTTAATTCCTTTGCACCTCACCTTTATGCTATTTTGGTTTTGTAATTTAGTTTGATATTAGTTTTTTAATTTTTTTTTTTTTTTTTTTTAGTTGTAGATGGACACAATGTCTTTATTTTATTGCTTTGTATGTGGTGCTGAGGATCGAACCCAGGGCCTCACGCATGCGAGGCAAGCGCTCTACCGCTGAGCTACAATCCCAGCCCCTGATATTAGTTTTTAATGACTTCAGTATTATAATAATTTTCTAAAGTCTTATTTCCAGATATCTATATATCTATACATATCCATCTTTCTATCCATCTATATCAGTTTGATTTCATTTCTGCTTATATCTCTTATCTTCTGTGTGGGATTTATTTTATTTTTTTGCACAATGTGAATTTTTCACAATTTCCATTAATGTGTTGATAGCAAGAACATTCTTTTTTTCTGAAATTTTCTTAAGTTAGCCCCTTTTATAAATGATATTTTCACTGAATATAGAAGTCTAGGTTGACCTTTATTTTATTGCAGCTCATAGCAGGTAGTGTTTCACTGTTTTTGGCTTCCACTGTTGCTCTTAGAAGTTAGCTGTCAGTAAAACCTGTGCCTCTTTAAAGTTGATATTTTTCCTGTGTAGCTGCATTTATTTTCCCTTTAATGTTCTTCTTTTTCTTCATAGTTTTGCTAAATATTGTTTTCTTATCATTTAGCTTGCTTTGAATCTCCTAGGCTCTTATACCAGATAATTGATTCTTATTTATTTTGGAAAATTCCCAGCCATTGTTTCTTTTAATTTGACATTTGCTTCACTGTCTTTCCCTCTTTCTTTTGGAATCTGCATTATATAATCATGTGGATCTCTTATTTTGACCCCTCTTCATCTCTTCTTCCACTAAAAGGCTGACATGTATGGATACTGTCAATGACCTTCCAAGCCCTTTGGTTTGTAGATATGTTCAAATAATATGAGGCACACAGTAGATCAGGAGGATGGAGGAGAGTGAAGTGGGCACTTCTTGACCTTGGTCCCTGGTGGCCAGGCTGACTGGCCACTTACTGAGGGACACAGATCTCATCTGGTGGTCCTCCCCCTTTCAAGCTGTGCTCCCTGAGTTCCACCCTCACTCCCCTCACTGTCCTTTCTAGGCTCAGGTGGAGGTGCCGCCACAGTTAATAACCCTGGGGTCATAAATGTATCAGGTTGTTTTCTGTTTCCCAATCAGACTAACTCAGACCCATAGCTATGAAACCTCATCATGTTCTCCAGGACACTTAACCTGCATTTCATATTTGGGGTCTCCATTTTTATCTGCCTTATATTTTATGCAGTTGATTCTAGCTCAAAAATTCTTTTTATAGTTGTTCTAATGATGAATTTCATATTTTAAAATTCCATTTAGCTCTTTACCAAATCTATTTGATAATTTATTATAATCAATGGTTTTCTTTCATATTCTACCTTCTTGTTTTATGTCTATAAGCCTACAAAACATGTTTCTTTCATATTTTTCCTGATAATTCCTGTATCTGAAGTCTTCCTGAGTCTGACTCTGCTGACAGTTGTTTTTGTTGGTTCTTGTTGATTCTTTGTTTCTTTTAGTGTTCTGAGTTTTTTTGAATATTAGGTTATATTCTTTGGAGTTTCATTTATGGCAATTCTATGAGTTCTAGGATGAATATTCATCCCTCCGATGGACTGGTTTCCCTCTTCTAGACCCTTTAGTGAGCTATGTATGTATCAAGGACCACTATAAATAAAAGGTTATTGGAATTTGGACCATGGTGAGGGATGGCTCACGATTGTGACTCTTTTTTAGCAACAAGGTAGGTGTATCTAATTCAGCTTTAAACTATGCTTATAGCCAGTAGGTGGCCTAGATATGTAATTTGGATTTCTTCTTTTATAGACTATACTTGGAAGGAGCTTCAGGCTTTGTCTCTTATCTTTTAAGCTGCAGAAAGCTGTGAAGACATAAACTCAAATTTGCAGAGTTTAACAATTGCCCCAAAGAGGACACTTACCAGCAGTGACTCACTCTTGATTTCCAATTTCACTTAGGTTTTGGCCTGAGCATTACTGTTTTTCAACATTACATGGAAAAATTTAAGAATTTTATCCAACATTGGTGATTGGTTTCAGTGAGATGATCACTTAGTGTTTCTCCTAAGATGAAGTGTTAGAATCAAAAAATCATTTTATTCTTATGCTTTTGTTTTTGCATCAGGTACACCTTTTGTAGAGAGCATAGAATCAATTTTATTTTTATTGAATCTGGGGTTTCATGTCATTTAATTGTGTGGTCTGTTTTCTGTTGTCTTATTTATTACTTTCTGATCTTTAAAATTCTTTACTTGGGTTAGTCTTTAAAAGTTTCATGGAGAAGTTATGCCTTAAGCTGAATTATGATGAAAGGGAGCTGTCAGCTGGAGGTTTGTAATGAGAGAAGTGGAGAACACTGACTGTCAGTGGTTGAATTCATATACTCATTTTGAATCAGTTCTTTTACTTTAAAAGTGGTATATAAAAATTACACCCAAAGTTTTCTTAATACTAGTCACTTTTCTGATAATGAATATTTTGATTTTGTAAATATAAAAAATTTTCTAATTTTAATAGTCGTATCAGAAATCTAAAATTGGATTATAATAGGTTTGACACATATTTCTAATGAAATATGGAATTAAAAATAGAGTGTTTAAAATCCATCCATACTTTGGGTGGCTAATAAAATTCATACTTTTTACTATTACTAATAATAAAAAGTAATGATGGAGGCTTTCTTTAGTATAATATTGAGAGAGATGCTAAGGCTAGGTCCTGGCTCGGTAAGAAGGGTGTCTTGAAGGATAAGTAGTGTTTTTCACAGACATTTTACAGGCTTAAAGCACTGAGCATCACATATCTACCCAGTGATCAAGTTCCATGTGCTCATATTATGTTGAAGAATGGGGTCCAGAGAAGAAACACAATTAACTGGAGTCAAGGTAGACCTTAAGTGGCAGAGATAAGGCTTAGATCCAATACTACCAATTCATTTCTTTCCACTGTGCTCTATTTATTGCTAGCTTACATTTTTTAATCTCCAATAATTTCCCTAAAAAGTATAATAAGTATTCTATTTTTGGCCAACATTATGAACTTTTCTGCACACTTTTGCAACCATCACCTGGGCTAATATTCTAGCTAATATTGAGAACTGCTGCAATGATCTGCAACATAGGGAACTGTCCTGCTTAAGTGAGGAAAGTCTCTTTGAACCACTTTCCTCATCATTTATAATACTTCTAAGTAAATGTTGTTCAGAGTGAAGTACATTGGATTTAACAAAATCCTGAATTTACTCAGTTTTTGATTCTTCTTCAGTTTTGTCTTTTACACACATTTTTTATTGAGAGAATAATATTTGTTTATTTCAAAATACAAGTGAAAATAAATTGATTATTTTTTACAAAGACTTTTTGGTGGACAAAACCATCTGTGAAAGGTCATGCAATTATTTAACAAAGATACAATACATATTTATAATATTGAATATCATTTATAATTCCCCCAAGTTTCAAGTTAATAGTTTTTAGCATTAATTTCATAGCAGTATTTAATACTCACACGAGCCTTATCAGGTTAACTGCTTGATTGTCTCCATTTTGTATTAGAGGAAACAGACTTGAATAGATTGAGTAATTTGGTCAGAGTCACACAAGTCAGTGATAACATGGGTTCTAAGTTTATCTGATTGCAAAGCCTGTGTTCTTAGCCTTAGTTTTATCTTAGAATCTCAAGCATCCTGACTCTTGGCATGAAGAAGCATAAAATATTTCTAGACATCTACACATGACATTTTTTAATGCTATGATTATTACTTAGATGAAGGTTTAGGAAAAGAATGATTCTATGAAGCAGAAATATGCATGCAGAAGGTACCATTTAAACTGGGCATTGAAGGAAAGGGAGGAATAGAGGGAGGGGGACTGACAAGCACATTTCTAGTGGAGGATGTTTGGGGTCAAATGTAGGAACAGGAACAGCAAAAATGGAAACAATTAGGACAGTTTGTGATAGGCTGCTTGTGAAACAGTCAGAAGACGTCATTGGAATGAGGGTCTTCTTTCACTTTTGACATTCTATATATTTGGTTCAAACTTTCTTTATAATCTGCAAATATTATTGCTTTAAAAATGAATTTGTCCTCATCAAAAAACTTGTAGTTTTTGAGTATCATGGATAAAACTGATTAGGTATTAAAATATGTTAGGAACAGAATCTTTTTTAGCCAATTAAAACATTGACTTATTTCTAAGCATGCCACTGATTAAACATGTTTAAAATATAAGTACTAGTCATTTCTATGGGATTGTGAATATAGCACCAAGTGCATATGGATACTTTCCCTGTAAGCTGTTGATGAATTTAGCCAAGGGAATGTAGAAGCGGTTGCTAAGAATAGGAATGACCAAAACTTGCTTCTGAGGAATCATCAAAAAGAGTATTGGAAAACCATTGCTGGAATTTCCACTGAAGTTCTTCATTTGTTTTCCCCCATGCGTGATCTGAGGTGAGCTGTTACTCACCTGCTCCCACAGAAAAAAATAAAAGATATGTTGAAGCCTTAAGCCCCAAGCCCCAGTGCCTCAGAATGTGATCTTATTTTGAAATTGGGTCATTGCAGATGTAATTAGTTAAGATGAAGTCAGACTGGATTAGGTGTGCTCCTAATTCAGCGTGGCACGGCCCTTAGAAGAAAATGGCCATGGGAAGGTATGGACACACAGGGAGAACTCCATGCCAGGATGACAAGGGATACTGAAGTCACACTGCTGCAAGCCAAGCAATGCCAAAGGTTGCTGATGAAGTAGAAACTGCAAGCAGGCAGGGAAGGATGCTCTTACAGGTCTCAGAGGGAGTACGGCCCTGTCCATACCTTGATTTCAGGCTTCTAGAATTGTGAAACATGTTTCTATTATTTTAATCCACCAGTGCCTGGTATTTTGTTATTGTTGATCTAAGAACCTGATACATTATACAATGGAATAAATCAGAAGTATGGAGGATTTTTCAACATAGAACAATTTGCATTATTCTCAAAAAGTATGAAGCCTATTTTAGTGTTTTAAGAAAATAGTATTTTGTTTCATTCCAAATAATATTTGGTTTAATCCTGAAGAGTGTAATTATACATATATTAATATAATTATCTTAACATCAATTTAAAGAACTATTACTGTCAATGTATTATGGATTTGTTGAAAACATAACTACAAATTAAAATATACTATAATATATAGATAAATACCATGATGTCATTTTAGTATTGTGCATTATATTCTAGTTTTCTATACTATGGAAGCATGAGTAAACTTACAGGTATATATACATCAGGGAAATAAGAAGCAAATTGTAAGAATGAGAGAAAAAGTAGAAGGAAAGAAAACCTCTAAAGTGAGTTCAAATATCTGATTTCTAGTCTCAAAGTCATTATTTAGGTGCAAAACTTCCTTGAGCCATTTAATCTCTGAACAAACCTGTTATTTCCTCTGTAAAACTGGCATAATACTGAGATGTCTGAAGCCCAAATGAGAGGGCAGGTCTCTTCAACTGACAGTTTTCTTAGTGTATTGTAGGTACTCAGGATGTGCCTGTCAGCGCACACGTGAACCAGGTCTGGAAGAATCCTGAGTTAAAAAGGGAATGGGTGACATTCTTTACTGCCTATGAAATGACAGGGATTTGGTTTTCTTTTCCCTATATCTCAACTGATACTACTCCTCCACCATTTTCCTGCTGAATCCAGACCTAATTTTGTTTATTTAATTAAAGAGTAGAGTTTAGGATATACCAGATTTATTTTAATAGTGAAGATCAATAGAAAACATGATGTTGTCAACTGTCTTCAAAAATGTAAATAGAAGTTTGTTGTAAGATGCATTTGGAGCACTTCTAGAAATTAAGCTCAGTGGGATTGCAGTAGGACCCAGATTCTCCATTTCTACAAGGCCCATGATTATTCTGGAGCAAACAGACTGAGCCACCTTTGAAAAAAATCTGAGTTAGTGATCAAAAGCTAATTGAAACAGTCCATTAAGTCTTCTGATAGTATTTAATTACCAAAATAGACACTTCCAAAAATTATGATTTATTACTACTATATTACTTTGAATTACAACTGAAGGATAAAAATCTTTTCAAGGGTAAGATGAAGAGAAAAGGAAAATAGACACTAAGATTTGTTTTACATGAAAACTCTCTCAATAGAAATTCCTTAATGCACAAGAGTGCACAGAACTGAGGCTAGAGAATACATATTTTGCTACATGAAAATTTTTCTTTGAAATTAAAAAAATGGATGACATTTTTAGGTCTTTAGTAAGATAAGTGAAATTTTAATGAATTAATGGTGTTCTTGAAATGTTGAGTAATGTTAATTGTGTAAAATTAGGACAATTAATTTTTTTTGGTTTTAGAAAAACTTTATCTTGATTATTTATAATAAACAGTATGAAATTTCAGCCAGGGGTAGTGGTGCATGCCGGTAATCTTAGTGGCTTGGGAGGCTGAGGCAGAAGGATGGCAAGTTCAAAGCCAGTCTCAGCAATTTAGTAAGGCCCTAAACAATTTAGTGAGACCCTGTCTCAAAATAAAAAGTAAAAAAAAAAAAAGGCGAGGGGCTGGAGATGTGGCTCAGTGGCAAAGCGCCCCTGGGTTCAACCCTGGTACTAAAGAAAGAAAACATTTCCAGTAGTATGGAAAAACATGATGTGGGAGGAAAAGTTCCAGGTGTGGAATTGGGGACCCTGAAGTTAATCACATTGGGTCACTAACTTCTTGAATGAGATTATAAAGACTTAAAACATATAGAATCTACTTTCCTCATTTATAAAATGAGGAACAGAAGCTATATAATTTTTAGACTCTATTTCTAAAAGATGTAATTCTACATTCTGTAACTTTTATTGAAGGCATCCAATAGAAAACCTTACAGAATGATTAGATTTTTAAACTTTTCTTTAAAATGGCTTAATGGTAAACAAGACAATTTCCACATTTTAATAGCTATTTTTAAAGCCTGTGATTGCTAATATTTATAACGTAAAACATGCAAAATTCCATGTAAAGTATTGTACTGTTTTTTGAAGAGTATTCATTTGTAAAAATTCACAAATATACCAATGTGTGAAATGTACTCAGCTCACATTTAGGTTAGCTTTTGAGTGGCACAAAACACAATACAGAACAGATAAATATAGTAATCACTCTTCTGACTTTTTATAGTGTGCAGAACTATTTCTAAAAGTATAATCTCATTAACAGTAAGCACAGAACTTCAAAAAACAGCCATAGATAATGTATCATTATATATGTGTATATATATACACATATATAATGTGTGTGTATGTCATAATGTGGTTTTATCTGATTTTTGTAATAATATATTTATTTTAAAAGCCTAAATTGGATTTTTTTTTAACAATTCCAATCCTATTTTAAATGTACAAGAAGAGATGGTTATTTAATCTATGACAAATTTTTTAAAACATTTTGGTTATTTTGTATGATGAATTTTCTTAGTGCCAGCAGGCTTTGTGTATGGAGAGACTTTTTGCCTAAAAGTTCCAATTATTCATACATAAATGTTAATCTGTAAAATGTCAAACCATTTTTCATCAAAGTTGGCAGAATTTTTTCTTCCCATGAGGATAGGCTTTCTTTATTAAATGACTATTTTATCTGTATACAAGTTATAGAGTATAAAAACAAAAATTGGCTGTTTTTCAACATTTAAACCTTTTAATTTAACATATTTTGTTTATATACTTTGATTTTGTTCCAATGGTTCTTTATTTTTCTCCTAGAATGGGTTACTTGAGGTATAATGATTCTTTCCATAAGATGCTTTAGAAGATTTTGTTTTTGTTAAAAAGTATAGAGATGGTTATCAAACAGATAAGAAGAAAATGAGTATATTTCAAATTAACCAATTTGTAAGTCTAAGATGGTTTGAACTACTGATTTCATGTTTGAGGCTTAGTACATATTTCTGTTTTTCTGGGTAGATATATTTATGTGTTAAAATATTTAATTTAATTATTTTTTTCTAAAATGCCAGTTTATTTACATATGCTCTAGTTTCCTAGAACAATTGGGGATAAAAAATTAGGAAAATCAATGACAAAATATTTTTTAAAAATTTAGAAATAATTTTGATATCATTTTGGCTAATCTCTTTTTTCTCTCATTTTAAAATCAGTGCATTATAGTTATGCATAATAATGGGATTTGTCATTACATATTTACACATGCATATGATATAATAATAAATTTGGCCAGTCCCATTCCCCAGTATTCGCCTCTCCCTCTTCTCCTCTCTTCTGGGCCCTTTCCTCTGCTCTTCTGATCACCCTTTAATTTTCATGAAATCCCTGCCCTCACGCCTTTCTTTTCCACATATGAAATAACTTTTAAGTCATTCTGGTTTCTATTCTTAATTTTCCTTATACCAGGTATCATCATGCAAAATCATAATTCTTTTTGTCTGCACATATATAGGTATGTTTATTTTTTGTTGCATGTCTTTCCTCTATTCCTTTGAGACTCTAAAAGTTCCATAAGTTCAATAATGTAATTTTTTCAATGTTATTGAACAATGCTTGCAAAAATGTAGGCATGAAATAAATAGAATGAAAAACGAATTGATATAGTTAGGAAGATATTGTCAGCCCTTATCTTCTAACTAAAGGATTCTCACTGTGATTGTTAAGGGCAAGAAACAATAAAACCTAAAGATTAGAAAAGGTAAGAGTTTAATATGGCTAGTGGATTTTGGCAAATATAACCTGAGGTAAGTTAGAAATACTTCCAGTATTATTTTACTATATTTAATAAGAGTACAAAGTAAAGTTACACTTAAAAAGAAAATATTTAGGCCAGCACTTGAGGCCTTCTTTGTGTGTAGCATTTCCCAGGGAGATAGGAAAGGCCTGGGCTGGCTGCTTGGATGCACCCTTGGAGAAGATGATGGAGCTGAGTGTTCAGAGTGAAATTCAGTGAGCATAGCAAACTGCAGAGATTAGAAAAGGAAGTTTCAATTCTCAGTTGCACTCAGGGCTTCTGTTTATGAGGTGACCCCCAAAAGCTCATGTGGGAGACAGTACAAGATAATTTAGAGGTGAAAAGATTGGGTTATGAGAGCCTTAACTTGATCAGCACATTAATCCTCTGATAGGGATTAACTAGGTGATAACTATAGGAAGGTAGGTATGGCTGGCGGAGGTGGGTCATTGGGGGCTGCTTTGGGGACATATATTTTGTGCACTGAGCTTAGTCTCTTTCTGCTTCTTGGTGTCATGTTCTAGCTGCTTTCCTTTTCCATGTTCTTCCTCCATGATATCCTGCCTCACCTTGGGCCCAGAACAATGGAGTTGGTCATGTATAGAATGAGACCTCTGAAACCATGAGTGCCAAATAAACTTTTCTTCCTCTAAAATTGTTCTTGTCAGGTCTTTGGTCACAGTGGTGAAAAGCTGACTGAAACAGCTTCTGAGTCACACCAATTGTGTCTTCCCCAGTACCACCCCAAAAGGCATTATTTTACACGGGAGGGTGGGAAGAGGAAGAATAGAAATTCATTGGATTAGACAAAGGGGAATGAAGGGAAGGAAGAGGGGATGGGAATAGGAAAGACAACAGAATAAATCAGACATAACTTTCCTATGTCCATATGTGATTACATGACCAGTGAAACTCCACATCATGTACAACCACAAGAATGGGAAGTTATACTTCATGTATGCATGATATGTCAAAATGCATTCTACTGTCATGTATAACTAAAAGAACAAATAAAAAATGAATTTTTAAAAAAGGAAAAAAAAAACAGCTTCTGAGAACAATTTCTTCAGTATGCAATATGTGCCATACAGCAAATATTGCTCTAGACAAAGGACTGTTTCTTCTCACATGGGAAAGTACCTCTTTTCAGATTTACAGATAAGAATAAAGTTTTGCCCAAGAACAAAGGATACAATCTCTGATAACACCCAACTGATGGCATGGGTAGTAGTTTTTCTATAGTATTTTTGAGTTTATGAGGTTGCAGTCCATAGACAGCTGGCTTCATTCTTCAGGGCTCAAGGTGAAGCAGAACATCATGGTAGGAGGATGTGGTGGAGGAAAGTGGCTTAAGACATGAAGATCAGGAAGCAGAGGGAGACAGCTATCCTCACCAGGACAAAATACATAAACCCCAAAGGCACATCCCCAGGGATCCATCTTCTCCAGCCACATCCTACCTGCCTACAGTTACCACTCAGTTAATCCCCATCAGGAGATTAATTCACTGATTGTATTAAGGCTCTCATAACCCAGTCATTTCACCTCTAAACCTTCTTGATCATCACACATGAGCTTGCTTTATCTCACACATACCTAAATCATAACAATTTACAACCAGTCTTTCAAAATACAAATGGAGGAGTTTCTGTAATATTTTTCACCTTAAAATTATCTTAGTTCTCCTATTTATCATTGTTTCAGGTTCTGCAGTAACAAATAATTACAAATTTATTGGCTTTTTAAGCAACTTGTATTTATTTGTTTGCATTGTGAAGGCCAGATGTTCAGAGTGAGTCTCACTGGACTAAGATCAAATGTCAACATCATGTTCCTTCTGGAAATTTCTTTTCGAGCTTCTACAGGCTACTTCCATCCCTGAGAACACGCCCTCTTCCATCTTTGGAGCAGCAATGGCTGTCCAAGTCTTCCTCATAGCACATCACTCTGACACACTTTTGCCCTCTCATTTCCATTCAAGGACACTGGTGATTACTCGGGCCCACCCAGATGATTCAGGATAAGTTCTGCTGACTAACGCCCATCCTTCTATCTGTAATTTTAATTCTCCTTTTCTATGTGATGTAACCTATTTCTAGATTCAAGGGATTAAGAAGTGAACATCTTTGGGAGATAATTTTTTGCCTAGCAGATTATGTATTTCCTTTAAAAAAATTAGGGCTTTCTGGAAATGGACAAATAGAAAGGACCAATTCTATTTTCATGTCTTGTTTGGATGTCCTACATCTAGGTTAGAAAAGAATCTGTATTGCTGCTTCTCCTGATAAGCATACTCCTCTGAAAGAAACCAGATCGGCGGTGTTCTGGAGCAAACACAAGCTCCAGCAGCACCATGCTCAGGAACAGGAGAGCAGAGCGAGGTCAGAGAAGCCACATTGCAAATAAATTTTCTGGTTAGTCTTTCTCCTCTGCTGAAGTAATACTGTTCTCCATGCAAGGAAAGCAGTGACATTCTTTATTATATGTAACTTCATATCCGGAGACACATACATTTCAAGTGGGCTTTACATGCAGTGTCTTTTGGTACATTCCCTGTGGTTAGTGGAAACATATGAAGCCTGCAGAAAACTTTAAAGCAATATTTTATATTCACAAAGCACACAAAACTTGAGGTACTTCAAAGCTTTTAGAAAATACAGTTAATAATAAATCTCTTAAAATTCATTAGTATCTGTCCGGGTGAAATTTAATAATGAAATTTTTATGTTTGACCTCTGTGACAGATTCTAAATAAGAATTAATCTCTGTAATTAACTTATAATGGAATTTCACTTTCTAATCGTGTGCAAATAAAACCAACACTTTCTTTCTTTCTTTTTTTTTTTACTGTTTTTGGCAGTAATTGTTCCATCACATTGTTTTATTAGGCAATAATGCAGTGTCTAAATAGAAAAACTCAGGGCACAAATAATTTATCTTATTGAATAACAAAGAGATTTCCATGAATAAATCAGGAAATCAAATTTCTTTGCATATGGGCCAGGACCAAGTGAAACACTTACAACTGCAATAAAAGACATGATTAATGATGTCTGAATATTTGACATAATTTATTAAATATCCAGAAATACATCAGGTAGTCCAATACCTTGAACAAGTGGTTTGAATTTCTTTACATTACTCATCTAACATTGACCACACTTAGAAATCTGATTTATCTGACTCTAATTATGTCCAAAACTATATAACTCCTGGTATTACTGATCAAAAGCATGCATTTTTACTACTAACCCAAATCTAAAAATGGCTGTTTTTACTGAAGAAGTCCTTGAAGCTGTTGCTAAGGAAACAGTTTTAGAAAACAAGGACAAAGTATAATGGAAATCTATTGGTTAAAAAGGAGAAAAGCTCTGAAAAGCAGCCATTTCTCAGAAAAGATCATATGTAGTGATAAGTTTTCCAGAGCTAGTACATCCCCTGGTCCTTGTGCCATAAAAATATCTTATTTTGCTTTTTGAATCATATATTCTTTTTTGATATTCTGTTGGATTTAATAAAAGCTCACTTTTCAAATGCAAAGATCATAGAGAGGGTCTAGAGTTCATAGTCCATACTAAGCATATCCTATGCATAACTCTTGCCTACAGGAAATAAAATACATGAGAGAGAGAGAGAATGAGAATGAATTACATTATTGTCTTTGTCCATGATAATCAGTATAGATGGTCTGAAGGTAGAAAAAGCAGCATTTAGTATAATCTTCTAAAATTATGAATAGGAATTAATTCTTTTATAAAAAAATTATTGCAATGGCATAGTGGGCAGTGAGCCAGAATTTTCTAAAGGGCTTGAAATATGCTTACCAAAAGTCAACTTGGTAAATGCTATTTTTTATAATGACAAATTTTATTTTTATTTGAGGATCTTCATGATATAGGGACTTCAGCTTCAGTTAATGCCTTAAAACAAAAACAAGATAGAAGTAATCCTGTTAACCTAAAAATTTCTGCAGCCTGAAAACTTTAGGAAAGCAAATTATGAATAACCAAACAAGAAAAGGAATAAAGGGATAGCAGAGTGGGTAAGGATTGTGCAGAAGATGGCTGGCCATGATTAGCAATAATGGATTACTAACCAGAATCTATGTGCTGTCATTACATAGCACATAATGTGCTACGTAATACGGACTGATTCAGGAATTATGTTCAAGATCTGTGCAAAATCTAATGAATTGGCATCATGTTAACATCCCCTGCTAGTAGTTATAGTTTTACTATCTTCTTGATCCTGTTACACAGATTTTCTTAGTTTAATGCTATGTATACACCTACCCCCGCCACATGGGGGTCATGATCATCACACGTTAGGAACTTTAACCATAAGGTATTTTTGGTCATATGAAATGAATAGGACTAAGTACTAATCTTTACAATATGACCAGTGTCTCAAGTTTGATGATTAAAATCCTAAATATATGAATGTGTTAATTTTGTTTCATCACATTTGAATGTTTTCTGTATTTAGCTAAAATCCAGAAGATCTTTCTAAAAAAATATCTCTTATGTACAATTGCTTTGAAATATGTACACATTATAGAATGGCTAAGTCTAGCTAATTAACATATATATTTTAAATTATTTTTTGAATTTAATTTGCACTAATTGAGTGATTATATAAAAAAATCAGCACTATTTCTAAAGGTGACATGAAGTTATTTCTGAACAGTACTTTTGAAAGGATATGAAAAGAATTTATACTTTTACCAAGTTACCATTTTACTTAAAGTTTGCTGTGAGATGATGAGCTTTGTTGCAAGTAATAGTAGAGGTGTTATTTGTTTGTTTGGTAAAAGGAAGCTAATCGTAATGTATGATGCAGTTTGTGAAAAGATGGCCTGTACATCTGAAGGAACAATTGGGAGTGTGTTGGGTATGATATGATAGACTGGCTAACTTTAATGGAGATGACTAGGGAGTATGTTTTAGTCAAATTTTTCATCACTGTGACCAAAAGAACTGACAAGAACACAGAGGAGGGAGTTTATTTGGGGCTCCTGGTTTCAGAAGTCTCAGTCCATAGATGGCTGACTTCATTGCTTTGGGTCCAAGTGATGCAGAGCATCATAGCAGAGGAAAGCAGTTCAGGACATGGCAACAAGGAAACAGAGCAAGCTCTGCCCTTTGTGGGCACAATGTAAACCCCAAAGGCATGCCCCCAGTGACCTACTTCCTCCAGCCACACCCTATCTTCTTACAGTAACCACTCACTTATTCCATATCAGGGGATTTAGCCACTGATCAGTTAAGACTCTCATAATCTAATCATTTCACCTTTGAACAATTGAGTCTACATCTAATTTGAGTCTACATCTAGTTTAGTATCTCTCTTTTTCTAGTGTTTGACATAGTTCATGATGCACATTATACATTAGTTTTAGTATTTATAATAGCCATTAAATACATATGTTTGTGTATAGTGTTCTTACATTTTAATCCTCTACAATTGGTTTCCATTCTGCATGTATCTTTGAATTTTCAAACAAAAGATGTGCCCTCTTTCAGCTCTGAAAAAGCAACCCTCTGGGTGACAAGCAGCAGCAAGGTCTGTTTTTCTCTTGTATAAATACCAGAAGCCTGTCCTTTCGGTCACCCAGCACCTCCACCTGACTTTCCCAGCCCCTTGCTGATAGAAGGGAGATGTCATGTTACATATTCCTTCCCTCCTTCTCTCTTTTCTTTTCAAATTCTTTAATTAATTAATTTGTTTTTGGGAGCTCAGCTGCAGCCAATCAGTATTTGAGGAGGGAGAGTATTTTGTTTAAAAGTTTAAAGATACTTCATGCTGAATATGAGATTTAAAAAAAATTTAAAGATCAGTGCTTTCTACCTAGGTGTGGACATGGAAAGATGGAAAATCATTTTCTGAGGCCACTTTCTGTTTCTTTTCAAGACATATTAAGTAGTCAAAAAAAATAGAGCATTTCCTCTGGAAGATGATGTTTATATGTATTATTGTATTTTTTCAGGTTCTCAGACTTCCTATAATTGATCAATTTTGTAAAATATCATGCTCATTTTACCATAAAACTTCATACTTCCACACACATTTTTTTCATTTATTTACCTCAGCAAGAAATAGAAAAAAATGAGAAAAAGACATCACTTTAATACCCATTGTACAGATGTAGAATTTAATTTCAAAAAAGCCAAGTGAGTAATTACAGCAAAATATAAGAATTAAATTCTAGCTTCTGTAGTTGTGATTTATGTAATGGCTAAATCCATGACTTGTAAACCCACGGTTTCAGGATATATTCAGTCAGAAAAAAAAAATCAAATCACCCAGTAGTGATAGCCTTTGAATCTTTATTTGCCTGCACAAGAGTTAAATTCCTCTCAGATGGTCTTATGGTAAGAGAATCTCAAGGAAGGAACTGTGCTCAGGAGGAACTTCCAAAGAGGTTATGATTCTAGGGCCTCTATAGTTCTTAGTCCTTGTGAGGTCCCCAAGGCAGCCCCAGAAGGGGTAATGGCATTCTCTGGCCAGTCTTCTCCCCATGCACCCATTCTTTAATTTTCCCAAACACTAGAAGGATACAACTGATCATTTTTGGTTGCTTTTTTCTATTTAGTGACAAGTGGAGAAAGAAGTAGAAAACAATGGAAACATGTAGCTGTAAGAGAGATGGTTTCCATAGAAAATAGCCCTTGCATCTATAGGATCTGCTTTAACAGTGCTTCTAAGTTTAGCTCCTGGCATACCCTATATTGACAAGTACCCCAAATCCACAGCCCGTGGATGTTTTCCAAGTATTCTTATGCCTCAAAGCCCAGACTGCTTCCAAGGAATGAGCCCAATCACCCCTCACTCCTACCTCTGGGCACAGGTGCTAACTTTTTTTTGACTCCCTGACACTTGAAACCCTTGATCTTTCCTGTAAGAATGAATTGTGTCTCTTATAGGACAACCACATCCTCACCTTTCCCCAAATGTAGTGTTGTGACTTTTAAGTAGCACCACAAAGAGACCATTTAATTTATAGGGCAGATTAGATTAGTTCAGACTAGTTTTTTTAAATTTTCTTTTTAAAAAATATCTTAAGATCTGACTTGAAGTTTCAGGGGCCTTGGTTTAGGCTGTTGAGAGAGTAGCTTCTAAACAGACAGACAGACAGACACATACACACACACACACAAACATACATACACACACACAGAACAAACACTACTTAGGTGTTAATATAGATAAGAAAGACTTCTCTCAAGGAACCATTCAGGCTAATGCTTTCTCTGGGAACAATGGGAGGTGACTTTCTTCATATAATAAAGATCTTTCCCAGTTTAGTTTTTAAGAATAAAAGAGACACACTTCACAAAGCCAGCTAAAAGTACAGCTCAAGCTCCTGATAATTTTAGAATGCTAATTCCTCTGTAGGTTCTGCCCCTCAAAGTTGGTAATCAACCAAACAACCAAAGTATCCATTTTCACTTGTTTTTTAGTTCATTGTTAATTTAGCTATTGGCAGGGATATAGACTTTTCCTAATCTCTTCAGCCAGAAGTAATCTCTTCCCTCCAAGTTCTTTATAACACTTTAACTCTCTCTCCCATGTTGCTGGCTTTTTAATCATTTGGGTACCTCTGTTTCAATGCTCTATTATACAATCTGTGAAGACAAAGACCAAGATGATTATTATCTGTGACCTTCTCCATACCATTGTTTTCTGTGCTAAGAAAATACACCATCATTTTTGATAAACAGTTGTCCTTTTGCATTACTGTTCTTTAAAAGTTAAAGGTCTTCTATTATGAAATCTAATTTAATTAGTATGGATGCCACAGAGAAAACAGTAACATATTCTTAGAGCTATCAGGGTATTATTGCCTTAAAAGCCCATGATCACTGATACAGAGGTACAGAGGCAGCTGTGTCATGGTTAGATACTGAGCAAGTTAACTTTACTCCATGCATCAGTTTCTCATCCATGAAATGCAAGTACCAATGGCAACCTCTGAATAGCATCTGGTGAAAATTATTTGAAATTAATTTATGTAAAGCTTTTATAAGAGTGTCCAACATACTGTTCACACTCAAGAAAGGTTAACTATTCATATTGTCTTGATAACAAGATCAATATCTTTTAAAATCAAAAGGGAAGAATTACACATTCTAAGAATGTGCCATCTTTAGCCAATGCTAGTGAAGAGTTAGTTTTGTAGTGTGTACACTGCCAGACTTCAGTAGCCCACAGTATAAAATGGCTCAGTTTATATGTGAGGGTTTCTATGTTGCAGGATTAAAGAAATTGAAAATTATAATTACAGAAAGAAGAAAGCTAGATCATGTTAGGGATCAGTAAAAAAAGAGAAGGGGGGTAGGAGGGAACTAAACGAAAAAGAACTATAAAAGAAGATTTCTTATTTGATCAAGTGGCAGCTAATGGACATGAAATATCCACGCTTCTCCCCACAACTCTCTGGCTACTTGAGGCCATGTGGTGATTTGACCCTAAGTGCTCTTCTTGGCTTTGTCGTTACTAGAGTGAGAAACAGCTGGAAGAACTGGGTAATCAAGGAGTAAAACAGCAGCTGTAAATTTTAGAACTAACCTCCAGGGATAAGTACTCTCAAGCCCTTACCTTGTGCTTCAGGTTAACATCCTCAAAAGCACTCCACAACAAATCTGCCATCATTCTTATGGACTTTTTATCATCCATATGGTTTTTGTTTGTTTATTTGTTTTCATGGTTTAAAGATGGGGGTCCTATGATAAAATGGAAAATATTCCCTAATACAAATGATTAGATTCAAAGCTAGAATGAAGACAAGACTGTATTAGTAACGATGCAAATTACTCAATCTAATTCTCAAAATTAACATACTGAATTTTTTTCTTTTTTGTATGTGACATGTTTTGCCACGAACACATATTTTGAGAAAGTAAAAATAGATATTACTATTAGATATTGCCCCCAATGAAACTAATCCATGTTAACTGAAACATTTTAAACTTATTCCCCTTTAATATTGTGAAACCGTGGGGGTAGCTGAATGATCCTTGCTGCCATTAAAAAATAATTTCTCTGTTGATGTTGCATGAAAGATATCACCATGTATTTTATCATCAAGTTTTGTCTGTCATGTTCTATTATCCTAATACCATAGAAATATATTAACATAATTATTTTACTCAGAATAATTCTCCTTTTGACATATCCTGCAGTTTCAGTCTAGTAAGTAACAAGATTATCTATTAGGGAGAAAAAAAGTCTTAAGGGAAGTCTTGACAGTTTTAAAGTTAGAAAATGTATCAGAATTAATATAAAGTAGATGCCAAAGACAAAATTTATGAGAATACTTAAGCAAATAATGAGAGCCGTGAAATTTGAGTTGAAAGGAAAGACAACACTAAAATAGCAATATATTTGACTTGTGTAACTTCTCATGTGGTTTAAATTCAGAATATAGTTCTTTTTTTCATTACTTGAACAAATTGTTTAGACAATTGGTTCCTTTCATTCCTTTGGGGTCCAACAAAATTTTAATGTAAGTCATCCTATTAATTCTCCTTCCCTGAGATCTATATGAGTAATTGGGAGGAAGATGTGCTATAAGTCTGTATTTGTGTTCCCAAGTTGTAGAATGGCATATTTTAAAGATATCCTTAGCCCCATGTCACAAAACTGAATTCTCCTATACCGTTCTAGTCTTTTATACCTCACAGATTACTTTCTTTGGCAATAATTGTACCCAGGGAAATATGTAGCTTTAATAGTCTTGAGTAACTTTTTGCTGTGGGGGAATTTATATGGAGCGAGTAAGCACCAGATGCTGTACATAGCACACAAGTAACCAACCCTTTTTAGTTTTGCAAGTTGGGACAGATTTGGAAGACTCTTGGCTTTATATAAGAGAATCTTGAAGATCTGATCAAAGTGACCTGTGTATGGAAATTTTTCAAAGGACATAAGGAAACATAAATATGAAGGATACCAGTTACCCTGTCTAAACCTGATGGGTCTTGTTCAGATACAGGTAGATTTTCTCCAAACCTTAGATTTTTGGAGAAATAAAATGTGGTAAATTAATGTTTTTCTAAGAATGATTTTCTGACAGACTGTGTTGGTCCATTTTTTGTTTTGCTATAACAAATTATTGAGGCTGGATACTTTATAAAGAAAAAAAGGTTTATTTAGCTCATAATTTTTGAAGCTAAAATGCCAAGATTGGAAGGCCCCATTTGCTCAGCTTCTGGTGAGGACTTCATGATGATTTGTATCATAATGGGGTAGGGGGGAACACATGCAGAAGAGAGCACAAAGGAAGACAGAAAGCCAGAGGGACTCAGGGTCCAGGCTTGCTCTTTTTATAACAAATCATTCTTACAGAATCTATCTGAATTTTGGGAGAACTACATTAATCCCTTCTGAGGGTACTACTCCCAATGACTTTCTATGGTCTCCACTTCTTAAAAGTGTACTGCCTCTCAGCACTACCACACTGAGGACTAAAGATCTGGAACATGAACTCCTTTTTTTTTTTTTTTTTGTACTGGGAATTGAACCTAGGGTTGCTTTGCCATTGAGCTACGTTCCCAGTCATT
Source organism: Xerus rutilus (assembly GCA_028644305.1). Classification (NCBI taxonomy): domain Eukaryota; kingdom Metazoa; phylum Chordata; class Mammalia; order Rodentia; family Sciuridae; genus Xerus; species Xerus rutilus. The sequence continues at coordinate 135,912,365 of CM053403.1, forward strand.
TTTATTTTTTATTTTGAGACAGAGTCTCACTAAGTTGCTGAAGCTGACCTGGAGTTTGGGTCCCTCCTGCCTGAGCTTCTGGAATCACTGGAATTACAGGCATAGACCCCATGTCTTGCCTAGCACATAAACTTTTAAGAAACACACTCAAACCATATCCAAAGTATAGGAGACTCCATAATACTTTCTTTTGTGCCTCAAATCTATATTTTCAACTGGTCATGTGCATATACTAACAGAAGTTCAAAGAGTTAGAAAAAATAAACACAAAAATGATTCTCAGTTTTACCTGTATACACAATCCTCTGGTTCTCTTCCCAAGAGGAACTTCTGTGGGATGTTTCTATTTATTTTCAGATTATATTGGGAATTGAGGGATGTGTATGTGTGTGTGTGTGTGTGTGTGTGTGTGTGTGATGGTGGTTTTCAGGAAAGATATAAATAAATGCAAGTCCCTTGATTTCAAACTATCAGAAGATATACATTAAAGAATGACCAGAGCCTAAATAATGTCTCTAAGCTGTGCATTTACCACCAGAAAATGACAGGTACTAGAGAAAGTAGAGTGTATTCTTCAAGTAAGTATTTATTCCCTCAGGAAAAAAGAAATAGGACTTTTATCAGTAACTATTGCTTTCAGCAGCTAGCAAAAATTTGAATAAAAATGCACTTTAGCATAATGAAAATGACTTGAGTTTTAAGATAACCCTTGAGATTGAGGAAACATGCAACCAATCAATTGTTCTGGCAGAGAAAAATCAATGACTCCTCTGTTGTAAATGTGTTTGGAAAGCAATTTGGAAGCAAATGGAGAAACTGCTTCCTTGGATCCATTCATAAAATTTCATTGTACTGTATAACTGAAAAGATTTTAGAAAGAAAAATCTATATAAAACAGCCCCAAAAGGACAAATTGTCATAACTGATTATTGATATGGAAGGACTTTGAAAAAAATTGAATTGTCTAGTACTACTTATGGAACATTACGCTAGGATTATAAAATACCTTTGAGAAATTTTCAATATAGCTATAAAATTATATATACATATATATATGAAACATATAATCTGTAATATAATATCTGCTTACAAAATTAGACAATATTAAGTGGACCTTGTGAATCAGGTTCTCTTCAGACCTGTGGTTCTCTTGGTCTGTTTTGCAAAATGACTGGGGTAATATGAGGGCCATTGGCAGCTATGTAGATGGATGATGGCCACTGCCAGGGTGAGCCAGACTCTGTTAGCGTATGTAAATTTTTTTAACGTGCATTAAATATACGAATTAAATGGGTTTCACCTTGGCATTTCCATACATGCAAAAGCACATATCAAATCTGAAGAACTTTATTTCACTTTTCGGCTTTACTTCTGTCAGCCCTTCCCACAACAATGAAGTGTTTTACTAGTCCATAAAGAGTTGCAGAATTTTATTTATTTTGTTCTATTGGCTGTTCTGTGAAGGATTTCTTTCTATTGGAAGTCAGTCCTAAGTAGTAATTCATAATGTTCTATGTATACATAGGATTCGTAAATGAATATTCTCAAGTAATTATTCTGATGGCAACTACAAAGTCAGTCAATGCATTCCTGTAAAACGTATTTGCTTCTCTTAATAGAAATTTGCATGGCATATATCACATGTATTCAGTACACAGATTTCATGTAAGGAATTCCATTTTTATGTAAAGCGAGTTAATTCCATGAGGCCTCTCAGGAGTTATCCTAATTAAAATGGTGGCTGGTTTATGGTATATCCACAGGCCACTCAGAGTAACAGGCACAGGAAACAAGTTCGCAAACAAGTGTATCGGCAGCAGAATTTTAAAAGGTCTGCTATTCCCTTTTATTCATCGTAGAGTCTCCAGATTCAGATCTTAGGGCAGTCACAGATAGTGTCCCACTTCTATTAACCTATAATCATAAGAAAAAGGAAAGTATAAATTCATATTAGTAAAATATGATATTAATTGGTTTTCTCAATCAGCTCTTAGAAATGTTTCCTTGAAGAGCATTAAGATCCCATTATTTGAACTGCTCTCTGAAGTTTTAAAACAAATGAGGTTTACAATAACGGGGTTTGTATTTCCAAATGCCAAATGTAATTTGCTCTGACAGGAGAATTTTTTTTCTTGTAGACAAACGTACAACTTCTATTGTTTATGGCAAATTAAATAGAAAACTTCTCATTTCATACCTGCATGTACTTTATTTAGCTTCCGCCCATCTGCTCAGCAAACGCTGTTATAAAACTGTATCCCATGGCAACCCTCAATGGCATTTTATCTCCATGTCTCCCAACTGAGCTCATCTCTCCCAGGGAAACTACCTTAGCACTTCAAAGAAAGCAATTCTCAATTCAGAAGGGGTTCAGTTTGATAGACTCCCCTTCACAATTTCCATTATAGGACATAGATATTACATATACTGTCCTTTATACTTACATAAAAATACCTAATTTTTACATGGTTTATAAATCATGTTTAAATCTTAATGAGGACAATGAGTCAGGTTATTTCACAATACCACTGCTCTCCTGTTTGCTGATGAATGAATGACAGATAATCATTTTTTATCAATGTAAAGGAAGCCTTCTATCCTTGAAAGTTACTTGAAATAGAAGCTTGTTAGATTTAGAATTTTAGTGGGAAGACAAAAATTCATGTCCATAACTCCATATTTTTACCTCTTTTTTTTTTAATATATATATATTTTTTTTAGTTGTTGATGGACACAATGTCTTTATTTTTTTTTATTGCTTTGTATGTGGTGCTGAGGATCCAACTCTGGGCCTCACGCATGCGAGGCAAGCGCTCTACCGCTGAGCTACAATCCCAGCCCCCATATTTTTACCTCTTAACTGAATCAATTAGCTTGTTATTGAAATTATATATTATTGAAATTATATACTATATATATTTTTGAAATTATATTGGGAAAAATAATTGGACAAATCCAGCACAAGGGGTATCTGTTTCCCATGGGGGCCACTTACACCTGACATTTAGAGAAGTCATTTGATCTCTATAAGCCTCAATTTTCCAGTTCAGAAAATGGGTGAAACTTCCCAGGGTGTTGTGAAGATAATATAAGATTCTTGCAAAAACTCATCGTTAATGACAAGGCACTATTTAATGCAGTGCTTACTATTATACTCTCTGCCTCATCATTTTATTATGGCAAGCATCATCTACATACAATTTAAAACATAATCATATTGAGAAGTACATTTATCCAAAACAGTGAAACAAAATACTAAATGAGATCATGGTTAACATTTGGAATCTCAAGGAGTCAGCAAGGAACATACTCTGCTCTCTGCATAGCCTTTTTTCCAAAACCAAACCTCTCCATCTTACAACATTCAGTATCTGAATTCAGAATTGCTTTTGTGCCTTCATATATACATCCCTATTTTAATAACCACTTTCAAGCATAATTATTTTGAAAAAAATGCATTAACATTCTATTAAGATAAATTGCCCATGAAGAAACTAAAGACTATGTGAGCCTATGTATGTTTATTTTAAAATATTTTATCCCATTTCTCCTTCTAGATAGTATCATTATTCCTCAATTTTAGAATAATAAAGAAATGCATTAGTTTTGGCATCTTATTGAATTTTATTCAACCATTATTTTAATGTGTTGCAAATGCCTTTATGATATATGAATCATAAATTGAAAACATTTGATTGAAAGTCAATAATAGTGTTTACTTTCAAAAGTAAATGCAGTGTTAGAAAAATTTTCCAAACATATTTATTTAGACTTATAATCTTAACTAAAAAACATTCAACAGTTGATTATATTCACTTCTATAGAAGAGACCATGGGGAAAAATATCTATACTGAGCCAGTACTTCTTGTTGAACTGATATGCATGATAAAATCATATAATCAACTAATTCAAAGGAAATTTCATGTAAGTCATTGAAAATGATTATCCTTTCACTTTTCAATGGCCAATTCCCTGAGACTGTGCCATCCTTTTTGTTAATTTATTCTCAAATAAATCATTACAACTTTAATATTAAAAACAGTCCGGTACAGTTTCTTATTTTCACGTAATTAGAACCACAAAAAGGGCAGTACAAATTCATGCTAGTATAATACTATGTGTATTAAAATTTCTTGAGTAGTTCTTCAGATTATGTTTTCTAAAAGAACATCATCAAGCCATTACAAAGCAAGTTTTAAAATAATTTAAATTTACAATTATGAGTTTGTATTTCCAAATGACATTGAGTTTGAAGCAACAGGAGTTCATTCTTCCTTCCTCTTTATCATTTTTCAACAATAGGAAAAAAAAAACCACAAATCTGTGATTCCAGGTGGATTATGCTAACATAATGCTTTCATTTCTCAGTGTTGACTATTTCTCTGGAGAGGTATTTAAAAATCAAGATATGCCCTGTTTAACCTTCCCTTCCTTGACTTCACTTTTCTCTGCCTTATAGACAATTCAGTTCAAAAGCCATTGGTTGGGACTTAGCAGTGTAGTCATTTGGATGTGGGCGGAGGACAGAGTTAAAGCTCAGAGCAGTGAAGAGGTAGCCTGCATGGTGGGGCTTGGCGTCCTGTGAGGAACTGTGGCCTGAGTGAGGCTTCACGGAGCGGCACAGGAGGTAGCCCAATGCTGGATTTTGGGGCCCAGTAGTGTGAGAAGACCACAGGGGGTGCAGATCTGAGGAGAATGTACAGGTTGTCTCATACTTTCAGAGGAGTCTCATCAGTGTAATGTAGGATTATTAGATACATACACACACACACACACACACACTAAAATCTGTATTTCAAAATATTTGTTATATCTGTAGATCTGTGTTTTCTTTGATTGTTGGTAGATTTTATATCACTGCTAGAAAAATTTACGTACAGATTAGATCATAAGGAATAAACCTGTGTGTGTGTGTGTGTGTGTGTGTGTGTGTGTGTCTGCAAGTATGAGTTACTTAAAGTAATTCTGATCTGTGGTGCCTATATAAAATCCAATTTTATGTGTTTTTAAATAGCAACACATTTTATACATATCTATTTACTTATAAAGTGTTTTTTCTCTCAGAATTATACGGATGGACCCAATTCTTAAATTCCTACCCAGTATCTTTTCATGGGCCTATGTTATATTAATTTAATTATGGAGGCTTCATGGTGAGTCCTTCTTGTTTCTAGGGCTGAGCCACTCTAATTCTTTTCTTTTGCAAGGTGTCCTCCTATTCTTCATCTGATTTTTCTACTTATACTTTAGTATCAATGTGTCCAACTTTAAAAGGAATAAAACAAAACAAAACAAAACAACAACCCCCGCAGTCTTTTGGAAGGATAATTTCAAGAATATATATATATTACCTTGGATAAAAATCATGATCTTTTTAACTTTGCATCTTTTATAAGTTATTTTAAGTTTTTCTTCATATAGATTGTATTCTCTTGATAGTTATTCCCAATCACTTGATCTTTGTATGTTGTTTTTGCATCTCAAATAGGTGAGATATTTCTTCCTACGATGCCTTCTATCTGGAAATACTCATAAGGCTATTGAATTTTTTTTTGTACCAGGCATTGAACTTAGGGGTACTCAACCACTGAGCCATATCCCCAGCCCTATTTTGTGTTTTATGTAGAGACAGGGTCTCACTGAGTTGCTTAGTGCCTTGCCCTTGATAAGGCTGGCTTTGAACCTGTGATTCTCCTGTTTCAGCCTCCCACAGTGCTGGGATTACATGTGTGTGCCACTGCAAAGGCTATTAATTTTAAATGTCAACTTTATATTTCTATGTCTTACTAAATGTGTCATTTTGACATTTGGTTTCATTGTTTCAGCTCTTGTATAGTTCATGCATTTTATCATCTGCAAATAAACATGATTAATCCCTCTCTTTTCAATGTTTATCTAATTATTTTATCTGATTGTATTGGCTAATAAATCCAAGGAGTGAACCCCATTTTCATTGCTTTCAGTATGGATAAGTTACATATTGTTTTCCTAGGCCTTGATTCTTAAACACAACTTGGTTGTCCATAAAAACCATTGTTATAGCCAGGCACAGTGGCACGTGCCTGTAATCCCAGCACTTTGGGAGGCTGAGACAGGAGAATCGCGAGTTCAAAGCCAGCCTTAGCAACGACAAGGAGCTAAGCAACTCAGTGAGACCCTGTCTGTACATAAGAAAACAACAAAAAAAGAAAACAAAACCATTGTTATGCCTCTCATTGATTTCATATGTATTTTTATATTTATACAATATTCATAAAATAATAATATATTACATTTATAAATATAGATATAATGAATCTATCACATTCTTTAGCTTTCTTAGTTTGTATGTTTCTTTTTTGGAGCTATATGGTCAATTTGGTTTTCCAGTGAATCATTTCTTTGTGCTTTATGCCCAGAAGATTCTCAAAAATCCAGTCATTTAACCAGGACATTTATTAGACTATGCCTTGGTGTTTTCTATTTTCCCTAGTACAAGTTGTCACTTTTAATATATAAAGAATGTCTTCTTATGTCACAGTTGTTATCCTCTGGTATATATAAATATTGCTTCCATTTCATTATTTTAGTTTTCTTCTTTAGTGACATCACTTATACATGTTTTGAATGAGTTGTCGTATTTATGTCTTGGCTTTAACTTTCTTTTACCACTGTTATGATTATGAACTCTGGCTGATATCCTCCCAGATCCATCTTTACTAGGATTCACTTCATGGACCTCACTTTTCTATTTCTACTTACCTCTGAATGGACTTAGTCCTATTAATGCTCAGTTTAAATATTCATTGACATATTATTGGCAGAGACATGAAATTAAAATTTAGATCAAGAAAATTTTGGGGGCAGCAATCAAAAATCCACAATTATCTGTGACAGTTTTAACATTTCTATGTTATAAGAATGAATTTTCTATATTGACGTTTGGTACAGTCAGCCATATTCTTACAGACAAGTAGTTTCTAATTTTTTATTTTTGCTTCTTTTGTTACTTTTTGAAGTATATTTAATTTTCATTTAAATTTATTTAAATAGACATAAAAACAAAAATATTCATGTTAATGTGGTATCATGTGACTTTTTGATATATATGTATACATTGATATATATATATATGTGTGTATATATATATCAATGTATACATATATGTATACAATTTTTGTACAATTTTTAAACTATTTAAATACATCTATCTCTTCACCTTTATGGTGAAAATATTTAAAATCCTTTGAGCTTTTTCAAATATATAGTACATTATCATTGTCTGTAATCACCACACTGTGCAGTGGCATGCCAGGACTTCCTACTTGTGTTTAAATGTAATTTGGTACCCACTGATCAACGTTCCCTTCAGGTCTTCCCAGCCTCTGGGGACCACCATTCCACTTTCAATTTCTGTAAGATCAAATATGTTAGATTTCATATACAAATGTGATCATGCAGTTATTGTCTTTTTATGACTGTTTATTTCACTTAACATAATGGTCTCCAATTCCATCCATGCTTTCACGAAAGACAGGATTTCATCCTTTTTAATGACTGAGTTGTATTCCTTTGCGTATTGGAGCACATTGTCTTTATCTATTCATTAGTTGATGAACACTTAGGTTTCTGTTTCTTGACCATTGTAAATAGCATATTTTGCAAATGATGCTGAAAATGTTGAGTATATTCTAAAAAATATTTTAAGTTGATTTGGAAAATTATTAACTATAAACATTTTATAGTACTTTGGTGCTAGATTTTGAAGAATAGCTTACCTTTTTCAGTTCCTGATAAATTGATTTCTCATTACTACATATTAAGTTTACTCAATATTAACTGGAAGTGTTTCATTTGCTTGCATTGATATTCATCAAACTGCATGCAACTCCCTGAAATCTGATGTGCATAATGTCCATGGACTAGCAGTTTAAAGCATCACCTAGGAAATTATTAAAGATTAAGAATTTACATCCTGATTCAGACCTACTTAGTCAGAATCTACATTTTAAAATGTCCCTTGATGAAATGTATACATATTTAAATGGGATAAGCATTGATTTAAAATAATGAAACAGTTATTTTTATTATTACAACATTATTCTCTTAAAGTAGAAATTATTTTACAATTCAAAAGACACAATAATTTAGCATATTGACATGGATTTTAATTTTCCATAAAAAATGGCCTAACAAGAATATTCATAGTTAAATATCTTAGGCCTGGTATTTTTTATGATAGAAATTGTCATGATTGTCAAGTGATTAGGCCATTCTTGATTTGATATTTCCTAATGTATTTAAGGGATAAACATACATATTCAGTTCTTGAATATTTTTCTCTATAAGAGAGTTGTTCAATAGAAGTTGGTAGAAATTCATTCTATCTGCAGGGTTAAATACGGTGCTATGTGGGTCTATTGAATACTAATAAATTATGAAGAAATTGAGAGTTTTTAATTTGATTTAATTTTAGCTACTTAAATGTACAAATGGCTATGGAAAAAATTTGTAATGTGGCTAGTGCATCTGAGAAAGTGAATATTTTTTTCTTTGATGCCAAGAATTGAACCCAGGGGCACTCAACCACTGAGCCACATCCCCAGCCCTGTGTGTGTGTGTGTGTGTGTGTGTGTGTGTTGAGATAGGGGATCGCTAAATTGTTTAAGGCCTTGCTAAGTTCCTGAGGCTGGCAAGGCTGGCTTTGAACTTGTGATCTTCCTGCCTCCACCTCTCAAGTCATTGGGATTACAAAGTTGCGCTACCATGCCTGGCAAAACTGAATGTTACTTGATTTAATTTTAACTACTTATATTAAAATTTACATGTGACTAATAGGTATTGTATTGAACAACAAAACTCTATAACGAAGAGTAATGAACTGTAGTCTGTTTTTCTATCATCCATGAGCTAAGAATAATTTTCCAGCTTTAAAAGATTGTAAACATAAACATATACACACAAGCAAACCCTTGTGCACACATACACACAAACAAGAATATAGAAGCCGTGCACAGTGGAGCACACCTGTAATCCCAGCACTTTAGGAGGCTGAAACAGGAGAATCAGAAGTTCAAAGCCAGTCTCAGTGATGGGGAGGTGCTGAGCAACTCAGTGAGACCCTGCCTCTACATAAAACACAAAATAGGGCTGGGGATGTGGCTCAGTGGTCGAGTGCCCCTGAGTTCAATCTCCAGTACCAAAAAAAACCAACAAAAGATATATAATGCAACACAAACTGCAGGAAGGCTTGTAAAGTCTAAAGTATTTGTTACCTGACCTTTTATTGAAAAAGTTTGCAGACTCCTGCCCTAAAATGTTAATATAGTGTGCACAATTAGTAAATAAATTTAAAACTAGATATTTTGGAAAGTATGCCATTTTATAACATTCTAGAATTTATATATTTAGTTTAATATTTTAATATCATTAAGAAATGTGTAAAGCAATTACATGATAGTTTTGAGGTTTTAGTGGTATGAAGGCATCATTTTAACTTTCCTATCAGATATTTACAATGCTCTTATATTAATGATTGACAATTGTCAATATCATCTAAATTTTAATGAAACCCAAGGAAAGTTATATAGATTTTCAAACTAACAAAATCAGTGATGTTCCAAGAAATTTTTCTTCTCTCATTAATATACATATTTAGAAACTGTACAGCAAAATTACAAATTTAGAATTTCTTAGATTTTCTTTTGAGCACCTCCTGCTGAAAACTATTATGTTTTCTGTTCACATTTGTCGCAGGTATAATATCAGCCAAGTTCTGAAATCATATCTTTTCCCTAGACTTTGGATTTTAAGAATTTATAACAGTTGTATCTTGTTTCATCTCCTGACAATTGCTCTCAAAAGTTTTCTTTCTTTTTTAAATTAATTAATTAATTTAAATGCATTTCAAGTCATAGTACATATATAGAGCTCCATTTTCCATCTCTCTGGTTGCAAACAAGATAGTCACACCATTTGTGTCTTCATACATGCACCTAGGGTAGTGATGTCCATCTCATTGAACCATTTTTGCTACTCCTATCCCCCCTCCCCTCCCCTATCTCCTCCAGTCCTATCCAAAGTTCCTCCATTTCTCCCATGCTCCCCACCCTCACCCCCCTTATGTATCAGCATCCACTAATCAGAAAGAACAATTGGCATTTGGTTTTTTGGGATTGGCTTACTTCACTTAGCATGATGTTCTCCAATTCCATCCATTTACCTGAAAATGCCATAATTTTATTCTCTTTTATTGCTGAGTAATATTCCAGCAATAAATTCTTAAATTTTATTCTCTTTCATTGATGAGTAATATTCCTGTGTATATATACCACAGTTTCTTTATACATTCATATATTGGAGGGCATTTGGTTGGTTCCATAGTTTAGCAATTGGAGACTCCTGCCTATATGTTAATATAGTGTGCACAATTAGTAAATAACTTTAAAACTATGAATTGTGCTACTATAAACATTGAAGTGACTACATTACTGTAGTGTGCTATTTTTAAGTCTTTAGGGTATAGGCCAAGGAGTGGTATAGCTGAGTCAAATGGTGGTTCCACTCCAAGTTTTTTAGGGAATCTCCATACTGCTTTCCAGATTGGTTGCACCAGTTTGCAGTCCCACTAGCAATGTTTGAGTGTGCCTTTTTCATTACATCTTCGCCAGCACTTATTGTTGCTGGTATTGTGGATAGCTGCCATTCTGACTGGGGTGAGATGAAATCTGAGAGTAGTTTTGATTCGCATTTCTCTAGTTGCTAGAGATGTTGAACATTTCTTCATATATTTGTTTATTGATTGTATATCTTCTTCTGAGAGGTTTCTATTCAGCTCCTTAGCCCATTTATTGATTGGGTTGTTTGTTTTTTTGGTGTTCAGTTTTTTGAGTTCTTTATATATCCTGGAGATCAGTGCTCTATCTGATGTGCTTGTGGCAAAAATTTGCTCCCAGAATGTAGACTCTCTGTTCACCTCATTGATAGTTTCTTTTGCTGAGAAGAAGCTTTTTAGTTTAAATCCATCCCATTTATTGATTCTTGCTTTTATTTCTTGTGTTTTAGGAGTCTTGTTAAGGAAGTCAGGGCCTAATCTCAAAAATTGCATAGAAAAATAATGAGAAGTTTGAATCATAAATTTCACATTAATTATAGTTATTTATACCAAACATATCATGAGTTGCATCTGAAATGATTTGAACTCCATCTATCATTTCTTTCCTTCCAAATGACTTGATTCTTCATTTCTGTAATAAATCTATCCAGTTTTGTATATAATTTCTTAAATTATGTGTAATTACTTGATGCCAATGTTTTCACTCTGAATAAATATTCTTTCACAATATTATTATGTTTTACTATAGTCTCTGCCAATTGTGGGAAATTTCCATTATCACTCTCATAAACTTTCTTGGATCATCTTCTTAACATGTTTGCCTTATCAGAACCAAAATTATCTATATTGTATGTTCAGCAACAACATGCCATCTCTTCATTTAGTCTGTTCTTGAACAAGTACAGTTATTGATTTTTCCAAATTAGATTTCAATTTTAAATATCTAACATTGTGATTGCTGTTCAGTTCACTTTATTCATGTTTAGTTACTGCTCAAAATCAATTACTGCCCGTTCTCAAGTGTTGCTTGATTTTTTTTATCCCTGAAGAAACTTACACTGAATTCAAGATCATGTGCATAAAGTAGCTATAATGTATGTTTTTCTTTTATTTCAAAAAATCAGAAGATAATAAATATTTTAAAACTTCCACCTTTTCTGTCTTTTGTAAAGTCAAACTTTCTTTGGTCAGATGGATAATTTTCAGAAAGAATGGCTCATTGCTGAATATTGAAAATTATCTCTACATTCTAGGATTTTAAAGGAATATATTTGGTTTAAAGGATTCTGTGTGATTTTTTTTCTCCTTTATTAAATTTTCCTAAAAGTCAGTAGTTGTGAACATAGAATTGGGAAATGATTTCATATCTTCCTCCATCAGTGATAATTTGCTGAAAAATTATAGCTCTGAAGTCTCCTCTATTGAATGTATTGAATGTATCTCCTTTATTTTTGGAGGTACATTCAACATTATTCAAAGTGGTATTTTTTTTTTTTTTTTGGTACCGGGGATTGAACTCAGGGGCACTCGACTACTGAGCCACATCTCCAGCCCTATTTTGTATTTTATGTAGAGACAGGGTCTCACTGAGTTGCATAGCACCTCGCTGTTGCTGAGGCTGGCTTTGAACTCGGGATTCTCCTGTCTCAGCCTCCCAAAGTGCTGGGATTACAGGCTTGTGCCACCGCGCCCAGCTTTATTCAAAGTTTTTAATGTTCCAAATAGTGTTGTATGTATATGAAGTTTCCTATCTTTTTTTCTTATTTCAATAATATTTGTTATAATAAAGGAAGCTTTTTCCCATATTTCTATTCATGTGTTACAGTTGTACATATTGATGGATTTATTGTTACATATTTGTACATGCACACAGTATAACATTATTTTCCCCTTTGCTCCCTACTACCTACCTCTTGGTCCCTTTTCTCTGGTGATCTTAAAGGAAGCTTTTTTATTTTATTTTTGTAGTGACCAAATTTACACACTAAAATGACTATGATATAATGAGTGAATCATTTCATCTTTATGCATATATATTATATGCTTATAATCATTATGTGTTATATATATAATATAAGCCTCTGCTAATATTTACTTCTTGATTATTAATGCATAGTTCATAATAGTGCTTATATTATGATCTGCGTTATACTGGAAGTATCTTTTACTTAAATAGGGAACTCAACAATACAACTTTGTGTTTTAGTTCTTAGCATCTATTTATTTAAAATAATAAAAATATACTAAATATAACCAGTGCATTAACACCAATGAGAGTTTTTATATTTTGTGAATATATATACATCTATATGTGTATATACATACCACAGTAATTAAATTAGATAGGTAGATTGATTAATGAAGTTATTGATGGGTATGTGTTTTAGTCCATTTTTTTCTCTTGTGAACAAAAGACTTGACAAGAATAATTAGAAGAGGAAAAGTTTGTATGAGTCTTCATAGTATTAGAGGTTTCAGTCCAAAGACTGAAGGCTCCATTCCTTGGGGTGTGATGTGAGGAAACATCTTATCAGAAGAGTGTGGCAGAAGAAAGCAGCTGGGGACATGGCACCAGAAAGCAATGAGAGAGCTCAGCTCAATAAGCACAAAATATAAACCCCCAAATCATGTGCCCGGGACTTACCTCCTCCAGCCACTCCCTACCTGCCTACAGTTACCACCAAGTTAATTCCTATCAGGGGAATTAATGTACTGATTAGGTTAAGGCTATTATAACCCACTCATTTTACCTCTAAACCTTGCATTGTCTCACACAGGAGTTTTTGGAGGGTACCTAATATCTAAACCATAACAGTAGGTAACAGATATATTGATAGCTTAGTTACTTTGTTCAAAAGTAACAGATTATCATATATGTTGTGAAATCAACACTCTTCTTTTTTTTTTTTTGGTACTGGGATTGAATCTAGGTGTACTTGACCATTGAGCCACATCCCCAGCCCTATTTTGTGTTTTATGTAGAGACAGGGTCTCACTGAGTTGCTTAGCGCCTTGCTGTTGCTGAGGCTGCCTTTGAACTTGAGATTCTCCTGTCTCAGCCTCCCTCAACACCATCTTTTGGTTAATAAATCTTTAGTTTGCTAAACTTATTCCTTCATTATAAACACAAGTGGAATGATGTCTATTGACTCCCCTATAATCACACACTGTCTATTGAAAGTTTGTGATAATAAATATACAAATCTTCTATTTTTTGGTTAAGTATTTACAATAAAAATATAAAAATAAAAAGTTGTTTAAAATGAGTGAGGCAGCCATCTAACATTTCTAGTGAAGCAATTTCACTTTTTACTTACATCCTTCCAATTTCCAAAACAATCTGTAATGAGTCACAGGAGACTGGGTTAAAAGCTAAATCTCATGTCTAATCATTATTTACCATCTGTTGTTTAAATCTTGATATCCCCCTACTCCTACATGAATAATTTATTTCTGGGATAAATGTATCTATATAAATTTCTACTCACTTCATTCTCCCTCAAGATTCTCCTCATTCATATGATGAGGTTTTTGGCACACGCCGTACAAAAAGCCCCAAGATGTCGGTGCACCAGTGGTGACCAGAGTTTAGTCTTAAGCATCCTCCTTTCAGTAGAGATCTTTATGCAAACATCTCCCTTGCCTCTTTCCTCTCTCCCTTCCTCCCTCTCCCTTTCTTTCCTCCTCAGTAGTTCCCTTCCTGTCTGTACTTTCTTTCATGCCATATTACAAAAAAGAAAGTATGTGTTAGACAGGTACATATATAGGGAGAAAATATCAGATTTATTAAGTTTTCAAAAGGCAGATGGAGAACCCAAATGAGGAAGAACTACAATGCATAATCTTACTCGCTCTATTCAGACAATATGTTTGCATATTTCAACATTGTTTTGTTTTCATTATGCTATTAGATCCATTGATATTTCACAATAGTTTATATTTGATACTCAGATTTTAATACTTAAATTAAATCCATTTAAATTATGTAATTTATAAAACTAGGTCTTTTGAAACAAGATTTTCAAGTTATTCAATTGAATATAAGAAAAACTAATAATAGCCATAATTTAAATTGAACAATGGTAATTGGACTGTCCTGAGACAAAGAAGGATATCATTCTTTAATTTGTAAATGAATCCATTTGACATTGCTTAATGGGTATGTTATTGCTAATGTCCTACTTATTTTAGACATTCAAAAATGCACAATTATAAAAAAGTATTTAGCCAAAGTAGAAATAACAATAATGACTAACTTTAAAATTCATCACTTCAATTGACTTAAAGACAAGAACCACATGATTATCTCAGTAGATGCAGAAAAAGCATCTGACAAAATTCAGCTTCCATTCTTGTTCATAACACTAGAAAAGCTAGGGACAGTAGGAACATACCTCAACATTGTAAAAGCTATATATGCTAAACCCAAGGCCAACATCATTCTAAATGGAAAAAAATTCCATTCCCTCTAAAAACTGGTACAAGACAGAGATGCCCTCTTTCAGCACTTGTATTCAACATTGTCATTGAAACCCTAGCCAAAGCAATTAGAAAGAAGAGAGAAATAAAACGGATACAAATAGGAAAAGAAGAGCTCAAATTATCCCTATTTGCTGATGACATGATTCTATATTTAGAAGACCCAAAAAACTTCACTAGAAAGTGTCTTGAACTCATAAATTATTTCAGCAAAGCAGCAGGATATAAAATTAACACCCATAAATCAATTGTGTTCCTATACACCAATGACAAATCAGAAGAAAAAGAAATCAGGAAAATTATCACATTCACAATAGCCTCAAAAACAAAAACACAATAACTTTGAAATCAATCTAACAAAAGAGGTGAAAGACCTCTACAAAGAAAACTAAAGAAAGAAATTGAAGAAGACCTTAGAAAATGGAAAGATCTCCCATGTTCTTGGATAGGCAGAGTTAATATTGTCAAAATGGCCACACTGCCAAAAGCCCTATACAGATTTAATGCAATTTTCATTAAAATTCCACTGATATTCTTGATAGAAATAGAAAAATTCAGGTGTTAAATTCATTTGGAAAAATAAGAGACCCCAAATAGCCAAAACAATCCTTAGCAAGAAAAGTAATGCAGGAGGCATCACAATACCAGACCTTAAATTATACTACAAAATATACAAAATAAACAAACAAAAATGGCATGGTATTGGCACAAAAATGGACTTGAAGACCAATGGAACAGAATATAACACACAGACACATACTCACATAAATATAGTTATCTCATACTAGACAAAGGCACCATAAACATACATTGGAGAAAAGATAGCCTCTTCAACAAATGGTGCTGGGAAAACTAGAAATCCATATGTAATTAAATGAAATTATACCTCTATCTCTCACTCTGTACAAAACTCAACTCAAAGGTGATCAAAGACTTAGGCATTAGACCAGAGACCCTGTGCCTACTAGAAGAAAAAGTAGGCCCAAATCTCCATTATGTTGGCTTAGGAACTGGATTCCTCAACAAGACTCCTGAAGTGCATGAAGTAAAATCAAGAATCAATAAATAGGATGGTATCAAACTAAAGAGCTTATTCATAGAAAAGGAAACAATGAAGAATGTGAACAGAATGCCTACAGAATGGGAGAAAATCATTACTACCTGCACCCCTCAGAGCATTAATCTCCAGAATATATAAAGAACTCAAAAAACTTAATACCAAAATATCCCACAAATAACCCAATGAATACATAGACAAGGGACCTTGACAGACAGTTCCGAGAAGAAATATGAATGGTCAACAAATATATGAAAAAATGTTCAACATCTCTAGCCATTAGAGAAATGCAAATCAAAACTACCCTCAGATTTCATCTCACCCCAGTCAGAATGGCAGCTATCCAAAATACCAGCAACAATAAGTGCTGGCGAGGATGTGGAGAAAAAGGTACACTTAAACATTGCTGGTGGGATTGCAAGTTGGTGCAACCAATCTGGAAAGCAGTATGGAGACTGCTTAAAAAAC
>CM053403.1:135929463-135998758 GCA_028644305.1 Xerus rutilus
GCTTATAATTTTGTGCAAAGTTAGAAAAATTATGATTGTAACAATTTTTTTCTATTTGCCTCAACAAATGTTTTCAGTGAATAGTGTGTACAGCTTCTGATAATTTGTTTTTTTCTGTTATGTTTGCCAACATGTATTAAAATGCAACTTTTGGGAAAAAAATAAAATAATAAAAAAAAAAAAAAAAAAAAAAAAAAACTACACTGAAATTCCCTCTCATTCCAGTCAGAATGACAATTATCAAGAATACAAGAACAATAAATGTGGGTGAGGTTGTGGAGAAAAGGGTTCACTGATCATTACTGGTGGGACTATAAATTGGTACAACCACTCTAGAAAGCAGTACGGAGATTTCTTAAAAAACTTAGAATGGAACCACCATTTGACCCAGGTACGCCACTCCTTAGCACATACCCAAGAGACGTAAAATCAGCATACTACAGTGACAAAGCTGCTTCAATGTTTATAGCAGCTCAATTCACAATAGCCAAGCTATAGAACCAACCTAGGCATCCTTGAATGGATGAATGGATAAAGAAAATGTAGTATATTACTCAGCCATACAGAAGAATGAAATTATGGCATTTTCCAGTAAATGGATGGAACTAGAGACTATAATGCCAAGTGAAATAAGCCAATCCCCCCCAAAATCAAAGGCTGGATGTTCTAATATGTGGATGCTAACCCATAACAAGGTAGGGAGAGAATGTGTAGAAGATCAATGAATTAGACAAATGGCAATGAAGCCGGGGGCGGGGTGGAGAGTAGAATGAATTGAACATAAATTTCCTATGGTTATATATGAATACACGACCAGTGTACCACCACATCATAAATAACCACAAAAATGGGATCCTAATTGGAATGGGTTGCATTCCATGTATGTATAATAGGTCAAAATATCCACTACTATCATATATATATAAAAACAACAAATAAAATTTTTTTTAAAAATTTAACTGTTACTCATTTTTAAATTATCAGACATTCTCATAGTTCTATACAATATATTCTTCTGGAGATTTGTTTGTTTGTTTCACTAACAGACTTATCTTCATTTTAATTTCTGGTACACAGTCTGAATTTCATTTCTCTATCTCATATGGTTATAATGTGTACCCAGTGTCAACAGTTTTTATAAATTGACTAATCTATGGGAAAGCTGGTTTTAAAGTACATATTATACAACCTTTGCCTTAGCTCCATATATGTTGACTTTATAAACAGACACAAGGCTCATTTCACTGTCATATTTTCTCTACAACTATGATACTGCTTTACATAATCTTTAAAAAAAGGTCAGTAGCATCCTCTGTTTAGTTTAGTTTGTTAAAATACAATTTCATGGTCTACATACAAGAAAGAATTTGGAAATAGCAATATTGTTCATTGTAAAAGCAACTGGCCTTCTTACTACCTTCAACTAAACAGGAAGTTCCGTATTGTAGCCATATGTGTCTTCCGCTGTTGTGAATACTAAAGGAAATAAGAGGTAAAATAGTTGGTGTTATTTTATTTTGTACATAGGAATGGTAGAAGTCATGAAGTACATGGCTTATGAATATTTTCTCATGATATGGTGCTTAGAATATATAAAGATCCAAGTGAAGCTGTTAGTTAGCTTCACATGAACATTCTTTTCAAGTGCTTCATCTTTATTTTCATCCTCAATATGTTTAATAACACACCAGAAAATTCTTTATGAAACAACTGTACTAAATAGAGGACAGGCATTCTAGTCTAGTGATTGATTGATTGATTGCAATCTTGGGAATTAAGCCCAGGGCCTCACTCTTGCTAGGCAAGCATGCTACCATTAAGCTATATCCTGCCTTGGCCTCCTGAGTAGCTGGAATGGCAGGTGTGTGCCACCACACTGAGCTTAGTCTAAGTTTTTAGTTTGACCTCTGTCTTTGGGGATATTCCTGAGTGTAGTTCTTGTAGTTCAGCAGCTCACGGATGTCATAAGCAACTCTTCCTCTCTTGTACTAGAAGACAGAATTTTCAGAAGTCTTTACTAGAAAATAAAACATTGCATGATTCCTTACTATACAGAAGTGTGCAAGTGTTTTGGAACTATATAGAATTCTTTCACATGACCTGAATATTGGCAGAAATGAAATTAGGAATATTTCCTATTATATTTTAAATAATTATTTAGATAGGCCTACAATTTGTACAATATTTACATGGTCTTTCAATTATACAAACCATAGTTTCTCTACATTTTTTTAAATTTAGTCTTTTAACTTTATTTATTTTAATTTTTCTTTTGCAGGGAATGTACCAAGAAAAATTCTGAGAGGATATACTCAGATGGCCTGCTGTGATTAAACAAGGCACTGCTGTATTTTGTAAGTTCATCTATTTTTACTTTAGTGAAAATTTTCTGCTGAAGAGAACTGTTTTTTTTCATTTGACATTAGAATTTAATTTTGTTTTAATGGAAGACTTAATTGATTTCATTTTTTCCAAGCTTTGTTTTACCTCAATTTTATTCAATTTCAGTAAATAGTGAAAAGGCTTTTCTTTGTTAGATTGTTTCCTTGTATCTATTAGCCAATATTTTAATGACTTGTGATAAGAACCTTATTATTTGTTGAGCTGATTTAAAGAAATGATGCTTCAGTAATGCTGATCTTGCCTGGACAATATATTATTACATCCTCAGTTTTGTTGAACAAATACATTCAATTTTATCTGTAACAACTACCCTGTGTGGCCTCAGGAAGCCTAAGTATTGAACATCTTCAGCAAACAGAGCAATGTTCTTTTTACTAATAGTTAGATTTTCCATTTAAGGATTACAATATCACAACGAGATATGCACTGCATGACTCTGAATTAGAATCTGAGTATAGTTCATATACTTAGCAAATATACTTAGCAAATAAAGAGATGTTTTTTAATGGAGAGTCATGAATGACATTAAATTGAGCATTCTCTGAAACTACAAATTTACCACCTTTCAGATTATCTCAAAAATCGAGATTTGGCTATTTTACAGTCTTTGGAACACAACACAAATAAAATAGATTTCCTCCTCTTACAACTTTCCTTCTGACATGGGAATAAAATAGTCCTTTGTCCTCAATTAGTTTTCTATTAAAGCTCCAGTAGATTGAGAGAATATATTGTTTGTCATTTGTTTTGACATTTGCAACAATTTTTTTTGGGGGGGGAGGCTTTTCATTCATACAGAATATTTTCACTAAAAAAGAGGAAAATTATGTGTATCTCCTCATAATAAGTAGATAGAGAATCAACTAGATGAAAAGATAGATTTATAGTTCTTAACTCAATGGCACAGTGGTCATTCCAAGTGCTCTTCACTGGGGCATTTCCTTATTAAATTTTTAAATTCTGTGTTTTTCCACTAGGGCATATTTATTTATTTATTTATTTATTTATTTTGGTGCTGGAGATTGAACTCAGGGGCACTTGACCACTGAGCCACATCCCCAGCCCTATTTTTTGTGTTTTTTTAAATGTAGAGACAGGATCTCACTGAGCTGCTTAGCGCCTTACTGTTGCCGAGGCTGGCTTTGAATTTGCGGTTCTCCTGTCTCAGCCTCCCTAAGTGCTGAGATTACAGGCTTGCGCCACCGTGCCCAGCTCCACTAGGGCATTTTTATACCCCAATATTTTTGAATAGCTAGTGCTGACTGTGATTACATAGAGAGCACACTTAAGGGTCAGAATTTTGCAGGGCATAAATCAGTTTAAAAAGAGTTTGAAACAGGAGGAGAATCACATTTTTTAAAAGGAGTAGAAATTATATAAAGTCAAAGATCTACAAAAAAATCTTCATCTTAAATTTATACTGTAATTCAGTGATTTCATTTTCTTCAAACTCTATCCATTCAAATTAATATCCTCCAAGGAAATCATAATTTTTTTCTCTTAGAAAACTGCATTTAATTTAAAAAAACACTGATTCTCTGTAGTTTATCAAATAATGACTTATTTATGTGTGTATGTATCTAAAATTCTTAGTATTTCATATCGTAAAATAGCAGTGATATTAAAATGACTTTATACAATTTTATTGCTATAGGAGGCATTTGTTGAATGTTTATAGTGTATCAAGCACTATGCATAAAAAGTGCAAGTAAATTTGGTATTGGATTTTGCCTGTGCCCTTTTATCAGTGGCAATTACACATTTTCTGTTAGAATTTCACAAAAAATTCATTTTACAAACAAAAATCTCATTACTACATTCACTCTTGGTAGGTCTAAAAAACCATGCTGGGAACCATAGAGGTGTTATTGAACTTAGATTTACTAAAATCCAAGGAATATTTTTAAGAGCAGGCAAGAAATGCGTTCTTGGCTTTGGTCACGCTCCCCTTGATCACTCCGAGCATTGTGGTGTGCTCAGCTAATGTGGAACCTGAAAAGGGTGATAAGATTCAAGGAAGAATGAAAATGGTGACTAAGAATTCTCAGGAATCATGCCTCTGATAAAGATTTTAAGGGAATAGTGTAATTCCATTTGAAAAATAAATCATAGTGAGATAACCAAATATTATTCTTCATTCATATGATGAAATTGTATAGAAAGGGTGACCAATTCTTTATTTTCTTGTTAAAAAACACAAACTATATTTAACCTGTTGGTTTAATATACAAACATTTATATATAATGCACACATATTTACATATTATATAAGAAATATATTTATTTAGTATATTATATTATAGAATACATATAATAATGTAAAAAAAATCTCTTAGGGTAGATTTCCAAGCTGTTAGAATTTTTAAAGCAGTAGGATAACTGAAGGCAGAACTTTGTAAATCCCATCTTCCAAAAGAACTTTAAAGCAAAACAGATCCTATCTTGAAGGGACTATCTGGGGGATAAAGTGCTCATTTATTCAACATGAAATCTTCCAGACCTATGAGTACATGATCATAAATTAGCCACTGTTTTAAATTCTGTAAACAGACCATTAGCTTCATCATTGCAACAACACTGGGTTTGTATTTTTGAGATCCTACAAAGGAGGAAGTAACTGGTTCAGCAAAACCTCACATTGCTCTGCTGTCCCAGCTGAATAACCATCCAGTCCCTCATGGAAAATAAAGACAGTTTTTCTTTTAAGACTTAACGGATGATCAAAGTAGACCCTTTGCTTTTGGAATAGGAGCTGCTCTGGGAGCTACGTTAACTTCATCTGGTTAGAATTCATCGAAGCAAATGTTTTAATGAATACACTTTCAAAAATATCACAGCTATCTTTCTTCTGCCCAACTCACAGACAATCCCCTAAGAGATGAACAGACCTCACAAAGTAATACCTTTCAAAAGAGACAACTTCTCTGGTGTTTTAGACAATGAATGGTTCTAGCTTAGAAATATGTGTATCTTCTGGCTTATAGTTCTATTGTATATAGACTTTCTCTTTCTAGAAACAGTAGAGGTTAAATCAATAGTATCTTTTCCAAGTTATTTATTTTATATTTATGGTTCTTTTTAGCTATATATGACAGTAGAATCTATTTTGATATATTTATAGAAGCAAGGAATATATCTTATTCTAGTTAGAGTCCCGTTCTTATGGATGTACATGGTGGTGGGATTCACCGTGATGTTTTAATATATGAACATAGGAAAATTATGTTAGATTCATTCCACTTTCTTTACTTTTCCTATCTTCCTTCCTTCCTTCCATTCCCCATTGTCTAATCTACTGAAATTATTATCCAAATTATTTTTTAATTTAAGAAATTCAATAAAATGAATATTTATGCTAAGAACTCTGGGGAATGAAAGAAAAGTAGAAAATATGACTAGTATTCTAAATTTTTATAATCTCATTGTAGAGAAAAATGTTTACATAAAAACTACATGCAGGATTAAAGTTAGGAAAAAAATGCAGACCTTAACTCTCTGACCATCCACAACACCTTAATTCTATCCTGTATATGTGTATATGTATATTCATCCAAACATATAGGAAGAAATCAATCAATGCATCGATTAAATGCTGTAGGTATACAAAAATCAATTGTATTTGGGACATGAAATGTAGGTAAGACTTAGATGGATACCTAAGGACTGTTATCTTAAATGGGATAAAGTAAGAACAACAGACTTACTTTTTAGAAAATTAATAGCACATATTAAAATAATGAGTTTCATTGTGAAATTCCCATACTTGCATCTAACAAAGAACAACAGGCTTAGTATCTACATTGCCATCCCGAAGGGCACTGGGGAGAGAATTTTACCAAGTGAATAATGGGAAGCAAAGCCAAATAGATAAGATTGGTTGAAACCATGAAAAGTCTTAATTCCATGGTGGGCAGCCTGTGCTTGATTTGGTTGGGGGACAATCTCAAGAGACATTTCAGTGGAATGCTATTCTGTCCATTCCTGAATAATTGATGCAGGTCAAAAAAACAAATACCATGCCAAATGTCTACTCTGAATAACTGAAAATGTGCATAATGGACAGACATATGAAAATTAAGAAGATAGAGGGGTGGATGGGTCTGTTATTTATGAATGATGGATGGGATAGGATTTGCCTACTTTTGAAACATCTTGAATTTATTTTGTGTTTCTCTATCTTGACATATTTTTATGTTAAACCCATTTTTTTGTATTATTGGCATTTTTGATAATAAAAATGGTTAATTTGTATTTATTTTCACTTTACAGATACACCTTTAGCTTATCTAAAAGTGAACATTTAAGTAAATAAACTTAGTACTTCTTGGATTGTTGAAAGGAATGTTAGGTCATTTTAGAACTGTCTTTACCTATGTAAAGGACAGTGTTGACTTTCAGGAGCAATTGCTTATTCCTTAAAGCCTTCAAGTGCTCTGTTTTTATAACCACAGATGTTTTTAGCAAGAAAATAAATTTGATTCTTCATTTCATTTGCAGGTATTCTTTTTACTTTCTCAAAAGACAGAGAGATACTTGGTTAGAAATAACTATGAAGTACTAGCCTAGACTCTTCAGCTGTCGATTTGCTCATTTACTAATATCATCTATTTACAATGCAGTCAAAGGCAACTTAAACATCTCTAAGCAAGATAAAGTTTGCTCTGAAATTTTACACATTTATCAGTAGTAACAGGAGCACAGAGTAGATATCTACAAAAGAAAACTAACGTAAAAGAATGAAAATAATGTAATCCTTTTCTAAATTTATTTTTTTGGGGAGAGGACACCAGGGATTGAACTCAGGGGCACTTAACCACTGAGCCACATCCCCAGTCCTATTTTGTGTTTTATTTAGAGACAGGGTCTCACTGAGTTACTTAATGCTTTGCTTTTGTTGAGGCTGGCTTTGAACTTGTGATCTTCCTGCTGCAGCCTCCCAAGCTGCTGGGATTACAGATGTGCACCACCTCGCCCAACCTCTCTAAATGTTATTGAAGGATAATTTAGAATAAAAATATTTATTGGTAATGATTGTAAACATTAGTGAAATTTGTACAGGTGGACCCTTTTGGAACTCTAGCAACTGGTTATAATAATTAGAATTAAAAACAATGATTTCATCAATAGAAACTAACATCTTATAATCTATTTTTTGATCTATTTTATCATTATGTCTTTACCATATATCACTATATATATTTAATTTTGTTAAAAATTATCTAGTTTAACAGCAGCTTGTGGTAGTTAGCCCAAAAATGCATACTGTGAACAAAACTACTGACATATGATGAATGGCACGAGCAGAGTACAACGACTGGACAGGGGATTACTTATATCAAATAAAACAAAGAAATGTATTCAGGAAAGCAATGGTGTTTCAGTATATCACTTTGTGTTTGTTAGATTCACCTTGTCTAAGAGACAAGTTCACAGTACATCAGCATTTTTCTCCTTGCTATGAGGATGCTGTTCCGTTTGAATAAAGGGCCACTTTCTCAAAGCAACTTTGTAAAATATTATCTTGCGCATACGGGTGTCTCTTGAATCAGCCTTTGGTAGACACCTTGAACCAAATTTAAATGCAATTACTCAAGGAAACAAAAGTGATTGTGACAGCTTTCTGATTATCTGGAAACAGGGAAAACCCCTGAAGTGTCTTGAGGAGTAAGCTGGCATCTTATCCCTTAGACAATTGTCTTGAATATCAACTGTCATAGCAGGCTTAAGATAGGAATTTTGTGGCAAAGAACTCAAATTTTAGTGATTATTTGAAAGGCAGGCATTTTTCATTCCTGGCTAAAAAAGCACTCCTATGTGATGGATATCAACCATGTTAAAAAAATAAGACATTTCATAGTGAAAGTTGAAGATTATAATTTATTCATTTAGGTGAGACATATACTTACTTAGCCTATGTTGCTGGCCATTTAGTTCTGTCACCAACAGTTGAGGTATGGGATAAAATTTTTGTCAAAAAGTCTTAAAAGATTGATGAAGGATCTCTAAATGTTTCTATATCTGTCTGAAAGAGTTTGACACATCTTGAACATATGCTAGTTTCCATCAACACAGTAGAAACTTAACTGGACTCATTTAGTGAGTTTTGCTGGAGTGAAACTCCATGTGATGAATCTCTTAGAGAATGAGGTTTCCAAGTAGATTACTGAACAATGTATGCATTTCCCCCATCTTCCTCCCTCCCTCCCTTCTTTCTTTTCCTTCCTCTTTCTTTAACCTATGTTCTACACTGTGGAGTTATAGAAATATTGTTATATGGAATAAAGCTCTTAACACCTCTAAGTGGAGAAAAATTACTACATTACGTAAGCACAAACAAGTAACTTTAAAAATCAGAAGTCTCCAAAAGGAAAATTCTGTTTCTCTTCACTAAGAGACTGATGTACAGAATAGAGATCAATATAATGAACATCAGTTACCAAAATGACAGCATTTAGACCATTATTTCTTTTCATGAGAGGTAGAAAATAGCCCTTGCTGATTAGAAGAGAGATTTTTTTCTTTCTTTTTGTTCATAATTACTATCAATTAAATCCTTGTGAATGAATCTAAAGCATTAGATCCATTTTCACAGCTTTAAGGAGTTCATGTATATTTTTAATATTATAATTTTAGAGAACAATTTGAGCAAAATTTTCTTTTCTCTTGAATTATTTCTTTATTCGAAAGATTTTTAAGTCTGATAATCTCTAATTTGTTTTCCCAGTAAAATTAACAAGTGTAGCTTTCTGTTTCATTTGTCTTAGCATTCACATTAATGAATTCACCTTTTGTCCTGCTCTGAACTTGATATTGAAAAGGTTTTATGCACCATTGCTTCTTAATATGTTTCAGGTAATTAGCCCTGTTACAGTAGCTTCTATAATACTTATCTGAGACAACTGGAGAAATTTTTCTAGGAAATAGAGCTTAGTTCAAACTGATTGTATCTCAGTGAGGCAAATACCAAGATGGAAGATGTTTTGACAAAAAAAAAATATGAAATTACAGAAAATTTATAAGGCATCTTATAGACAGATAGAAAGAAACCATTCCATATATTCTCATATTTCCTTAACATCAAATGTTCTAACATTCCTACCTGTTCTTTCCTTTATTAAATAAAGAAAAAAGGTCTCCTAACAACTTTATATGGTAGCAAAGTGATGCATACAGGTAAATCTGCTAAAATATCCTGATTTGTCCACTGTTATTCTACTTTGTCATCCTCTGGATCTCGTGTGGATTGAGCACTTTGCACCTTTTATTTATGCAGCTGAGAATACAGATTTCATTCTGTCTGTTCTGTTCTGTGGATACTGAATCAAAGCATTGTTGATGATGGCAGATGCCAGTATTTGGCTGTAGTTTGATGATTCTTCACACAAATCCACCACTGATCATATTTCAAATACTAAATCTGCAAAGCTAATCTTTTCTTCTTTGCAGGAGAACATAAAGTTCTATGTCCTTTAGAGCTAAAAGGGAAAAAAATGGTGCTATTTAGTTGACCTTTCAATATGTTAGTTTGAGCTGTTTCTCAGTTTTAGTCAAAAATAAAATAGTCATGTGTCTAAATGCATTTTACCCATGTTCCTGGTCAGCAGCAGTGAGGAACATAGAGAATGGGCTCTGGCCATTGCACAAAGACAGCCAGAGGAATTCTCACATCACATTAGCCTCCTGATCCAAGCACATCTCTGTCATGACTGAATAGATAGTGTAAAGATCAGCATTCTTTCTTTAAATGGCTAGGAATACAGCCTTGTTTATTGATGATGTGGTCATATCTGTTGTGACACAAATCAGAGATACTTGTATACTACCAGTCCTATAATAGGACTGAAGTATAAGACTGTGGTATGGTATGAACTCAACCGGAGTTCATATGTACTTGAATGGAATCATGATACTTTTTAGGACTGAGCTTCAGTAATTCCTTCTCACCATTTGAAGCAAACATTTCTGGTAATCTTTTTTGTATTCCATTTCAAGGTCATCTTCCAAATTTATCTGGCCTGGTGCCATTAGATTTGTGATAAGCTAAAGAAACATATGTGATTAAATTGTTTTATTGTGAATTAATCTACATACATTCTGAGTCAGAAAATGTCATCCGGTAATTTTGACATTAGAATAATCAGCTAATTTAATGACTTTAACATTACCTTATGATAATCTGAAACTTTGCTTATCAAAGTTTCTTCATATTATTTTTATGTTGAATCATGATTCAATTAGAGCAGCTAAAAATTTGAACTATATTTGTTATAAGTGTTTCTCATAAGAATGTACATAATTGAGGGCTCTGGTTGAGTGATGTCAATATGGATGTTGTCTTTACATGTGAAGACAGGGTTTGAAACCTATAAGATGTGCAATTGGGAAGAGAAGATGGCTGTCAACTCTGAAGGAGCAAGCTGTAACTCACACACATGAGCTAGACAATGAAAATAGATTGGAAGTCACATCAGTTTTCATTCATTAGTTTTGTTAAAACTGATGATAGGGATATCCTCCTGTTGAAGCTAGTACCCCTCATCACAGAACTGCACACACATCTAACCCAGAGAAGCTGAGGGAGGTCATGGAAAAAGGTGGAATAGTTGTAGGCCAACCTTTAGTGTCTTATCAGTGAAGGAGTCAGGAAAAACTCAAAACAAAAAACAAAAATACAAAAAAAAAAAAAAAAAACCAACAAAACATCATGTTCATGTTCTGGGAAACTTAGTTTACCCTAGCCCTGTTGACACATTACAGAGTCCCCATAATTTCAAGGACCCATTTGGAAGTCCTATAAAATTTGTGCATCCCTTATAGAATGATATTTTTGATCACATATAGAAGATTACACAGAAAAACAATTATATTGAAATGCAGTTTCAAAAGCACAAGAAATTTGTAATATTGTAATAGATTTTGAGTTTAAATTTCTTTTGAACTGATACATTAAAACTTAAAAATTGTACATATTAATGCAGTACCATGTTACTTTTTTTTTTAAAAAAACGTTTTTTTTTTTCAGTTGTTGATGGACACAATGTCTTTATTTTATTGCTTTGTATGTGGTGCTGAGGATCGAACCCAGGGCCCCGCGCATGCGAGGCAAGCACTCTACCACTGAGCTACAATCGCAGCCCTACTTTTACATATATATATATATATATATATATATATATATACACACACACACATATATATATAGTACAATGTTTAAATTATTTTAAATATATGTATTCCCTCAAACAATTATTTCTGGCAAAAATATACAAAACCTTTCAAGTTTTTTGAAATATATAGTGTATTATCAATATCTGTAGTCACTCTGCTATGTAATATCACCCCAGAGCTGCTTACTACAGTCAAACCAAAATGAAGTACTCACTCATTAATTTATTCCCACTCCTTCCCTTCCTCACCCAGCTTCTGGAAACCACCATTTTCTCACAACTTCTTTGAAATCAATGTTTTCAGATTGCACGCATTAGTGAGATTATGCAGGATTTGTCTTTCTGTGCCAGGTTTGTTTCACTTAACACAGCAATCTGCAGTTCCAATCATATTGTTGTCAATGACAGGATTGCATCCTTCTTATGGCTGAATGGCATTCCAGTGTGAATGTGCACCTTATTTTCTTTATCCACTCATCAGCTGATAGACCCTGAGATTGTTTCTATTCCTTGGCTATTAGGAGTAGTGCTGCAATAAAGTGCAGATGTCTTTTCAACATTCTGGTTTCATTTCTTTTGGATATGTCCTCACAAGTGGAATTGCTAGATCATAGACTTTTAATGCATTAATTAACAAGAAACACATGTTTAATAACAAAAGTACTTTTAAAATGGTGATAAGTATGAACTTACGGTTTATTATATTTATAATAATCAAAATCATATAATAAAGTTTATATCTAGAATAGCCAAAATATGATATGAACATAACTTTTATGATGAAAAATTCACAGGTGTTGCTAAGGCTATTGTGGCTTATTGACTAAATTCAAGTTTCAAGAATTCCAGAAATGATAAATTTCAGTTATATTAGTGAAAATAAAAATATTTATTTTTTCCCACTATTATGCACAAATCATCTGAATTAAATTCATGCACCCCATGGTAGGATATGCAAATTCTCTGATAGAGGCACTCCTTCGGAGTCACAAACTCTCTTGGTGAAAGATTTGACTTGTACTTACTTTTTTAAGAAAATAAGTTCAAAGAAATACTTTTGACACTTAAATGCTCTGTGGAATTTGTAATACATGTTAAATTAGCCTGAAGTAGAATAAAACTCACATTATTTCTTTTACATGTCTACAGTTTTAAAGTCTTAACCATAATGAACAGAATTTTAGTATTTTTCTATGAAAAGTAAAATTAACTTTACCACAAGAATTGGCAATATGAAATTGTTCATAGGCTGCCTGGGGTTTCTCTTCTTGCTATGAAGGCTTAATTGATTTCTTCATAGTTTAGACATAGTAAAATAGTACCATTTTAGGCTTCTGAGAATGGTACTCTCTAAATGTTTTCAAATAATTTTTTTCTATATATTATAGTTACAAGAAAAATTATTTTTTCATGCAATGAGATTCAGAATAATGCACATTTCATTAAAAGGATATTGCCATATTAGTACAAATTGAAATAGTGTTAAATATTAGTATAGAATACTAAATTTCTATTACATTTACTTTTTAATTGTGTTTTCTCTAGCTATAGCTCTTTTTTGCTTTGTGTTGAACATTGTTTATTCTTGCACATTTCTTAGAGAAGGACTCTAGAAGAACAATTTTAAAATAAAGAACATGCTTAATTTTACTGAATTTTTTTTATTCCTTATTTTTAGAATAATTTCAGACACTGAGATGAAGTTTTGGTGATTTGTTTACAGTAAGATAATTAGCAATTAATGATTGCTGGCTGTTATAATTATATTGTACCTTAGTATCTAAAAGTTACTTTAGTATTTATTATTTCATTGAATCATCTTGACAGTCTAAAGCTGAGAGGACAAATTTTATTTTCATTTCATGGGTAAAGAACCCTTAATGGAGGGAGTGGAAGTGATTTGCCTAAGGTCATAGGTGTGAATGTGTGTATGTCTGCACAGAAGATAACGAATACACTTGCCGCTTTCCAGGCATTTTAAAATTAATTTTTGTTTAACCAGTACATTACATTATCCATATTAATAAGGTACCATGTGATGTTTTGATGTATGTCTACATTACATAAAGTTTAAATTAGGTTAAACATATAAATTTTCTCATTTATTATTGTGGTGAAAATTTTCATAAATCCTTTCTTCTAGCTTTTTGAAATGTATAGTTCTTTATTGTTATCTATAGTCACCCTACTGTAGAGTTGCACCATCTTGCTCCCATCCAACTGTGGCTTGGCACCCCATTGATCAAGCTGTCCTCATTCCACCCATTCTCTGTTGTTCCTAGTCTCTGGTAACCACCATTCTATTCTCAGTTTCCATGAGATCAACATTTTTAGATTCTGCCTATGAATAAGATAATGCAATAGTTGTATTTCTTTGCCAGGCTTATTTTACTTAGCATGTTTTCCAGTTTAATTGGTGTTTTCATAAACGACAGTTTTCTTCTTTGTAAAATCTGAATTCCATTGTGTATATCTACCACAGCGCTTTATGCTTTCATCAGTTGATGGGCATTGAGGTTGTTCCTATTTCTTGCCTATTGTGAATAGTGCTGCCGTGAACATGGGAGTATAGATAGCTTTCTGACATACTGATTTAATTTCCTTTGGATTATTTACTCAGCAGTGGGATTGCTGGATTATATGGCAGTTTTATTTTTAGTTTTTTGAGGAATTTATATATCAGTGATTCTAATGGGTGACTTTGGAGATATTGACTATAATGGGATTGTTTTTGGTACGTTTATTGTTTTTGTGATGTTATTGTTATAAAAAGATATCTTTCATAATGCAAAGACATGTTCTTATATTTCTAGTTAACTCATTGTTACTCAGTATGCATGTGAATAGTATCAAATGATTTTCAACAGCAAGGTTATCAGAACGTTCATTTTAAAAAAATTAAGATATATTTTGTTGATAAGTTTCCAATAACTCACTTATTTTTGATCCATTGTAATGTAGCTCTTAACCATAGTTCTGATCTCAACTTGCCTGAAGTTTGCTTTGAATATTAGCATTCATATTCTTAAGGTAACTGTAAATTTTAATAATCTTTTTAAGGCTTTTATGTCAAGATCATATGAGCTGGGGCTGGGGTTATGGCGCAGTGGTAGCGTGCTTGCCTGGCACGCGTGAGGCACTGGGTTCGATCCTCAGCACCATATAAAAATAAAATAAAGATATTCTGTCCACCTACAACTAAAAAATAAATGTTTTAAAAAAAAAAGATTATATGAGCTAATTCTTAGTCTTTGGGGATACTTTTACATGCTTTCCCAGTCCCATATTCTTTCTGTCTTAGCCAAGATTTGTAAGAAAGCAGAGCTTATACAACCTCATGACCCTAGAGGGAGGCCATGGCCTCATATTAATGATTACTAAAATGTGATTATTGGCATCTGTCATTTGAATCTTACTCTGTGCCCCCTGACCTTTATTAGAGCCCAGTGACTCCACTGTGGGTCAAGTTGGCTGCTCTTCAGACTGTGGTGTTATGGGATTCTCTATTTTTCCTTCAGTTGGTCCATATCTATAATGTGCTACAGCATCAGTCTTTCCTCATTAACCTGGCTCTATGACAAGCTGGTGGCTCTAAAATCTATGTACACATTTTTGGTAACACAGAGAGGCTTAGAAGTTCAAATTATTTCCTCTCCTTTGTCTATGTGGTACAACCTGTTTTAACATGCTGGGCCATGCTCTTTCTCCTGGCATGGGGGTAGGAAAGATGGTGGAATGAAATGGACACCGTTACCCTAGGTACATGTATGATTGCATGAATGGGATGACTACTTCATGTACAACCAGAGAAGTGAAAAACTCTGCTCCATTTGTGTACAATGAATTGAATAGCTTTCTTCTGTCATGTATAACTGATCAGAACTAAAAAAGAAAGAAAGAAAGAAAGAAAGAAAGCCAGCCAGCCAACCCCAAATGGTCATTTGAAAGGAAACTTTGGATTTTAAGTATTTCTCTCAACTATCAATTATGCCCCTTCCTTATTTGAACTGAAATCTACAGAGATGAAACAAGGATATATGTCAATCAAAGGACAAAAACCACTCTAGTTATTTTAAACAGAGAAATATTAAATTAATATTTAAATGGTTAGAATAGTGTTAGAAGAAGTGGAGATGGGTGCAAAACCGAGGTAGATAGTTATTGGAGCAAAAAAGAGAAAAGATGAACCAACCAAGAATTAGTAACTAGGCATGCTGTGCTGGGAAAGCCTCTGTGTCTGGATACCCAGAATTTACTCTGGCATAAAGGGACTGTGGGTTCCTCGCTGATGCTATACTCTCCTTCAATGCTGAAACCTCTGCTCACAGTCCTGCTGAAGAGGCTACTTGAAGTGAACAAAATCACTCTTCCATTTCTTCTGCCTTCTAAATTTCAATAAGTACTTCCTATTGGAAGACTCGCATTGGAAGCTTATCCAAAGAAATCTGGGAAGGGTATTCTGCTGAGAACAAAGGAACAAATTTCACACTAGTCTTTACCTTTACTTACTCAAGATCTTTTCTCAACTTTCTGTCTGTATATACCTTCTAGAACAATAGTCAGTCCCATGCATCTGCCTTCTGACATAGAAACCATTTTCATGCAAATGAAGAGGCTCTTACCCTTCCCCTCAAAGAAAGAAAGGATGTTTTGTTAATCCCTGCAGCCATCTCTGGGGGTGATAATTCCTCTTGTGGTTTAGTATTATTCTCACTGGATCTGCTGTAATGTAAAGTATCCTATCTCCAATGCTGCTTATATAAAATAAGCAAAAATAGGAGGAGGAGAAATAAGTTTATATATGCAAATAAATAAGGAAGAAACCACACAAAATCTACCTTGCTTCTGCAAATGTGCCTTCTTTATTCCACCATGCTTCCCACTTTCCCCTGCTATCAGTTTGAACTCGGAGTGTTAAGGTTCTTTGTGGGGTGACTTCAGCCTTCATTTTTAGAAGGTTTTAAGTTCTGTGATTCTACACTCATAAGATTACTGAAGATTTCTTACCATTGAGTATAGAATAATAAGAGAATAGCTAGAGAGTTCCCTGAGGTCCAGATATTTTCCTCCCCAACACCATGTATTTCAAAAAACCAATTTTCTTTTGATAATTGGGATCAATCAACTTAATCGATGAAGTAACTTTCTTCTTTACCAATTGCTTCTGTAGGAAGAGAATACGACAGTGGACTGGTAGCAGTTTCAAAGTTCACTTAAATTAAAACACTGTTTTATCCCTTGGAAAATCATTAATCCTTTGGTAACCAAGAACTGTAAATCACTGAAGACAAAAATCTTGGGGAGTGGTAGTAAAAATTCTACAAGTGGGTTAGAGTGAATTATTGAGTCTAGAGGGTGGGGCCATTGTCATGGTGTCCTTGATGTGTCAGTACCCAAGTGAAAATATTATACATCCATTTAATCTACATACCACATCCTAGAGACTACTCTGCAACTTCACAGAATGTCTTAACTGAGGCTTTAGGAGGCTGTTCTACAATTCTGTCAAGTTAATTGTCACTGAACCATGGGGTGTGGGGTAAGAAACAGTGAATTCCCTGATGTAAGCCTTTTGTTGTTCTTTGGTTAAAACCAATGTTGTTTGGGATGCATGATGGTGAGGTCTCACATGATTCTACAGATAAACCTTAACAGGATATTGAGCCATTTGGGTTAGGAGAGAGAAATACATATCTTGACTTTGTCTATTCCAGTCTTCACATTATGTTGGAAAGGATTCAGTAACCCATCTACTACTCATGACTGGATGATTCCTCCAACTAGGAACCAGTGTACTCACTGAGTGCTAATTTTTGATCTCTGTTGCCAGCAGGTTAGACACCCAGTAGCAGTAGCCACCAGGTAGACCTTGATGGGGAAAGACCAGGTAGTTGCCAACATAACTACTTTGTATTCATTGCTCTGGGGTGAGTAGAGAAAGAAAGTGCTTGATATGAACATTTTAGGGCATCTTTTTTATTTTTTCACTTGATTGTTGGGCTCCTACACATACACACACATTATTTTGCTAGCATTTCATGACTTTACTTGAATAATATTTTCTCTAGTCAATTTGTCTGAAATCAGAAGAATTTGACTATTTTAATGTGACGTGTTGAATATTTTGTCACATTTGAGCATTTGTAACACTGTTATAATTGGCTATTAAGTAACATTGCCAATCTGACTGAAAACCACTTGTAGACAGACCATCTTTTATTTTTAAATCTCTAGTTTCTAGCCCTTGTTTGTGATAAAGCACACTATATCACTATTTTTTGAGAATGACTGCAAGTCATTCTTAATATTTCTTTAACCTTTGAATTACTTAGAAATACATTTAAAATTTTCAAGTAATTGTGCTTTCCCAAATGACTATTCACTTTGCTATCAATATCTACTTTCATTAATATATATTATTAAAATATGTCATTTGACTTTTTTTTTTAAATTCATTGAAGTATATTTTATGACTACTTAAAGGATTTGGTTCTGAAAGTTTGGGAGGTGTCTGTTACCTTGGTTATGATGTTAGTGTGATAGCTAACTTTAGGTGTCAGCTTGACTGGATTAAAGGATGCCTATGTAGCAGGTAAGATATTAATTCTGAATGTATCTGTGAAGGATCTCCAGAGAAAAATAGTGAGTGAATCAATGGAATGAGTAGTGAAGGTCCAACTTCTACCTGGGTTGGTACCATCTACTTGGCTGGGGCCTAACTAGAACAAAAAGTAAGAGAAAAGTGAATTTTCTCTCTCAGAACTCTCTTGGGATATCCTTCTCAGAACTCCAGATTATTTTGCCTTTGGACTTCGTTTTCTGCAGCAGTAGCTTTTATGTTCTTCCACCTTTGATCAACTTTCGGTTTCCTCAGTTCTGAGGCCTCAGATTTTGACAGCTACATTACTGGTGTCTCTGGTTCTCCAGCTTGTAGACAGCTTATCGGCCTCCATAATTTCCTTTTTTTTAAAAAAAGTGATATTTAAAAAAATTTTTAAAAATACTATAAACAAATAGAAGAAAGACCAGTAGAGTAGTGGAGGGGAAGAGGGATGGATGGAGGGAGAGGTGGCGGTGAGGAGACGGGGAGAGGAGAAGTACTGGAAACTGAAGTAGAGCAAAAATAGTTTGTATGATTATGTTAAAATGAACCCCAGTATTCTATATAACTATAATACACTAATAACATTTGAAATTCTATAGATTTTATTCCTTAAAGTTAATCTGGAGTATCAATGGCAGAGAGAGACATGTTAAAATTTCCCATTCTATTGAGAGCTGATTGATATTTGCCACGAGACTGATATTTGGTGTGCCCTTACTTCACAGTCCACTTGAGTAACACTTAAGTTACCTTCCACATTTGAACATGGTGCGGAATGATGGCAGAGCATCCCTCAGAAAGCTGTGTTCAAGTAATTCCCAGGTTGTTTTGTTGTTCTGAAATAGGTTGATTTCCCATAGCCTAAATTTTGAACCCTCAATCAAGTAGGGTTCCTGGAGAAAATATTCTTTGCTTTTTCTTCAGGGTCTCTCTGCCCTTAGCTTTGGATCTTTTCTGCACAGTGTTCAACTGACAACCATGCCCTCCCCCAAGAGTTTTCTCTAAGCCTTGAGACTTTTTTATGGTTTTTCTTCTTTTTTTAATAAGGTATTTTTTAAAACTTATTTATTTTATTTTATTTACATGCAGTGCTGAGAATTGAACCCAGTGCCTCACATACACTAAGCAAGCACTCTACCATTGAGCCACAACCCAACCCCATGGGCATTCTTCTTACTTCCACACCTTGGTGTCAACCTTAATCATTTGGTACCTAATAATGGATGATCACTAACGATGTCTTTTGGTCTCATACCAATTTTGAGGTTACTTAAATTTCATCCAGATCTTGGCTCTTACATTTATTGTTGTAATGTATTTTCTGTGTTATAAGTTTTGCATTTTAGTATTTTCATAAGTATTTTATTATGAAGTAGGATAAAGTGATTCAGAAGATCATAACACATTTTCAACAAATACAAATGCCTATTGTAATGGATATCTCCTGTAGTGCCTTACAGATATACTCCTTACTTATTGTTTGAATCATGATGTTCCACAATTGAATCATCATAGAGTAATAACAAAATAAATTCACAGAAGGAAGATAATTGAGTAATTAGGGATGAACATTTTTAGGCCCTTTGTATATAATGATGAATTTTTCAAATCATTTATGCTTGTATCAATACCACTTGAGAATCCTTGTTTCAACAATTCTCAATATTAAAATTTTTATTGAAAGTATTTTTATCCCAAACTGCATGGCAAAAAATGGCATTTAGTTGATTAAATTTATATATTAAATTGATTAGTAACTTTTTTACTCTTTGCACACTTTGTTAGTTCCTTGTGTTTCCAGTTGGTGAATTCTGTGATAATCTGCTTTTCCTATTAATATGTTGCCCTTTGGGAATATTTCAATAAATATAACAGTTCAATGTCAATTCTTAGGCAACAATTATTACATTTGTGTGGAGAAATATACATGTTTTGAAATTTTTCAAAGGAAATTAATTTATTAAAAAGTACTCAGGAAGGCAGAGAGAACCTAATGTGATTCCCGTAGAAGAAATAAGGAAGGTATTGAAAGAGGTCTCCTTCAGAATGCATCAGTCTTGCTGAGATGATTGCACAGATGAATTCCTTCAAATCTTTCAAGTCAAAAAATACTCACTTAGTTTTGCTAGATAATTCTGAGACTGAACTCTTTCACAATGATTATTGCTCCTTGAATCAAAATAGCATTTCTTGCATCTTGAGAATGTAGGTTTTATGTAAGTTCTGATCCACTGAAACTACATTTTTAATTAAAATATTAGTAGATTTAAGTTCCTTTGAGTTCTGTCTCATCATCTCAAGATAATGGTCTTGCTTTAAAACAGAAAACTCACATTATTTTGTGTGTACAGTTTTAGGGTTTGGACATGTGAAAAGCCATGATATAATCATCCCAATCAAGGAAATAGAAGCATCCCACATCTTCCAACTTTCCTTGTGTTCCTTTGTTTAATTTTGGGTTAAGAACACTTAGCAAGAGATCTAAACTCTTACAAATTTTGAAGTGCATTTTTTTTTAGCAGAAATTATGTCTAATAAGCTTAGGTTCATATTCTATGAATAGAGATATAAAGAAAATTAATTTCCATTTTATTTCTAAAACCCTTCCATTTGTTGGGGACATATCCCAGGAGACTATAAAAACATTAGTTGCATGAACAATATTGAATGTCATATTCTGTTATTTAGTTTATTATTTCTTAAGAAGAGAAAGAAAACAAAATACTTTGTAATGAATGCTGCCCACTACTTTTTTTTACAAGGATAAAATGCCATGGAGAGTACATTTTATAGTAATTGCAATTTACATGACTAAAGAGGATCAT
The DNA here is from genome assembly GCA_028644305.1 of Xerus rutilus. Taxonomy (NCBI): domain Eukaryota; kingdom Metazoa; phylum Chordata; class Mammalia; order Rodentia; family Sciuridae; genus Xerus; species Xerus rutilus. Next base: position 135,950,463 of record CM053403.1, read on the forward strand.
TTTGGCATATTACTATTCTTACCTGTAATTAAAAGTAAGTACCCTATTGTATACTACATGCTTCTTTGTCCTAAAAACTTGTATCTATAGTTTTATGATTATCAAGTTTTCATTTGTATTTATAGATTTTAAAGGTATCCTTTGAGCCTTCATATCCCCAGGTTATAAATAATCTTTTATGTACATGTAAATATAAAAATAATATTGATTAAGAAAAATACTAAATCATTGAAGTCAATTTTATGTTAGTTTCTCTACCAAACTGTAGACTTATAAAACTTTACTCATAGGAATCTTTGAAAGCCAATTATCTTATATTTCCATGATTGTGATCAAAGTATAAATAATAAACTGTGAAAGATCTCTAATATCCATCTTACAAATCAAATTCATGGGAAGAAGCATACAAGTACTTTTCTAACAAAGTTAGTTAGTCATGTTGTAATTTTTTCTAACATTTAAGTTAGCTGTACTTATTCCTGCTTTATGGCTCTCAGGGTATGCAAACACGTTTGCCTCTAGGATCTCTTCATGTGTTTGAAGACTACCTTCAGGTCATGTTTCAATTCAACATCTATTTAATATTCTTCTGCATTTCAATGTGAATCATTCTTTCCTTCAAAAAGTAATATCAAAAAGTAATATCAAAGCAGTGGCTCAAGCCTGTAATCCCAGTACTTTGGGAGGCTGGGACAGGAGAATCGTGAGTTCAAAGCCAGCCTCAGCCTAAGCAATTCATTGAGACCCTGTCTCTAAATAAAACACAGAATAGGGCTGGGGATGTGGCTCAGTGGTCAAGTACCCCTGAGTTCAGTCCCTGGTACCAAAAAAAGAAGAAAAGTAATATCAAGTCTGGAATTGTTCCAACAATGAGGACAAAGTATAACTCACATCTTTCTTACATCACAGTTTTGTCCTTCACTTAGAGATCCAGAAAAGTCTACCAGCTATGGAGTGCCATGAGGATTTGTCCAGTTGCCTATTGAACTTTTCATGAGTAAATGTGGGATTTATTATATGAGGGATTCTATAGTTACTGTTGAACATTTATACATTCATTAAGGAAATGGTTTCTATATGGAAACAATTTAGTTCAGAAAAACCACAGTGTACTTGTCTAATGATAATCATTTGAAAAGATCAATAGCATACTCCATGGCAATGTATATATTAGGCCAGTGTGTATGGAGGTCTTGGAAACAGGAAATAAAAATATGCTTGCTGTATTGAACTAAATCAAGATTTGAAAAGTGAAAACATATTTATAAAGAATGAAAATGACTTTTTTTGATCCCTGAGGCCTATTGACGTTTACATTTTAGTTATGCTAGGAATTCCAAGATTTTAAATCATTCATCTAAAGGTTATTTTGGAAATTTTATTTCTAGGAAGTATATCACTGGTTTTTAATTGATTTTTTATTTCTTTTTAGTTATTTTTATAAACAATCAATTCCTATAACCATTAAACACCCATTTCCAATTTTCTGTAACTCATAGAAACAAGAGATTTAGCAAGATGTATCTTTTTTCATAATTCAACTTTTAACTTGCTTCTATAATACCCTTTTTTGTTTTTCTCCCATCCAGAAAAGTAATAAGGAATACATATTCATTTAGAAATGGTTGTCATGTACCAACACAGTGTTTAGAATTGCATTACAGATTTATTACAAATGCATTGGGAAAAACTCTATTGACATTTGCCTTTGAGAAATCCACAACAACAATACTTCCCTTTCAGTACCCAAGGGTTTTATTCTTGTTAAGTATGTATTATTCTTAATGCACAACACTCTTAAGTTACAATATTCTTTCTTCAGTCTGCATAGTAATGCCAATGAGAATTTGGCAAATGAAGTGATGATAAGGGAATGTGCTATTGTGGTGAACATAATATGACTAGTTATTATGACTATTTTCTGCTATCAGATTGGAGAATATAATGTATCTGAGAATGTACAGCCTTAATTTTCATCTGCAGTTCCATTAAGGCATTGTACATAGTGAGGAAAAAAATAAAGTACTTTCTTGAAGTATATGTTTTTGAAAGTGCTGAAACCTCTTTTTAGGTAAAAGCAAGTTTAGCTTGGCTAAACCTTTGCAATTTATTGGCGTGAAACTAATATTTTGGCTTATGTAGGGGATTTTAAATAAATTATGAATCAAAGTATATACTAGGTTGAAAAGAAGACCTTTAAGTAGAATTGTTAAATACAAATTTTGTTGTCATTCAAATAATAGATCCACTATGTGAAAATTCTTACAATTGTGGGAAAGTCAGTTCTGTTCTTTTGGATGTGTCACAATAGATTGGGTAGATAAAGGAAATATGTGAGGGCTACAGATGCAGCTCAGGGGAAGAGTGGTTTCCTAGCACGTGTGAGACGCTCGCTGGGTTCCACCCCCAATACCACAAAAAGAAAGAAAAGAAAAAAAGTGTTAGAAAGGGAAAATGAAATCTATTAAATGATCAGGTTGATATTTGACATCAAACCACAGAATGTAGTAAGTGACAGAAAAGAGAAGATCTTCTTTCAGCCTTGTGGGCTTAATAAGTGAAATCCTTTAGTAAAATCTGGATGGCTATTAACTTCATTTGACTTTGTTATTTTTTTAAAAAGTCAACTTTTTTTAACTTCTCAACTCATTTGACAGCCACATTTTATTTAAATGTAATGATAAGATCATCAATGTGGTTTGTTGTTTGCTGTTAATAGTGGTTCATACAAGGTGGCTAAGGAAGCTGAATGTTAATGCAAAAAGCTGTGAAATAGCATATATTTCCCAACTAAAACACTGGTAAATTGTTGCTTATTTTGCAGTATTTTTTATTAGACTTTTGGAAGACACTAAATAACAAATGATAAACATTAAGTTCACTTTTGAGGTTGGTAGATTTAGAATTTATGCAAAACACCACTTTAGAACATGAAACTGTAATTTTTTATTTTACTAACTTTATGCATCCCTAATTACATCTGTAGATAATTGCATTATTTTCATCTAAATTATCCATATGGATATTCAGATATTTTCCTTATTTAAATACTTTATCTAAAAGCAGAGATATATTAAAATACCTTACCTAAAGTATAAAAGTACAATTCAACTTAATTCACTAAATATTTACTATGGACCTTTGTATTTTTTAAGCAATGAATTAATTCAACTAGGGAAAATAATATAGAATGATTTATGGCCTCATTACTTAAATAAGTGATAATAAATTAATTGTTACTATAAGTTCTACAGTTTAAAAAGAGAAATTCTTTTTTTGTAATTTTATTTTATTTTTATGTGGTGCTGAGAATTAAGCCTAGTGCCTCACACATGCTAGGCAAGCGCTCTGCCACTGACCTACAACCATAGCCCAAGAGAAATTCTTTATTACAGAAAATTTAATAGAAGAACTAGTGTAGTCACAACCTCTCTTACTAGTTGTATGGCATACGATACTGTCATATTTTTTATGATCCTCAGTTTCTTCACCTGTGAAATGGGATAAATCACAACCTCCTGATATAGTAATGATAATGTAATGAGATAAACAAGCCAAATAATATGCTCAATGATTTTTAGAGGCCTCTTCACTAAGTTATAGAACCTTTACTATAGAAGGCTAATGGCCAATATGTCATAGAAACTAAAAGGAGTTAAAAACAGAAACAAAAGTCATATCCTTAGGTTAAAGCAATTTAAAAGAAGTACAGTTAATGGCAATACAAAGTATTACAAATGATTTCTATTTTTGCTTCTGCACTTTCAGGCTTAATATTTTAGTCTGAAAAGTAATGATTAAGGGTCATTTTAGGTCTATTCTTCTGTGAAAGTGTGGAATCAGATTTTAAAAATATATATAATGGAAGCAGAATTGGATGGTACTATCATTCAGCATTAATGCTACAAAAAATGCTTCTGTCCCCTGGTTGTAACTTCAAAGATCAGCCCAAGAAGCAGTTTAGAGTTAGGCGATGCTGTAAAATATAGTTTTCTGCATCATTAAAAATGTGTATTCTTCTTGGAGTAATCCACCTGCAACATCTACATTGTTCTTCGGCAAGATATTTCCTTTGCATAGCACTGTTCCTTCTCCTTTGTCTTTGGTACCCATTCCAGACTGCCCTTCGGTGAATCTTGAATGGAGCCATCACACTTGCACTCACTCCTAAAATACTTCATTAGAAAGCATGTGACAAGGTAAGTCATCAGTGTGCCCATTTAATTTTGTGTGATATCTGGTCTAAGAAATAGCCACCTGATGATTAAAAATTTAAAAAAATTTAAAGGAAGTTCAGTTACTTTCAAATTTCATCTACATCCAACCTCATCTGACTTTATTTCACCTTCCTGTGGACTATATCCCAAACTTCCTTATCTCTCACTCACCTGAATTCCTTATTTACTTATTTATTTATTTATACAAGAGGTGGTGGAAGCATCACCTGACAACTTCTTTTGTTCCCTTCTGGTATGCTGCTATAGATAAAATGTCACGTGCTCTAAGTGAGGGAAAGAAAAGAAGGAAGACTGATGGATGGGTGTACCTTCCCTGTCAAAGTCACCATTGACATCTAGCAAAATTGGGTGCTATAGATTTCAGCAAATAATTTGAGAGAAAACATTTCAATATATGAGAAGGGCTTTGAGATTTGTGATCCTGGGCAGAATAATGGCAACATGAGTTTTTAATGTTGATTCTAATTTAAGTATTCCACATGGATGGTATGATTTGTAGCAGTGATTTGTGAAGATGTGCTTCATTAAAATCCTGTTTCTCTTCTGCATAAAATAGATTGCACGTGAGGCTGAAGGCACCAAATATGGTTAATTTCAGGAATGATCACATTGCTTGCTTCATGAGTTTGAAAATGAGACACAATTTATGAATTGGTCTATTTTTAGCACATCCATTTCTTTGGCATTGCTCTGAACAGAGTATATGCCTAGTTCCTTGACATTTTTGCAGAATGGACTCAAAATAATTTGCTAAGATCAAGTACAGATAATGTCTTGTATGTATGCTTTCTAGGAAATGTGTGGATCTTTTTAATTAAATGAAACTTTACTATATGTATCTTTCTGTTTGTTCTTTTTAATTTCTTTTAAAAAGTTGCTGTCTTCTAGATCATCAACTAGCACAAAGCCATGTTGAAGACCTAAAAAGACGATGGGTAGAATTACTAAAAATATTTTTATTTGTTGCTTTACTCCCTATTGTGTTGATTTAAAAAAAAAACAGACATTATGATGTCTGCAAATTGATATATCTAGGCTAATGGCACTAAGAAATAGAGTAGCTGTCTTTTGTGTTCCTGAAGATAATTTACTTCCCTAATATATAATGTCATGCCTTGTTAAAAAGATAGAAACTCTTGACTGATGAAGGTGAAATGAGAAGATAGGTTTCACTGGAGAAAAAAAAATCTTCTATATTCTTTGAAGAAAATTTGACATTTGTAGAGAATATGCAGATGCATGCCTGGGCAGGAAAAGACTTTGGGGAAAGTAGTCTCCTGGGGACTGTTTTCACAATTTGGAAAACACAAATGCATGAATAATTTGCTGAGCTGTGTTGGCAAGGTAGATAAGATTACATGCACTAGACATAGTGATCAGGCCTGTGTACATTTACTAGCCAGATGGTGTGAGACAGTTTATTAGCATGGTGTCCTTAGGTGATGTCTCTATTAGTCCTCTTAGTCAAGGTGACTCCTAGTGGAGCCATAGAAAAATGCACCCCTATTGAGAAAAGCCAAAGGAAAAACATTTAATTAAGTAAAAGTCTAGTGACCAGATTTTCTAGCCATTCGCAGGACTCAAAATCTGATTTCTACATTTGCGTGGTTGTGTGTGTATATGTGTGTGTGTGTGTGTGTGTTTTCCCATAAATCTAAAACCAAACCAAGAGACCTTAGCTTCAGGGTGGCATTTTTTCTTTCATCATTAAAATAAGGAAAGTCTTAGTGCTGTGCAATTATATTATCCTAGAGGAGCACTCAGAGTAGATTGCCATTTCCCCATTGAGTTCCTCGGCTTCTGCGGGGTCTCTCTTCTTGGGTGGGTTAAGTGGTATCCTTGAGCAAAGAAAAGCAGTAGGTATAATGATTCATTCATAGTTTTGTCAGAAACAAAATTCTTGTTTTATAAACCTCTTTCTTTGCTAAATTATTCCAAAAAGTGCTTGCCTACTTGTTTTAATCAACCTGTGCATTGCTGTGAACAAAATACCTGATAAGAACAACTTAGAGGAGAAATTTGGGGCTCACAGTCTCAGAGGTCTCATTCCATAGTTGACCAACTCCATTGTGCTGGGCCTAAGGTGAGACAGCACATCATGGAGGATGGGCCCAATGGAGGAAAGCCACTCAGCTCATGGTAGGGTCAGGAAGAGGGGAAGGGGCCACAGGAAGAACAACTCTTCCAGGGCAGACCCCCACAGTGACCCACCTCCTCCAGACTTACCTACCTGCCTGCAGTTACCATCCAGACAGTCCATTCAAACTAGCATGGACTAATTAGGTTACAGCTCTCATAATCTAATCATTTCACCTGCCTTTACGCGATACCTCATATCCAAACCATAGCCCCACTAAAATAGTATTATTTCTCAAACACATTTAAATAAAACCAGTGACTAAGATCTGCTAGCATAATTATATTTGGACTTTTGAATCAGAAACATTTCTGATTTAGGTAATTTAATATGTAATATTTCTCAACATCAAGATATTTCTCTAGTTATACATTTCTAAATCATTATGTGCAAATTTGCCATTAATAACAAGTTTGACTCTGCCTACTAATTTTTGAGACCTTTTGTTCTAAGAGTATTTTGATAATTTTATGTTATATTCTCCAGGGATTTCAGAGTTTCTATGCTTTTCATGCTTTTAAAATATTTACATCTTTTACTTTTGACTCCTCACTTGGTTTCTTATGAGAATACATAAATAAGGGAATATTATAAAATGTGTTCCTTTGAAATTTACAGATGGTAATAAATAACTAATCTTTGTGGAAGCTTATGGTACACTGAAGGAAAATGGAAAGGAGATCCTATGAAATTGCTTAATCTATGACCCAAGAATTTACTAGTGAAAGTCTGTGCTCTACTTTCTTCCACAACCCTATCCATCCTTATCATCATAGTAATAGAAATACTATATATATACATATATATATGTGTGTGTGTGTGTGTTTATTTTTTCCAAATACTATATATCTCTCTAAATATTTAAATATATAGATATTACTATTTATACATAACTAGGTAGTTGAATATTTGGAAATACATTAAAGATTTATCTATCAATTCATAGATAACCACCAAAAATATAGTGCCTTAAATGAATTAAATATTGTATTTTTTCATGATTTTGCAACCTGTTGGTCTCGCCAGTGCTGGCCGTTTAACTATACTTGGTTGGCAGATTATCAAGGCCTGAGGTCAGCTCTGTTATTGGGAAGCCTGAGAATCTGTCTTATTCTATGTGGTCTCAGGACCTGCTCTTTTCCATCTGACCCTGTTACAGGGTTTTTACAGACAGGGTGCCTACCTGGTGTCTGAGGGCTCCCAAAAGCACAAAAGCAGAAGGTTCCTGTTCTTCCTAGGACTTAGGTCTAGAATTGTCAGTGTCAATTTAATTGCATACTATAAATTAAAATGTTATAGGATGACCCCAAAGCAAAGAAAATGTATTACACTAGGGTATAAATATAAGGTGTGGCTTATTGAAAGCTATCAATATAACAGATCACCACATAGATATCAATACATTTTTTATAACACTATTTATTGTTTCTGAAATAAATTAGTAATATTAATATTACAGAAAAAATATGCTATTTATGGTTCAAATAACTCCTTCTTTTCTAATATGTATGTTGTGAAATTCTATTTTATTTTTATAATGGTCAAGATATAACTACTCAAAAGTAGATAAATAGAAATAGAAAAGCAACCTCTGTGGAGCCCAGGCAGGCCCAGGATGGCCTATCCAAGCCCAGGCCCAGGCACAGGCACAGGACTGCTCACTGCACTGAGGACAATGCCCACACACCACAGCGCTGCATCTCCAAACAGCCTCAAACCATTGTTCAGCCTGCCCTTTCAGCTCCGCCTCTTAAAGTGGTCATTGGGAAACCTCCAATGCCATCTCAGATTACCTCTGCTACTGCCACCACCATCTTTAGTTGTGCCAGCTTATATTCTGGCACACTGGCTGGGGCCTGGAAGCCCAACACCAGGGTATTTAAAGGTTTGATGCTACCCCACCACCAGCTCGGGATGTGGCCACTTCCATCTAGGGACAACAACCAGGACCTGGAAGACCATCATCAAGCTCCCCGCAAGGTTGGTTATGCCAGTGCAGTGCATGCTAATAGCCACCATCTTGTTGCAGAGGCAAGAGAAAGCCTTGAACAGGGTGGCCTCTTTCTCTCTTTTCTTCTGTTAACAGCCAACTTCTTTTGATTCATCTTTCACTGTTCCTACAGTCTAACACCTCTATAGTCTCACCTCCTACCTCATAAACCATATAGTCCCCCCTATTTCTCTTTGTCCTCCATTTTAATCTGTAGACCATACAGATTGCAAACCTACTGTTTATATTGCAGATAATAATTGAATACATCATTTCTGTTCATTGTGACAAAACTGTAGTGGTCTAAAAAGGAATTATTTGCTTAAGGCTGTGTAACATTTGCATTCGGTGCTATTAATATTGATCTCCCCTTAAAGATGAGACATTGGTAACCTGCAGGGACATTGTAAGATTATAGGGTAGAAACTATAATATCTTGGATCTGCACTGCTAGAGAGGGAGATACATGAAAAGGATGAAAAGACAAGGGAAAAAAAGTGCCCCAAACAAACCAAAATGACACAATAATAGAACCATTGACAGCACAATAGAAGAAATGTCAGAGAAGGAGTTCAGAATGTACATAATTAAAATAATCTGCAGGTCTAACAATGATATAAGAGAGCAAATACAGGTAACAATCGATCACTCCAAGAAAGAGATAAGAGAGCAAATGCCAGTAGCAAAAGATTACTTTAAGAAAGAGATAGAGATTCTGAAAAAAACCTAAACATAAAACTTGAAATGAAAGATACAATAAATCAAATAAAAAATTCAATAGAAAGCATCACCAACAGACAAGATCACTTGGAAGGCAGAAACTTAGACAATGAAAACAAAATATTCAATCATGAAAATAAAGTTGACTACACAGTGAAAATGATAAGAAACCATGAACAGAACATCCAAGAATTATGAGATAACATCAATGGACCAAATCTAAGATTTACCGGGATAGAGGAAGGCACAGAGATACAAACCAAAGAAATGCACAATCTCTTCAATGAAATAATATCAGAAAATTTGCCAAAATGAAGACTTAATTGGAAAATCAAATACAAAAGGCTTACAGGAAACCAAATGTACAAAATTACAACAGATCTACACCAAGGCACATTATAATGAAAATGCCTAGCATACAGAATACAGATAGAATTTAAAATTTTAAAGCTTCAAGAGAAGAGTTTCAGATTACCTATGGGGGGAAATCAATTTGGATCTTAGCAGATTTCTCAACCCAGATTCTCAAAGCTAGGAGATCCGGAAACAACATATACCAAGCTCTGAAAGAAAATGGATGCCAACCAAGAATCTTATATTCAGCAAAATTAAGCTTCAGATTTGATGACAAAATTAAAAACCTTTTATGATAAACAAAAGTTAAAAGAATTTACAGTGAGAAAGCATGCACTATGGAACATTCTTGGAAAAATATTCCATGAAGAGGAAATGAAAAATATCAATGAAAATCAGCACAGGGAAGAACTACACTAAAGGAAAAGCCAATCAAAGGAGAAACCAAGTTAAGTTAAAAACCAAAATTAAACCAAAATGATCCTGAATACAAACTGTATTTCAATAATAACCCTGAATGTTAATGGCCTAAACTCACCAATTAAAAGACATAGACTGGATTTAAAAAAAAAAAAACACCCAACAATATGCTGCCTTCAAGGGACTCATCTCATAGGAAAAGACATCCACAGACTGAAGGTTAAAGGATGGGATAAAACATCCCACTCCATGGGACATGTAAACAAGCAGGGGTTTCCATCCTCATATCAAATAAAGTAGACTTAAAACCAAAGTTAATCAGAAGGGATAAAGACAGACATTTCATACTGCCTAAGGGAATCATACATCAACAAGACATAACAATTGTAAATATCTATGCCCCAAACAATGGAGCATCTATGTATATCAAACAAACCCTTCTCAATTTCAAGAAGCAAATAGACCACAACACAATAATACTGGGTGACTTTAACACACCTCTCTAATCACTGGATAGATCTTCCAAACAAAAACTAAACAAAGAAACTATAGAACTCAATAATATAAACAATAATTTAGACTTAACAGGTATATGTAGAGTATTTCATCCATTACTGAGTGAATACACATTACAGGAGCACATGGATCCTTTTCTAAAATAGACCATATATTATGCCACAAAGCAACTCTCAGTAAATACAGATACTGCCCTGTATTCTATCAGATCATAATGGAATGAAATTAGAAATCAAAGATAAAAATTAGAAGCTACTTCAAAAGCTGGAGACTGAATAATATGATATTGGATGAACAATGGATAGCAGAAGACATCAGGGAGGAGATAAAAAATACTTAGAGGTAAATGAGAACAGAAATACAACATATCAAAGTCTCTGGGACACTATGAAGGCAGTGCTAAGAGGAAAGTTCTTTTCATTAAAATAATAAAAAATCAACAAATAAATGACCTGACATTATATCTCAAAGCTCTAGAAAAAGAAGAACAAATCAACACCAAAAGTAATAGAAGACAGGAAATAATTAAAATTAGGGCTGAAATAAATGAAATTGAAACAAAAGAAACAATTCAAAAAATTGACAAAACAATAAGCTAGTTCTTTGAAAAAATAAAATTGTTAAACTCTTAGCCACCCTAAAGAAAAAAAAAGAGAAAACTCAAATTACTAAAATTCAGGATGAAAAAAGAAATGTCATGACAGATACTAATAAAATACAGAATATAACTAGAAACTATTTTGAAAATTTATTACTCCAATAAAATAGAAAATATCAATGACACAAATTTCTAGAGAAATATTCTGATCTGCCCAAACGGAATCAGGAGGACATACACAATTTAAACAGAAGATGCCATCAAAAACCTACCAACCAAGAAAGGTCCAGGACCAGCCAGATTCTCAGCAGAGTTCTAGAAGACCTACAAAGAAGAATTAATACCAACACTCCTCAAATTATTCCATGAAATAGAAAAGTAAGGAACCAAACTTATTCTATGATGCTAGTATCACCAATACCAAAGCCAGATGAAGACACATCAAGGAAAGAAAACTTCAGACCAATATCCTCGATGACACCCTAACAAAAAGGAGAGAGAAAACCCAAATTACTAAAATTTGTGATGAAAAAGGAATTATTATGACAAACTCTGCTGAAATACAGAGGATAATTAGAAACTATTTTGAAAACTTATACTCCAGTAAAATAGAAAACCCTGAAGACACAGACAAATTTCTAGAGGCATATGACCTACCCAAACTGAACCAGGAGGACATTCACGACTTAAACAGATCAATTTCAAGCAAGGAAATAGAAGATGCCATCAAGATCCTTCCAATCAGGAAAAGCCCTGGACCAGATGGATTCTCAGCTGAGTTCTACAAGACCTACAAAGAAGAATTAACTCCAATACTCCTCAAATTATTCCATGAAATAGAAAAGGAGGGAAGCCTTCCAAACTCATTCTATGAGGCTAGTATCATTCTGATAACAAAACCAGGCACACATCCTGAAAGGAAAATTTCAGACAAATATCCCTGATGAATATAGATGCAAAAATTCTCAATGAAATTTTGGAAAATCGCATACAAAAGCATATTAAAAAAATAGTGCACCATGATCAAGTGGGGTTCATTCCAGGGATGCAAGGTTGCTTCAACATAAGGAAATCAATAGACTTAAAGATAAGAATCACATGAAGCCGGACGCGGTGGCTCAAGCCTATAATCCCAGCACTTAGGGAGGCTGAGACAGGAGAATCACGAGTTCAAAGCCAGCCTCAGCAATGGCGAGGTGCTAAGCAACTCAGTGAGATCCTGTCTCTACATAAAACACAAAAAATAGGGCTAGGGATGTGGCTCAGTGGTCGAGTATTCCTGAGTTCAATCCCCAGTACCAAAAAAAAAAAAAAAAAATCACATGATTCTATCAATTGATGCAGAGAAAGCATTTGACAAAATACAGCACCCTTTCATGTTTAAAACACTATAAAAACTAGGGATAGTAGGAACATACCTCAATATTGTTTAAGCAATCTATGCTAAACCTAAGGTCAACATCATCCTAAATGGAGAAAAATTGGAAGCATTCTCTCTAACAAGACTGGGATGCTCTCTTTCACCACTCTTATTCAACACAGTCCTTGAAACTCTAGCCAGAGCAATTAGACAGATGAAAGAAATTAAATGGATACGATTAGGAAAAGAAGAACTCAAACTATCATTATTTGCAGATGACATGATATTATGCTTGGAGGATCCAAAAAATTCCACCAGAAAACTTCTAGAATTCAGAAATGAATTCAGCAAATTTGCAGGATATAAAATCAACAGCTATAAATCAAATGTATTTCTATACATCAGCAATGAATCCTCTGAAAGAGAAATTAGGAAAATTACTCCATTTACAATAGCCTCAAAAAAAAAAAAAACCAACTTGGTAATCAATCTAACAAGAGAGGTGAAAGACCTCTACAATGAAAACTACAGGGCACTAAAGAAAGAAATTGAAGAATATCTTAGAAGATGAAAACATTTCCCATGCTCTTGGATAGGCAGAATCAATATTATTAAAATGGCCATACTACCCAAAGTACTATACAGATTCAGTGCAATCCCAATTAAAATCCCAAGATCATTTCTTATAGAAATAGAAAAGGTAATCATGAAATTTATTTGGAAAAATAAGAGACCCAGAATAGCCAATCCTCAGTAAGAAGAGTGAAGCAGGAGGCATCACAATACCAGACCTTAAACTATACTACAAAGCTATAGTAACAAAAACAGCATGGTATTGGAACCAAAATAGACACGTAGACCAATGGTACAGAATAGAAGACACACAGACTAACCCACATAAATACAGTTATCTCATACTATACAAAGGTGCCAAAAACATACATTAGAGAAAAGATAGCCTTTTCAACAAATGGTGCTGGGAAAACTGGAAATCCATATGCAGCAAAATGAAACTAAACTCCTATCTCTCACCATGCACAAAACTCTACTCAAAGTAGATCAAAGACCTAGGAATTAGATCAGAGACTCTGTGCTTAATTAAGGAGAAGGTAGGCCCAAATCTTCATCACGTTGGATTAGGCCCCAACTTCCTTAACAAGTCTCCTAAAGCACAAGAAATAAAAGCAAGAATTAATAAATGGAATGGATTTAAACTAAAAAGCTTCTTCTCAGCAAAAGAAACAATCAGTGAGGTGAACAGAGAACCTACATTCTGGGAGCAAATGTTTGCCACACACACATCAGAGCACTAATTTCCAGGATATATAAAGACTCCAAAAAGCTTAACACCAAAAAAACCAAACAACCCAATCAATAAATAGGCTAAGGAGCTGAATAGAAACATTTCAGAAGAAGATATACAATAAATAAATAAATGAAGAAATCTTCAACATCTCTAGCCATTAGAGAAATGCAAATCAAAACTACTCTAAGATTTCATCTCACTCCAGTCAGAATGGCAGTTATCAAGAATATGAGCAAGGATAAGTGCTGGCAAGGATGTGGGGGAAAAGGCACACCCAAACATTGCTGGTGGGAATGCAAATTGATGCAACCTATCTGGAAAGCAGTATGGAGATTCCTTCAAAAACTTGGAATTGAACCACCATTTGACTCAGCTATCCCACTCCTTAGTCTATACCCTAAAGATTTAAACACAGGATACTACAGTAATGCAGCCACTTCAATGTTTATAGCAGCCCAATTCACAATAGCTAAACTGTGGAAGCAACCTAGATGCCCTTCAATAGATGAATGGATAAAGAAACTGTGGTACATATACACAATGGAATATTACTCAGCAATAAAAGAGAATAAAATTATGGCATTTTCAGGTAAATGGACGGAATTGGAGAACATTATGCTAAGTGTAGTAAGCCAATCCCAAAAAACCAAAGGCTTCAAAAATCTCTCTGATTAGTGGATGCTGATACATATGGGGTGTGGGTGGGGAGCATGGGAGAAATGGAGGAACTTTGGATGGGACAGGGATGAGGTGAGAGAGGGAAGGAGGAATGGAAGTAGCAAAAATGGTGGAATGAGATGGACATCACTACCCTAGGTACATGTATGAAGTCACGAATGTATGACTCTATCTTGTTTGCAACCAGAGAGATGGAAAATTGTGGTCTATATATGTACTGTGACTTGAAATGCATTTTAAAAAATAAATAAATAAATAAATAGCGCAATAAATGGACTAAGGAACTGAACACTTCTCAGATTTATAATTGATCAACAAATATATGAAAAAATGTTTTAACTTCTCTAGTAATTAGAGAAATGCTAATCAAAACTACTCTAAGATTTCATCTCATTCTAGTCAGAATGGCAATTATCAAGAATACAAGCAACAATGAGTTTTAGTGAGGATATGGGTAAAAAGGTACACTAATACTTTGCTGTTGGCAAAATTGGTTTAACAAATCTGGAAAGCAGTATAGAGATTTCTTAGGAAACTTGGGATGGAACCACCATTTGACCCAGCTATCCCACTCCTCAGTCTATACCCAAAGGACTTAAAATGAGCATCTTATAGTGATGCAGCCACATCAATGTTCACAGCAGCTCAATTCACAATAGCTAAACTGTGGAACCAACCTAGATATCCTTCAACAGATGAATGGTTAAAGAATCTGTGGTATATATACACAATGGAATATTACTCAGCATTAAAAGAATAAAATTATGACATTTTCAGGTAAATGGATGGAATTGGAGAATATCATGCTAAGTGAAGTAAACCAATCCCAAAACACCAAAGGCCAAATCTTCTCTATAAGTGGATGCTGATCCATAATGTGAGTGGGGAGAATGGAGGAACTTTGGGCAGAGGGAGTGAGGAGAGAGGAGGAGGCATGGAATGATGGTGGAATGGACATGTGTAACTGCACATATGGTGTGACTCTACATTGTATACAACCAGAGAAATGAAAATTTGTCCATTTGTGTACAATGAATTGAAATGCATTCCGCTGTCATGTATAACTAATTATCACAAATAAAAAAGAAATAGAAAAGCAGATAAAGTTGACTATTAATAACTGACACACTCTTTTAAAAATGAAAATAAGTAATTAGTACTTATGCTATTTTTTTAAATTAGACGTTTATATATGAATCTTTTAGATTTTTTCTTTTGTGTAACTCTTTTATAATGAACTTTAAAAAAAGACTTTGTCTAGACAAATGCATTACAAGAAAAAAGAAAATAAACATATTTATTAACATGGAATAGATTTTTATGAAAGTACTCTGGCAATCAATACCATTATTGATTGCTTTATGGTAAGAAGCAATCATTGCTATTATTTGATATCCATTTTCAATTTTCACTTTGGCTGAAAAAAGAAACATTTTTCTTCTTGGTTTTGTGAAAACATTCCCCCTGTGTTTCCTAAACTATTGGACTTTCAGAAATAGTGGAATCATAATTTTTGATACTAATAAACAGAAATAAAATGTTTGCCATATACAACACACAAAGTGCTAATGTCATAGTATAAAATCTATCTTACAATGGAATAACATACATAATTCAGTACAGACATAAAAGAAAAATATTAACAACCAATTTATAGAGGAAGAAGTACAAGAAACCATATAGACATAAAAAAATACAACAAAAATGCTCCACCTCCATAAAAGTAAAAATGCAAATTAAAATAATGAAGCAATTTACAATTCATCAGATTGGCAAGGGCTTTGAGAAAGCAGGTTCATATACTATTGGAAGTATTATATATGTGATTTATAAAAACAGTACAGAAACCAGTACCCAGAAATATACCCCAAAGCATCTCCTAATGAAGAGTAGTCATTTCTGATCTGTTGTTAAGTTAGTCCTGCAGTTTTTTAACTTCAGTTATCGTATTCATATCTAGAAGTTTTGTGTAGTTTTGTCTATGTCTTTACAACTATTAGGTTATTTCTATAGTTTCCTGCTAAGTAATACCACTTTAAATTTTTTATTTCTTTGAACACAGTGAGCATAGTTGTTTATTAATCGGCTTTGGATTCTACTATTCTGGATATTTCCAAATTTTCTTTTTTTCTGATCTCCGTTTCTTTCTAGTGTTTGTTCATGTTTCCTTATTTCTAATGAGTATGACTTTGGTTTGTTTGTTTTTTCTTCTGAGCTGATTATTGTTGTTGTTGTTGTTAGATAATTACTTGTTTGCACTCTTCGAGTCCTAGAATGAAAGCTGTTCTTTTTTCAGAGAGGAATTTGATTTTCCTCTGTCGAGCACCTGGATCATTACTTGCAAAAAGTATTTTAAGCTAAATACATGCAAGAAGTTCAGTCATCAATTTGATGTGAATTTGGGTCTAAATCTATATGAACAGCAGTGTGTGGTTGTACTTCTGCTGCTCGCCCTTTAGATAACATTTGTAAATGCATCTGTATCTATAGGAGGCTGAGTGCATTTCAAGGAGATGGGTTCAGTTCAACCTGAGTGTGTATGAGTCTTTTAGAGGTCTTAGACCTAAGAGAAATGGTCTTTTAGGCTCCGTTTCCACTTTGGAATATATCCTCATGTTTAATTCTCTGCTGTACTTCCTGCAAATAAATTTTTTTAAAGGCACAAATTCTTTTGATTTGGTAAATGTTCTCAAATGGAGTTCAAGTGCTAATTAATCACTATGGTTTCAACTATATATAAACTTTGACTTAGATATATTATCTATTGCCACATCAATTCCATGTAACAAAGAACCGCAATAGGTCAATAGTAAACAACAATCAGCACATAACTGCTCATGCATCAGGGGTGGTCATCTGAGGATCTTGGCTGTGTGAGTGGGCTGGCCATTCCTTGGGGATGGTCCTCTCTGGCATGACTGATAATTTGGTTCTCCTTCTCAGGGTTCATACCCTTGACCTGGGGACCACACACGTGGGACCAGCCTGAGTATCTCCCTCCGAGGGTGTGAGTGAGCTAACCAACCATGTGAGCACACTTCAGGCTACTGTTCATAGTATGCTTGTCAACCTCTTGTTTACTCAAGGCAAGACAGTTGTGGAACCACAACTAAAGTAGGAGGTCACCACCTGGCAAAAGGAATGATTACAGTTTGGATTGAAGAATGGAGGTATCACCAGACATGGTGGCACTCACCTATAATCCCAGTGACTCAGGCTGAGGCATGAGGATTACAAGTTTGAGGCCAGCCTCAGCAACTAAGTAAGTCAAACAACTTAGTGAGAACCTGTCTCAAATAAATAAATAAATAAATAAACAAATAAACAAAGTGAAATAAAAAGCCTAGGGATATAGTTCAGTGGTTAAGTGTCCCTGGTGGCTTCAGTTCCCAGCACTTAAATAAATAAATAAATAAATAAATAAATAAATAAATAAATAAATAAATAAATAAAATGGAGTTATGTTTTCCAGTCTGACAAATGGTAAAATCTTTTCCATGGTATTTCTTACCTTGTCAGTTCTATGATACTCAAAGTCTATTTCTTACACTTAACTAATTTTTTTGCTGTTTTCTTTTTTTTTTTTTTTTTTAAATATTTTTTTAGTTGTAGATGGACACAATGTCTTTATTTTATTGCTCTGTATGTGGTGCTGAGGATCGAACCCAGGGCCTCACGCATGCGAGGCAAGCGCTCTACCGCTGAGCTACAATCCCAGCCCTGCTGTTTTCTTTGGTATAGATAATTCAAGTAGAATAACCTATGAGACTAGAGGATGGTTTCATTGATTTAACATTTTTTAAAAGGTTCTATAATGATATTTTTTTCACATTGAGACAGATGTCATCAAATTTAATGCACTCATGATGTCACCATTACAAATGAGTGATTGGTTGGACCAAATATTAATATAGTACACTATATCATTTTCTCTGTTCTTGTAATCTGGTAAAAGACTTATTTTTTTCAATAAAATAATATACATATAAAGTGATATATTTATAAAATAAATAAAATATGAATTTACCTGCCAAAACCACATAGAAGAAACTATTGCACAAAGATTAGTTTAAAATAATACTATACATAACCCATTTTAATTTCTTTCAAAAAATAATGGAAACATTTTTCTATGTATCTAAATACTCCTTTCTTACATACTTTTAAATGACTACACCACATTTTATTCTGTATTTACCACAGTTTATTCAACCAAACACCTACTTGATTACAATTTTTCATTATTGCAAACAGGGTAGCAAATAGTATTCATGTCACATTTTTTTGTCAAATTTATGCCCACTTTCAAAAACATGATACATGTTCCTTTTTTTGCCTCACAAAATGTTGCATACCAGTCACCTATTCTGGAAATGGACATAGACCATTTGAAGAAGAAATGGAGGGTACTTGTTCAAAGCTTGATGTAGATGAGAGTTGGCCACCACCACCTGCTTTTGACAGAGCCTCAAAGGCAGGCAGGGCTGGAAAGCTGATGTGAGAGAAAGGGAGGGCTTCAGGTGCTGCCTGATTGGAGGTGTTAGTGTGGGAGAGTTGTGGCAGGCTGACTAGAAGCAGACATCTTGTTTGACTGGTCCTTGTTGGAAGTAGGGATGAACAAAGTAGAGAGCTCGGCCATTGTTGAACAAGTCCTGACACTTTGAGGCCAATTGAACACAGATTCAGTTTTCTGATCTGGTTGTTGCAGGAGTTGAGGTTTGGCTTGCTGGATTTGTGTTGATCAGCATTCTATTGCCATAAGTGGTTTAATCACTCTCATTTGTATATTCAGTCTCAATACTGAAAGAAGCACGTGAGAAATAAATGCTTAATTTGCATTGTTGTTTTGTTTATTAAAAATATTTTTAAAGAGGAATATTTATGGAATATTCTTAGCAAAACAAGTGATCCATAGTAAGATCTCAACAAATATCAGCTATCGTTATTGACTTTTCACCTTTCCAAAATAGTGTATTCAGCATCTTATCTTTTTCAGGATTCAGTGGTGCCATATATGCTACATGATGATGCGAACATCTTTAGTTGATATTCAAAAGCCCTTTACTCTGTCCTTAATGTGTTCTTCCAAGAGTCATCTGCCTATTCATCAATTCAACTCATACATATGACTTACTCACAAAGCCTACACAAGTCATTGTATTTTAAAACAATCTCGTTCCTGCCTTTGTTCACATTTTTTCCTCTTATTTGCTTTCCCTTTGTGTTTATGTGAATTCTACCACTATTTGAAACTCACTTGCTGCAACTTTCTATGTTGAAACAGGTTACCATCAGGTTCTCCCCTCTGAACGTTCATCACACTTGACATCACTACTGACTGATTTGACATCATAGGTTTCTTCCTGTTTGTGTCGTTCAGCCAATCCAGTGTTATATGTGTTCACTCATTTTAATATCTTCCTTATTGCATAATGTGTTAACTATCTTAATAGTCCTCATTTCTCTATCAATGTTTTCCTATGAAACCAAGGATCTGGGACACTAATTTACTTTTGTATTATTAGAGACATTACTTAACTTCAGGGTTTTAGTGCTTCCATTTCTGAAAAGGAGATAATGCTTTCCATTTCCTCTCAGAGAGATGAGAATAATGAAAACATTCAAAGTTTATCTATTTCTGGAGAAGCCCTTATATAGTGAATAATAATGCTGGTAACAAAACGAATAAATATTGAGAAACAATAATGCTTTTACATTTGGTATAAGAAAAAATTTACACCCTAATATCAGCAATTCCCATGTAGCTCTCACTGTATGTATTTTATGATGTATAGAAGAGAAAGAAGTCATGGCTTTGGCTTGTCAGAATTGACTTTCTTTTCTAGATTTTGACTAGCTCCAAGTGCAGAACACAAATACTTTTATTATTTCTCTTTTTGGCTTCAGTATCTTTAAAAAAAGTGTACAGATGCATGGTCATATTGTTGGCATTGGGAATTATCTATTTGATATGAATCCCACTTTCTTGCTGCACTGAAAAATTCATAAAAGATACAATGAAGCATTTCTCTTTAAGACCAGAATGCTAAAGTTGGGAAGTAGGTGTAAATTTCTATTTCATATAATGTGTACTTACAGTGGAAGCCAGAAACACACCGCAGGGTAAGATATTTTAAAAGCAAAGTTTAACACTAGGAAGCTATGTGTTGTCAGTAACAAAACAAAGAGATGTCTTATAGAAAGAAAGAGGAGCAGCAAAGAATCTCAAACAAAGGAACAAAACAAAACTTTAAATATTCATTACACTAAGTTGGATTTATTTGGGAAAATGCCATTGTTTATGTTTTCTTGATGAATATTAGTCAAAATAAGTGAAACACAACCTTAGATTAAATGCAAGATCAATAAATACAGTTTTACTTCTTGATGGACAATATATTTTCTTAATATTTAAAACTATTACATTTTAACCACTATTACTTTTTATTTTAAAAGGTTTACAGAGAAAAAATATCAATTTTTTACTTATGTGCTTTATGAAAACTAATTGTAGTTCATACCAAAAATTTAAACTCGGCACATAAGAATTATGCTTTCTTTTTTTGTATGTATCTTTTAAATTTGAAAATCAAGATTAATACCTTGAAGAATATCAATGGATAGTTTCTTCAACTAATATTGTCACAAAAGAACCAGATGTTTTACTCTAAGAATGTGATACAATGCTGAATAATTTTTATTATATTTTAAATTTGAAAGATAATATTTTGTTGCTTGAAGATCAATGTTGAAACAGATTCTTGCATTACAGTTTTGAATATTTTAACTGAATGGACCAAGGCCTTTAGCCTTGCCTAAATAGGTTATGTGATTTTCCCTGCTTTTCAGGTATTTAATTGCTTATTAATACATAGCAAGGAAATTCATCTTGCACCCCTTACAAATCCATGCAAATGCATAATTCTGCACTATTGAATTGGGATGAACATGTAATTTATCATTAAAACCAGGAATCATTTGCATGGGAAAGGGACATTAAACAGACATGGTGGAGGGGCAACTGATATGAGTTGAGATCACACTGGGCAAACCAGAGTATGTAGTAACTCTATAAATTATGCATATTGAATGCTTCCCATGTCCTCAGCTAATCAGTCTTTTAAATGATCCCCATCTTGGTGTTATACATGCCTATAAACATTCTAATAAAATTCTAGAATAGGTCCATTTTAAATTCATGAGTATCATCTTAAATTTCAGGGGGAAATGCCCTATACATCTTTGATAGTGTACATTAACACTAATTTTAGTGTTGTATTTAACATTAGATGTCATGACACAAAATTCTTCTAAAAACAGCAATTCTATATACTTTGAAGCAATGTTGGCTACAACATAGTTTTGCTACTCTGCTTATGAAGAATACAAAAGCGTAGTATGAAATTTTAAGATTAATGTGTGCAAGACAAGAGTTCAAAATAAATTCTGGAAAATTTTAAGTACACCAAAACTGTCATTTTTACTTTTGTTAAAGTTGAGAAAAATAATGGAGCAAGTCCTGTACCATAGATAGGGCTACATGATAAAATGTTTACAGTTGATAAATTAAGCTACCAGAGTCCAAATTTACTTACATGTTTTTCCATTTAAAATATTTGAATAGAAATGTCAAAGTGAATTCAAGTTCTAGGAAAAAAATAATTTAATCTTAAGGCACTGAGACAAATTTCAAAGCTGAACCAATTATTCCTATTTGGGAAAACATGATGAATCAAAGAACTGATGAAAGTCAAAGATTATCAAAGTGGCCAAACCTCAAAGACTCTACCAAAATAACCTATTAAAAGTAATTGATGAATTTAGCAGTTTCAGGATACAAAATCAACGTGTAAAACTCAGTAGCATTACTATATGCTGAAAGTTGGAATTCAGAAGCATAGTATCCAAGTAACATGAAAACCTTTGAAAGAAATTATTTTAAATGGTAGTTGGTAAGCATGACATTGAGAGTGGAAATAATGTGAAGGGTCTGATGTGAATGACTTATTCATTAGCCCCTTTTTTGTCTTTTGTTGGTATATTCAACACATAAATTATTTGACTGCTTTAGCAGCATTGCAATAGTCTCATAACATGACCTAGAAAACCAAATAGATGAAAGAGGACAACTCGATAGGATATTTGAGTGAATTTGTAAGAGATCAAACAACCATTGTCAAAGAGAATTGAGGAATAAATTCATATCACTTTGACCACTAAATTCTAGCAGTATATAACTTGTTTTATTTAAAAATTTTTATTAGTGATGGTATAAGAATGTTATTTATATGTTCATCAAATCAGAATAGGATGCATGAAGGAAAAAGATAGTGATACACGGTTCAGGAGAAAGGAGGGGAAGAACATCTCTAGTGGTGCTTATTAAAATCCATTTCATCTTTGATCCAACTATTAGAAAGTACTTATTTATAGGAGGGGGAATGTTTCTTCTGGTAACTTTTATTTATTTTTTATTGGTTCTATTTCTTAGGGGTTATAAAAAATGTTGGCATTTTTTTCTAAGTGAAAGCTGTTCAGTTATTGGACAACTCTCACAATTATTCCTATTCTGTCCTGGAAAAATCCTTATTTTTTTCAGATTTTTATCAAATTACATGGTCTTATATTTATGTAATTTTCCTATCACACATTGGTTACAAAATATTTTTACACACTTCATTGCATCTCATTCTGGGACTACAAATAAAATAAAATATTATCTGATAAAATAAAAATAGTATTGATTATAATCTCTTTTATTTGAGGTTCTATCTTCTATTAATATAGTTTGAGAATACATCAGAAGGTTGTTCTCAGATGAGAGGAATATCTATTGACTTCTCCAATAGGTCTTTTAACATGTGCTTATTCTAAATCCCTGTTTCTGTAGCCTATACTCAGAATAAAGTACCAGTCCTAAACACAATTCTTTTATCATAATTTTATAATACATTTGTCAATCTGGAACAAAAATTTGATATACCATGAATATTTTTTAAAAAGAGCCATATTTCGGTTTGAAAATCCATTATTTTTTTTTGTACAAAAACCTATAGTAGACACAGAATGAAAACAAAGCTAAAATAATTTGGATTTGCAAGTGGATTTTACTGTTTACTAAATTACCTAATTTATCTGAGACAAAATATTCAGCCTAAAAAATGAGAAATTGAAGACACAGAAAGGATAAACAACTTAGCCATGATTATAGCAAGACTCAGTAACAGTCCTGAAGATTATGTAAATGGGTTATTTACCTACCTCCAATCTTGAACTGCTTAAAAAATATTTTTCTTCAATTTTGTGCATATTTGTTAAAAATATTAAGGTCAAAGTTAATTATCCAAATTTCATTACTTGAAAACAAGTCTATATAGCATTTTACTATTTTAAACCATAACATAATGCAATTTGTGTCACATGGTATGATATTCAGAATAGATTACTTTGATGGAAATTAGCAAAAATGTACCTGTCATCATGATTATAGACATCTGTATTTATTTACATCACTTTAACTTTGATTTGGAAACTATAAAAATAATATAATAAAGTTTACATGTTGTTGAACTTTATTTTCATTGCTAAGGTTTATGATGCATAAACCAGCAATGCCTCTTAAATGGCTG
This sequence comes from Xerus rutilus, assembly GCA_028644305.1. Classification (NCBI taxonomy): domain Eukaryota; kingdom Metazoa; phylum Chordata; class Mammalia; order Rodentia; family Sciuridae; genus Xerus; species Xerus rutilus. Next base: position 135,974,409 of record CM053403.1, read on the forward strand.
GGAATTTTTTGCCAATAAGTTCATGTAATGCCAAAAAAATGCTGAATAAAATGTTTTATTTACCCATCCTGAAAATGTATCAATCATATGGAATTTTTTAACGAGAAGTTTCAACTTGAAAAGGATAAAACTTTATGCAAATTCGAATTTGTCTGAATCAAAAAGTCTAGTCTTGAAGCATCCTACAGAGTTGCTTATTACATTGCTAAGAGAAAGAATCCAAACTCACTGGAAAGTACTTGGCGGAGCCATATGTCCTGGAAATGTCAAGCTGGTGTATGAGGAAGCAAACTTAATTCATTTCCTCTATAATAAGACACCATTGACTCTGGAATCACTGATATTTCTTTTAATATTTTGAAGCAGACTATGGAGGAATTGGCAGCTGTTATTTCCCTTCAGCATACTAGATGAATCTGCTGTTGTTCTTTCAGTACAACTAACTCTTATGTGTATGCATCAAACATCAATGAAGAATTCCTATTCTATGAGCCCTTTTTGCAAGCTGTTAAGGCCATTGGTATCTTCAGATGGTGGAAAATTTTGAAGCCAAGCCAGACTCAACTGGAAAGAAAATCTTGTTACTCTGCATAGATCGAACACCTGCAGTTCTTGGCAACATATCTGAATTTGCAATTTTAGAGAACAAAGAAGTTCAACAGGCATCATTGTGACTCATTGGTTTCTATATCTGTGAGTATTTGCATCAGATGCTTTGCAACCATTCGCTCAAATTCCTTTCCATTTCCTTGAAAGTTGTTGGTTTCATCAGCAACAGGCATTTGAATAATTAACTTTAAATTTTTAAATTTAAAAATGGGCATATTTTAAAATCAGGGAATGGAATAATATTTGAAGTTCTTTACTACATGAATGGATTTTGGCTTTCTGAGAATACATATCAAAGAAATTGATTAGATTTTGGACTTTTCTTTAAGAGAAAGTGATTGCCTATTTTTTGTCAGCTAAGATTGTTTGCCTACACATAACAGAAAAAAAGAAAGGATAGTAACTTATTAAGACAGAAGTTTATATTTTCCTCCTATATAATAGGAGTTCCAGTCTGTAGGCAACCCAGGGGAGGTATAATATCTGCATTAGATCCAGGCTTTGTCTTTCTACTTTGTCTCCTTAGTCCATGGTTTTTATCCTCAAATTACCTTGTAAGCCAAGATAGTTCCTTCATGTCTAAGAGGTTGTATCCTCTAAGATGAATGAGATATATGAGAAAAACAAAGTTTCCTTAGCTATTTTTAGGCAGCTTTCATGGAGGTCCCACAATATATATATATTTACCTGTCATTAAACCGAACTTAGTTATATAACCATATCCTGAGACGAAGGAAACTGGAAAATTTCATTTGAATTGTATGAAATAATGTGTCTATAAAATAATTAGGTCTTTTTTACTAAAACTGAGAGAAGGAAATGGAAGTTGAGTTGAGCAACTAGCCTTCTGCCACACTGACTCAGAACAATTTAGTTGAGTGTATTTCTTCTTAGTTTAGCTTAATTGGTAGATCTTCTTGTGGTTTGAATAGGTAATACTTTTCATTCAGTGTGCTTCGGTCTTTGTTATGATTGTTAGAAAGAAAATGTTTTGATCAGGGCCATGTCTAATGCAGGGATCCTTGTTCAAAAGGCAGGAGGAAGTCTTTTCTTTTTTCTTCTCTAGTATCCATCTTGACCTGTCATGATGTCTTTTATTTGCTATTTAATATTGCATTCCCTCAGCATGAGGTTTCTGGAGTGGGTACAGAAATCCACAGATGCTGGGGTCTCAGCCCTGCAATTCCACACAACTCTCCCAGGGTTCACACTTGAGCCCCTTCTGGCAGAAGAGTTGCTGAAGTTGGCTTGGTCAGTTCAAGCGTAAGAGGCTGATAACCTGTCTATCCTAGGAAGAAAAGGAGGTAGCAGAATCCAAGACCATATATAACTAAAGCTTAAGTTCCTGGCCTTGCATCATTGTCCCATAAGACTTTACAAACAGAATCCAAATTCAAAGATAAAATTATTAAGACAAATACAGAGAATTAGTCCTAAAAGCCACATGTGAGGACCCCTTCTAAGCAAGGAGCCCTGAGAGACTCATTGGTTACAATCTCCATAGTTGGCCCTGGATATGAGTTCTTTGAACCAATCTGTTACTCTAACAGTCGGAAGTATATAACACTAACATTTTTTAGGTTAGATTTCCCAGAGATAGACCCTGACAGGGATGTTCCTATGAAAGTGATTCATTTGAAAGTTTTCCCAGAAAAGCTTGGGAGGAAAATGGAGAAGGGGGACATGAAAGGATAAAACCCAAGAGAGAATCTCAAAATTCTTGTGGTGACTTTATCTCAAATGCTCAGGCGATCTCTTAAGCCAGTGTTAGTCACATCTTTAAGTCATCCTACTAAGATAGCAGAAGTATTGATACCACACACAGTCTTTAGTTAAGGGATACTCATTAGAGACATAAATTCCCAGGCACTTTTATTCTCCCAGCTGCACATGGCCGAAGTTGGTTGGGCAGCTTGAAGGGAGCCTTTCCACAGCAAAATGCAGGTGTTGGGGACAAAGCACATGGAGCCAGAGCATCACAGCAGTTGTGAATGGTCAAAGGAAAGGAGCGAACGTGACCACAGCACCAAGTAACGTGCATTACAGTAGTTATCCAAAGCTAAAGGGCTTCTTCTGTAGGCTACAGTTGAACTTTTTTTCCAACTGCAAATATTTATAGACATTTGGAAGCTTTGCAAAGCTATTTCTGTAGTGAATGTCTGTACACTTTCCTTGGTGCCCAAGGAGCATCAATGATGATACAGGCTTGACTAGAGAAGAACCAAATGACTTGAACAAAACACAATCATCTCACATTAAAAGATATTTAAGAAATTAGATTGGTTTTAAGTCAGATCTTATATGTTTAATAATGGTTATATAAAATAAAGACAATGGAGAGTGTTCCATGCTTATATATATGGGCACTTTTCTATAGATTACCTATAAATTTAACCAAGCAATTGTTCCCAGAAGACCATTACTCTAGGGACTATATTTTTCCTTAGTCCATGTTACCAAAATGACAAATGTTTGAAGTGACTAAACCATTCAATATAAATCTACATTTATTTATGATTGCTGTCCTTTTTATGTTATTTATTTATCCCTGTAATCAATATTTATTTAGCACCTAGTGGACATGTTCTGGGAGAGAAGGGCTTGGTGAGGACACTCTTTACTGCATGATCCAATCTGCACAATTTCTCCCCCCCTGATTTCTTATCACATTATTCAGGTTTATTTCCTTCATTGCATTTTTTTACTAACTTACTGTACCTTCTTGTATTTGCTTGTTTGTTTATTTATTCATGCTTCCCACTTACATAGTTCCCAACAGATTGAACAGAGGAATAAATAAGATAACACTCAAAGTCACTTAAAACTTTCCTATCCCATGATTCTAAAAAGAATAATTTTCTAACAATTAAAGCTGTTCCACGTCAAGATGGACTTCATGACATAGAGAGTTGCTACTGCATTTTCAAACACAGCCTGAATTACAGCTTGTTTCAAATGTAGAAGAGACGATTCCTGCATTAGAAAAGGGGGTTGAATATGTTTTGTTTTTAAAAAAAAATTTTTTTTAGTTGTCAATGGACTTTACTTATTTATATGTGGTGCTGAGAATCGAAACCAGTGCCTCACACATGCTAGGCAAGTGTTCTACCACTGAGCCACAACCCCAGCCCGGTTGAATGTGTTTTTAAAGATCATTTTCATCTTTGAGAGTGTAAACAGAAAGAGAAAAAAATGGCATAATAAGAAAGAGAAATATAAAAGAATGGCGAGCTACTTGAACTATTTCTTTATGGACTAAAACAAAGCTATTTCAGCTTCATGAAAGAAGCATGTGGGAAAACACAATAAAACTCGCTTTAAATTCTTCCTGATGGCTATGCATAATTGGGGAAAATGTATTTTTCAGAGTTAAAGTGATCTGGGTAAAAAAAAAAAAAAAAAACCTGGCATTTGAGTATTCCCAAACATAAATTTAATGTGCACAAACTAGAAAACCTGGAGATTAATTGTCCTTGCATCTTTTCAATCACTTGCAGTTGTGGTTGCCAGGCATTGCTGTCACCCCCATGAATGCCAGGATCACAACTGTGCCAGAACTTTCACTACCTTCAAACCTGGCATCACTGACTGAGAAATATCAGACCTTCGGTTTTCTCTCTCAACTCCTATTGTGAGGTTAAGCCATGGGAAATAACACTACAGGTCAAAAATGTTCAAATATGAACAATTTCAATAGTTTCATTTAAACCAGAAGAAATGATCATTGATAACTCTGAAGGAAATATCAAAGAATATATCTCTTGTGTATTCAAATAGACTTTTTTCAAAAAATTTTTTATTGTACCTTATATGTTGTCAGTTACAAGTTTTTTTCCTAAATCAGTTTGATTTTCTGTTCTGACAACTTACTAAATATTTTGAAGAGTTTTATAATACCATTACCTTTTGCATATCATATCAGACTTAACTATATATTCTTTTCAAACAACTCTAAAAGCAGAAAAGATGAAGAAACTATAGGAGACAGACACAGAAAGAAAAGATGTCATCCAGAAGTATAGACCAGGGTACAGAGGAAGTGTTCCACAGTGCGTAGATTCCTTTTATGGTTTTACTCTAATGTAATTAAAATATCTTGATTCTGATTCTCCTAATTACTTTTTACTCACTATTAATGACTATTATGATTTCTAATTCTTCTGTCAAGAACTAGCATGGGTCTGAACTTTTACCTTGCTTGTAAGCTAGAAAATTAACTTGCCAGATTCACAGATGTGGTGGGGAAAATAAGAACCTTGAGTAAGAGAGAGACCAAGGACTTTGTTGTTTATAGCACAGCAGGCAAATGAGCTTCAGTTGTACCATTTCCTCTTCCTCCCCAAGTTTCATGGGCATGATGCAGAACAGCCCAGGTTAGTACTGTGTACACAGCAGGTCTGTGTTATAGCCAGGGAACCCTGAGCTTTGAAACCCTCAATCTTATAGGGACTGCTAGCAAAGCTAATTAATTTTCATCCAGAAGTAAGGCAGTTACCTTTTTTATCTTGATTTGAATTAAACACAATCTCTAATTCCCAGGGATGTTTACTATGCAATCATACTTGAAAGAGTAATACAAAGCAAAAAGCTGTCATAAGATGTGCAGAAACCTCAGAGAATTGTCTCAGCATACTAGTACTAGATTTTATTTTTTAGAGCAGAAGTAAGATAGGGAATATTGTCATTTGCCTTTTGCCATTTGTTGTCTAGAGGATGGATAGATAAATAGTGTTCAATGTCTGAAATTTCATTGTATTTTTGTAGTTATGTTCATTTTACATAAATGCCAAGTAAAAATTCTTTTGCATTTTGACAGCAATATATAAGGAAAAGCAGAGATGTCATCTAAACTTAAGAATTTTATAAATGTCTATAATGTTGAAGGAATCAAGCTAGTTCTTTATAAATTCTACATCATCTCTAAAGAGTTTGGCAGCACTAGTGAATCATCTTTTCTTTTTTTCCTGAATGTTATATAATAGCATGGCAGTTAAGTGTCTGGACCATGGACCTAGGGTAAATGATGGCTGTGCCATTTCCTAGTTACATGTTCTTGGGAAAAGTCTCTCTTTAATAAAGGAGAAAATGCTAATATTTCTTTCACCAAATTTCAAGACTTAACATGCAAAATATTTCCTATAAGAATATAAATTTAAGAAATATAGAAAAGCATGAATAAGATCATTTAAAAATCCTTCTACCATTTAAAAATACTGCTGATATTTGGTGTTACAGTTTAGATATGAGGTGTCCCCTAAAGCTCATGTGTGAGGCAATGCAGGAACTTTCAGAGGAGAAATGATTAGATGATGAGAGTTATAACCCAATCAGTTGGCTCATCTTCCCTTAGGGATTATCTGGGTGGTTAACTGAAGGCAGGTAGGGTGTAACTGTAGGAAATAGGCCACTGAAGAAGTACCTTTAGGGTTTATATTTTGTTCCTGGTGAATACTTCTCTTTCTACTTTCTGATTGCTATGTCTTGAGTTGCTTTCCTCCCCCACTCCCTTCTGCCATGATGTTCCACCTCACTTTGGGCCCAGAGCAATGGCGTCAGCCATCTATAGACTGAGAACTCTGAAACTGTGTGCACCATATACACTTTTTTTCCCCTTTAGTTGTTCTTGTCAGGTTTTTTTGGTCACAACAACAACAAAGCTGACTAAAACATTTGGGTTTATCTGCTACATGAACATATAAAAATACAGAGAGACAAACATATGGAGCATATTGTATATAATGTATTCTAAAATGTTATTCCTCCTTAACAGTATGTAAAGTGCATTTCTCCAACTTATTAAGTATTCCATGAAGAATATGCATTCTCAGTAGCTACACATTATTACATCATGTGGATGTATTAATTTCAGCTGAGACATTTAGTCTGTTTCTTTACATACATTTGCATACATTTCATATATTTCTCTGAGATGACATCATTATAAATAAGATTAAAAAATTGAGAAGTTAAAGGTTAAAAGAAGTGAGCATCTTAAAATATTTGAAAATGGTGCCAACATGTCCTCCAGTAATGCACAAATTAGTGACATCATCTCTTTTTTAAAGAATTATTCTGGTTGCTGTGTAGAAACAGAAGAACAAGGCAAGGGAGCAGGGATATGAGTTAAAATAGTTCTCACAATTTAATTACCTATGATTACATGGGTATCATTAAAAGTGTAGATTCAAGTTTAGTAGGTCTGCAGTGGGCCTGAGACACTGCATGTCTAAAAATCTCCCAGATGATAAAGGTGTTGCCTACTGGTCTCTGGGACATGTTTTGAGCAGCAAGATGTTAAGAGGACTATTTCAGTAGTGGAGATGAGAGATTACAGCAGCTTAGATCAGATCCTAGCAATGTAAGTGAGCATGTTTGATATATTTCAAAGGTAAATCTTCCAAGAGTTGGTGAAAGAATGAGATAAGAGTGAATGTCTCTGAGATATTTGATATATCTACTGGAAGATGCAAATGCTGTTAGCGGAGATAGAGAATACAGTAGGGGAAGAGTTGAGTCATAATCGATACTCCTTTGACACATCCAATTTGAGGTGTTAAATATAAAGCACCCAAGTAACAGTTGTAAATACAAATCCAGAGTTCAGGGAAGAAGTCTAGGACATACAAATATATTTGAGACTTTATCATACTATACCTATGTGCCTTTTTTCCTTGGAAAAAATGCAAGGAAAGAGCAGAAATTAAAATATAATTTCATTAGGCTTCTAAAATGTGTGTATTTTTGAGGGTACATATATTCAGTATAGTTGACCAGAATTATATAAAGTTTCTTTTTATGGTACATTTTTATTCCTTAGTTTTTCAAAAATGTGAGATCGTTTTTTAGCGATATTTTCTATCAATTTTTTTTAGAAAAAAAAAGATGAACATGTGGCAGTTATATGTTTTCAGTGTTTCATAAGAAATAAGTATGGTATATTAGACATTGATAGAAACTGTTTTGTATCAGACATCATGGGTTTAGTACTTATTCTATTCCGTAATAACTGTGTAAATTTAGTCAAGTTAATTAATCTCTCCAATCCTCATTATCATCATTTTTGGAAAATTAATTGTAATACCTGGCAAATGCTTTTAAACAAATAGCTAATATTTTATACATTAGGTTTTGCCATTTGTTAATTTATGTTAAATAAACATTGGCTTTTGACAATTAGCATAATTATTTTCTAGACTAGAAATTTTTGATTAAGAAAATTATTTAGAGGTGATTTCTTGGTGATTATTTTCCCCTTATAGGTTAGGAATTGGTTAAATATGAAGTAGAGGTGTATAAAATCTTTTATAAGGGCAGGTAAAAGATTGTGAATCTTACCATATTTAAGGAAAGAAAGATGGAAAAATTTATCCTGACAATTAATTTTGAAAAGGACTTTTCAATAACTTTTTGGTATCAATTGAAGTATTTCAGTGGGAAAAATAACTGAACAAAAGTTCCAAGGAAATTAGAAGTTTTTAAAAGATTTTTTTTGGCACCATGTGGGTGAGATGCTTAGCTAGATAAATTGAAATCTGCAAACTTATAAAAAGTAAAAGGCAAAAACACTAAGGAAAATACTTTATATGTTTTTGTTAGGAATAGTTGAGAAAAGCTGATGTATCAAAGGAAATGAAACTGGTGGTCTATAAATATAAGGATAATATAAAAGTCAAAAGAAAACTAAAGTCAATTAATTTTTTAAAAAATGCAAATTACTAGCATATTGTGTTTTTTTTCTATAGGAATATTAGAAAGTAAACACTTGCTGAGGTGAGGGTAGTCTGTTTAGGGCTTGGAAAACAGAAAAGCCACTCAACTAAAGGATGGTCTTTTGCCCTGTGACTTCCTTCTAGCTCTTGCATTTTTATAGCGTGTGCTCAGTAGATAGCAGGTAAAATGAACACTATATATATGTTTTGATTTTAAATTTTGATTCTCTCTAAAGCTACCAAATATCATTTATTTGAATCTCTTTTTATTAGTCTTAGTTTTTTGTCTCTTTGTAAACTATTTCATATAAAATTTTCTTGAGTTTTAATTTTGTAATGTGCAGTGATGTGCTTCACGGATTAGTTTAGAATGATTAACAAAATTCAACATTAAAATTTATGAGATTAAATCCTGAATTTAAAAGGAGCATCTGTCTAGCAGATTCAAACTGTAAACCAGAAATAAAAGTATAAATGAGTTTAAACTAATTTTTTTATTTCTGTTCATAAAATCAAAACCATAAAGCATTATATTTTTTAGGTGACTAGGGAATGTGACATCCAACCAAAGTTCAGGCACCATTTTATTTATAATTTAATTTTATTAACATGATGACATATTTCATATCTTTTGAGATTTTGTTTTGTTTTGCCTTTTGTTTTGGGTATTTCTTCCAATGGAACAAACTGAAATATATAAGCCATAAATTTCTGGGAGAATTTTGAATTTGTTAGACATTATCTTGGGGGAAAACTGGTTATAAAGAAGGTTTAAAATAATATATCCCTTAAGGACCTACTAATCCAAATTGGGAAATGAGGTAAATGAAAAAGCATAATTACAAATATAATTTACTAATTATTTGCCTACAAATGAACTTGCATAACATGAAAATTGTAGTTTACCAAATCAGAAATTTTTTTTAGTCTCAGATAGTCAAGGGAGAAATAATTTTACCCGGGATTTAGACTGAGCCTTGAATGATGGCTGTGGTCTTATTTGGCAGAAATGACCTTCCAGAAGTCAAGAATTAAATTAGTACTAGGGAAAATATACACATACGCACATATACCACCCCCCCAACACACACTCTGAGAAAAAAAAGTCAGAACAGATTAAATGGTCAAATAAGTGGGAAAGGTGAAAAAAAAAAAAAACCTGTGAAATAGGCTGGGATATGTTTATAGAAAGTCACTGTTAGTTTTCTGTTTGTGCCATTACAAATTACCACAAATTAAGTAGCTAATGCACCACTTATCTATTATTTCATAGTTCAGTAGGCCAGAAGTCCATGTGGACCTGGCTGATTTCCCAGCACCTGGTCTCAGAAGATTCAAATTAAGGTCTTTGCTGGTCTGGGGCTCTTTCCTGGAGATCTGGCAAGAAGTCCACTCTCAGGACCATTCATATTGTTAGGAGAACCCCCCTTGAAGGACTCTGGTCCCTGTGTCCTTGCTGCCTTCTGTCTAAAGGTCATTTCCAGCTTTTAGAAGCATTCTCTAGGCTAGAAATTTATTTATATGGATGTCCCCAGGGTTAGGAGCAGTGTTTTCGAAGAATTTATTTGGATATGCTCTCAAGCAAATTTCCTTTATTTCAAATATGTGTATTTATATTATATTTATTAAAACATACAAAAGCTCACCCTTCCTTGAGGAACATTCATTTATTTGACTTAATTAAATTCATGACAGTGATCTTGGTTCTATAAAAACTAATGCTCTTGTTTAATCTTTTTATATAATATTAAGCTATCTTCAATACGCATTTCCCTACTCTTCATCAAGATGTTTCTTTTAAACAGATCTGAGAGTGTTTTCTCTGAAACTTTTCCTGTGAGTTCTCTTTAAACAACTGAGTACTTTTCATCCCTTGTCCTGGCTGATCCTATTCCTGGAAGTTGTCCTCCAATTATATAATTCAATTTTCTTTTCATCTATAGAATGCAGTGGTATCCTGAAAATGATGTTCCTTATGTTCACTCGTCTGTTCGTGGGTCCCCATATATTTGTGTATTTCTTAATATTTCTTATCTTGAATTATAAACTCATTGCAAGTCAAGGATAATAAACCTTATTAAAATGTAATGCTTACCATAAACTAAAGATACATTAAGTATTTAATAAGTGATTTTTGTAGGCAAGATGATAATTGTTATATTCACATTGATCATTTAAAATGTATCAATACTTTGTATCAGATAATGCAATAATATAGTGTTTATAAATAAAATGATTTACATTAATTTTTATCAAACACTGGAGGAAAGAACCTATAGTGTAATGGGAGATAATTCTTTATGGGTCTTTGCACATTTTGTGAACAGAGGCATTTAAAGCTTTTGCTCTTGACTATCTGTTCTGGAATATTTGTAGAGAAAATAGCCTTGGAAAATGGAAATAGTGTCTCCCCTTTGGGAAGAAGGCATATTTGTTGGTTTCCCAATATAATAAAGATATCATGTGCCTTTGGGGCAAAAGTCCGTTATCAAACATTGGTATTAAGCTAGAGTGTCTTCTCTTTTAATGTAATCCACTGCATATGCAGGTATCACCTGACTCTTGTGGCATCAACCTGTGTAGATCAGAGGTTAGACAACCAATGAAAGAAATTGATTATACTCAGGTTGTTCCTATTGCTATGGATGATAAACTTGACTCTGATTTAGGAAGTTTTCTTGTTTTTGTTTTTTTTAGTACCAGGAATTGAACTCAGGGGTACTTGACCACCCAGCCACATCCCTATCCCTATTTTGTGTTTTATGTAGAGACAGAGTCTCACTGAGTTGCTTAGTGCCTCACTATTGCTGAGGCTGGCTTTGAACTCGTGATTCTCCTGTATCAGCCTCCCAAAGTGCTGGGATTAGAAGCGTGAGCCACCGCACCCAGCTGATTTAGGAAGTTTGCATCTTCGGCTACCATCCAGGAAATAGTGGCATAATGGGCTGTTAGCTTGCAAATAGGGAAAATCTCAGACATTTCACAGTGCTCGACATTATGTTTCAGGTACTTTGCCATATATATAAAGTAAAATAAACTGTATCTTCACTCTCATGCAGCCTGTTATCTGTCTTGAGGTGCTTTGGTTTGAGGCAAGAATGACAGAGGGAAAATATCAGGAGGAAGGCGTGTATTAAGTGACTAGATTTGTTTTTTCCTATTAGACTGTGTATTTTGCTATTTTTTACAGTCACAATATTTTCATCAGTGTAATGCCATTATTTCTGCATGAAACAACAAAACAGAAACTAAACTAAATCTGAATCATATACCCCTTATAGTTTGCTAAGAGAATATTAATATTAAATTTATCAATTGACCTCATTTAGAAAGTTTAAAATCTTTTAGTAGGTCATCATTTTGGCTGTTTATTTTTGCTTGGTTGGGCTCTTTTTGAGATATTTAAGAATAGCTTATTTCTGTTATACAGTACTATTGATTTTTTCTTTTGGTTTATAGTTCTATGATTTTGATGTATCTCACCTCAGACACATTAATTCTATTATTACCCAAACTTCTAGATGGTAGCTCTTTTAATTCCCATTTTCCTGAGTTACTGGAAAACTTATCTTTGTTCTTATGTTTACCGAGTGTAAATATAATCAAAGTTCCATCACTAATTAGTTCCAGATGATTCCATGGTAGTTATTTTGGGATGAGGGAGGAAAATATTATGTAAAATAAAAAAGAGATGATGTTCTGCTAGGATGTGAGGAGGATAGGGATGGAAAGCTCAGAGGTTACTAGGCCTAATTCTAGTCACATGCCATCTGTTCCCTTAGAGTTTAACCCCTCCTTTCACAAAGTGATTTATTTTAATTAGGACATGAGTCCCTACTCGTATAGCCTGGAGAGGCTCAAGCTAGAGGAGCAAAGTGGTCTTATTCTTGGATCCTGGCTCTGGATGAGCATGCTGTGAGGATAAAGGATAGGAGATCATGATAAACCTATTTAGAAGATAATATTAATTAAGCAGAATAAAGTGAATACTGTTGGTGATGACATTTCGCAGCAGTATTGGTATCTCTAGGGAGCAGGGACAATAATGACATTTTAAATTATAGAAGTAGGAAGGAGCAAGTGTCTCCTCTTCTAAGTACAGACTGATCATTTCAATCTGATATGGGATGATTTTTTCTATAAAGTGTTCGTCTTAATTTAAGCAATAAGATTACTTTGTGCTTTATGAGAAGTACAAAGTGCTAAGCTAAGAATATACACCTACTATGAATCTTTAGACAAATGATTCTCAAACGTTAGGCTATATTGGTATCACAAGGAAGTCTTCGTAAAAACACAAAGCTGAGTCCCACCTCCAAAGTCTCTGGTCTAGACTATTACAATGGGGCTCAATGATTAGCATTTATAATAAATTTCTGGGTAATGCTCATGCTACTGGTGCTGGGGCCCTATGTGGAAGGGAAAACACATTTAAATATAATAGCTAAAAATATCCTAGTAAAAATATCATGATCTTTGTTACAAGAAATATACTAATGTTGGCTTGGTAATCACTGTCTTAATCCACTTAAGAAGTAATTATTAAGAGCACATCATGACCAAGGAATCACTGTGGTAGTGGTTGTGGCAGACAAATTAAAAAGCAGACATGAATCCTATCTACAAAGAGCTTCTAGACTAAATGAAGAGATAAGACATGTAAAAGACCACGACTTCCAATAGAAAGGCTAAATGGGATAATAATAATAAAAAAATTGTGTAGCCAGGCACAGAGGCACACACTTGTAATCCCAGAGGCTCAGGAGGGTGTAAGGAGGATTGCAAGTTTGAGGCCAGCCTCAGCAACTTAGTGAGGCCCTAAGCAACTTGGAGAGATCCTGTTTCAAAATTTAAAAAAAAATAGAGCTGAGGATGTGGCACAGTGGTTAAGCACCTCTGTGTATAGTGCTATGGTGGTTGGGGGACATATTCCTGACAGAGATTAAGAAGATGTGGTAGTACTGGTGAGTAAGATAAGCTTCACAGCCCCACACCTAAGAATTCTTGCTGCTGCATAAAAAGTATTTTGTTTGCACTTACAATTTTTTTTGGTACAAAGGATCAAACCCAAGGGTGTTTAACCACTGAGCCACATCCTCAGCCCATTTTTGTATTTTATTTAGAGACAAGGTCTCACTGAGTTGCTAAGTACCTCACTAATCTGCTGAGGCTGGCTTTGAACTTGTGATCCTCCTGCCTCAGCCTTCTGAGTTGCTGGGAATACAGGCGAGTGCCACCTCATCTGGCTTTGTTTGCACTTATAGGTGCTACTATGCAATTCATTCTACTTAAGTGACAAATATCCAGATATGTTTGCCACATACTGAGAGCTAGAGCTGGACAACTTGGTTAGTCTGATAATATGTGGTAATGGTTTTATTATATTGTGATCCTCTTAAAATTGTCACTATAATAACATGAGATTTCTATTTCAGTTTATTATCAGAGAGTTAATAACGTTGCACACTGTAGGAAAACTAGGAGTGAACACATATTTTGCTAAACTATGCACACAATTTTAGCTTGGTAGTGTTTCTAGCATAATGTCATTAGATTTATATTAGATTAGACCATTGAGAATTTCAGATTATATTTTATAATCTTTAGGTTAGAAAATCATCAGTGTCACTTCCTAAATTTGTTTTCTACACTACAAGCTTTCCAAGCACAAAATAAAGCCACTTCTTTAAGTAGAGAAAAAAGTAACAACAAACGTATTTTAAGGTATTGAACAAAACCTTATTTTGAGTATTAAAAAGGAAACAGAAAATCATTACCATGTGCCTATATGATTTCATACCCTATTCTTTCTTGAGGTAGGAGGAGAGATGAGCAAAGCATAACCCATCCCTTAGGAAATCAAAGGTAGACAGCCTGTCTTTGTCAAACTTCAATCTTATCTCTACATCTTTATAATTGCCACTGGCCTAAGTTCTATCCTGTCTAGACACCTGATTGCTAATTTACAGGCAGTACATTTATTAATCCTATTGTTGTTAAAAATAATTTGTTATTATGTTGACATTATTAAAAATTTCTTATATTACCAAATCCATCTCTAGTTGTATGGTTTCACATTAAACCAACAATAAATTGTATAATTGATGATGAATTAATATAAAACAAAAGGCTAATGTGATAACTGGAAATCATAAAGTATTTATCTGAACTAAGGTAAATACTTAAGGAAAACTCATTAAGTTAATACACACTTTCAAGTGTGTAATCAGTATGAACTACTCAAACATGAAATTTAAACATGTACAATAAATATGTACATATGTGTGTGTTAGATTAGGAAGTGAAATAACCTATTAATTCTATCTATTACTTTGGAGAAATGGAAAAAAATCTGTATATTTGTTTCAATCTTTAAATTCATATGCAGTGGATATTTGCTAATCCAGTGTTTCAAGATATTTCAGAAAACAGTAATAGGAGCCACATGTTCGGTATAGAACTAGACTCTCCTTATGGCATTTCTTGCCTCAGAGTTGCAACAGTGTATTGATTTTGACATGTCAATAAAATTATGCAGAAAGAAATTGGGTTGAAATTGAATTTGCCATGTAAAGTAAAATCCTATGCAACAAAATTAGGTGAAGAGTACAAGTGTCCTTAATATAAGAAGTCCTTTCTATGTGTTGTCACCACCAAAGTCACAGGCTCATATAATCACAGTTATAAAAAATAAGTCTCACTCTTCCCAATTCATACAATAAATGACACCTATTCTGGAAGTTGCATTATTTAAAAGAACTGAAGAGAACACCCTCTGAAACATGAACCTTCACCTGTTATTCATAACTGCTCAAGTTAATCTTCTGATTAAGACACTGTTTCCATGTCCACACACCACATACAAATAAACAGAAGCACAGACATGTTGGTTTCCCATTATTCACAATGCTATGTGAATATATTCATGCAGACAGAATAATACCATGGTCCTTAGCATCATAATCTCATGATCTTGTATGTGGTTTTCTGAACAACATTTTTCATTACATATATTATGGAATTATGTATGAAACACATAAACAGGTATTTTCTCCCTAATGAAAAGTCAGACACATCAGTGAGGCTCCTCATGAGCACCCTGAACTATCTTTGAGAATTTTTAAGAGTTTGAGATTAATTTGGACAGAAAAAGTTGAGTCTTTCTGGTAAGGTATGGAGGAAGCATGAAGAATGACAAAGAATGATAGAGGAACTTAGCCAAAGAGCATTAGGGGGGTATTCACCAAATGGAAGACTCTGGAGAAGAATAGGTGCTGGGAATGGCTCCAAAATAGTAGTTGGAAAGTGACTGAGATGTATTGCTAAACAATTTAGTTTTTAATATTTGTAATGAGTTCGTGTTTTCATCATTAGCTCTAATCAGGCATTGGTTTCCATCTCTTTGTCTCTAATTACATTTGCTTCCTTGATGACTGATGCTAGTGGCATGACTTTAAATATGGATATGCCAAAAATTCCAAATTTCTATTTCCAGCTCACTCTCTCTTCTGAATTTCAGACTTGTACATCCAGTAGCTTGCAAGCATCTCTGCTTAAATGTCTAATCAACATCTCAAATTCAACATGTGTTCCCCATTCAACCTGCAGTCTTCATTATCTCAGCTACACACATCATTCATCTAATTGCTCAAGCCCCAAATCTTAGAATTATGTTTTACACTTCCTCCTTCATTTTAAATTAATCATGAAATCCTGTTGTTTCTACTTTTATATATATACACAATTTAGTTACTTAAATCAATTCCATTGGTAACACTGGTCTGACAGACAACCTTTTACTTAGAGGTAAAATTACTGAATCAGTTGGTATGCATCTTTTTACCATTTGGTAATACCAAACTGTTCTCCAAAATTACATTTTCCTCCACAATGAATAAATGTCTTCCTTCTTTCAAATCCTCATCAATAGCCTTTTAAATTTTGGCCTTTCTGGTAAACATTTAGTGGTATGACACTATGGATCATGTTCTTTGATCACTGGGGTTGAAAATTTTTTAATCTGTTCATTTGCCTTTTGCCTAGTGGTTTTCAATAAATTTTCTGGAATGGTCTCACTTAAGAATGATGAAATAAAAATAAATATCTTGTTTGTATTCTTTTATTTTTAAGTATTTGAAAATATGACAAAACAGATCATGAGCATGTTTATGCTTGCAGACCTTAGATTTATATTGTTATTTAATATCAATGTATGCTTTTCAGTTATTTATTTTTTTCCACATTTTTATTGGTGCATTATAGGTGTACATAATAATGGAATTTGTTGTTACATATTCATATATTCACACAAATTAACAATATAATTTGACCAGTATCAGTCTCCGACACTTCCTCCCTTTCTTCTTGCCTCCCACTGCCTGGTCCCTTTTCTCTACTGATTTCCCTTTGATCTTCATGAGACACCCTACACACTTTCTTTTCATTTTTTTCCCTCTAGGTTTCACATATAAAAGAAAACACAACCTTTGAGCATCTAAGTTTGGTTTATTTCACTTAACATAATATCTCTAGTTCTATCCATTTTCCTGCAAATGATATAATTTCATTTTTCTTTATGGCTAAATAAAATTCCATTGTGTATATATACCACATTTTATCTTTTTATCCTTTGATGGACACATATGCTTGTTCCATAGTTTGGTTATTGGTAAATTGTACTGCTATAAACATGAGTATGCATATATCACTGTAGTATAGTGACTTTAATTCTTTTGGAACAGTATAGCTGGGTTATATGGTGGTTCCATGCCTAGTGTTTTGAGCAACCTCCATACTGATTTCCATAATGGTTGTACTAATTTACAATTCTTCCAAAAGTGTAGAAGTTCTCCTTTTTCTCCAGCATTTGTTATTTTTTGTATTCTTGATGACTGCCAGTCAGACAAGTGTGAGAAGAAATATCAGTATGGTTTTGATTTGCATTTCCCTAATTGCTAATGATGTTGAACATTTTTTTCATATATTTGTTGGCCATTTGTATTTCCTCTATTGAGAAGTATCTGTTTAATTCTTTTGCCCATTTATTAACTGGGCTGATTTTTTTGGTGTAGTTTTTTGAGTTCTCTATATGTTCTATATATTAATCCTCTATCAGATGAGTAGCTAGCAAAGACTTTCTCCCATTTTGTAGGTTGTCTCTTCACATTCCCAATTGTTTTGTTTTGCTGTGCAGAAGCTTTTTAATTTGATACTGTTTCATTTGTTAACTCTTGGCATCATTGCCTAAGCTTTAGAGGGCATATTGAGAGAATTGTTTCCTGTGCCTAAAAGCTGGAGTGTTGGCTTTGATTTCTTCTATGAGTTGCATAGTTTCTGTTCTAATTCTAAGGTTTTTGATCCATTTTGAGTTGATTTGTGTGTAGGCTGAGAGATAAGGGTTTGGTTTCATTCTTTTTCATACAGATAATCAGTTTTCCCAGCATCATTTGTTAAAAAAGCTGTCTTTTCTTCAATGTATGTTTTTGGCACCTTTGTCAAGGATCAGATGACTGTATCTGTGTGAGTGTGTCTCTGTATCTTCCATTCCATACCATGGTCTATGTGTATATTTTTACACCAGTACCATGCAGTTTTTGTTACTATAGCTCTGTAGGATAATTTGAAGTCAGGTATTGCAATGCCTCCAGCATTGCTTTTTTGGCTTAAAATTGCTTTGACTATTCTGGGTCTTTTATTCTTCCATATAAATTTTAGGACTATATTTTCTAGTTCTGTGAAGAATGTCATCGATATTTTGATGGGGATTACGCTGAATCTGTATATTGCTTTTGGTAGTGTGGCAGATTTAACAATATTAAATTCACGTATCCGTAAACATGGGAGGTCTTTCCGTCTTCTGAGGTTTTCTTCAATTTCTTTCTTCAGTGTTCAATAGTTTCAATTGTGAAGGTCTTTTTCCTTCTTAGTTAGACTTATTCCTAGGGTTTTTTGTTTTTGTTTTTTTGTTTGTTTGTTTGTTTGAGGCCATTGTGAGTGGAATTGTTTTGCTGATTTCTTTATCAGCAGCAGATTCATTGTTGGTATATAGGAAAGCTATTAATTTTTTTGTATGTTGATTTTGTATCCTGCTGCTTTGCTGAATTTATTAGCTCTAGCATTATTTAGGAAGAGTTTTTTGTATCTTCTAAGTATAGGATCATATCATCTGCAAACAGTGATAATTTAACTTCTTCCTTTCCTGTTTTTATCCCTTTTATTTCCTTCTCTTGCCTAATTGCTCTAACTAAAATTTCTAGTACTATATTAATAGGAGTAGTGAGAGTGGAAATCCTTGTCCTGTTTCATATTTTAAAGGAAGTGCTTTCACTTTTTCCTCATTTACTATGAGGTATGAGGTTGGCCTTGGATTTTTTTATATATAGCCTTTTTGATGTTGAGGTAGGCTCCTTCTATTTCTAGTTTTTAAAAAAATTTTTTTAATCATGGATGAGCACTGAATTTTGTCACAGGCCTGCTTTGTAGCTATTGAGATGATTAAGTCATTTTTGTCCTTAATTCTATTTATGGGCTTGCACTTATTTATATTCCACATATTTTTATACAGCATTTCATGGCAATTGGTTGATTTTATAGCTTCCCAATTAAATTACAACAGAAGTTTTCTTTATCTGTTTATATCATCAAACAGATACTTACAGTAGTTCATTTCAGTTTTTCAATTCCCTCTCCAACTGTAGTATAGAAAAAATGTCAACAAGCCAATAGTGTCTGCTAAATTGTATAGAAACTATAATTAAGGGGGATTATCAATGAATGAAGAAATCACTAAACTTTGAGAACTTCATTACCATTAAAACATATAGTATTTCACTAACCCATTTTTAACAACACTTTTTGTTACTAAAAACTCTATTAATTAAAACTGATCTACTTTTTTATCCCTTTAATATTCACTTGGAAGCAAGAAATCCATTATGTTCAATTCTATTGATGAGCTCGCACTTATTTATATTCTACATATTCCACATATACAGGTACATGTATGTGTACATATATGTTTTACAAAAATTGAACATAATGGAAATATATATGTGTGTGTGTGTATGTATAGATAGATAGATATAGTGTCAAACCCAGTGCACTGGGCCTGAGGATAAACATCATGGCATCATGGCAGAAGGCAACAAGGACAGAGAGAGAGGAAGCAAGAAAAAAGAAGGGCCCAGACAGAATATAATTCTTATAGGACTCATCCCCAGTGACTACTTCCTTACTCTAATTCTCAACTCCGACCTACTTCCTCTAATTCTCAACTCCCATTATTCCATTTGGCTCTCAAGGTATTAATCCACTGATGAAGTCAGAGACCTTCATGATCCAATCTCTTCCCCAAGGTTCTACCTCTGAACACATGAGACTTTGGAGGATATTTCAGATCCAAACCATAACAGGTAGTGATTATTATTCTAAACCTATGGAGAATGGCTTAATTTTTTTCTTCATAAAAGACAGAACTAATCCACAGAGAAGTTATGGATTTAAGTTATAGTTTTCAGGTTGTTGCTTAATTCTTTCTTTTCCACAAGTGTGGAGTAATGCTACTACTCCTTTCTATTTATAATCATTATGTTTCTGAAGACATTTAAAAGATCTTTGATAAACATTTAAGCCTCTCTGAGTTCACCAAGATAGTTAAAACTCTTTGACCAGACATAGGAATGATTACTTCAAGTGATACTTTATATAAACAAATGTATATATGTGAAATCTTATTGGTCAAAAATATTATGCATGAAAATATTTTGACATGTATACAATTAATGAAAATTAGTGATATTTTCTCCTTACCTCCTTAGAAATGTGATATTATATGTATTTAAGGGTATAAATATGGAAACCAATATATAATATGGTTTTTGTTTTGTTCTCTGGATTTGAGAATAAGAGAACTATAGGTGACAGACACCAAACTTGACTATCTGTCATGAGTGGCTTTATAAAACTTATTTAACATCTTTGAATTGCAATGTCTTTGTGAACCTGTGCCAATAATGACAGTCATCCTGAGAAGAAAAGAAATATTACACATATACATACACATTTGCCAATGAAATTTTTTTAAACTATGGGCTGGTGCTGTGATTGTAGCTCAGTGGTAGAGTGCTTGCCTAGCATATGTGAGACATGGAATTTGATCCTCAGCACTCCATAAAAATAAATAAAATAAAGGTATAAAGAAGATTTAAATTATGGTTTAAAAAAACTATTGGGCTAATTTTGCATTTGTTTTTAGTGAATTTCTGTTGTATATAATACATACCATAAACGTGTTATTTCAGAAGTTTAGCAATAATGCTATTATCAGATAATCTAACATGTATTCTATTTATTCATTTTTGAATGGAAAAAGTCATAATATTGAAGGTGCTTTTTAAGGTCTTACTAACTATAAAATGTCTTGATCTACTCTAATTCATACTGGGATATCTTGCTTATTAATTTTATATGAAAAAATAAATATGCATTTGATACAATTTAAAGCATACAAAAATGCAAAGGAAACATCTCTCCTGATCCACCTGGAAGTATAGACCTTTCCCTTAGCATCTACCATGTTAGCATACATTCATATCCATTCACCCATAATACTAACTAAATAGAATATCACTTAGTCTTCTCACTGTTAACCATTTAGGATGCTTGTATTTTCACTATCAGAAGCAATCCACAATGAATTTACTTATGGCTAATGAAAATTTTCCAAAACTAGAATTACAAGGTGAAAGAGTATACACAGTTTTCAGAGTTTTAGATTAATTTTCCTTGGGGAGATCTTTGATGAACTTTAATTAACGACCAAGAGTTGGTAGCAGAGACTGGAGCTGTAGCTCAGGGGTAGAGTGCCTGCCTAGCACTTGAGAAGCACTGGGTTCAATCCTTAGTACCGCACAAAAATAAACAAATAAAGGCAGGCTGTCTACAACTACAAAGCAAACAAACAAACAAATAAATAAAATAAAAAGTTGAGAGCAGCTACCTACTTTCCTGAATTCTTGCTTCCACTTCCACTGGATTTTACTATTAAAGGCATCTGTCGAAATTTAGAATATGAAATGTATAATTTTATTTTAATAGCATGATTACTAGAAGAAATTTTAAAATGGCAAGGTATGTTGCCTATGAATTACAAAGTAGCAAAAGCAACTATAATAAGTAGAGTCTGCAGTCCCCACCACAGTGTCAGGAGAGTTAATACCAGGGGAAAGAAAAGTAAAGAGAGAACTTTCTCTGCAAATGATACTTGGAACTAGGAAGAGCAGGACTCAGTAAGGCAACTAAACAAACATACTTTAGTCAGAGAGCTTGAGTTTATCAGTTTTAAGACACAATAGCTGTGAAATCATGGACAAATTGTGTAATTGTTCCAAAATTTTGTTTAATCCTCTGTAAAATATTACAAACTTACTCCAATTACTTTAATATATGTGGATATTTTCTATAATTACTTGATTTAGTATTAATTAAATTTATTAAATTTTTGTCTACAGAGATTAAAGAGGAGGTCATATTATTGCCTATTTTATAGAATTTTTGTGAATATTTAACATATTAGAAGTCAGGATCTTAACATGATGCTTGGTATATACTATGAGCTCAATAAAAGTTTATAATTATCAATCATTGTTTTGTTTTGATAACTTCTTATGTGACTTTGGTAGTATATTTAAACAAAAATATGTTTATAATTTGGACCCTGCAAAATTATTTCATTATTTTATATAAATCCTAAGTATTTAAGCTTCTAAGAGATTCTTTAGAGTACTTGATAAGTCAAATACTTTATAAAGTCTTTTTTTTTTTTGGTACTGGAGAGTGAACTCAGGGGTACTCAACCACTGAGCCACATCTCCAGCACTATTTTGTGTTTTATGTAGAGACAGGGTCTCACTGAGTTGCTTAGCACCTCGCTGTTGCTGAGGCTGGCTTTGAACTCGCAGTTCTCCTGTCTCAGCCTCCCTAAGTGCTGGGATTATAGGCTTGCACCACCGCGCCTGGCTATAAAGTCATTTCTTGAAGCTAGTATATAACAAATCATATTTTAATACGTTAAAGTGGGAGGCAAAAGGTGAACAATATGGTAGGGGTTGTCTTGTCCCTATTTTTTTCTTATAGACCAAAGGATGGCATACAATCCTCAAGATTCCCTCTTCTTATCTATTCCTTCTCTTCCATACACTTCCATCATCTTTGTGATCCTTTCAGTCCACTACTCTAATCTAGCCTTCTCAGTGAAAATTTCCCTCACAAAATACACTGATTCGCCCATGCTGAAAATTATGTTGCAGTCGTTATCTGGGCTACACAGGTTTATGTGTGATATTGTATTATCCTAATTGCTAATTGGAGCCTGTTTTATAAACTCCTCCACAAAGCTATTTATTCATGCTTCCTTGCATACCACACAGTGCCTAATAAATTCCTAATATTCAATAAACATACCACATAGTTGTTTCATTATAATTAAAAAATGATCACACTCACATATGTCACTTATGATTATGATGCATCTTTGATGTTAAGGTGAATCTTTCACAGAAAATGTTTCTATAACAGGGAGTTTGATCTTGACGAAGGATGCAGACTGGATGGCAAATTACTATACAAGGTTATTATGCAGCAGCTTTTTGTCTTTGCTGACAATTAGTTTATTATTAGAGTAAACTATAGTTTATATAGTTTAACTACAGTTATAACCTGAATAAAGTTTATTTTGTGTATAAATATAAAAAATATCTTTGCTTTATTTTTGAATGTTTTAAAAAATAGAAAAGCATATAAGCACCTGTTTCAAATTTTTTTAAACAATCAAGTCTGATTCTCATTTTTCTCCAAAAAAAGCTATTTTCCTCATTGCTAGAAGTCGAACCCAGCTCCAACACAGGTTAAGCACAAATTATACCATTGAGCTACATCCCCAACCCCTCAGTTTTTTTCTTCCAAAGTTTTATGCAATATTTTAATTTGATATTATAAGGATATTCTTTAAAAATCTATTCCTCTGTAAATGATAATTAAAAGTATTGAGGAATATTACTATTCATTAGTAGAGGAAATATTCATAAGTATAAATTAATTATATGTCACTATTCAGAAAATACAGCTGTTCCCAACTGGTTTTCTCTTTGACAGGTGTTTTAGTAACTACGGTCGATTTTTCACTTGTAAAATCTATATGAAATGTAAAAACCCAAAAAGGAAAAAAAAGATTTTCAAAAATTGTTTTAACCAAAGAATACAATATGAAAAGAAATACCACTTTTTAAAAAATCTCACATCTGTGAAAAATAAAATATTGTAAGAAATATTATTAAATTTTAAAACAGCATTTGTAACTGAAATTCCTCATGTATTTCTAATAGGAGTTTATAATTTTTCAGTTTTCAAGTAAACTGAAAAATTACCTCAGAGGTCATATTCCAGCATTTCTAAATTCCTCACTTAGTATAGTTACTACAAAACAATACACAGAAGATGAACTTCAGTAAAGTTTAATATGCTCAGAAACACATGTCCACAAATATCTGTTACAGCAGTGCTGCCCAACATCATGTCCTGAGACCATGCTAGATGAGCTGGTCACTGGCCACAGGTGGCTAGTGAGCCCTCAAAACATAGCTAGCCTGGAAGCGTGGATTTCACTTTCTTCTAATTAGTTGCATGTGGCTAGTGCTGTCTTAGAGAAAAGGAGTTCTTGGATTCCTGGAAGGTAACAGATTGTACAATCAATAGGGCTTAACTAAAGTAAGCAATAACAACAATATATATTTTTTTCATATCATGTGTAAAATAAGATATATGACAGAAATAACTCAAAGGATGGGATGAACTAATTAGAGTTGTTGGAGAGCTCTTGTGCTACAAAAATATTATCTTTTAATAAAGGTAAGTCTTTTAATAAAATATGGTCTTTCAACAAATATTGCTAAAACTATGAGATGTCCATAGACTCTAAAGTTAATCCTGATGTACACTTCATACTTTACATAAATTATCTTAAAAGGAATCATATTC
>CM053403.1:135998858-136050005 GCA_028644305.1 Xerus rutilus
GGTACTGGGGATTGAACTCAGGGGCACTCGACCACTGAGCCACATCCCCAGCCCTATTTTGTGTTTTATGTAGAGACAGGGTCTCACTGAGTTGCTTAGTGCCTCGCCGTTGCTGAGGCTGGCTTTGAACTCGCGATTCTCCTGTCTCAGCCTCCCTAAGTGCTGGGATTACAAGCGTGAGCCACCGCGCCCGGCTCATATTCTTAAGTATAAATTTAAAGCTATAAAACTCTAAGAATCTATATGAGAAAATATCTTTTGTTCCTGTGTTAGACAAAGGATTTGGGGATATGATACAAGACACATAGCCCAGAAAAGGAAAAAAATGAAGATAAATTAGACTTGATCAAAATAAAAATACTTCACTATTCAAAACAATTTTGAAAAGACTCAAGAAAAGATCCACATAGAAAAGCATATACTGGGGTTAAAGAAATGAAAATGGAATGGTGGGGCATTCCAAGATGGCAGCAGCAGGACTTCATTTTACCCAGAATTGTGGACTGAGAAATCAAATGATGTTACCAGAGCCCAGTAAGAGCTAAAACCCTGGAAGAGGGGCTGCCCATGGGTGGCATAATTTGGTGAGGAAAGTAGCCACTGGCAAAACCACAGGGAATCAGGAAATTAACCTGAAGTTAACCCAGAAAATAAATTATCTGCCACTAACCACTCAGCTCAACTGTCTGCCTAGTTCATAGAAACAGGCTTCCAGGACATAACAGTAAGTGAAAAGATGGACAGCATGTCAACTGGAGGAAACACCCCTCGAGTTCCACTCTACCACTCAGTTTTGATTTCTGTCCTTCACTTAATTAAAAAAAAAATGTACCCCCAACAAAGACGAAGTACAAACTCTTGGTAATAGTGACTATTTATAATTTTTCAAGGTAATATTAATTCAGTCACAATACTGTTTGAATCGTAGACTGTCCAGGTCAAGTATTTCACTCTTCTTCAGAGTTTGTTTACCCTCATGAGGGACCCAAACTCCCTCTAGAGAAGATATAAGGGAACATTCACAATGCGTACTTATTGCCATATCATAGTTTTCAAACTACCCAGACCTCTGTCTCAGTTAATGTGTTGCAGGTCTCAACTTTGACTTAAGTCTAGGACAAGGTTAAGGGGCTATGAAAGCACAATAATAAATTGGCTTAGATTGATCCCTACACACATAAGTGCTTTACCTCATATTTCATTCAGAATTCTTGGTGGATATTCCTGTACTGGTAGTTTTTGTCCAGTCAAATGTCATGATTCCTCTTCCTTGGTATAAGATCCTTACACTGGTTCCCACCATTCTTCCTCAGTTCTTGTCCAATGAAATTAGCAAAGTTATGCAGTTACCTCAGTGTGTGATTTCTTTTTGGGGGAAGGGACTTTTCATTTTCTTCTCTAGTAATCCCCAGATTTACCTCTCATGATGAGCATGGAGGCAATGAAGGATTAAGATAGATTCTGAGAAAAATGAACATACTATTTTACCCAAAGTGAAAAAAATTGACACATTTCTTTTTAAGGAAGTTTGGTTCCTTGAGATAAAAGAGAGAAACTGCTTTCATTGACAATGGCAATTAAGAAAGATATTTGAATCCAAATCTCAGCTTGTTTTGCCCAATCTCATGATTCTATTTCCCACCAAGCTTTTGGAAAATTGTTCAAGTCATTAACTGCCACTCTGCACTCCCTATATGGGACTTGACACTCAGCCATGTCTTCCCTATGATACCCTGATTTTAAAACTGTTAAGATTTTACAGTTCTCCACCTATTCCTTGAGTAAGGTCATTCAATGTTTTAAGCATATATTTATCTTTGTGTAAACTCTCAAGAATAGTCAGAAGCAGTTTTGCCCCATTCCATAACCTGTGTAATCACCATTTTTGCCATATCCACCAAATGCCAAATATAGTTGATTACTCAGTGTTCTTTGCTCAATTAGGAATTCATTTCACATCATTCTAGTGAGAAATTAAAAATTGGGATGCAACTTCATCAAAGATTAGTGTTTCACCATCAATGAGCTTATACATTTTCTCATAAATATGAAAGCCAATCAACCCAAGAAGCCCACTCATGACACCAGTTATTGCATCAGTTTGGGTTGTAGCAAAAAAAACAGATGGAATACTCAAAATGATTTTGCCAAAAAATAATTTAAAGTAAGCAGATTTAAGTGAACCAAAGAGAGATGGTGAGGCATGCTGTGAGTAATTATCATGGTATTTCTAGAGAGAATAGCAGAGAAACTGCAATGCAGTTGAAGAGAGAACAATTGGAGAACCACTCAACATGAGCTATAGCGAAAGAGGAAATCTACTACTGTTGGAAATGTAATATAACAGAAAAGACTAAATACCATGACTCCATTCACCTCCTACCTCCAGTACTTTGCCTCTCATTTAGCAAAGCCAGCCAAAGCCAGAAGACCTGGCATTAATGTTGATGCAGACTATGGTAATCAACCTCAGGATATAGTGCAGAACAGAGAGGAACAGAAAATAGGGAGAGGTCAACAGGCAAAAATGAACATGAATACTTTCAAAGAATCACAGGCAATTTCTGAAGGACCAACACTTAACTTCTTTTGTGATTACAGATTTCAAAAGGTAACATTTTAAGGAATGATCTTAGTAAATTGGTATTATAAGATAAGCTAAATGCCAAACAAAATAACCTCATCCTTTTATATAAAATTATTTTAATTTGAAAAGCACTATATCACATTCTGTGATGAGTCCAATGAATTATTATGGCAAGCAAAAGCAACTGTAAAATGAATAATATTGAATTTAGCAGGAAATAATATCAATGATAAAATTGTTCGTAGATAATTATAAACACAAGTATTGTAATATCATAATTGTTCTTGCTAATATATTAGTGTGAATGTAGTGGTATCTAATTGTAGTCTAATGTAAATTTCCCAGATTACTAATTATATTGAGGGTTTTTATATGCTTATTTATCAATGATATATCTTGTTTGATGACAGATGCATGGAAAAATTATTTCAATTTTCTATTGGGTTGTTTTCTCATTGAGTGATAAGAGCTCATTTTAAATTTTATAATATGTAACTGTCTAAGTAGACAGGTAAGTAGATAAGATATTTAAGTATACATATATGTCATATATATGTAATATTTTCTCCCACTCTATCTTATCCTTTTAATTTTTAAAAAAATTTATTTGAATTAAATGTATCAAATATTTTCTCCTATGATTCTTGACTTTCTCCTACCAAAAAGTATTTTCTTAATCCAAGGTTGCAAAGGTTTTTTTCTGTGTTTCCTTTCAGAGGTTTTATAGTCTAGCTTTATATATATATTTTTTTGTTATAATTTGAGTGAAACTTGGCAATTGTATGAAGAGTCAATGTTCATTTATTTCCAAATATATACATAGTTATTGTAGCACTATTTGTTGAAAAGAATATAATTATTTTTCATGAATTAACCTGGCACATTTGTAGAACTGATTGACCACATATGTGTGGGAATTAGTGAAAACTCCCTATTTATTTCAATTGATCCATTTGCCTGCCATATACCAATACAGTTTTGATTACTATAGCTTTATAATAAATTTCAAATTCTGATGATATAAGCTCCTCAATTTTGCACCTTTTAAAATATTTTTCTACTACTCTGGGTTCTTTATATTTCCATACAAATTTTATAATTAGCTTATTAATTTTTATATAAAGGCTATTGGGATTTTGATTGTTATTACTTTAAATCTATAAATAAATTCAGGGAGAATTAACATAATTATATCAATATTCTAACAACTCAGCATAATATGTTTCTCCACTTAGTTGTCTATATTTTTCCCAAAAAATGTTTTGCATTTTTTGATACTTAGACCTCACATATACTTTAATTTATCCTTAATATTCTTAATTTTGGATGCTATGATAGATGATATTTTCAACAATAACATTTTACTATTGTTTGTCATCAGTATAAATATAATTAACTTTGTACATTGACTTTCATTTCTGTAATTTGTCTTAATTTATTTAGTTTTAGTTGTGTTTTATAAGATTCCTTATGCTGTTCTATGGACCTGACCATGTCTTCTAAAAGTAGACGATTGATTCTATTGTTTCTGTTTTTCTATTTTAAATTTAGCATGTTTTTTTGCTTCCTTTCTTGCCTTTTGGCTAGAACCTCCAATTCAACATTGACTGGAAATGATGAAAGAGAACATCCTTGTCCTATTCCTGGCCTTGAGGAGTTTGCTTATTCATCAGTAAACATGATGATAGCTAAAGGTTTTCATAAATAGCTTTGATCAAGTTGAAGGAATGCTTGCCTTTTTCTGCCACATTTTCTATAATTTTAATGTAAACAGGTGCTAAATATTATCAAATGATTTCTCTGTTGAATGAATAATGTTTTGTTTTTTTCTTTTAGTATTTACCATAGAACAATGCTTTAATTTTTAATTATTAAAGCAACTTTGCTTACCAGGAATAATCCCCATTTATCAAGACCTATTAATAATCTAAAATATTACCAAATATAGTTTATTGAAATTGTGCTAAAGATTATGGCATTTATATTCATGAGGGATATTGATATGTAATTCTATTTCCCCCACTTTGGGATGTTTTTGTATAGGAGTAATAGTGACCTTAAAAAATAAATTTAGAAAATGTGCCCTCTTTTCTCAAGAAATGTGTGTCAGATTGGTAGTTATTACAAACTTAAATACTAGTAGAATTTCTTGGTGTTGGTTTGTGAACTCAGGGCTTTCTTTGTTGGATAGTTTTAAATGGTGAATTACATTTCTTTAGTAGAAATAGGGTTATTCATATTTTCAATTCTTGAGTCTGTTTTCTTAATTTATATTTTTCAAGATAATAATTTGTCAGTTTTAACCATAAAATCATTTATGATATTTTCTTATTATTATCCTTTTGTTGTTCATTTAATATGTATTGTCTCTTCTTTTATCCTTGTGATTAATAAATTAGAGCCTTTTTCTTTTGATTACTCTAACTAGAGATTAATTTTATTTAACTATTCAAAGAACCAGCTTTCAGTTTTACAATTTTCTTTTTTGTTTTTTTCCTAGGTTATCAATAGCCTCTATTCTGTTGTTAGTTTATGTTTTTCTTACTTTTCACCCATGTGTTCTCCTTTTATTTAAACTTCTTAAAGTAGAAAAGTAGGTCTTTGATTTTAGACTATTGTTTCATAAATATATATGAAGCATATATATATAGTAAAATATGTATATAGTTAAATAAATATATACATATATATTGTTAAAGCTATGTTTCTCCTTGAGCATTGATATAAGTGCAATCCCCAATTTTTTATATGCTGTGCTTTCATTTGTATTCATTTCACAATGCATTCTATTTGCCATTGAGGCTTCTTCTCTGGCTCATGGACTTTATTGAAATATATTAATTGGTGTCCAATATTTGGCATTTATTCAGATTACATCATTGTTGATTTATAATTTTATTTCACTGTGATTAGAAAATACATAATTATTTTAGCTCTCTAAAATTTATTGAATATTTTTGTGTTCATTTCATCATATATTTTGGGGATTTTTTATGTTTATTTGAAAACATTGATATTTTTCAGTTCTTGAATGAAGTTGGTTGTCAGTGTTGTTTTGGAATATGCTCATTGCAACTCCATGTTGATTTCCATGCATCCTCACCAGCATTTATTATTATTTGTATTTGTGATGATTGCCATTCTAACTGGAGTGAGATGAAATTTCAGTTTAGTTTTGATTTGCATTTCTCTGCACAATTTTTCATATATTTCTTAGCCTGTGTTTCTTTTGAGAAATGTTCCACTTAGTTCATTTGCCCATTTTTAATTGGATTTTTGGTGGGATTTTTTTCGATGATAAGTTTTTTGAGTTTTTAATATATTCTGGATATTAATCCTCTGTCAAAAGGTTAGCTGGCAAAGATTTTTTCCCGTTCCTCAGGCTCTCTCTTCATGGTTATTTCCTTTGCTGTGCAGAAGTTGATGCTATTCCATTTTTTCATTCTTGTATTTCTTGAGTTTTAGGACTCCTACTATGAAAGTTGTTGCTTAGACTTATTTGTTAGAATTTTGTGCTATGTTTGTTAATAGCTGCAAAATTTCTAGTCTGATTCCAAGGTCTTTGATCCACATTGAATTGATGTTAATGCAGGATGAGGATCTAATTTCATTCTTCCACATGTGAATATTCAGTTTTCCTAGCATCATTTATTTAAAAGGCTGTCTTTTCTCCAAGGTATGCTTTTGGTGCCTTTGTCAAGTATCATCAGCTCACTGTGTTGGTGTGAGTTTGTCTCTGTTTTCTATTTCACTTCTATGTGTATGTTTTTATGCTGGTACCATGCAGTTTATGTTACCATAGCTCTGTGGTATAATTTGAAATCCTGTGTTGTGATGCCTCCAGGATTGCTTTGTCTTGTCTTGATCTTTTATTCTTCAATATTCATTCTACGACTGTTTTTTCTAGTTCTGTGAAGAATGTTACTGTATTTTGGTGGGGATTACATTGCCTTTGTAGATCACTTTTGATGATATGCCCATTTTAATAATATTTATTCTATTGAAGAACATGAGAGGTCTTTCCATTTTCTAATATCTTCTTCAATACCATTCTTCTGTGATCTATAATTTTCATTGTAGAGGTCCTTCACTTCGTTGGTTAGAATCATTCCTAGTATTTTTGTTTGTTTGTGTTTTTTATATTTTTTGCCTTTTAACTAGAACTCACTAGAGTGTTTAGACCATTTATATTTAATGTGTAAGTAGCCATAGTTTTAGGTTACCATGTATCATACTGCTGTACTTTTTATTTGTCCTGTTTGTTTTCTTCCTTTCCCTCTCTTTTCTGTGCCTTATTTTGAATTGTTATTTTTAGAATTCTATTTTATTACCATCTTTGGCTTATTAGTGGCACCTATTTCTTTTTATAGTGCTTTACAGTGTTTAAATATTCCATATTTCACTGATCGCCATCTACCATAGTGCCATTTTACATAGATGTCATGTATCTGTATCTGTACTTTACATGAGACTGGGTCCTTGCCTCACCCTTTGTACTTTCAGCCTGCCTGAAGAACTTCCTTCAACACATCTTTAGACATTATTCTCTTATGAATGCTATCTAGCAGCCAAGAGTTGTCTTTATTTGAAAGTAATTTAAAAGATAAATTGTGTATTAATCTCCTTTTCTTGTTTAAAAGCAAAAGTAGATAATTTACAGTAGCATTGCAGTCATGTTAAGATTTCTGTTCTGAAATGAAAGGTTTTGTATGATAATTTTAATATGGTCTAAATATCCCTCAGGTTTTTTGTGTTTCTTCATTTGCTAAATGTGGCTATTTTTATAAAAAAATTATTCTTAAGTAATTGAAGCCTCTTTTAACCACAGAGGAAAAACCATCAGGTAACTTTAAAATTCAAAACATAGATTTGAGTTTTATTAAGTTATTATATGGAGGCTTTCACCTTATATTAGTAAACATTCTATTAGGTAGTTATTCTTCTATGAAGGAAAATATGTCAAACTTAAAATTATGTAAAATGCTCATAATGGAATCATAATTCAGATTGTATTTTATATTCAAACTGACTACAGATAGTTGTCTATTATGCAAGTGTTCTTTGTTCTTCAATAGAAACTTCACAGAGAGTAAAAACATTGTGAAATTCTATCCAACTCAGCAGATATTCTAGATCAAACAGCAAACAACTCAACTCATTCATTTTAAGTATCTTAAAATTCTTCAGATTCTCATTCTCTCTCTCTCTCTCTCTCTCTCTCTCTCTTTCTTTCTTATGTATTTATATATTTATGTTCACTAAAGATGATATTTAATGTGCCACCCAATGTCTGCAGAGATTTTAGGGTAGTAAATTCAATTCATTTCTAATATATAGATATTCCTCTTGATTACTTGGCATCCATGGTAGCTGCCATCTGTGATGATTTTCAGGAAATAATCTCTTGCATAATACTTATCCTTCAGTTTCATAAATCATAATCTGGCATAATAATAAATTACTTAGACCCTCTGTGTTTGAATTACTTTCAACCATTTAAAAGTTAATTTTTAGGATCTTTTTTATGTTAGCACTCTTGATTCCACATCCTTGGGGAAATGATCAAATAGTAGATAGGAATTTCTGATAAGTATACTCATTTTGTCTACTTACATGAAAGCAAAGAGTTATGATAGAGTGCATTGATTTGAGTATTAGTTACTACAAGAATGTTCTAACATCCACTGACAGCTTGGATTTTGGCATGTACTTCAGGGACAGCCTAACCAAGGAAGAAATCAATCTGATTACCGCTTCACACAGTTAATACTTATTTTTTCTGCATTGTATCAACCATTGTATCTCAGTTACCATGTTGCTATTAAGGTATTTGGTGTCAGGTAGTTAAATTTAATGTTTTTTTGTTTTTGTTTTTGTTTTTTTTGTACCAGGGCTTGAACTCAGGGGCACTCGACCACTGAGCCACATCCCCAGCCCTTTTTTTTGTTTTATGTAGAGACAGGGTCTCACCGAATTGCTTAGTGCCTCACCATTGCTGAGACTGGCTTTGAACTCGAGATTCTCCTGTCTCAGCCTCCCAAAGTGCTGAGATTACAAGCGTGAGCCACTGCACCCGGCTTAAATTTAATCTTTTTAAAAAATAAGTTTATATATATGTGTGTGTGTGTGTGTGTGTAATTTTTTTTAAGGGGAAAGAGGTCAAAGGAGAATAAGGATAGAGTGATATTAAATGTCTCATCATGGGCTGGAGGTTTTAGCTCAATGGAATAACAGTTGCCTATCATGCACAAGGCCCTGAGTTCTGTCCCTAGTGACACACACACCAGTCTCATCACCAACACCCCTGTCCACTTTCCCTCACCCCCACACTCTGCCCACCAGCACCCCAAGAAAGAATACTTTAAATGTAAGACAGTCATTCTAGGACAGATGTCTGAGAGGTAGGTCATATTTTATTTATTTAAAACAATTCAAAACATATTCAATAACTTTTTTCCTTTCTTAAAAATGTTATTGGTTTCTTTTAGTTATACATGACAATAGAATTCATTTTGATATAATTGTACAAGCATGGAATATCTTATTCTAGTTAGTACCCCGTTCTTGTGGATATACACAATGGTGGGATTCACTAGGGTGTATTTATATAAGAACATAGGGAAATTATTTTGGATCCACTCCCCCTTCTCTTTACTTCATTCCCTTTTTACTAATCTACAGGTATCTATTCTTTCCCACTCCCTGCATCCTTATTATGGGTTATAAATATTAGAGCTTCCACATATTAGAGAAAACATTCAATCTTTGGTTTTGGGGGATTGGCTTCTTTCACTTAGCATGATAGTCTCCTGATCCATCCATTTACTGACAAAGTCACAATTTCATTCTTCATTATGGCAGAGTAATATTCCATTGTGTATATATACTACATTTTTTTTCCATCCCTCTGTTGAAGGGAACCTTGGTTAGCTTAGCTATTATGTATTGAGCTGACATAAACATCGATGTGGCTGCATCACTATAGTATGATGATTTTAAATCTTTCGGATATAAACTGGGGAGTAGGATAGTTGGGTTAGATGGTGGTTTTGTTCCTAGTTTATTGAGGAATCTCCATAATGCTTTCCAGAGTGGTTATACCAATTTCCAGTCCCACCAACAGTGTTTAAGTGTACCTTTTCCCTCACATCCTTGCCAACATTTATTGTTACCTGTATTCTTCATAATTGCCATTCTGACTGGAGTGAGATGAAATTCCAGTGTAGTTTTAATTTGCATTTCACTAATTGATATGAATGTTAAGCATTTTGTTCATACTTGTTGACCATTCATATTTCTTATTCTGTGAGTTATCTGTTCAGTTCCTTTGCCCATTTATTGATTGGGTTATTTGTTTTATTGCTGGTAAGTTTTTTAAGTTCTCTATATATCCTGGAAATTAATGCCCTATGTGAGGTGCAGGTGACAAAGATTTTCTCCCATTCTGTAAGGTCTCTTTTCACATTTTTTGATTATTTCCTTTGCTATAAAGAAGATTTTTAGTTTGATGACATCCTGTTTATTGATTTTTGATTTTACTTCTTGTGCTTTAGGAGTCTTGTTGAGGAAGTCAGTTTCTGAATCAATATGTTGGAGTGTTGGGCCTACATTTTCTTCTGGTATGTGCAGGGCTTCTGTTGTAATTTCTAGGTCTTTGATCTACTTTGAGTTGTTCTATGAAGAGTGAGAGTAGGGGTTCAATTCAATCTGCTACATATGGATTTCCAGTTTTCCTAGCACTATTTATTGAAGAGGCTATCTTTTTTTCTAATATATGTTTTTGGCACCTTTATCAAGTATGAATTAACTATATTTTTATGGATTTATCTTTGTGTCTTCTATTCTGTTC
This sequence comes from Xerus rutilus, assembly GCA_028644305.1. Lineage (NCBI taxonomy): Eukaryota > Metazoa > Chordata > Mammalia > Rodentia > Sciuridae > Xerus > Xerus rutilus. The sequence goes on from CM053403.1 coordinate 136,009,295, forward strand.
CATTGGTTTTCTTGCCTGTTTTAGTGCTAATAGCATGCTTTTTTATTCTTTATTTCTTTTTCTTTTTCTTTTTTTTTTACTATAGCTCTTTAGTATAATTTAAAGTCTGGTATTGTGATGCCTCCTGCTTCACTTTTCTTGGAAAGGATTGCTTTGTCTATTCTGGGCCTCTTATTTTTCCAGATGAATTTCATGACTGCTATTTTTATTTATATGAAGAACACCATTGAAATTTTGATGAGAATTGCACTGAAAAAATTAATCTCATGTGAGTCTTTGACTATACGTGAAACTTTGGTCAAGTCATATAACTTTCGGAGCCTCAGTTCTTATTCCTGTTAAATGGAGATAATATTCCTGCCTGTGAAGATTATAGTGAGGACCAAATTAAGAAATATATATGTTGGATGCCTAATATTATTTCCCAGAGAGTATATGGCTTAATATAGCCATTACCGTTGTCATTATGGTTTGCATGATATAATACAAATTTATAATAATGACACCAAGTTACTATAATCCTCTTATTATGAAAGCTTACATTGTCTAATCTAGAGTCTTGGTGTAAATACATTGCTTTACTGTGTGTTAGAGCATTCCTTTCTTATGTAGAGCTTCAAAGAACAACTATTATTTTTTAATAACTGATCTTCAATATTCTTTTAAATATAACTCCTGTTTTATGGATGAAACATTTATTAGGTAATTTTCCACTTAAGATATGAGTGGTTAACTATTAATTAGTGCTTCCTCCCTTATAGGCCACATGCCAAGAAGTTCACACGCATCATCTCATTTTTCCTGTGTTTTAAAATTTACTTGTAATTAACAAAAAAGGATGGTGCATATTTATCATGTATACTTTAAAATAAGTGTTCATTGTGCAAAGCTGTTAGAGATGATATGGAGAAAGGGAATTCTAGTACAATGTTGGTGGGAATGTGGATTTTTATAGCTATTATAGAAAATATAATGGAGATTCCTTAATATTTAAAAATAGAATGATCATACCAATGACAATACTAGCTGTATATGCAAAGAAAATAAAATTACTCTGTCAAAGAGTTATCTGCAGGGCTGGGGTTGTGGCTTGGTGGTAGAGCACTTGCCTAGCATACGTGAGGCACTGGGTTCGATTCTCAGCCCCACATATAAATAAAAAAAAAAAAAAAAGGTTCATCAATAACTAAAAAAATAAATAAAAAAAAGTTATCTGCACTCTCATGTTCACTGCAGCACTATTCACAACAGGCCAGAAATAGGATCAACCCAAACATTCATCCATGGATGAATAGATAAAGAAAATGTGGCAATGGAATAGTATGTAGCCTTTAAAATGACAGTTTGTCATGTGGTACAATAAAGATGAACCTGTAGGACATTACATGAAAAATCTGGGCACAGGAAAATAAATGCTGTATATGATCTCACTCATGTGGAATATGAACATTTGATCTCATAGAAATAGAAAGTAGCATGGTGGTTTGGGGACAGGTGGCATGGAGGAGATGTTGGTCAAAAGATACAAAATTTTTATTAGATGGGAGGAATAAGTTCAAGAGAGATATTGTACAATATGAAGACTATATTAGCAGTAATATATTATAATTCTGGAAAACTGCTAAGAGTAGATTTTAAAAGTTCTCACAAAAAAATAGTATGTGAGGTAATGTGCATGTTAATTAGTTTGATGGCCACTATCTCATTTATTTAATTGAAGTATCAACACAGCACTCTTGTGTTGTTAGTTAATGCTATTCATTTAAAATAAATTGGAAACACTAGGTCTTTATTGCCTTAGAGAACTGAAAGACCTATATTATTATTTTTAAAATAAAGAAAACATCTGAATGATTATTATAGTGCTCTGATTCATTAAATTTTGGAGGGCTAATTATGGATATAGCATATCTTATAAAAGTGATAAAATAAATGATAAATCTAATTTGTTCTTCTTAGGATGTAATTGTAATAACACCTTTAAATATTCAACAGCCTATTTCCAAATATTTTATTTCATAATTCATTTTACTCTTATTGTTTCAGGAATGTCTTTTTTTCCATGAAATTTTCTTATGATAATAAAAAAATCTTCAGTACTTCAAAGTTTACTATATTAAGAATCTCTTGTGGGGGCTGGGATGGTAGCTCAGCGGTAGAGCGCTTGCCTCGCATGCGCGAGGCCCTGGGTTCGATCCTCAGCACCACATACAAAGCAATAAAATAAAGACATTGTGTCCATCTACAACTAAAAAAAAAAAAATCTTTAAAAAAAAAAAAGAATCTCTTGTGTTATCTATGACTACTTTTAGATATTTGACATATAGAATTTGTGTGTGAATGTGTGCGTGTGTGCATGTGTGCGTGTGTATTTAAGCCAGTTACTTTAAATTACAGGTAAGGAATGTGTAATTGCCAATGTAGTCGACAATTGGACAAGTATATTTTTTACATTTATTGCCATAAGCTGGTGACTTATGTCTTCTTCTGTGATAACATCTAACTCTATTATCCCCTACTTTCCTCTTTATTTTTTCTGTTCTTTTTTATAGTAAGTCTTTTTTATAGTAAGAACAGTCTGTCCATTCACATTGAACCCACTTTCCTAAGGCATTTGCCTTACAATGTTACCCTATTAAAGAATAACATGATGTGCAAAGGATAAACATGTATCTAATATACCAGAATTCCCAAATTAAAGGGTACATCAAAAATCTTTTAAAACTCAGTGTTTTAAAATATATTCATTGTCCACTTGGGGTTACACTTACTTATTTTCTCAGATGCTATTATTTTGGACAGAATAAAAAACTACAAAAAATGGGAAATGAGTAGCCACTTGTTAATAAATGTATTTTTCATTTGGCAAAATCTTTATTTAGATATAAAACTATTAATAAGTTAGGTAAAAATAATTTATGTTTTCTACAAGTTGGAAAATCATTTGGGGGTTGGCCTTATCAAAGGATGTCAATTTCCAAGTTTTATTTTCCAGTTTAAAAATCACTCTAATAACATATCTGGCTGAGAAAAGTTCTGGATGAAATAAAAGAGATATACATATGTGCATCTGATTGAACCTTTCCGAGTGGGAGATATTCTCTAAAGGAACTGGGCAGAAATGTTGATGTTATTTTTAGGTTGTATCAGATTTGGCTAAAATGTATAAATGTTTATTAAAAACTTATGAGCACTAATATTTTCACATTCAACACCACCTTCCTTTTATTTGAAATGACATCTGATAATGCCTATGCATGGTTCCTTGGACAATTATTTTAATCAAATTTCCTAAATTTATTTATTGTATTGAAACTTTAGTGATATACTCTGTTATGTCATCAGTAGAAAAGGTAAATTGTAATCTTTTGTTAGTAATTCTGTTATGAAACTATGCCAGATAAAGAAAGAAGAATATATGTTTACTTTATTTAATTTCTAAATTTTGACCCATTATTTCTTTTTTTGTGGGGATGATATACTGGGGATTGAGCTCAGGGACTTGACCACTGATCCACATCTTCAGCTCTATTTTGTATTTTTATTTAGAGACAGGGTCTCACTGAGTTGCTTAGCACCTCACTTTTGCTGAGGCTGGCTTTGAACTTGCAATCCTCCTGCCTCAGCTACCTGAGGCACTGGGATTACAGGCGTGCGCCACCACGCCCAGCTCATTATTTCTTAAAGCACTTTCCAAAGTACTATATATATTGAAAAAATCAGTTAATGTAAATATTACTTATTCTTAAAACAATATAGTAAATATGTTAACACCTCACATTTTTTTATAATCAGTGAGCCATGAGAGAGAAGAAAAGGGGGGCACCTAAGAAGGGTCCTCAAAATTAATGATTATTTTTTCAATAATAAAAAATTGGATCATTCAGATTTCTTTAAAAAAAATGAGTAAAATGCAGTTTACAAGGAGGAGATGTCTACAGTTCATAAGTGTGCCATAACATGTATTCTTCCCAGAACACATACCAACAATAAATAAATAGCCTAAACGAATGTATTCATCATATAGTTGGTTTTTATTTAAAACAAATCTCAGCTGTATACCCATGCGGTTGGGCCACTGCTTGGTTAAAGAGCAGGAGTCTCTGAATGAGGAGATTGTTCTGCATGTCTCCGTCATCTGCTAGTTTCCAACTATGTCAAAACACTGTCTCGAAGGACTTATTCCTGGACATCTATAAAATGGTGGAGTGCTTTCTAATCTGTTTTCCAAATACAAAATTCTATGATCCTAATTTATACTTTAACTGCGTATAGGCTGGTAAGAAAAATTTCAATAAGGAAATGCAAATATTTGAGCAGGTACCAATTTCTGTACATCAAGATTTAAATTTTAGTTAGGAATCCAAAATAAGGCTGTTTGTTTTGTATTTGTATGTATGCATGTGATCAGGAAAGTCAGAGCCAAATCTTCTTTGCTTAAACCATAAACCACATGGGAAACACTTTATTAAATGTGTGCTTTAATTTTTTGATGTAATAAGTCGGAGTGTTGGCATTAAGTCATTGTAAGGCTTAACAGGAACTGTGCTGGTGTGCTCTGAACATACTGGCATTTATGAGGCTTCTGGTGCTATTGACAGTGAACTCTCAGAATATGGAAGGGGGGCTCCCAAACCACATACACTTCCATTCCTCAGAGATCAGGTTGAGCAGGCTCTGAAGCCCCAGGGGCTGAAAACCTCGTACTATGATTCTGATTCTCCCACAGATGCAAATATATCCTTCTGGAATGACTGCTTTTCATATTCCAAAGATATGTGAAAGAATAGATATTTGCTCTCAAAGAATTTTTTTGCTGTTTGCTCTTTGTTCAACTATATATGCTCACACTTTGAAAGCTATAGAGAACATCAACAAAGATTAACTTATACCTTTTTATGCTTGAAGAGCAGGGTTGAATTTAACTATTTTTCAAAATAAATCTTATTTTTTAAGATATTAATGATATTTATCTTGTCAAGAAAATACAACACAGAAATTTGACTTGGTTTAATCTTAAAATAGTTCCACAAAAAATAATTATTAATATCTGCTTATCTTCCTTAGATTTTTCATCACATCTAATGTCACTAATATATTGAACAAACATCAGTAACTAACATCAGATATTAATAGAGTCTGTGCTTTTGATGGTATTCTTTTGCCATGCGTGTAAATATAAACTATACAAACTAGTGCAACTGACTCTTTTAATGCCTCCTGTAATTACCACACATTTTGTGACTGTGGTGATTGCTATTGATTCCTCAAAATACCACAACGAATTGCTTGGCTATGATGTAATCTGTTCCAACCTCAGAAAATAGATGTGGCCAAAATTAGGACCAATACTTTCCTGAGAGTAGAACTGAGATCTTGAGAGGTCATGTGATCCATCCCCTTGTCTTCAGTGTTGAAGGCTGATCATCCAACTCTTCTCAAAGTCTTGAGAGGCAAAATGTTGACATTAAAAACATGTCCTAGTTTCAAAGATACTGGTACATACCAAATACGATCACAATTGGATTCCAAAAATCAGACAAAACCCAATAAGAAACATACCATTTTGCAAGTGCTATGTTACCTTACACATTATAAACACAGAACCAAACACACTATTTTTCCTTCTCATTGTTTGCATTGGATTGGTTTGGATAATCCTCAAACTCTTCTAAGTATCCTTCAGCATTTCCCTAGTAAAAGTAGCCTTTAAATTCCATTTCCTTTCTCTTCCTCTTCCTCCTTTACCAGATGCCATAACATTTTTGTGTGATGATAGCTTCATGTATATTCTTTCCAGTAACCTATGGCAGCGGCTGTCAAATGCCCTGTGCCAGGACACATGGAAAACCCATTTAATCCACATTCCTTTCTTTCACCAGGGATTTGCTACAAAATATCCTTTTCCCAGCTCAGCAGCAGCTTGATTCTATTTTTAGAAACCACTGAAATTTCCCAACCTCATTACTTCTCTTCCTTGTATCAAGGCATTTACAATTTCGACATTGCTCTGCGCATACATTTCCTTTGCTGTGGTAGTCCTGGTTTCTTCCCTCTCTCCTCCCAGGTGTCTGTCAGCATCATGACCATTCATGGTTGAAATCAATTGGAAATCTTAAAACACATTTTCTATGCTATTTGAAATAGTGTCCTGAAGTCCCACCTGCCAACTTCACACTCTCTGCTGTGCCTTGAAATGACTTAATCATCTTTACCAACCCCAACCCAGGATCCAGTTCCTCCTCAAGACTTCCTTGAATTATTTTGACCTATTGTGATTTATTGGTGCTCAAAGCTTCTTTGACATTGCCATTCAGTATTCTACATTATCTTTCAAACATTAATTAGAATATGCTGTAATTTTTCAAACCGACTTACCTCCATAAGTCACATCTCTCTAATGACAGAGCAAACTCCTTCACTACAGAGATTGTGCCACAAAATTTCACACGTAACTTTGGGCCCCTTCTTTCCAAGCATGGTTCAGAAAACAGAGGATGCTCAATAAATATTTGTTGAATAGAATGATTATTCTGTTCATTTAATGTATTAGTGGATTTTTACTTGGTTCCTTGTTTTTACCTAATGCTATATTTCCCTTTTGCTTAATTACTATTCAAATAAACCCCTAAGAGGCCTATTTTTTTTTTTTCCTTGAAGGTAGAAAATATTGATGTGGGTCATATGGTAGATTATAAGATGCTTATTTTGTTTTGTTTTCCTTCTAAAACTCAGGCTACCGAGAGCAAGGAGCAGCATCCGATCAGAATGTCTTGAGGGAGGCTGACATTCTTTAGAGTTACTAACTGTAAATGCCAAATTCAGGAGCCAGAAGCAGGCACGAAGGGGCTGTTCCCAGAACCAGCAGGTTGGAAGTCAGAACATGGAAGCAAAACAAATATAGTTCAGATTTGTCTATGGGATAGTGTCCAGATGGAGAGTGAATGTTCTGGGAAGGTTTCAACAACAGAGTCCACAATTTCCACAAAAATCAACTTTAGAAATCTGGGTACTGTAGATGGCTGTGTATGCAGACACAGTTAGCTAATCACTATTCTCTGTAGGGTGGCCAGTACCTGCTAACTCTCAGTTTGCTCCTGGTTTACTCCTCAGGCTTAGTGATGGCACAAGATGGCCTTGAGTCCCACAGGAGAAATGCATCCCCTGACAGTTTTCTTAGCTTTGGCTTGTCATCTAAGGAGTCACCCCAGAGACTTCATAGTTCTGGCTGGCAGAGCACTTGGGGAGCTGCTTGAGGAAAAGAATTAGATGAATGCAAGTCATTGACATGACTCATGTGTAGTCCTGTGTTCCAAGGCAGTGATGTGTTAGAACCCACGAAGAATTAAAGCATGTTTTTTCCTACTGATACCATTTGAAAATTTTAGAAGCTCAATTTTTCACAGTACCTAATTCAATAGTAGGTAGATATTTATTTAGTACCCTGCTTATTAATTTTTCTTATTTCTAAAATATTTACCTAAATAGATCTAGCAAACCTCCTTTTTATTTTAATGTGTAAAATACCCTAAGAAATAAATACCCTTTTCCTGAAATTCAATTTATATTCCATATTTCAGGATAAAAGAAAGCTAATTGAAATAACTCAGCCATATAACTCAAATTAACTTAAAATTTAAATCTTATTTTTGAAAAATCTCACAGTAAACAAAGGATAACCTCACATGCATAATGAGGTACAGGATTAAGACAGCCATTTGGTTAATTCAAGCTAAAAATCTCCTTTCCTGTAACTTTAATGAATATTTTACGCAAAAGTACTGAAGTCTAACTTTATCTGGAAAACCGCCTTGGCTTTTAATGGAACTTTTCATGGTTGCAAACGCTGACAGTGTTTCTCTTCTAAAGAGGTTTATAATTTACATTTTAGTATTTGCCACAGACTGTTAGATTTACAGACTTCTATTTCCAACCTTTTCTTAATTAAGACTGTCCTTCTAGATAAAAGGATTAACAACCTTTTTTCAAGAGAGAGGAAATGTCTCCTTCACACTTACAGCTCTCAGATGTGATCCTTAAGCCATGCAAAGTTTCAGCTTCATCAACTTAACTGTGGGTGTGGCATTTTTGGAAAAGATTGTCTCTAGGCTCTTCATTAAAGTTTCTGCATTTCACAAATACAATTTGTAAGCTAGGACATGATGAACCAATGCCACCTGTAGGGTGCCTAGCTCCCCACATTTTTTTTTTAACTATTCCAAAACAGGAGATTTGCTGCTATGCAAACTTTAATTAGCTTATTGTGCCAAGATTATTTTACTGAGATACTCTAGTGATTTTCAGAATTGGCTTGTGCAAATCACCTGTGATTCTTTTAAAAACTGTCCACTCAAGTCCCTGTTTTGCTGAACCAAAATCTATATCAGTATGTCACAAGTTATCTGTGTATTATAAAATCTCCTGAGGAGCCCGACGGATGATAAGGGTGAAAGCCATGTGAAGGTGACTAAGTTAAAAGGAACACACGATTGGACAGAACTTGAAAAATACATTGAAAAATTTGTTTTAACACAAATATCTAAAGATTTTTGGGGCTGTCCTTATATTGATAATCTTTGGCTTTACTGCCAATGAAAGTATCTATCTTTTTTTACATTTTAGCTCTATCCTGAGCTTGAACCAATTGTAACATTATATTAGAAATGGCATTTTTGTTGTGGAATAGAAATATGGTTAGAGATGAATTGCAATTAGAAACTGCTTTGAAGATTTTCTATGTCATTTACGGAGAGAAAATAACTGCAGGGAGGAAATAATTTTTACAAAGTTAATGTATTTAAAAATTCACATCACTGAGAGATCAAACTGTTTAAAAAGGTGGCTTTGCTTTGTTTTCAATTTAAAGGGCAGAAATTCTGATTCTCCATTTATTTTCTCCAAATCGTGTAACCCTGTGGAGAGGACGATGAAGTCCTCAGCAGAGTCTATTTCCTTCCTGGAAGAGCAGACAAGAGCTGCTACTGATTCTAACAAGTGTATTTTGGGGAGTTCCAATAAAGCTGACGGAGTAGAGATCTGTGCTTCAGAGTGACTAATGCCCGTGACTCCTGTTACAGATGTCTTCTTTCTTTAACGGAGGACAGTTAAAGTTCTTTTCAACCAGCCACAGAACATTGGCAATCACGTCCAATATTCCTCTCCTCTCTCCCCACCTCATTTGATTTGATGCTCTTCACTTCAAGGCAGATCCTTTGACCTAAGCAGATTATTGTAGTCGCATGAAGGACACAGTCAGCTAGCCGAGCTTTTCATGGAAGAGATTTAGCTCCAAATAGGACACTAAGCTTTTCAGCCTTCTGCTTATTTACCTAGTCAGCAGGATGCAGTGTCTCTGGGTGCTTAGTGGCGTCCTGGGGAATCGGGGGAGTAGGATGGGGTGGGGGGAGGAACAAAAGCAGAAGTGGCAGCCGCTGCAAATGTGGGAGTCTGTGCCATTAAAGGAAGCACTTGCTAATAAGGGCCTGTGAGACCTAGGTTTCCTTGGTTTCCATGACAGTTATTAGGTACCATAGAAATTGAATTGTCTCCCGCAATGCTCTTAGGGGAGAGTCGGTGCTCCAGTGACAAAGCAGTGCAGTTATGACTTGCAGTAAATCGTCCTTTTGAGAATACAATACTCCCTGGATTATTTGCTTCTTGCATTTCTTTTAAATTCCCCTTTCAGTGTGCTTGACGTTTTGGCTAGAAGACCCTGGCTTCTGCTACACAGTGTCTCAAACACTATTTTTCCCCTTTTTATTTAGACCTGGGCTTGACAAAGCAAGGATATGAACAATTGTGCAGGTGGGCTACTCAGGGCGAGTGAAGAGATAAGGCAGCCAATCAGGAATTGGCAACCTGCAGCCCTGCCAATATGCCCTTCCACCAGATTTCCGTAATCCCTGCTCGGGAGACTGCCAGCAATGGGAGAAGTTCAATGGGCAGAAACAAAGAGAAGAACAAGGAAGTCGAGGTAAGAGGAGGTTTGATTTGCCAGAATAAGAGAACCAAGCCACTGCAGCCAACACAGCTCTCTGCGCACAGGATGCCTGGCTAAGGTTTAAGAACAGCTGGATGCCAGCTCAGAATGGTAGATCAAAAGGAAAACATTTGTAATTGACAGGGACGTAAAAAACAACCTCTATTTTCTGAATGAAGACAGGAATCAAATCCATAAAGAAGAATACTTGCTGTTTGGCAGATAAAAACGTCCGACTCTTTTTCTAACAATCTACAGAGTCACTTTTGACTGTGTGGCTCATGGGGTGCAACCTGTGTGCCCTGGGCTGGCTGTGGATGTTGCTTTGTCCATTTTCAGACAGTGGAACTGTTGAGGCTTCCTAATTTTACTCACTGCCCATGAAGCTAAAGTGTTTGAAATATCATAACAAAGCAGAAAAGCAGCCAGGGAAGCTGTGACCCTGAGTATATAGCAGGAACTGGTCCCCCCTAGGACTGGTTGTTCTCCATTCATTCATAGCCCATGAAGGTGTATGATTTGTTTGATGTCTGTTCACTTGTATTTTATTCTTTATGAAAAAAGCATTATTTGAAACAACACAAGCCATAATATCCCACATTATACGTGAGCTTTATTTTGTAGTGAAGTTTAACAGCTGTTGATGTAAGTTAATCTGCTTTAAAGATCAGATGCTGGGAACTCACTTCAAAATTTTTAAGAAAGGGTTTGAACAGAGTTGGGGATATTGGATGAAAATATTTCAGGTATTGTCATAGTCCCCTAAAAGGGAACTTGAGACAGAATGCCAGGAACTGGAGCCCTCTTATCTCTAATGTAGCCATTGCCTCACCCTCAGGTGTCTTCACTTTGCAGGAGTTGAGCTGTCCCCACCTTCTGGTCTGTATGTGCATCTTTTCTTCTCAAGGATAGGTGCTGGGGGCAGAGGAAGCAACAAACCAAACAAAAATAATAAATAAATACAAAAAAAATTCAGACAAACAAACAAAAAAACCAAATGACGGTCACAGGAGTGGCCTGTCAAGGAGTGCCTGTGAGGGAGAGAATGTTGAACTTGACTGATTGCAAAAGACAAAAGACATTTGCATCCTCTATTTTATTTGAACTGATTTTAAAAATGTCATTCAAGAGCAATGAGTTACTGACGTGGGTAGAATTTGTAGACATCTTTGAGCAAAGTTTCCTGACTAATTTAGTGCAAGAGATACCTTTGCTTTAGTAATGTCCTTGTCATAAGCACATCAGGTGTTTGATGTGCTTTTTTACCAAATATCCTTGGTAAAAAAAACCTTATCAGCTCTAAATTAATTGGAAATATTTTCTGTATTATGTCTCTTCCTATGGCTTCATAATGTGATTATTAGAATAGCAAAGAACTATCAAGTTTATTGGTGTGGAGTGAGAGGAACAGGGGACACCAGCAGGTCTGAAAATAAGTATGAAGTGCCAAAAGCAAGATTTATAAAAGTTATACATTATTCACTCATAATCTAAATATTTGCATACATTTAACATTTACTGAGGAAAACTTCATACCTTTTATTTTTTTAGTTTAGACAAGGACTTGTTCTGTTGCTTAGGGCCTTACTAAATTGCTAAGGCTGGCCTCAAATTGTCAATCCTCCTGCCTCAGCTCCCCAAGATGCTGGGATTACAGTTGTGAGCCAATGCACATGGCAGCAGCCTCGATCTTTATTCAGATATTAGTACTAATCCATATCTTTGGATATCCGCAGGAAACTTTCAAAGTCTCCTTATATAAGCACCAACTCTTCCCGGGGCAAAAACATTTTAATATCACGACAGAACCCAATGGGTGCACCTCTTGGTGGGTGAAAGACCACTAAAAACAACCAGTAGATAAGAGAAAGGAGACAGGTGGAATTACTTGCAGCAAGTAAAGAAAGCACTGGAGTCAGTTTTTAAAATAGTGATCTCCGTGCACAAAGAAAACTTGGGGCTGATCACCACATGTAGAGGTGGGCACATTCTCAGTTCGAGGTCATAAATCACAGGTTCAAAACGGCAGAGCGACTCATTGATTTCTTGTAAGTTTCTCTTGTAAGTTTCTCTGAGTCTTATCTAAAACCAAACAGACAGACAAAAAACTTTGAAGGCACATTAACAGTCTTTTAAAAGGGCAGCAATTTCTCCTCCCTACTATAAGTATAGGAGCTTGTCCCTAAAAGTGTCTGTTTTGCCAAGTGGCTAACAATATTCCCCAATGGGAGTCAGTGGGCATTCCTAAAGGGAAATTAGGTTAATCATGAGAAAATGACAGGAAACTCCCAGTCTACATATTATTTTAGAAGATATATAGTTCTGGGTGTCAGAAGTGGGAGCACTTTTAAAGTTTCAAATACTTCTTGGTTTTCTATAGAATGGAGTTTAAAGTTTCTCATTAAAAGCATGTTGGAAACATATTATTAAATTTGATAGGCCATTAAATTTCTTCTTTTGATGAATAAATAATCTAAAAGAATGGTAAATGACTTTTAAGGTAGAAAAATTAACATATGCCCTGTGTGCTAGAAAGCTAGACAAATATTTAGTACTATACAATGGCTTCTATAAGTCTAAATGATGATTTCCTCTAAGAGTAAAACATCTTGTACTATCTGGACAGTTCCTGATTGTTACACAAACGAGAAACATCCTTCTTGTCATCTTCCTTGGTATTTTTTTCTTGTCTTGAAGTTATTCAAAGAATCCATGTGCACAGGCAGTATTATTTAACCTCGGAATTGAAATTTGATAATTTAAATGTAAGCCAATTTGATTCTTGTTCCACAAGAAACTTAGAGACTCTTGAATAAATTATTAAATTGACATCAGGGTTTTCGTTTGTTTTTTTAAGCACATAAAGGGAAAAAAGAAAATAATAAAAAGTATTTGTTAATAATTGTTGCCATCCAGAAGACCTGGGCTATAAAAATAAGGAACAGGTTAATGTTCAAAAAAATAATAATTCTAACTTCAAGTTTAATGATGAATATACATTTTGACATATTTTGCATGGCACAATGTTGTGATTATCTATTTGGTTAACAACTCTAGAATCTGCACAAAAACAAGCTAACATGCACCCTGTTTGGATCAAGTTTGTATTATGCATGTGGGCAGGGACACCAGCTCCACAGGTTCCCTGGGCACTCTTAGAACAGTGCCTCACACTTGCATCTAAGGCATAGTCTTCATTAGCACAACCAAGATTTTATTGAAGCAATGAGAGTGATTACTTCAATCGCTTCAATATCTCATGAAGTGGATAGACATCAGTCTGTTAATTTAGCATAATGCAATTGGTCAAATTAACTATTTTATGTCAGGAGATACATTAAATTAGTGATGAAATGCTTGAGTGCAAGCTTTAGAAAATTCTAGAAGGGAAATTAGTAGTCAGATTCTCCTTAGGAGTATAGAATCAGCTGGGAAATGAAATGGTTTGATGGGAGATGACTCACCTACTTTTTGGGAAAATCTTGACTTTGGGAAAGCCACAGGGGAAGATACTTCTCTAAAGAGTTCATAATTCCAGCTTTCTTTCTCTGGTTGGTGTTAGAGACAGACAATTTAGCTTCTTTAGGTCTCATTTGCCTACTTTGCAATGTGGGCCATTTTGCTTCTATTAATCCAGTCTTTCTTTCCTTTTTAGCTATGCTAATACCATTTATTAGGCTGTAATTAATTCATGTTAGAGATTTGGGCCTAAAAGACTTTGGTCTCTTACAAGAGTATTGAATTTTATTAATCAAATTCTTAGCCCTCTTGGGGTAATTTAATTTCCTACTCTATCTAAAAATAATGATTGTATAAATTTTAGTATTTAGTTAAATTCTAGGATGCATTCTTTATAACTCTTCAGGATTTGCAAGCAAATGTCTCTAAGGCTCATTGTTCCAAATGTGGAGACACACCTGGGATCACACTAAGGCTGCCACTTGCTCTGAATGCTACTGTGTTCTCCATCAGCACAAGGAGCTCAGATTTGAGATGTTGGGCATTACAGAAGAGGAGAAAAGGCCATGAGTCCTTTTTTTCCAATCTTTTCTCACTCTCGGGTTGACCTACATGATAAATGTATTTAGAAGCATTTGGGGGATAAAAGCAAACCCCCCTATGTTTATATGGGCTTTATCTTTTACCACTTTCATTATATTGTGGTATTTCTATACTTCAAATTTTTCATCCTTACCCCATACCCCCACCAAATTAGGCTAAGCTGCTTTTCCCTTTTTCTCAGGATATCCTTCTCCAACCATGGTCCTTGAGCTGTCTTTTTTTTTTTTTTTCCCCTCTAAGTAGCTACATATCTGTTACTTACAAATCTCTTCATAAGCACCAGTGAATTGAAATTCAATGTGGATTTTTGATATTTGCCTTCATTTTGAACAGAATGGATAAATTTTAAATTCATTAGCTCCTATTTTTTAGTTGAAAGAAAACTTTTACCAAAAAAAAAAAAAGTTTAACATCTCAGGGCTAGAGCGAGATTAGAATTCAGAACATTCTGATTTCAAATCCTGTAGCTTTTCTTTGCATTTAAGGTACCTCTACCTTTTCGTGTTTCTTAAGCAAAATTTGTAGAAACAAAGGATCTCAAGAATCAGAAAATTCCTTAAAAATTCTTTATCATAATTCCTCAGTTGAAGCCCATAGAAAATTATAAGCTTACCAGTGCCACACAATTAGGTTAGTGGTGAATTTGGGGCAAAAACATAGACCTTTTGACTGCCACTCTGCTCTCCTTTCTATCATTACTGTATTTGAGGTTTGATGGTGTTTGTTTGTTTGAGGCACTTAAGTATAATCTAAAAATATAATCCCCATAACTTCTAACCTTTGAATGATAGTTTTGGCTTCTTTTTATAGCATTAGCTTAGGAATTATAAAACCCAATGAAATAATTCAGCATGTCCTTTGTAATTAAACCTTTTTTTTTTAAGTTAGATGTTTGTCACTTACAGTATAGAGGACCCCAAATGACACTTTGCCAAATGCAATTACAATAGTTTCCTGCTTTGTTTCCTGTGCAGTAACTGACTCCTGAAACTGGGAATAGCTGGGATGTATGTGAAGTCATCACAAACATTAATTTATGAATAACCTGTGCTAAAAGCACATTTAACCCGAGCATACAGGTTAATGCTCTGTATTAACCAAATGAAATGCATCTTCAGCAGGTGTGAGTCTGACACTACAGGGAGAATGCCAGTGGGTAGAAAGGCTAATTCTCCTTTCCATTTCTCTCACAGAGCACTTTCCAACAACTATCTTGAGTCTAAATTGAGTATTAGAGTCCCATGTGCTTAGAATGAATTCCACTGAGTATGCTAATAGTGTTAAAATACTTTCATATAATGAAAACCAGAAAATTTCCATATTATTATTTGCTTTCAGCAATGAAATTAGCATAACTCACATTAATTTTTCTTGTTTAAAACAGATGTTGTGGGTAATTGCATTAATAAGTAAGACTGAATAACACATTTCATTGACTATCAAATGATAACAATTAGTAATTGTTGACACACCCCGGTCAGTATTTTTTAAATTGTGGCTTTAATTAGACAGGTAAATTGTAGAATTCCTCTTTGATGTGAATCTTCTAAAAACATTTATTATGAATTCATGGCTGATTTAATGAGACTCTGCGATCATTGTGTTTGAAGACAGTTGAACAAAGATCTTGATGCAGAAGAGTCTTGAAGTATGGGAAGAGCAGGTGTAGCTCTGCATGTTTTATTAATCAGGATTTTTAGAACTTGCTGATTAGTCAACGTTGCGATGTCAATTCTTTACATCACAAAGGAGATGCTGCAATGCAGGCATGGATCTGGAATCCCCTCATTCCAGGGCCTGTGGAAGGGGAAGGGTCACAGCTTCAGCATCGCTTTCCCCAGCTCATTCCCAGGTAAAGCACCCTGCGCCACTTGCAGTAGCCTTCATAACCTCCAGGTGAAGATGAGAAATGACATCTATTCGATACTCATTCTCTTTCCTGTCTCTGCAACCCTGTTAAATAATTGAAAGAGGAGTGACGGGGGATAGGATGGGTGATAAGACTTGGCTCTTAAAAAAGAGTGAAAAGGAGACTGAAGAAAAGGACAGTGTGCTCATAGGTGCTGGGTGTCAGCCTCTTATTTTTTTTTAAATCTTGATTACTCATCCAATTGTGCAAATCTGGATAACAGAAGCAAACAGGACAGCTGCAGTAGGCTCTCTTCACCACTACCAATGAACACACATTTTCTGACAGGAAGTAACACATTGCATTCTTTAGGACGTTGCATTCATGATGACTTTTGAGGTCACCATGAGTGAAAAAAGAGCTTCTTAGGGAAAAAAACTTAGCACCAGGAAAGCCTTGGATATGCAATGCTGCAGGGCACACAAATGAAGCTCAGGTGAGATGTGAAAAACACACAGTTTTTAGTGAGGAGCCAGCTCTGTGGTTTCACATATGGTCTGATTCTGTGCGGGTAGTAATTATTCCTACCTGTAAAGCTAAGCAGGCTTACACTTTAATAAATTCCCTATAGTGGTATATGGCTATGAATGCTTAGTGACTGAAAGCTGTATAGACTTAGATCTGTAACACAGTTTTCCTTTCCAGTTTTACTTGAAATTACCATAAACTTACAAAACATGTTAACTTATTATAAACTTTACAAAGCTTTAACAACTTAAATTGCAAAAATATGTTTTATTTTAACCTAGAACTGCTTTCTATATGAACCTTAACTGTGAAACTACTACTATAGTTCATTTAAGCTTTGGAAGAAGCAATTCTGTATACAGTTAGCCAATGACATAGTGAAAGATTCACCTCTGACTGTCAGGGCTACCATCTGGCTCAGACATTCCGTTGGAGTCCAATGAGTATATAAAAGAAACTTCATGCTTCTGAATTAGAAGGAATGTGGTACCTGTTACATAACTTCCTATGCTGAAAGACAATTGAGTGACAAGGTTAAAAGCCTGTACCTGGAGGGAGACTTGACTGGGTTTGAATCTGGACTTTGTTACCTCCTACCTGTCGGATTTCAGTGAGGATACTTAACATTTCTGTGCCTCGGTTTCTGCTAATGTAAAATAGATATACAAAGACTACCTCCTAAAGTTATGAGAATTAAAATGAATTAATATTTTTAAGGTGCTAAGGATTTCCTAGAACAAAATAAACATCATTAAGTGATAAGTAAAGGTGTTAAAACAATCGATTCCCTATGTTGCCTACATTTTTATCAACATTTTTTGTTATTCTTAGAAATGTCTCATTAGTGAATACCTTCTATTGTGATAAAGAATCTGTTGCATGACCCTGTACATTGTGTCTTTATAATCATAATGATAAAAATAACGATAATAAAAAAATTAACTCACTGCTGTTTGAAGTTTGCCAAGACTCTGACCTCTACTTGAACAGACTGTGTGTTGGCCTTAGATAAGTGAAACCTAGCTTTATGTCTTTCCTTTGCTGACTTGAATTCATTCTCATAGTTTTGTAGATTCAATAATTTTTTTAGAGTGAAGAATGTTTAGAGAAACACATGCTATCTTATACTTTAGTTATGTATTACCAAGTGTTCATTATTTATGCTATGTATTGTTTAATATTAATATTGTTTAATATTTCATGAAGGGACTTCTATATTTGATTTTTGAAAATATCTTTTATCTTGATAGGCCTTTTCACTTTTCTTCATCTTTATGGTAGTAATGCTCTTGATTGCCTTTTATTTTATCAGTACTTTAGCTTTATAGGAATAGGCCATGCTTAGAAAACTAAAATAATCAATGATTTCAAATGGAGAAGTTTGTTGAGAGTTTATATGCATAAAATCATTTTGTGAACACTTGAATACTAAGAGAAATGGCAAAATTTTTTTTCATTTTTATAAGTCACAATAAAACTTTTTAGTCTTTAACTGCACAATAATGTCCTATTATATTGTGGAACATATAGGTACTGGCCTGGCTCAATTCTGTATGAAGTGCTCTGTGAAAAGTGTCTATGTTCTTTTTTCTCTTTTTCTCTCTTCCTCTTTTGATACTCTTTGGGGATATCAGTACTTGTAGCATCAATTAAATGACTTTTGGAAAGTAGAAAGGCCTAAGGAAAAAACCACCATGCTGAATTTGAATTAAGACAGCAGAATATGAGATACTTGATTTGTATGGACTAGTTAACTCTATAGACGATGTCAAGGGAGCAGTCTCTCTGCTCTGTTTGAAGTTGACAAGGGAAGTGGCCTTTTTCCCACAGGTGCCTCAAATTGTAGAAATCCTGGGATTAATAGCTTTGAACGTGAATGTTTAAGTGTTGGCTACTAATCAGGTTTCCTTCTCTCTTTGTATTTGCCATTTATACATTCCTGAAAAATAGCATCAACAGACAGTTTCCCTGACTAACTCACTAAATATATATGCTTTGAAGGTAAAAGGCAGTTTTTCTCTAATTCCGACCTTAATTGTAATAGATTTTAATATAAATTTCACATATGTATAATCATAATCATTATTATTCTAGCTGATAATTATTGAATACTTCCTATGTATTCCATAAAAATTATCTTATATGCATTTCACATTAACTCAAAATTGCTCTATGAAATGGTATTTCAGCTGCCATTGTAAAGAATTGCCCTGAAGCTTAATGAGTTAAATTTTAATTTAATTTTGGCCTCTTGTTTTAAAATCACCATAGTACACACTGGACAGAACCATATCCCTTTGCAATCCAGGGTGAAAAATGCAATTGCTGCCTCCTCCAAGATCTCTGAGTTCTCACCTAATTTTGTCACCCAAGAGCTTATCATCTAAACTTTCTAGTTGCAGGTGAAGCCTCTTGGGTACATTCTGGTAAAGTAGTTCTCAATGTGAAGACCTCTGAAGTAGAGAGACAAGTTGTCTGTTGACTACACATTTCCCATGTTGGATAACCTCCAGAGACACTCTTATTCAACAGGAAGGAAATAAAAGACATCCAGCAGTGGCCGAGGCATACAAATTCTGAAACCCAGCTGGATAATTGTTTCAAGTTTGTTTGCTTGTTTGTTTGTTTCCCACTAGAGTCTATTCCTCCATCCCCTAAACAGTATTCTCATGCTCTTGATTCTGTCTCAGGCCTTGTGCTTCCTCCTCTGTCATATTATTTCTTTTCCATAACATATGACCTGGGCTTCATATGAGAAGCACACTCAGGCTTCCTTATTACTTAAAATGATGCCAAGTCCAACAGCATCTTTTCATTTTGAACTGTCTCTGTTTCTTCCAACTGAAGCTGACCAGTTTCTGTAAACATTTCATGGACTTCCTGCATATCAATGTTTAATCCACTTCACTAGACAAAATTTATATCCACAAGTCTTTTTAAGGTTAAACTCTTCTTAACTTTGGTTTCCTGTGTGGCTGCTGGACTCCAGACCCTTAAAATTATTAGAACCTATATTGTTCAAAAAGGAGGCTTGCCAAAGATGTTCTTAAGATCCTTGGCCAGGAGTGGTGGTACATGCCTGTAATTCCAGCAGCTCAGGAGGGATAGCAAGTTCAAAGCCAGCTGCAGCAACTCAGCAAGGGTCTGAACAACTTAGTGGGACCCTGTCTTAAAATAAGCTGGGATTGTGGCTTAGTGGTAGAGTGCTTGCCTAGCATGTATGAGGTACTGGGTTCAATTCTCAGCACCGCACATAGATAAATAAACTAAAGGTCCATTGACAACAAAAAAATATTTAAAAAATAAAAATATAAAAAGGGCTGGGGATGTGGGTCAGTGGTTAAGTACCACTGGGTACATTCCCTGGTCCAAAAACCAAAAGACAGACAGACAAAATCCTTGGAAGGCTCTTGTCTTTCTGAAAGAGTTTATGAGATACCACTTCCAATCTTTCTAAGCTCTTGCTGAAAGTTTGTAGAGTAATTCCCTGGACTTCATGTTAACTCCAGGAAATTGATATTTTCCTGGAGGTGTTTTCCCAATTTGAAACTCTTTCGCTGGGAGAAACTGGAGAAATAGAAAAATTTTATTTTTAAACCCAGCAAGTCCAGGATTACTTTATTTCTTATATAGTTTGTTTGAAAACTTTAGAATTTTTCCTCTCAGTTCTTCTCTCCATTTGCATTTTATCATGTGCAGCCCCTTTGATCAATAACCCTTTTACCTAGTTTAACCATCACAAGTAAAAGCATTGCCAGATTTTTACTATTAATGATGATTAGCCTTTGTTCAACCTCTGGTAACAATTTCTCCCCAAGTTTCTCATCTTTGATCAATAGTCTCCTTAGGTTCATTCAACTC
Source organism: Xerus rutilus (assembly GCA_028644305.1). Taxonomy (NCBI): domain Eukaryota; kingdom Metazoa; phylum Chordata; class Mammalia; order Rodentia; family Sciuridae; genus Xerus; species Xerus rutilus. The sequence continues at coordinate 136,029,574 of CM053403.1, forward strand.
TGAGTTACAGTCTCTTCAAGATCTGTATTAGTCATGGTTCTGTGCAAAAACAGGAAGAGGAGGTATATGTATATGATTTATTGTAAGAAATTGGCTTATGTACTCAAGGAGGCTAAAAAGTCCCATGATTTGCAGTTGGCAAGCTGGAGATCTGGGAGAGCCAATGGTACAAGTTCAGTCCAAAAACTGGGATGCTGAAAGGTCCAAGAAGAGTCAGTTTTTCTAGTCCAGAGGCAGGAGAAGACCTGTGTCCCAACTCAAGCAATTAGGCAGGAAGCATTTCCTCTTACACAGCCTCTTTCTGTTTTATTCAAATCTTCAACGGATTGGTGGAGGGCTGCCCACCTTAATAAGGGTAATCTTTATTCAGTTTACCATTTCTATTATTAATCTTGTCTAGAAGCTCTTTCATAGACACACCCAGAGTAATATCTGGCCAAAAGTCTTGGGCACCCAGTGACCCAGTCAGGTCAATACATAAAGTTAACCATCAAAAGATCCTTCCAGCTTCTGCTTCAAAGTCAAGGCACATGTTTTGGGTTTTATGGCAGAACTTTTTTATCCAGGTGTGACAGTTCTGTTATAAACACCATTGCCATATACCAAAGAACCTCAGATCATCATGGCTAAAAACAAACACTCCAATGCTTGTGAATTCCATGCTTCAGAATTTTAGGCCAGGCATACAAGGATGGTTTTCACTATCCCATGGTACTTGAGGTCTCAGTTGGAAAGACTCAGAATTGTGAAGTAAATTAACAGTTGGAGTCATCTGATTGTTGGATCATGGGTTAGGGAGAATCCAAGACTAAAACTGCTACCTGAAACATCTACACATAGCTGTTTCATGTCATTTGGCTTCCTCACAGCATGGCGATCTCTAGATGGTGAAATTTCTCAAATGGAAGCTCAGGGCTCCAAGAACAAGTGTTCTAACAACCAAAGCTAAATTGCATTATCTTTTATAACCAACTCTTGGAAGTCACACAACAATATTTTCAACAGACCTATTGCTTAAAATAGTTATAAACCCACCCTATTCAAAAGGAGTGGTCACAGAATCTGTCTATAAAAGCAAGTGGTGCCTAATAATTTGAGAGCCATCTTTAACATCACCACAAATGGTTATTTTCCTTATCTTCATTTTATAGATCAGCAATTTGGAATCCAGAAAGGTATTATTCTTTCTCTAATGACACACACTTAATGATAGGCAGAGCCAGGCTGTAAGCCCAGGCAGTCTGACTCCACAGGTCATGTTCCAAACCACGTTGTTATCCTACTTTTCCCCGCTGTGCTATATAGAACATATGTTTTAGCAGACTACACCACAAAGAGGAAAATTTGATTCCATTTAAAATAGTTCATTTACTCAACAAACGTTTATTTATGAAAATGAGCCAAACACTGGATGAAGTACTAAGAATATTGGTGAAAAAGAGGGACGTGATCTTCATCTTGTGTAATTTGAAGACTAGTTTCTCATTATCTTTCTCAGAACATTTATTTGTTATTTTTTGAAATAGGTCATTGTCATTGTTTATTTGTGAAGATTTAGTTTTACCTTGGTTTGTGTTATGTAGGTATACTGGATATATTGTCGTAATGAACCCTGTTGTTGTTTATTGATTTGGGCTATGTAGCTGTGGTGGATTCATTGTAGTAATGACCCCTGTTGTTGTTTATTGGTTTGGGCTTTGTAGCTGTGGTGGATTCATTGTCGTAATGACCCCTGTTGTTGTTATCTCCCTATATTCAAGGCTCTTGGCAATGTCCTCCAACAGTTTCTGGGCTTTGCTATGTGACTTCCTTTGGTCAATAGGAGAGTAGGAAAAACAATTCAAGCTGAGCCTTGAAAAATATTTGGCTGGTAGAATTTGCTCTTCTAAATTTCTTATGAAACAAATAAGTAAATAAGTAAGAATGAGTATTAAGTCAAAATGATAAGACATGAGCCTTGTCATTGTGTCCTCCAGCCAGTCCCTAGACATGGGAGTGAGGGTATCTTAGACTCATCAGCACCCAGCTGATGACAGAATCATGAGCTAAGTAACTGTTTAAAACTACTAAGTTTGGGGAGTGTAGTTGGTTGTATAACAAAGAAAATTGATATGATGGCCTTTAATATATACATCCTTCTTTGTGTTCTAGCATCTGACTTCACACTTGATCAATGCATACAGATGGTTCTGATAGTCTCTGAAGAAGTTAAATGCAGATTTTATACTTGCCATACTATTTTTTTGGAAAGGATAAGACAGTCTATTTTAATACCACATTTACATGTAGAAATCATCTTTGCCACTGCTCGATTGGTTAATTTCAGCTGCTAAATTAACTTTACAACCATAACAATTACACTGATAGTGACTAAATTTGATTCTTCTAAATCAAGCCCCTTAAGATTTCTATACCTAATAGAGTTCTTAAAGCATATATCTAAGGTACTTTTAGTACAAATATGCCTTGTAGTATAAATGAATAAAGTACTTTAAAGTCCAGCATATCTCAGATTTGTAAAATTGAACAATTTCAAATGCAATTTTCAAAATCCTTTTGGAAATGCTCTTTCTCTTGGCTAATTTCACATGTCACTATTTTCATGAATGTTTTGATTGAACCATATAATATAAAAGACATCCAATATTTACTTTCCAAATGTGTAATGCTGCATTTGGAAGGTTTAGAAATGTTAGATGCTATCTTAAGACATTGGTTCTTTTTATCTAGCCCCTAGACCTTTGAATACGGTAGTTCTCTAATGTATTTTACCATGGAGACATATGTGGTCAAATTATGTGGGCTTAGACTCTGTTTTATGTCTTTATTTGGCCCATTCTTTCATTCCTGGGCTTTCTAATTGTCTCTCTTCTGCTTTAGTTTTTGCTACTCCACCTGGGTCCATCCTCCATGTTTGTCCACATATTTGACCTCGCTTCCCTGGTATGTCAACCTCAAACACTTGTCCCATTCTCACCCCTGCTCACTTTCTCCTTTGGTTGCCCTCTGTGGTTCCCTATGGAGAGACAATCTCTCCATTAGCATTGGTTTTGTGGAACCTTCAATAGCAGAGGTAACCTGAATGGAAAACATAAACTAGTTTACTGTTAAGCACAACAATTTAGCTATACACAATACAATTCCCTCCCTGATCTTCTATGGGTTTTGTGTGGATAATAATCATGGACTTCAGTTCAAATTACAGTAAGTTCATTGTTGCCTCAGAGATTGATACTTGCTGGTTTTAGTCCCCCGTCATGCTCTTCTCCATATTCTTCATGTGGACGGCTCTACCAGCTGCCTAAATTGATCTGAAATAATACATCTGCACTTCGCCTTCCTAGCCTACTGTTCAAGTTTATTTGCTGTATGAATATAGATCACTGTCTGAAGTTACCTACTTACGTTCTCCTACTTGAAAACAAGGCTTTTTTAGAGAGAAGTGCTTTGCCTCTGTCCTCCAATAAAGCCATAGTGCCCAGAGCATTGCTGGTACACGACAAGTCTGCAGTAATTTGTGGGGTGAAAAAAAATCATGTTTAGAACTGATGAGATGATAATCTTACTCCAGCCTGTACTGTTTAGAACTTACCAAGGGTCTTATGTTTAGTTGTAATAATTGCATTTTGAGAACACTATTGTCAAACTAAATTGTTCCCCAAACTGGACAACTGAGATCTGTGAAGAGACTTAAACAATTTTTCTTTAAAAATATGTGTCAGATGGATACACTGGTATGTCTTAGAAAATAGAGATTATATATATTAAATAAAAAATTTTTGAAGTATATATACATATATTCTATGTAGCACTGAATGCCCAAATAGAATTAAAAGAATATTGAGTTTCAGAATCTGATGACAAGTTAGATTAAATGCTACCAAACTTATCTTTTTTTCCACATAAATATAAACCCCAGAGTGTATGTATCAAAATATTCCCCCCAAATCTTTTAGACATTTAGATGCAGGGGTAACACTGGAATCCTGCCTTCTGGATTCCAACTTCATTGTTCTTTACAGTGTAATTTTCTTCCTTCCCACTTAATACCATTATTTTTTTCTAACACTTGACAGTACTTACTGAGTACTTACTATCTGTATACATAAATACTCTGTTATGAATCAGTGTATTCTCCAGGTGACCTGTTGGCCACAGGATCCTCATGTTATGGAGCTGGGGCCTTCTAAGAAACAGCCAATGCAAAAACTGCTCTTTAAACTCTGATTCTTATGATCAAGTTAGAAAGATTTCAGACATCTCACTTAGTAATAGGAATGTGATTATTGAAGACATAGGAAAAGGGAAAGGGGACACTCTCAAGGGAGAGTGGGTCTTCTTAGGAGAAGGATGACATACCTCTACTGTACACTAATTTTATTGGGAGTCTCAGAGAAGTTTCCAGAGAGTCTGTCCAGGTTCACCTTTTATTTTTCTTTTTCATTTTTTAAATTTGTTCTTTAGAGTTATACATGACAGAAGAATATATTTTGACATATCATGCATGGAGCATAACCTCCCATTCTTGTGGTTGTATATGATGAGGAGTTACGCTGGTTGTGTATTCATATATGAACATAGAAAATTATGTCCGATTCATTCTACTTTCCTCACTTTCCCATTCACCCTCCCCCCCTCCCATAACCCCAGTCCAATTTGGTGAACCTATACTCTGCCCTCCACCGTGCCTATTATAATTCAATATCCACATATCAGAGAAAACATGTCTTTGGTTTTTTGGGATTGCTTATTTCACTTAGCACGATAGCCTCCAGTTCCATCCATTTACTGGCAAATGCAATAATTTCATTCTTCTTTAAGACTAAGTAATATTCCATTGTGCATATGTACCACATTTGCTTTGTCCATTCATCTATCAGAGGGCACCTAGGTTGGTTCCATAGCTTAGCTATTGTGAATTGAGCTGCTATGAACATTGATGTGGCCACACCACTATAGTATGCTGAGTTTAAGACCTTTGAGTATAAGCCAAGGAGTGGGATAACTTGGTCAAATAGTGATTCCATTCCAAGTTGTCTAAGAAATCTCCATACTGCTTTCCAGAATGGTTGCACCAATGTGCAGTTCCTCCAGGAATGTATGAGTGTAACTTTTTGCCCATATCCTCAGCAACATTTATTGTTACTTGTATTCTTTATAATTTCCATTCTGACTAGGGTGAGATTGAATCTCAGTGTTTTAATTCACATTTTTCTGATTGCTAGTGATGTTGAACATTTTTTCATGTATTTGTTGACCATTCATATTTCTTCTTCTGTGAAGTGCCTATTAAGTTCATTTGCCCATTTATTGATTGGGTTATCTTTTTATTTGGTGTTAAGTTTTCTGAGTTATTTGTATATACTGGATATTAGTGCTCTATCTGAGGTGCAGGTGGAAAAGCTTTTCTCCCATTCTGTAGACTCTCTCTTCACATTCTTGATTGCTTCCTTTGCTGTGAAGAAGCTTTTTAGTTTGATATCATCCCATTTATTGATTCTTAATTTTAATTCTTTTACTTTAGGATTCTAGTTGAGGAATTTGGTTCCTAAGATGACGTGATGGAGATTTGGATCCACATTTTCTTCTAGAAGGCACAGGGTCTCTGGTCTAATGCCTAGGTCCTTGATCCAGTTAGAGTTGAGTTTTGTGTATGGTGAGAGATAGGGGTCTAATTTCATTTTATTACATATGAAATTCCAGTTTTCCCAGCACCATTTGTTGAAGAGGCTATCTTTTCTCCAATATATGTTCATGGCCCCTTTATCTGGTTTGAGATAACTGTATTTTTGTGGGTTGGTCTTTGTGTCTTCTATTCTGTACCATTGGTCTTCATATCTGCTTTGGTGCAAATACCATGCCATTTTTGTTACTATATCTCTGTAGTATAATTTAAGGTCTGGTATTGTAATGCCTCTTGCTTCACTTTTCTTGGTGAGGATTGTTTTGGCTATTCCAAGCCTCTTAGTTTTGCAAATGAATATCATGACAGCTTTTTCTATTTCTATGGAGAATGTGATCAGAATCTGTATAGCGCTTTTGGTAGTATGATCATTTTGACAGTGTTGATTCTGCCTATCCATGGGCATAGGAGATCTTGCCATCTTCTAAGGTCTTCTTCAATTTCTTTAGTGTTCTAGTTTTCATTGTAGAAGTCCTTCACTTCTTTTGTTAGATTGATTCCCAAATAGTTTATTTTCTTTGAGGCTGTTGTGAATGAAATAGTTTTCCTAATTTCTCATTCACTTGATTCATCACTGGTGTATAGAAATGCAATTGATGTGTGGGTATTAACTTTATATCCTGCTACTTTACTGAATTCGTTTGAGTTCTAGAAGTTTTTGATGGACTTTTTTGGTCTTTTAAATATAGAATCATGTCATCAGCAAATGGGGGTAGTTTGAGTTATTCTTTTCCCATTTGTATCCCTTTAATATCTTTCTTCTGTTGAACTGTTCTGGCTAGTGTTTCCAGGACTATGTTGAGTAGAAGTGGTGAAAGAGGGCACTCCTATCTTGTTCCAGGTTTTAGAGGGAATGCTTTCAATTTTTCTCCATTTATACTGATGTTGGCTTAGGTTTTAGCATATATAGCTCTTACAATGTTGAGGTATATTCCTACTATCCCTAGCTTTTCTAGTGTTTTGAATATAATTGGATGCTGTATTTTGTCAAGTGCTTTTTCTGCAGCTATTGAGATAATCATGTGATTATTGTTTTTAAGTCTATTGATGTGATGAATTATGTTTATTGATTTCTATAAGTTGAACCAAACTTGCATCCCTGGGATGAACCCCACTTGATCATGGTGCACTATCTTTCTAATATGTTTTTGTATGCAGTTTGCCAGTATTTTATTAAGAATATGTGCATCTATGTTCATTAGGAATATTGGTCTAAAATTTTCTTTCATTGATGTGTCTTTGTCTGGTTTTGATATTAGGGTGATACTAGCTTCATAGAGTGGGTTTGGTAGGGTTCCTTCCTTTTCTATTTCATGAAATAACTTGAGGAGAATTGGTGTTAGTTCTTCTTTCAAGGTCTGGTAGAACTTGACTGAGAATCCATCTGGTCCTGGGCTTTCTTTGTTGGTAGGGTTTTCATGGAGTCTTCAATTTCATTGTTTGAAACTGGTCCACTTAAATATTCTATGTCCTCTTGTCTCAATTTGAGTAGGTCATGTCTCTAAAAATTTTTTGATGTCTTCATGGTTTTCTATTTTATTAGAGTATAAAATTTAAAATAGGTTCTCATTATCATCTGCATTTCAGTAGCGTCTATTGTGATATTTTCTTTTTCATCATTAATTTTAGTGAGGTTTTTTTTTTTTTCTTAGCATGGCTTAGAGTTTATCAATTCTATTGATTTTTTTTCAAAGAACCACCTTTTTGTTTTGTTGATTATTTGGATTGTTTGTTTTGTTTCAATTTCATTGACGTCAGCTCTGACTTTAATTATTTTCTATCTTCTGCTTTTGGTGTTGATTTGTTTTTATTTTTCTAGGGCTTAGAGATGTAATGTTATTTTATTTATTTGCTGACTTTCTATTCTTTTAACGAGTGAGTTCAATGCAATAAACTTCCCTCTTAGCACTGACCTCATAATGTTCCAGAGATTTTGATGTGTTGTATAGCTATACTCATTTACCTGTAAGTACTTTTTTTATTTCATCCCTAATTTTTCTGCTACCCATTCATTATTCAATAGTGTATTGTTTAATCTCTAGTTGTTAGAGTAGCTTCTATTTTTAATTTTATCATTGATTTCTAATTTCATTCCATTATGTTCTGAAAGGATGCAAGATATTTTCTCTATTTTTTTTTTTTTTTTGTATTTTCTAAGAATTACTTTGTGGCCTAAGATATGGTCTGTTTTAGAGAAGAATCCATGTGCTGCTGAAAAGAAAGTGTATTTAGTCATTGATGTATGAAATACTCCATATATGTATGTTGTCTAAATTATTAATTCTATTTTTTAGTTCTGTAGCTTCTTTAGATTTTGTTTGGAGGATCTATCCAGTGGTGAAAGAAGAGTGTCAAAGTCACCCAGTAATATTGTGTTGTGGCCTATTTGATTCTTGAATTTGAGAAGAGTTTGTTTGATGTATGTAGATGCTCCATTGTTTGGGGCATAAATATTTATGATTGTTATGTCTTGTTGATATTTTATTTCCTTAAGCAGTATGAAATGTCTTTCTTTGTCCCTTCTGATTAACTTTGCATTGAAGTCCACTTTATCTGATGTTTACAGAATCCATGTGAATGACATGTTTTTTCCCATCCTTTTACTTTTAGTCTGTGAACATCTTTGTCTATAAGGTGAACCTCTTGGAGACAGCATGTTGTGGGCCTTGTTTTTTAATCCAGTGTGCCAGCCTTTGTCTTTTGATTGATGATTTTAAGTGATTTACATTCAATATTATTATTGAGATATGATTTTTATTCCCTGTCATTTTGTTTTATTTCTGGTTTTTAATTTGAATTAGTTTTTCTATTGATTTACTATTCTTTTAGTGTGATTCCTCTCTTTTCTGTTTTTAGTTTTTTATTTTTTCTACATGAAATATCTTATTGAGCATGTTTATAATGCAGGCTTTCTAGTTGTGAATTCTTTTAACTTTTGTTTATCATGGAAGGTTTTTATTTTGTCATCAATTCTAAAGCTTAATTTTGCTGGGTATAGTATTCTTGGCTGGCATCAATTTTCTTTCAGAGCTTGGTGTATATTATTCCAAGACCTCTTAGCTTTGAGGGTCTGAGTTGAGAGATCAACTGAGATTTGGATTGGTTTCCTTCTAAATTTTACCTGTTGTTTTTCTCTGTCATCCTTTAAAATTCTATCCTTATTTTGTATGTTAGGCATTTTCATAATAATGTGCCTTGGTGTGGGTCTGTTATAATTTGTGTTTTAGTTTTTATAAACCTCCCATATTTGATTTTCCATTTCATTCTTTATATTTGGGAGATTTTCTGAAATTATTTCATTGAAAAGATTTTTCATTCCTTGGTTTGTATCTCCAAGCCTTCATCTAATGCAATGATTCTTAAATTTTGTCTTTTCGGTTTATCCCATATTTCCTGGAAGTTTTCTCCATGGTCTCTTAACATCTTTTCACCATGGTCAACTTCATTTTCAAGATTTATATTTTGTCTTCATTGCTTGAAACTCTGTCTTCCAAATGATTTAGTCTGTTGTTGATACTTTCAATTTAATTCTTAATTTCATTTATTGATTCCTTCATTTTGATAATTTCTTCTTTTTTTTTTCAGAATCTCTATTTATTGATGTAATGTTTCACTTCCTATATTTTCTCTCTGATTTCACTTCTTATACTGTATGTTACTTTACAGATCAGTTTAACTATGTACATTCTAAACCCCTTCTTTGACATTTCTTCCACTGTGGTGTTGATGGATTCTGTTATTGGAATGTCTTGTTTGTGGTGATTTGTTTCCTTGTTTTTTCATGTTGTGTGTCTACCCATGTAAAAATTTGGATCCAGAGTAGTATAATTTCTACCCTGTGGACTTATAGTGTCCCTGCAGGTTTCCAGAACCTCACTTGCTGAGAACCTGCCCATCTGCTTTCTTGGTTTCATGCCATGGAGCAGCCAGGAAAGTGACCTCCTGTATTCCACCATCTTTAAAAATCCCAGGTTCACCTCTTGACCTTTGACTGACAGCAAGAGGACATCAGATTTTCAAGTTACTATTGTCATGACAACTCTAGATCACCTTGGCCCATGCTGACTGGTTCTAATTGGATCCTTAACCATACACTCTTACAGATTTTAAGGTTAAGAGGAATTATCCTTATTTCCCAGAGTTTCAGGATCTGGTCACAAAAGTCTGTTCCTTCAGGGTAACTTGAGTTCTTCTTATCAACTTATTTTGGGCCTCCATTTCCTCTTACAGTGAACAGGTAGTTTGCTGAGGAATGTGACATATCCTGTCCACTAAGGCCAGGCAGTACTGCAGATAAATTATTTCATGGAAAATAAAGCATGTGGGAATTAATACAGTGGATCTATTTTATAGAATTATTTTCTTAACCTCATGTTCCCACTGTTCACATCTGTCTGTCCCCTAACACTCTGAGACCCAGGAGAGAACAAGGTAAGTGAAAATTTTTTCCTCAGGTTGCGTAACCTCACACATGGCTGGGTCTCTGTTATTAGATTATTTTAGACAGTTTAAAGATATAGATTCACAATGTATCTTTTTTCAAAGGGTGTCCTTCCATAAGAGTTGACTAAGGGAGTCCTGCCATGAGAATTGACTAAGTTCTTTAGCTTATGTCAGAGCCTGTGTCTGTCTTAGGCCCTTTGAATGGGTGAGATCCACTGGGTTTGACCACGTTCAGCCAGACCTACTGGCTTTAGCTCTGTGGTACTTAGTATTCTTCTGCCTTCTTCCTTTTCAAGTATCATTTTGGTGAAGTGATTTAATGAAAAAATGTTTCTTTGAATCTCAACTGTGCTTAATTAAATGATAGTTTCCTTATATATTTCTTATTATTTTGAGACTCTTTGCTGCTATTTCCCTAAATCTTCCCCCAAAACATGTGTTAATGGTCCAAATAACTTTACTAGGTTGAGCACCACCATTTCCTATGCGATTCTGTATTTTTACTCAAATCTACTTTTTTATGTTGAATGATAAATGCATTGATTAATAAGCTACATTGCATCAAGTTGAAGAAAAATTAGATCATAGAAACATGTTGCATGTAGCATATATTTCTGCTTCATGTCATTTCTTTTGATCAGTTGCCCATCCAGATGGACTACAGCATATGCTACATTCATCACTAGAGATAATAATGGAAGGATGAACTTACAGTCTGAGGAAAATTATTTTTACTTTTACACTAAATCTAATTTAATTTTCTGTAAAAGCAGAAGCCATGTTAAAATAAATATTGTGGTTTTCCTGTCATGTACCAGCTTTATTGGTAAGAATCAATACCCCCAAAGCATTATTTCCTTCCTGAAGTATATCACCACACCTACAGAGATCTCTTAGAACACTTTTTAAAGCACCTTCATTCCAGCAAAAACTTACTTTCAGTTGTAGAAAATGCCATAGGGAACAAACAGAATTTCATCATGCTGCTCATACGTTTTTCTTACTTGAAATGGTACTCTTAAATATTGAGATTAGCACAAAATATGAAAATGCAAATTGAGTTTGCCAGCCATGTATATGAAGAGGGGAAATGTGCTCCTTGTTTTCACTGACAGTGTATGAGCTACACTCCTCTCCTAGGGATGCCTTTCTACCTCTTTCTTATCAAGAGAAGCAGATGGGCATTCTAGAGGGCTCCTGAGCAACCCACTCTGCTGTGTGTCTCTTGCAAAAAACTCCCAGCCATGTGCCCATGCTTGGTGCAATGCTGCACTGCTATCCATTGTGAGATTTGAAGTCTAGGATGTTTCTGGGATCTCTGAATCCGATGGACTAAACATTGTTATAGCACCATTTCCTCCCTGCTTTACATGCTAGGGGAAAGCAATTAAACTTAGCCCTCCTAATTAATGCCCTGTGGCTAGACACAGTTAATTTGAATAAACAATTCCTGAGCCAGAAAGTGTACTTTTTTTATTTTGTTGGATTTTATTTTCCCAGGGTGATTGTGCTTCAGAGCTGTTTGTTGGATGAGGGGCAGATGGAAAAGGAGAGCTACTGAGTGAGGGAGGAAGGAGTTGCCAAGTATTAGGATACAGATGTCCACATCCACAATCCCATACTTCTCTTAAGTGCAAATAGTATGGTGTGCCCAATGGGCAAGGAAGCTCTTAAACTGAAAAAACAAATCAGAAAGCATTTATTCATTGCTTAGCATAGAATAAGAGCTCAGCAAATTCTGGCTAAGTGTAATGGTGTTTTGATTAATTCTCTTGGCACAGATTAAATGCTATAAATATTATTTGATAATAGCAATGCATGGAAAATCATTGATAGTTTTCTGAATTGTAGAAAAATATAATGCACAATAGTATTTTCTGCAAAATGCATTTCCAAATGCTGACTTTGTAAATTACCCATGTAGAAATTTGAGTCTAGATTCTTCTCTTACTTTATTTATTTGTCTTGTTTTGCCTATGTAGCAGGAGTATCTAGAAGTTAATCTTAAAAATGTGTTCCAATAAAAGCAAGGCTTTCATTTTGGTGGTGGTGGGGTATTAAGGTATAGTGAGTAGAGTCCAGTGAGCATATGAGAAGCTGTCTGCAAATAAAGGATTCTGATGGAGATGGATGAATTTGACCCTATAACTAGGGAAATCCCTGCAAAAACTTATAGGGTTTTCTTAGTTTCTGGGCTGAAAGACGTTAGCAAACACACCTGGATATTCATATGAATGCTTAATTTACATCCCATCAAGTAGAAACTTAGTTCTGAGACCTGTCCAGGAATGACCACAGCTATGGTTAACTTTATGTGTCAACTGAGAGGGTATTTTTGGGAGAGATTAACATTTAAATCAGTGAATGCTGAGTAAGTAATTCTCATAGTGTGGATAGGCCCCATCCCATGCAATTAATTAAAGGCTCACATACAGCAAAAGACTAGCCTGCCAAAACAAGAGAGAAAAGCACACTGCCTTTGAAATTTATCTATTCCATCAGTACTTCTGGGTCTTGATTCTGCTGGCCCACCTGCAGATCTTAGGTTTTGTAGCCTCCATAATCATGAAAGCTAATTTCTTATAGTAAATCCCCCTGAATGTGTGTGTGTTTGTGTTGTGTGTGTGTGTGTGTGTGTGTGTGTGTATAAAAGTATGTATATAGATAGTCAATGGACAGGTAGAAAGATCTCCAATTAGTCCTGTTTCTCTGGAGAACCTTGAATAATACAACCTTCAGCCATCAGCTTCTTTTGCATGTTTCTCTGTGTTGCACTAGCAGAGTTAACAAGAACCTGCTGGGGTGCAGGGAAGAAGAAAGACAGCAGGAAAGCCTTTAAAAACTGTGGACTAAAACACTGCTCTTGTAATTTTTTTATTGGGCTAGTTATGCAAATTGCTAAAGTGATGTACCTTTCTTAAAACATATCTTCAAAGTAAAATGTTAAATGGACCATGAGGCATGTGGTAGGTAGTGAGATTCAGTACCAATCATGGATCACTTATTTTTCCATTCCCTCATTCCCACTCTGCTTATTGCTCCTGACATCTCTAACAAGGACCAACCTTAGATCTGTTGACAGGTTAACTTTGTAAAAAATAATTGGGCACTATCACTCCTCTGCTTAAGTGACTTTGATTACTTCCCACTGCCTCATAAGTAAATTTGATTTCCTTTTCATCGTATGCAAGGTTCCTTCACAATTGGATTCCAAAGGACATTCCTCCTTCCAAGTCTCAGTAGGGTTTTTCATTCTCTGATTGCTGCAGACATATTGACCCACCAATCACTGCCTGAATAGACAACTATGCTGACATATTTCCCCTCTGTCTGGATGACTTGTTTCCTGCTCTCTTGTTTGAGTTTTTAAGACTCCACTCAAAAGAGAAATCATCAGTAAAGTATTTTTTAATGCATAGAATCAGAATAGTCCCCTCTTTTGTGCTTTTGGAGCACTCATTTTACATACCTAGGGTGGCATTGTCCTGTGAACTTTTAGCTGAGTTTGCTGCATGCATCTGAAATTTCTGCTGGAGCTCAAATTTTGACAATCCTGGCTTAGAAACTGCTGTGCTCCTGGGTAGCTGTGTGCCACCAGGCAACATATTCCCTAAGGTCCAATGTCTTCATATGTAAAATTGTAAAAATAAGAATAATATAAAGAAGACAAAACATTTAAAATTAAAATGTTTAGAACAACTCCTGGCATATAGAAAGAGCCCCAAAATATCATCTTCAATTCATTTATGTATTGGCTTTTCAAAAGATATTGAGTACCTGCTATGTGTCACACATTGTCTATCATTGTCACCCTTACTGTTATTGAATTCTCACTTTTGAATGGTAGTCCAATAAATGTCACACAGGTATTCATTATATGTTTATTGACATAAGAATTGCTTTGGTCATTAGGCTTAAATACTGGGAAATTGGATGCTCAATTTTAATTCTACTTATTAGGTAAAAGTTTACTGTCTCTAGTTATAACAAGCTCTATTCCCTAAAGCTGTTTTTCTTAATGGTGGACAATTTAAAAACCTAATTAAAATGAAATAATATCTCTCTTGTATGCAAAATAACTATGTTTATAAAGACAATTCATTATGAAATTATGTTGGAAGCACCAACTTATAAATGGTAAGATTATATATTTTTATCTTAGTGTAATACAGCAAATTTTAGTATTATTAGATGTAAATTCATCTTTTGAAAGATTACTTTCAACTCTCTGAAACAAAATCAACATTGCCTTATATGCACTACATATATAATATTGACTGTTGGTAATAACATACAACATCTAATGTCAGATATAGTTAAACTTTATAATTTTTATGTTATTGTGTCTGCTAGTTATCAGTTTCTGTATATCCAAAATTCCCCTCAGAATTGTGAGAACACAAATACAAGTATGTCCTTTTTTCCCCATGGAAATAATGACATATTTGTAGACATCAAATATAAATGAACTTTTTGACTGAATCTCTCACAAATGATGTTACTTATATAGCTTCAGTAACAAAGTGTTCTCAGTGGTACGTGGTTTGTGTAGTTTTCAGCTGCAGGAATCTGTCCATTTGGGGGTAACTGACCGATCAGCTTGGTTTAACTGTACAGTATTAATAATCTTTCAAGCTAACAATGGAGATATAAATTTACTACCATTCTAGAGGTGAGCATGTCAACAATTCTGGTAAAAATGTCGCATACTGTAGACCTAGAGAAAAGAAAGAGATAGGGCTGAGTCTGTGAATCTGCTGTTTAGAGCTCTTCTGGAATTTTAGTGTTTCCTTGCCTAAATGAGAGAAATGCAGACTAGGCCTAAGGAGTCCAAACTAGGAACATCCCAAGTTCTACTGGCACACTTATTTAACATGGATCAGTTTCATCTGTAAATGCAGATGCTGGAGATAATCATAGAGTAATTATGAGGACTCATTGAACTGACACAAGTAACATGTTCCGAATAGTGTATGTCTGGCAAGGTGGCAAGACTGTGCCTGGACACATCACTCCTGAATAGGAGACACCCTTGCCACATTTGAATGGAGAGCTTAGAAAGTTCATAGGCTGAAATAAAATCTCACCCTCCCACTAGTCTGTGAGTAATCTGAGGTTCTATGATTGTAACCTATTTATCATTATTTCCAGTTCCAGTTAATATAGGTGCTTAATAAGTATCTCTTGAGACCTATGTTTTTTTAACTACTTAAAAGTCTAATGTTAGGCTGGAGTTATAGCTCAGTGGTGGAGCACTTGCCTCACATGTGTGAGGCATTGGGTTTGATCCTCAGCACCACATAAAAATAATAAAGATATTGTATCCATCTATAACTAAAAATATTTTTTAAAAAATCTAATGTTGATCCTTCATTCTTTTTCAGTTCATAAGCATAATTCTTAAATTTGCATAGAGCCCTTACCCATAACATCTTAGCCAAAGTATCAACAATTTGCATGTTAGATTGATTTTAATTTTATATGAGAACAGTTCATTACTGTCTATATATGTTAGGCACTATGTTGGGCACCACTGGTGCAAGAATAATATCAGCATAATTCCAACCCAAGATAAGCAAAGAGAGGGTCATCTAAGCAACATTTCTGAATGCCATGTGAATCTGTGGAAACCTAGCGTGTTCTGTATGCTCAAAGGAAATCACAAATGTGATGGAGTTCACATAGAGTGACTCCAGGAATACAAAAACAAAGCCAGGCACCGTTCATGGAGTAGATTATAGAAAACAGGAATCACGAGAAAAGAAGCTAAGGGTAAGAAGGTGAAAAACAGAATAGCCCGATTTATTTGACCTGATTGAAATTTTTTTTTCAACCATCTATCCTAGAAAAGAAGGTTTTGGCATTATTTTAACCCAGGGTTATCAAAGTGTGGCCTTGACCTGAAACACCAACATCACTTGGAACTTCTTAACAATGCGAATTCTTGGGCATTATTTTTGGGTTGCAGGGTCAGACCCTCTGGGAGATGGAGCCCAGCAATCTGGATATAGCAAGTTCTCCAAGTGGACCAACTGTCATGGCAACCTAGACTGTATGTAGACAGTTTTGCACATTCACTGTTTATTAAGCTATGGTAATGAAAATAGTTTTCAAACATCATCATGATTACTAAATAAATAGTAAGTTACATGTTTCTGCTAGTCCTAAAGATAAAAAGCCATTTTCTGTTCTCCTGTTAGTGATGAAGACATCATAAATAGTCTAACAATACAAGGTAGTATGTCCTAAATGTTGAGTGATTATTTATAATAACACATTGTACAAACATTGAGAGAAAGTGGTGATCACCACAGCTGCAGGTAACTGTGGAAAGAGCCTGGCAATGAGATTTAGGAGAAGGAGTATACTGTTTTCTTCAAGCTCTGTGTTCCTAAACAAGCCTTCCATTTATTATTTATTTGTTTATTTGTTTATTTATTTATTTATTTCTCAATAAATCGCCAACACTAGTAGCCCCAAACAAGAATTTACTATTGCCTCTCATATTTCTGAGTTGAGTGGGCTCAATTGGGAGGTTCTTACTTGGGCTCTCTTGTGCCATTACCAGCTGGAATTCTCCCAAGGTTTGACAGGCTAGATATTCTGAAGAGCATACTCACATATCTTGGCCTCTTTATCTCTGTATTGTTATTCCTCAGAGCCTCTCCATGTGACTTGGGCTTCTCAACATAATTGTATCTGGGCACATGGTCTTTCTACCATGCACCTGGCTTCCAATAGAAAGGAAGAAGAAGCTCCCAGTTTTCTGAAGGGTTTGGAACTGGCAGTGTACCAAAGCTACCATAGTTCATTGGTCAATGCAATTGCAACACCAGTCTTGGTTCAAGGGGAAGAGATAAAAGGGGTAAATATGGGAGGCATGGTTTATTGTAGGACCATCTTTGGAGACTAGCTTGATGATCCCTGGAAAATATTAGGTTTGGCCTTAATGATCTCTAGAGATTTTTTTTTAAATGAAGCTTCACCTTTCCATGATCTACAAAAATCCCCTCCATAATTTTATTTCATCAAGGAGGACAGTAAAATATATCTCAACTGTATATCATCTGTTTTCTATTCCTATGGCATTTTGTTTTCAATTGGTTACCAGTATGTGCTGTTGAAAAAGAAAAATCAAAGAAATTTTCCTTCAGGATATAAAGCCACTAGAAACCTTTCAGAAAAAAAAAGTATCTTAAGTTGATAAAGTGTGTTTGCTTCTGTTTCATCTTTACAGTCAGAGTACACAAATGCCCCAGGTTACAATACAATCTCAAAGTGATGATACTTAACCAGTACTTTTGTGCATGTAAGGATTTTAAAGTCAGTGATACCTTATAAACTCATTTGAGTGGTGGTTTTGGGGAGAACTTTTATCCTATTTAAATCACTATTCCTTAAAAACATAATGGTTCTATTCTGACCCAGATGTTTTTAAATACAAGTTTCTATAGAGAAATGCAGTGCCCTCTAGGAAAATCTGTTGAGTGAAAATAAATGTGGGTTTTTTAAACATCTTGATTATACAGGCTGTATTGCTCAGAGTATTCATCTCATGGGACCAAGCCAGATGCCATATCTTTAAATGAAAATCATTAAAATTTTACTAAAGAAGCAAAGTAGAATAATAATCTATAAATAATTTAAAATTACTTTTAAAACAATTTATTTTCCAAAAAGTAGTAAATGGTTCCAGAAATTTTAAATTTATATTAATACAGGAGTTTTCCTGAGTGTTTCAACAAGAGTGGCTGAAGCATAAAGAGGGAAAACCGAATACAAAAGCATTCATGGGAGGTATATGCAGAATCTTCCAGTCTGTAAGGCTTTGTTTTTTTTTATTCTAAGGACGATTAGAAACTATTCAGGATTTTAAAAGGCTTTCTTAGTGTAGTATGGAGTGATCTGTACAGAAACATGGATTGAAAAGGGAATTCTGGAAGAAGTGAAAATACAGATCAGTTCCTGGGTGGATGTGCAGAGGGCTCATTTGTGATTCTCAGTGAAAGTAGAGCAGGGCATGGTGGTGGATGCCTGTAATTCTAGCAGCTCCAGAGGCTGAGGCAGGGGGATCTCAAGATCAAAGCCAGCTTCAGCAACTTAATGAGGCTCTAAGCAACTTAGTGAGACCCTGTCTCAAAGTTTGAAAAAATAATAATGAAAAGGGCTGGGGAGATGGTTCCAAGATGGCGCCCTAGATGATCTCCTCCTTGCTAGACTCCCCGGGACCAAGGCTAGAAGTGGTGCAGTTGCCATTTTCCAGCTAGCTTCCTGGCATCATTCTGCGGCTCACCATCCCATGCAGGAATTTCACTCGCGCGTGTGTGTGCACAGGGCCACCGGGAGGCAGCGGTAGCCGCGGGCAGCATGACTTTGGTGGCAACCAGTGGAGCGCAGTTGCGGCAGGGCCCTGGCCCAGGGCTCCAGCCTGGGATTTGCCCCGGGCAGGCAGGGCCTGATTCCACACAGGGTGCCTGGCCCCAGCGCCCACCCGTGCGGGACCGCTAGCAATCGCTACTGTGGTCCAACCGTCTCCTGAGCGGATCCCCGGCCATTGTTCTTTGAGGATCCCCTTCTAACACACCGGAACTTCCTACACCAAGGGGTGTGGGTCAGCACCAAGGAGCAAAGTTTGGCCACGGCGCAGCGCACCGTGGAACAGCAACTTCACCAGTGGCACAGATTTCCCCCCTCCTGTGGGACCAGCACCCAGGACACCAGCAGGGAAAATCTAGCAAGCAACAGACAACACCACCTACTGGAGGTGAAAGGAACCATGCCTGTTTATTTACATTGAGACTTTCTACTTTTTTTTTTAAATTCTTATTTTTTATATTATCCTTTATCTTTTTCTCCTAATAGTTCTATTGTTTAATCCTTTTGTTTTATTTCTCTGCTCTCTTGTTCTTTCCCTTCTTCCTTTTTCGTTCCCTCTTTTCTCTCTCACTCTTTTCCTACCCTCTAATCCCCAACAGTTGTGACATCAAATATCTGTTATGCAGTGGGATATGGTATATTGGGATTTCTGAACTGTATACTAAAGTGGTATTATATAGTCTTGCAACTCCTACTTGAATATATTTTATTTTTCTTGCTGTCATCTCTCCTCGTGGTACTCTTTTCTCCCTCCCTACTGTCTTCCTCAATGCTCTGTCGCCCTTTTTAGTAATAGCCAACTCCTCTTGGATTCCTTTTTTATGCTTTCTAAGATCTAATAACCATATCCTCACTTCCTACTGCCCCAACATTCTATCCTACACCCCACCCTGAAGTTTCCCAACCCACCAACAGATACTATAGACCCTTATGCAAACTTATTGGTTACATAATAGATTGTAAAGGAACACATAATTGTTGTATATTGTGACTAAACTGTAAATATATTTGGGAGCTGTTAGGAGCTACTTGGATTGAAATTATATATTGCTTGTATTGAGCTCAATCAATATCGGTCCCCCCTTTAAAGGAGAGATAATGAAACCCTGCAGGGAAACTATACCCATATAGGAGCAAAAACTGTAACAACTTGGATCAGCAGAGCTAGAAGGAAAGACACACAAACATCATGAGAAAACAAGGGAAGAAAGTGACTCAAACAAACCAAAATACTACACTATTAGAATCCATGGTCAGTACAGCAGAAGAAATGACAGAATACGAATTCAGGATGTATACAATTAAAATATTCAGTGACTTAAAGAATGATATAAGAGAGCAAGCCCAGTCAACAAAAGATCATATCAATAATGAGATACATAGGCAAATACAGGAAGTAAAAGATCACTTCAATAATGAGATACACAGGCAAATACAGGAAGTAAAAGATCACTTCAATAAAAAGATAGAGATTCTGAAAAGGAACCAAACAGAAATCCTTGAAATGAAAGAAACAATAAAGCAAATTAAAAACTCAATAGAAAGCATCACCAACAGATTAGACCACTTGGAAGACAGAACCTCAGATATTGAAGACAAAATATTTAACCTTGAGAATAGAGTTGACCACACAGTGAAGACGATAAGAAACCATGAACAGAACATACAAGAATTATGGGATAACATTAAAAGACCAAACTTACGAATTATTGGGATAGAGGAAGGCATAGAATTCTAAACCAAAGGAATGAACAACCTATTCAACGAAATAATATCAGAAAACTTTCCAAATATGAAGAATGAATTGGATAATCAAATTCAAGAGGCTTACAGGACACCAAATGTTCAAAATCACAACAGACCTACACCAAGGCACATCATAATGAAAATGCCTAACATTCAGAATAAGGAATCTTAAAAGCCACAAGAG
>CM053403.1:136050505-136118402 GCA_028644305.1 Xerus rutilus
AAAGTCCTTTCTTATAGAAATAGAAAAGGCAATCATGAAATTCATTTGGAAAAATAAGAGACCCAGAAGAGCCAAAGCTATCCTGAGCAAGGAGAGTGAAGCAGGAGGCATCACAATACCAGACCTTAAACTTTACTACAAAGCAATAGTAACAAAAACGGCATGATACTGGTACCAAAATAGACATGTAGACCAATGGTACAGAATAGAAGACACAGAGAGTAATGCTCATAAATACAACTATCTCATACTAGACAAAGGTGCCAAAAACATACATTGGAGAAAAGATAGCCTTTTCAACAAATGGTGCTAGGAAAACTGGAAATCCATATGCAGTAAAATGAAACTAAATCCCCATCTCTCACCATGCACAAAACTCAACTCAAAGTGGATCAAAGACCTAGGAATTAGACCAGATACCCTGCATCTAATTGAGGAGAAATTAGGTCCAAATCTTCATCATGTGAGATTAGGCCCCGAATTCCTTAACAAGACTCCTATAGCACAAAAAATAAAAGCAAGAATCAATAAATGAGATGGACTTAAACTAAAAAGCTTCTTCTCAGCAAAAGAAACTATCAATGAGGTGAACAGAGAGCAAATTTTTGCCACACGCACATCAGACAGAGCACTGATCTCCAGGATATATAAAGAACTCAAAAAACTTAACACCAAATAAACAAACAACCCAATCAATAAATGGGCTAAGGAACTGAATAGAAACCTCTCAGAAGAAGATATACAATCAATAAACAAATATATGAAGAAATGTTCGGGGCTGAGATTATGGCGCAGTGGTAGTGTGCTCGCCTAGCATGCAGGAGGCACTGGGTTCGATCCTCAGCACCACATTAAAAAAAAATAAAGATATTCTGTCACCTACAACTAAAAAATATTAAAAAAAAAAAGAAATGTTCAACGTCTCTAGCCATTAGAGAAATGCAAATCAAAACTACTCTCAGATTTCATTTCACCCCAGTCAGAATGGCAGCTATCCAAAATACCAGCAACAATAAATGCTGGCAAGGATGTGGTAAAAAAGGTACACACAAACATTGCTGGTGGGATTGCAAACTGGTGCAACCAATCTGGAAAGCAGTATGGAGATTTCTTAAAAAACTTGGAATGGAACCACCATCTGATCCAGTTATCCCACTCCTTGGCCTATACCCTAAAGACTTAAAAACAGCACACTACAGTAAAGCAGCCACTTCAATGTTTATAGCAGCACAATTCACAATTGCAAAACTGTGGAAGCAACTCAAATGCCCTACAATAGATGAATGGATAAAGAAACTTTATCCATTCATTGTGTACATATACACAATGGAATATTATTCAGCAATAAAAGAGAATAAAATTATGGCATTTGCAGGCAAATGGTTGGAATTGGAAAGCATTATGCTAAGTGAAGTAAGCCAATCCCAAAAAAAACAAATGATGAATGTTCTCTCTGATTAGTGGATGCTGATACATAAGGGGGGTGGGAATGAGGGACATAGGAGAAATGGAGGAACTCTGGATGGGGCAGGGGGGAGGAGGGGAGAGGGAACATGGAAGGGATGTAGTAAAGATGGTTGAATGAGATGGTCATCACTACCGTAGGTGCATGAATGAAGACACAAATGGTATGACTCTATCTGGTTTGCAACCAGAGAAATAGAAACACTGAGCTCTATATATGTACTATGACTTGAAATGCAACTAAATAAACTAAAAATTAAATAAATAAATAAAAGGGCTAGAGATGTGGCTCAGTGGTAAAGTGCCCCTGAGTTTAATCCTTGGTACCCAAAGAAGTTAGAGTATTTACTTATAAGTTGGAGGTTGGGTGTAAAAGGTATGTGTAGTCAAAAATGACTTATTTTCTTGGCCTGAGTAATTCAATAAATAACAAGTACAGGAAACAATGAAAAAAAGTGTATTACAGAATAAAGGAAACCAAGAGTTCAATTTGTATGTAAAAATAACTATTACTAAATCTGGCACATAGTTAAGTAGATTTTTTTTTATTTTTTGCCAAGATATGTTAAAGGGTATCCTTTACAAAAAATAAAGCTATTGACTTGACAGCAAAATAGAGAATTCTGGTATTCAAAGCAAATTTGGGGTCAGTGGATGGTTTATTTTCCTGAGAAACCTACTACTATTGCTAGGTTTCATACCAGTCTGTTTTTTGCAGCATGAATTTAACCACAAGAAACCCTAAAAACACTGTCTACATATATAAAAATTTGAAAAGAAATGTGTCATATTACATTTTGATTATAGAATTTAATAAGTGAATTAGAATTTAGTATCAAGTTAATTAAGCAGCTCTAATTTTTTTCAGAGAAAGATTGTCAGCTCTAACTATGAAATTTCTATTGGTAAACTCAAATAAAAATGTGTTAAAATATGCACAGGTTCCACTATTTGCCTTTATCTTTTTCTTGAACAGTTAAAAATAGTCCTTAAGGCAATGAAAAACACAGATTTCATATATCTGGAGGAAAAAATAAAAATCACTTTCTGAGAGTGCAGATGTAACATAAATAAATCCTCTAGTGGAAGTGAGAATGGGTTAGCAGCAGGGATTCTTGTTGGATGAACACTTAGTCTCTCTGGGCTAAATATATACCCATCACAGTAAAAACAGCATAAAAAAAATTGCACGAAAAACAGTGCAGTTTTCTTGGACTTTGATGAAGACACAACTTTATGGAGATCATTCTTTCAAAGTAAATGATAAGCACACTATTTAAATGCTTCTTTACTATGGAAAATCATGTTACTAATCCATATAAATTTTCATTTCCCCCAAACTTTATTCTATTAACATAAATTATACTATTTACTTAAAATAACTTTGTATCTTCTATTAAAATTTTATATAAAATATTGATCCTTTGTTACTCAAAGGACCAGTTAACCAACTGTAAATCTTATTGCTAATCTATGGGCCAAAGAGTTCCTATCAAGTCTGTTTGCTGAACTGGTGACATTCTGGCAACATCATGGGCTTCCTTTGTTGGCCGGTTCCACACTGACTTTAACTAAGGGATTTCTAAAATAACAAGCCACCAAGTGTTGTGTTATTCATGTCCGCAGTTCATTTAATAAATTTTTGAACTCCTAATATGTGTTAGACATGTCTGTAAATATTTATTAAATGCCAAATGAGTAGGAAATGTAACTTGAGACTATAATATGAACAAACTTTCTTTTAATTTTTATTTTTGAGTTTTAGATTATAGAAATGTTATAAAGATAGTACAGTGTCTGAAACATCCACCACTCAGCTTCCTCTAATGTTAACATTTTACATAATTACAATTTCTATGTATTTTATTAAAACTAATAAATTAACATTGGTTCAGTGCTATTAACTACAAATTATTCCAACAATTTTTTTCCCATACATATCAATTTTCTATTCCATGATCCAATCCAGGATGCCACATTGGATTTTCTTGTCATGTCTCCCTGTGTCCTGTCCATGACATTTTTTGAGAAGAATTTTATCCAATATATTGGTGTTTATACTTCTGAGTATATTTTACACAAAAATGAAATTTGTTTCATTATTATTCATTAATTTATTGGACATTTTATAATTGTCTACTATAATACACTGTTCTTGGCATTGGAATATGAACTTTACTAGAATATTGTTTTTCTAGAGAGGCTCTCGTTTAAGTGAAGTTAAAACATGAGGACTGTGACAAAGTTGGAGAATGTAAGGAGAGTACCTGACTCCAACTGGAAAGATTAGATGAGGTCTTCAAGAGTGAGTAAGACTTCTACAGACAAATTGGAGTGTTTGAGACCAAGGAACAGGGTGCAAAGGCACAGAGATGAAAAGCCAAGTGTGATTACCACCAGCACTATTGTGCAGACTCCTGAATGAGTTGTGAGAGAACAGGATGGTTGTGGAGAGTCGGATTCTGAAAGCTTTGTATGTTCTGTGAAATAGTGTAGACTTCATTCCATAGGCAATGAGAGCATTGATTTTTCCCCGTTTGAAGTGGAGCCTATTTATAGGGCTCTTGCCCTATATTTTGTGGCAGGGTTTGTTGTACAACCATTAGGTCATTCTAGAAAGCCATTCCTCACTATCAAAGTTTTATTCACAGCAGTGTTTCTCTCAAACATCTTCTCTTTTTCCTTACTATTTAATAGCAATTAGAAAAGGCTTTAGGACAAAGCTATCATTCATAAATGTTTTGGAACTTAGCTCTTCCCAAATGTAAATATCAATATAAGTAATAAAAACATACTTACATTCCACCTCCACTGTCTGAGTTCACCTGTTGCCAACAACTAAGAAACACGATGAGTGTGGACAGAAGCAGCTAGGACTATAGAGGAACATAGAATGTTGCTAACAACAGGAATTAAATTTCTATATGCAGAATAAGGTGTTTCTTCTATTAAAAAAAAGATTAGCATTTAAAATTCTAAACAGCCCAATAGTTTGTTGAAATCTCCAACTCAAGCATCAAATGAAGCAATTTTATGCTGAATTTATACAACGTCCCACGGGCAAAATAATTAAAGTATGGGCCAGTATTATTTATGTATGAGAAGCCAGTATTATTTAGACCTTGCTGCTCAGCGTGCGATTGGCATAACCGGGCATGACTGAACCAGTATCTGCATTTATAACAAGATTCCCAGGTGATTCATCTACACATCCAAGTTTCAGAAGCACTAATTCAAGACCTATTTTATTAGATTTTTAAATTGTTATGCAAAACTACTTGATAGCCATAACTAAAAACATGGCTATAGTTTGTTTTGAAGAGGTGAAAACATGTTAAAACAACAGTGCTTGGGAAGATTCTAGAAAGTAAAGAACATTGCATATAATTATCAATCTTTTTAAATATGCATTTTATTTTTACCTAAGTGCATGTAAAGGACAAACTGGGAAAATTGTTTTTAAGCATCTTTAAATGTCAGCTCATTAAATTTCACTCTGTCTGATTATGTATTTTTAATGACTGAATGACATTTGTTATATCAGTCTTCCAAGAAAGTTTTAGATTTGGAACTTTAAATGTTGAGTTCTTAAAACTAACACTTGAGTTGAGGTTAAGCTGCAATATAACTTTTATCTAAAAATCTGAATTTCTTGAGAATTTAATGACAATATCAATATTCTATGTGATTTGTGCAAGAACTATTATCTATTTCAAGTGAAATTTTAATAAATGAAAAACATGATTTGCCTTTAAAAGAACCTATGTAATTTAGTTAAATATTTCTTTAAATATTTAAATATGTCTCTTCAGAGCCTATTGCATAGAAACTATTGTTAGGATTTTGTTGGTTTGTTTTTTTTTTTAAATATCAAGAAATTAGCACAAGCCATGCACCGTGGTACACACCTGTAATCCCAGCAGCTTGGGAAGCTGAGACAGGAGGATCGTGATTTCAGAGCCAGCCTCAGCAATGGCGAGACATTAACCAACTTAATGAGACATTGTCTCTACATAAAATATGCAGTAGGGCTGGGGAGGTGGCTCAGTGGCTTGAGTGCCCCTGAGTTCAATCCCTGGTACCCTCCTCCCCCCAAAAAAGGAAAGAAAGAAGTTAGCACAAAAGTCTGGGACGCTACTTTCCTAATCAATAATTCTGATGTAGTTCTTTATTGGTATTAATCAAAGATGAGGTTTAGCAGACTTTCTGTAAAAGATCAGATAGTAAATATTTTTGGTTTTGTGGCTCATATACTGTGTTTCATGTTCCCAAATCTGCCATTGTTTTCCAAAAATAGCCATAGCCAATATATACTCAAGTGGGCCTGAACATGTTCCAGTAAAACTTTATTTGTGAACACTGACATTTCAATTTCATACAATTATTTTAATTCTTTTTTAAAGCTATTTAAAGAACATAAAGTCCATTCTTAAGTTTTGGACTACACAAAATAGGCAGTGGGCTGTATTTGGCCTCCAGGCCAGTTTCCTGACATCTGATATACACATTGAGTATCTGAATGCATATTGACAGTGGTTCAGTCTTGACTATGAATTTAATAAGAACCTGATTGGTTCCTGGCATCTAAACTATAACAGTGACATTATGAGGATTTTTATTATCATTACTGTTGACTTGAGAAGAAAAACATACTGAAGGGAAACAGAAGCAAAGGAAACTAAAAGTCAATATGAATCAACCAAGTTCTAAACACCATGTTCAGCATCTTGTATGTTTCTTCTTTAAGATGGCCCCATGAAATATGTACCATTTTACACATGAGAAAACTTGAAGCTTAAAAAATTTTAAAGATCACACAGCAGGTAAATGGTGGAATTAATTCAAGTCTGACAAAAACCTGTAAGATACTCTTTTATATATTCACATTGATACACTCTAGCCACAATGGCTTATCCAATAAAAATGCAATATTCAGAATGGAACCTTGAAGTAGAGATCTGTCAAGGAGCTAGAGGGTGGAGGAAGGCATCCAAATATAGAGGTGAAAGTGAAGAGAACAGAGCTGGGGCTAAAAGATAGATGATGACCAGCTTCCAGTTTTCAGCGTTCATGTCATTGTTCATGTCATCGGCATGCATACGTTGTCCTCTTCCCCTATAATTTTCAGTCTTTCGAGCCTGATGAAAGCAAATGGCCTCAGATTCTTTCTTTTACTTACCTTTTTTTTGTTGTTGTTGTTCTTGGCCTAAATTTTCAAAAACTAAGCCTCAGTGCTACTCACCTGGCACTTCTGAGTCCCCTAGACTCATTTAAGAGGAGTCTCCTTTTCTCTGATGACTTTTGTGTAAGCTTTGGACCAATTATGCTCGGCACTGTGCAGTCATAAAAGACAAAGGAGGTAGCTGTCAGGAGTTGTGTCTTTCACACACCACTGCCTTTTGTACTTCTTTAAAGCAGATTACAGCTGCATAGCTATTTAGATGGTATGCAAATTATATCTGGTCACAGCATTTGAGCTTGATCATAATTATGACTTAGGTGGAGTGGTGACTGTTTCCTTAGTACAAACACACCCCTTATGCAAACGCTCCTTTTGTCGCACAGTGACTCTGTTGAGAAATACAATCCACATTTTCCTCTCAAGGACTCGGTCTCATGTTTTATTATGTGCTTAATTTTTAGGCATTTTAATTATTCTTTATTCAGGAATCCCTCCTAGCCAAAAGAGCCATAGAAGGACAATGAAGATGTTAGTGCAGAATCTTTGCACTTGAATTTCAAGCACATGTTATAAACATGACATGAGAAAAGCTATGCCCTATCAGAGATTTCATGTCCTCAAATTGGCATTTATCTACAGTGTGTAGCCTTACATAGGATCAAGAAAAAACAAAAGAATGTATAAAGAATTTCTCGTAGATTAAATCTAAAATATCAAACAGCATTCAACTTTGATTCAACAGATGGGAAATATGACTTTGTATTTGGAAGATCAAACTCAAATATATGTTTCTCATGGCCTCATGCTTATTCAGGTAAAAGCAAGCGATTTTCATGGGATCTTGAAGTAAGAGATCAATAGTGTCTTTGTTGCTACTAGCACCTATTTCCTGAGATTTAAGAAATGTTCTGTCCTTTATAATATTAAATTATGTCACAAAATAAAAAATGGAGAAGCAGAGGTGGCAAATAATCCTATAAAAATGTGACTTGTATAATTCACAGTTTGTAGCATATTTGAAATGGTAACCCGGGGACTGCCTGCTTATGCAAATAGGGTTCTAACATACCCTAAGCTATAGCTTATTGAAATAGCAAATATTTGGGGAGCTACAGCCAGGAGTACTACTCGTAATTTCTAAATGATTCCTGGGGCTGATCTAAGCTCTCCCTGGATCTTTAAGCTCAGCTGACTTATCCATATAACCTTCCTACACAGACCCTAGGAAGCAAGCTCTGAACACTGCAGTTCTTGCTTTGATAATTACCTTCAACCCCTTGTTGCTTTACCTTTCTGATTTTTCTATTGGTTCCCAAATTATAGTTCTTGCTCCCTTGGAGCCACTGTTTCAGGGAAACCTTCAGCTAATGGCTCAGACTTTCCTTTTTTATGCTCTCTCAATTGCCTGAAATTCATCCTTCTTCAAGGTTTTAGCTTTTGACCTATGTATCCTCCACCAGGAAGAATCCTGTTCTTATGTGGACATATTTCTTCAGTGTCTACTTTCCCTGCTTTATAGTAGGCTTACATCTGTGTTCATGGTTATTTATGTCTACATAGCAAATCTACTTAATAGGAAAGAGTTCAAGACACAGGTTAGTTTAAAGGGGGCAGAGGAAGAACAATGGGCATTGACAAGTAGTTTTAAAGACCAAGTTATAGATAGGGTTAAGGAAAATGCAGTTGACTATTTGCCAAATGTGTTAGATTTCTGTTACTGTAACAAAATACTTGGGAAAATAAGTATTAAAGGAGAAAAGGTTTATTTTGATTCTTGGTTGCAATTTGTGTTCAAGATGGCTCCATTGTTTCTGGGCCTGAGGGTGAGAGAAGACATCTTGGTGGAAGGCCATGGCGAAGGAAAGCTCTTCATTTCATGGGAGCTGGGAAGGAGAGAGAGAGAGACTGAACAAGAGAGAGAAAGATAAAGGCTGATACAATCCCTCAGGGCATGCCCCTAAGGGTCTATTCCCTTCAAGAAGGTCGCTCTTCCTACAGTTTCTACCATCTCCATTGAATGCATTCAGTTATGAGCTTGGCAATGGATTAATCCATTGATGAGATTACAGTGCTCAGGATTCATTAATTTTCCAAAAGCCCCACCTCTGAACATTGCTGCAATGCAGTGCATTGAGGACCAAGTCCTCAACACATGAACCACTGGGGGACGTACCAGATACAAAGTATAATACAGATATAATAATCCTTTCTCATTTTCTTTTTGCCTCTGTTACAATCAAATTTCCTCATTTCATGTATTGTCTCAGTTGAAGTAGCTCATTTTCAGCATACCTTCAAAGTAAGTAAAGTAATAATTTTGTCTGCTTTATTTATTTATTTGTGATACCTGCTCTGTTCAATATATGTGACTTGACTCGGTCCAAGCTATAGGGATTCAGCTTGATTTGACAGCAGTCATCCTGAGTTGTAACTGTCAGAATGGCCCCTAAGTAACTCTGATCTATTTTCCCTACATAGTTTCCAAGTGTACTATAAAAAGACAAAACCATTAGAATGATATGTGGGGCTTTACCCTCAGATAAAGGGTAAAGATCCTGGTGCCATCAGAGCCAAGAATATGCCTGACATCCTTGATAAAGCTTAAGATAAAACAGAGACATTCTGGTTTGGATCAAAGTCATAAAAGAGCTTTCCTGACCACTATAAAAGCCCCCTCCTTCTGATGCAGTTTAGTTCTGCTACTGCCAAGGACCACACTTCTATCAGGAAGTCCTTGGTAAACTACAGTCTGTGCAGTCCTGGATCTGTCTGCCTCTTTCCTCAGTCTCAGGTCACCCTCTGGCCTGTTGTCATATACTGTAATAGGATTGCCCCAGAACAAGACTACAACATCTTGTGCTTTCCCAGTAACCACACTGGTTTCTGAATGACCGTGAGTCACCTGGCTTATCTCGTACCCATACCATGTTCTTGTGGAGCTCTTGTGAATGCAAGGTTCTCCCTAATATGAAGAAAACATAGATTTCCTTAGATATATTTCTTGGAAATTCACTTTTAATAAACTTATACAATTCAAACAGTTCTATAAATTAGTATATTTCATTGCCCTAAGGCAATGTTTCCATTTAAATTCTATAGTGTGGACTCAGGGATCTTCATGGCACCTTGAGATAGGTCAGTGGCTTCTGCGTTAGAAACTTGCTCTCCATTCTCAATCCCCAGACTCTGTGTTTCTGATTTTTGGCTTTCTCATTCTTCATTTATTATGCTAACCATTGCCTTTTAAGGCTTTCACTTACTTACATTGTTTCACTTTAAGGCTTCACTTACTTCCTGAGGTTACCATGATATCTCTAAGTGGCTGCTGACTGCTCCATTAAATGTGGATGTATCCTCTTGTTTATTCTGATTTCCTGCTTTTCCTCTGTATTACACAGTCCTTGTAGTACTCTACTTAGATTTTCTTCTGTCTTTGCTCTTGTTTATTTTGTTTAGAAATGCCTCTCTCCTTTTCTATACATAAGTGTATCCTCCATATAATTTTAGGCACAACTCATTTATGCCCTTTAATTTGTTTGGTATATATCATCTCAACTGAAATATCTGGAAACTAATTATATATTACTTTTTTCACTAACTTTGTGCATTTTCCTAAATTTAATTATAAATTTCATGTCGGTTAGGAATTAAATTTTGTACACAAAGTCTTAAAATACTAGATGAGTAGTAAATTCTTAGACTACTGTTCTTTCTAATGAAAATAAATGTGCTCTCTGTACTATACTAGGACATCTAAAAATAGCTCAACTTCCAAGAATTTGTATTTTAGAAAGAAATTAGCTAATGATACTGTTTGACAGGAATATTGTTAAGGAACCATTAAACAAAGTGTACCATGCAATGCCATTTTAGAGCATTGATTATGTAGTTTAAAATGCCATTGTAGCCAGAGATAGTGGTGCACACCTGTAATCCCAGTGACTCGGGAGGCTGAGACAGGAGGATCGCAAGTTCAAAGCCAGCCTCATCAATTTATCAAGAACCTAAGCAACTTAGAGAAACCCTGTCTCTAAATTAATTAATTAATTAATTAATTATTTAAGAAGTGCTAGGGATGTGGGCTCAGTGGTTAAGCATCCTTGGATCTAATCCACAGTACCATAAATGAATAAATAAATAAATGCCATTTTATGCTGTATGCCTTTATTATTATGAGCTAGACATTAGTTTTACACATAGGTTTGTGATGTGTGGTAAAAGAAGATACATCCTGGTAAAGAAGCAGAGTAGAATGGTCAGAGGCAAAACTTGTACACAGGAGGGAAAAGTGATGGTGGAGAATGAAGGTAGAGAAAACCACATTGGGGAATATGCCTCATACTTTTATCATTTTGATAGTAGCCGATAGAAATGGAAATATCAAATTATAAAATTCTTCTACTCCTAAGAAACCATAAAAACTACAAAGCAGTGTTTAGTCTTCAGCTATAAAATAGAAAACCAAGGTTAATAATTATAAACTACAGGTAACTCAGAGCATACACAGGATGAAACTTGGTTTCATTTTGCCTAAAAGGAAGGTAGCTTCTAGACAAAGTGAACTACTGCTAGTTTCCTGATTTTACTAAAAAAATCAGGAAAACGGATTCATTTCCTTACCCTTTCTGGTATGCATTCTTTGGCTTGTAGCTCCACATCACTCCAACTGTCATTTCCATTCTCACTCTAATTCTCTGATGCTCCTGTCTCCCTCTCATAAGAACCCTGTGATTCTTTTGGGTCTACTTGGATAATCCAAAATAAACTCCCTCTCTTAAGATTGGTAACTTAATCGTATTTCCCAAATCCCCTTTGCCATGCAAGCCTTCAGGCATTAAGACGTGGCCATCTCTGGGGTCATTTCATTATTCTGGCTATCATAACTACTAAGTGTATTAGGACCATAACTCATCCTCTTCCTACTTTATCTACCTGGAGAACAGTAAAGCAAAAAACAAAAAAGTCTGGGATTTTAAGACTTTTATTCATATCCCACAAGCTTTTATAAAAGGCACAGACTACTTCCATTTAACAAATTCTGCAAATAGGTATTCTGTATTTAAATACAGACCTGGTTTTTATAACATTTTCAATGGTTTTAGCAGTAACATCTCAAAGTTGTGGTGATATTTAAGGGGCAGTTTTAAATAAATAATGCATATTTATCCCATGGAAAATAGATCATAGGTAAAGAAATCATATTTTAATTGCTGAGAAGGACTGAAATGCCACTGTATCATTAAAAGCATAGCTATAATCACATGAAGCTAGAAAGATTACTGAAAGCTAAATTAATGAACATTGATTGTGCGCTCATGTTCAGCATAATCTAAAACCTTTTGGGAACACAAAATGAATGGGAGCCTGATCATTTCCATTAATCTACTTGGGGATATTGGTAAATATTCATATAAACTAAGTTTCATTAGAAAATGGGAGTTGAACATGACTGTCTTGGGCTAGAGGAGTTGAGAAACTTCCTTAGATACTATTATTCATCTTTTAAAATAAATTTTATTATGTTTACTAGAGGAATAGAATTTAATATTATGGGATACATATAGATTATAGTATAGTGAAGCAGACTATCATATCTATAATCTCACAGTTCCCTTTGGTGATAATAGTAGTTGAAATCTATTTATCTAACAAAAAATTTCCCAATACAATTTTATTAACTTTAGTCCTCATGTTGGACTCCTACATATCTTCTGTATTGTATCCTTTGACCTCCATCTCCCCCATATCTTTCCCTGCCACCCCTGCCTGGTGTGATCAGTGTTTCATTCTTAAACTTTGTATATTTAGGTACTTTTAAATTTTTACTTTTATTTTTTTTTCAGTTTTTTATATTATTCTTAAATGAAATCCTATAGATACACTGGGTAGGTGAAAAGCACCACAGACCAAAGCTGACAATCAGAACAGTATGAAGAGAAAACCAGGGCTAGAGGGGAGTGATATTATGGGATATATGTTCAGTAGATACAGGGGCTCAGGTTAAAAGGTTGAATAAGGACAAGTGGAGGAGCTGGGGCTTGATAATATACAGGACATTTAAAAATCAACGTTTCAAACAAACCAGACCTTGGGATGCAAGATCTCCCCACACACATGTGCCTAATAGAAAATACATTTGGAGGGGCTGGAGTTGTGGCTCAGTGGTAGACCATTTGCCTGGCACATGTGATACGCTGTGTTCAATCCTCTGCACCACATAAAAATAAGTAAATAAAATAAAGGTATTATGTCCACCTACAACTAAAAAAATATTTTTTAAAAAAAGAAAATATATTTGGAGGCGTGGAGGGAAAATGGTGAGGATTTTTATTGTTTTGTTTTCAACAATGTACCAAGTGCCAGCAATGGTGCCAGATGTATATTTGTTAAATTTTACAAAATGAATGAGTTTAATTCATTTTCCATATAATGTTTTTATAACAAATCAGCTTTAAAATTCATGTTTTAGTGTAAATGATAAAACATTAGTTTGATGATATGTGGAATTTGGCATTTCTTTTCCCATTCCCTAGAAATTCAGAAAGAGGAACTGAGTTTTATATTTTCAATAATACAGACCAAAGTAGTAGGTCTGGATGTGAGAGACTCTCCTCTTAACATTAGAAATGTGACGTGGCTGCGCACCCTCAGACTCCCCAAGGCAGACAGAAACCTTTTCTAGGTGAAAGCCTGTTATTAACCTAACCAAGAAGCAGAGGATTCTACCAATTATTTGTGATATACCTATGAATGCGTTACTTTTTTCTTTACAATATTTCATCTCTTGAAATATCAGGATTACTCAATAAATGAGTTAGGAGTACACAGGGAAAATGTAATTTTCAATTAAATTCATATGCAAAATATTGAATTGCTAATAATGAACTAGTTTATGGAGCTAATGAAATATGCAACTGATGAAAAGATATGTAATTGTAGCATTGCTGGAACTGAGTTCAATAATTCAGAAAGACTGAAGACTTTTTCCAGTAATTTAACTATTAGACAAACTAATTTTAAAATGTTAGTGCTTTTTTATAACATTCAAAAACTATTCTACTTGCACCCATTCACTTTAATCAACCTCAAACAGACTGAGAGCTATCTCACATCAATATTTTGCTTATTATAAAATAACTCATTTTATATTAATTTAAGAATTTTTATCTCATTTTTTCCTAATCATTTC
Source organism: Xerus rutilus (assembly GCA_028644305.1). Taxonomy (NCBI): domain Eukaryota; kingdom Metazoa; phylum Chordata; class Mammalia; order Rodentia; family Sciuridae; genus Xerus; species Xerus rutilus. The sequence goes on from CM053403.1 coordinate 136,064,341, forward strand.
TAGTCTTCTACTGTCCAATTAGAAACCTAAAACATTCCATAAGTTCTCATGAAAGAAAACCCCAGAGAGGAAATTATATCTGTCCTACAATCATGATTGCAGAGAAAATTAGGAGAAAGTTAACATTTTTGTAAAGATATAGTACCAAATGTGACATTATTTTCTTAGGATCATAGCGAGCAGAGGGTAGTTAGGAGTTTTAGGGGCATCTCATATACCTCAAACAGCCTTTCTGGGTGTTTCTCATCTGTATAAGACAGTATCGCTTTGTACTTTACCTGTATAGTCTTAGGGCTGTACCATAAATACATAAATGTATGGAGATGAAAGGGAAAGCCAGAAACCTGTGCTAGAAGTTCTTAGGTCCAAGGGATGTTCAGCTGACACAAGTGACTTATGCTTTTCATCTGGTGGCTGTATCTGTTGACTTTGGATTGATACTAATCTTGCATAACTTGAATCAGACAAATTATCTTGGATATCTCTGGACATACGACTGGACAAGTAGAAAGTGTGCTAGATTTCTGGTCAAGAAATATATGTTCTAATTAAATCCCTGCTTATAATTAATGTGACTTTGAGCAAGTTTTGCATCACTAGTATTGTCTTATTTTCCGAGAATTATAATTTGAGTTTTTTTTTAGCAGGTTTTAAGATGATCTGGTGGTTTAATCTCTTTTTTAGAGATGAGAACTTGGGAAGGACAGGGAGAGAAGTGGGATTCAGCAGAGGAAATGTTGAAGTGCAGTGTAGATCCAATGCAGCCTTGGCCAACCAGGCTGGAAGCTCAGGGAAGTAACACACATCAGCATTGCTCCACAACTGACTGAAATGCTGGGCGTTTATTGTCTTACTGCTTACTCAGTCACTGGGCATGGATTTCCCCAGGAAAGGTGTGACACCAGGCAAGACAGATTGCTGCATGAAGCACAATTAAAGGAGGTGACAACTAGAGACTGCATACTGACCACAACTTCAGCTAAGGAAGGGCTCCCCTAAAAAACAGCATATTTCCATGTCTACCACCAAATCAGTAGGAGACACATGGTAGTGAGGAGTTAGAGTAGGCACTTTGTATTAATGGTAATGTATGAATTATAAGATGCTGTTAGGATTAACATTCTATAAATCTTGTTTGTAATAATATTAAGCTCAGGCTTAAGTTTCTCTAGAGTCAACCCAAGGGCAGAAGCAATCTTCAATATCCTAAACACTTAAAGGACATATAGGCTAGTACATCCTTTAGTGAGTCTATGGATTTTATTTGGTTAGACTTCATCTCCCTTTCTCCCTATGAAGAGAACCTCAATTTTCTTTTGGAAAACTACTATTCTCCTACAGTTATAGTCAGATTTTCTGCTTTCATCTGTCTGAGACATAGGCATCTAAACCTAGCTCAGTTGAGGAGATATATTTCCCTAGAATTTGAATTTTGGGAGGAGTGAACATGAGTAGGAAAGAAAGTATAGAGGCTTATTTATTAAGAAGGCAGCTGCTTAAGAGGTAGTCCTTGATCCTCTGCTCTTCCCTGGCTGCTGACATGGTACTATTAAACTTTTTTGGTTCTGTGAGTTATATACAGTATTTCTTCTTGTTATTAGTTAACAGATGTTGGTTGGATTGCTTGCAATGAACTCTAATAACAATTAGGGTTTTACACATAGTTCTCATGCTAATCTAAAACAACAACAGCAACAATAATAATGAGCTATGAGTTGATTTCTGAGACAAAACTGCTAAAAGACCTAGAATATTCATTTTCTTCTTTCTTTGGAGTAGAGCTCTTCTCCCACTAAGTATGCTTCCACATTAAAAAATAATTATTTGTGGTGTGGAATCTAAAGGAATTAGTGAGTAAGAGAAACAAAAAGACTAAACTGAGAAAAAATTATTTCAACTTATTGTAAGGGAAAGAAGTGTTCAAAAGAGATCCAGGGAGGTAATGAATTCTCCTGTAATTCTTTATGGTGAACTAAAAATTGAGGGAAAAGTATCTTGTAAGGCCACAATGAGATAGATTCCCTTCAGTTATGCCATCACTGTATATTTCTCCATTGCTGTACAATTACTTGGCAGGGACTTTATATGAGGTAGTTAAGCAGAAGTGTATTCAAAGTAAAAAATCATTAAAATCCTTTCAAACATGAACTTTTATGATTCCCTGTGTCGATATAATAACTCACCTGTTCCATTCAGCTCCGGTTCTCAAGAGCACTGGCTTGTCAACATAGGTAACATAGTCAGGAAGCTGCCAAATAGCCTCATAGGACAATCCTGCTTATCATCTTGATGTCAGTCTTAACAGGACTGACGGTTAGATGGAGGAATACTTTCTTCGTACCCAGGCAGACAGAAATCCTGGGTAGGAAGAAGAGAAGTGAAACCTATGACTAATTTCTTTGCTTCATTACTTTATACCACTGAGCTTTGAGAATGACTTCCAAGTTGGCTGGGGGGATGTGGTCATCTTTCCAAGGAAATGATGACGTGGAACATTACAATTTCACAGATATCACACAAACCCAGGCTGTGACTTGTAAAATATATGATATAAAGCAATAAAAAAGACACATGTTAACATGCTATTTCATCATTCATGAAACCAAATGCAATAGTTTCACTGAGAACTTATTTCAACCACCCCTTCACACTAAATTGCATGTGCTGCATATTTAAATTTGACTAAAAAGGAAACACAGAGAAGAAAGTTCTTTTGGTTTAAGGAGCATAAGATGGAAAGAAGTAAACAAGTTTACTGAAACCCATAACACTTTATTTAAGTGAAGAATTTCTGAGTAAAATAAGTTAACACTTGTAAAAATTGAATCATAAATTTAAATAGTAATTTTAAAACACTTTATACCATTTACTATATGCCAAGCACCATTTTAACTGATATAACACATCGAATCCGTTAATCACTGCCACAATTCTATAATATAGATACTACTCTCCTTTTCTCAAATAGAATACTGAAGTTCTTAGATACTCTATTCTTTAGGAAGAAAAAAGAAACAAAAAATTGAGAAATGTCTCAGAAGAACTGTGGTAAAAGGAGATCTATCTGTTGGGCAGAATTTGGAATGGTATATATGTATTTATATGTATTTTTGATGCTTTATATGAATTGAGAAAGACCTCAATAGGGCATTAGAAAAGGTAGCAAATAAAAGAATCAGGATTTGAAAGCAGGAGGAATCATTTGGAATGCAAAAAATTATCCTTAACATACATCCCCGTATCTGATAAGACAGCTGTTTCCTAAGTGGTACTGCCTCTGCTGTATTTCATCCTGTCTCAGTGCTTGCTCTTTTATTTTCATTATTCCCCCGAATGTTCTTTTCCTCCTTTTAATTTATTCACCTAAATGCAGTGCCCAGTGCAGTTCTAACTCCTTCACAAAGCTTTTCTCAACAACTATAGGTAGGAATGGATTTACCTTAGCTTGCTCTCTTAAAGATCAGTGTGACACCACACGATTCATTACATAGAGAAATGGTTGAGTGCTGGGAATGTTGTTCAGTGATAGAAATGCTTGTCTAGCACACACAGGGCTCTGGGTTCAATCCCCTGCACCACAAGAAGTCTTTGAAATATGTATTATCATTCATATTTTCAACTAAGTACATTCAGAGAAACTAAGTTGTCTTCTCAAGGTTACAAGCTGGTCTATCACAATAGGATTCAAGAATAAGACTTCTAAACTCAAATAAGATATGCTTTAATCATCTCATCTATTTTGTCTTCAGCTAGACTAGAAACTCCAAGGAAGAAAATGTCATGCATTACACTGCTGTATCTTCATGAAGTTTTTAACTATAATGTTTGGCAAAGTAAATGAAAACCAATAAAAAAAACAAACATTTACGTAGTGCTTATTCCACGCCAAACTTTACTTTTCATCTCAGGTAATTCCTTTCATAACACTGAGCTGGGAAGTATTATCATCCCTGTTATTCAAATAAAGAAACTTCCTTTAGGAGATAATCAACAAACAAATACATACCATATGCTTCTTTTGAACCTTTGAGTCATTTTTGTAATGCAAATTTACTTCTTAATGTAAAGTTTCAATATTTTAGATTTTTATTAATGAAATGCATGACTATTTTATAATACTATGAATGATCCCTGTGAACAACTGTATGATTTGTGTTCTCTATGAACAAAGCACCTATTTGAACCTTTGCTGTTGACACAATGCATTTTCTACAAGATGTCTTCAAGCTCCAATGATGGACATAGAGGAAACATGTGAAATGTGTGCATGATCAGCTTACTAGAGTACACATGTGTATAGTTGGCAGTTGTGATTGTATTGATGTATAAGCAGGTATTTTTCCTCCTCCTGAGTATATTTAGAGATATTTATAGAAATAGATGAATACATATACACACCAACACTAGTGCAGTAAAAATAGAATATACAAATAAATAATACATAAATTATAAATTATTTCCATAAACAGGTGGCTTGGACTCCTGTCTTAGCTCAGGTTTCTATAACAGAGTACTACAGACTGGGTAGCTTAGACAACAGAAGTTTATTTCTCACAGTTCTAAAAGCTTGAAAGTCAAAGATCAAGGTACTGACAAAACTGGTATCTGGGAAGGTCACTCTTTTTCATTTGCAGATGGCTATCTTCTCATTGTATCCTCAAGTGGCAGACAGCCGAGTATATTCTGATACATTTGCATTTCATGCCCCCAATACTTTCTTATAAGAATACTAATCTCATTAATGAAAATTCTACTCTTTTGACCTAATTAACTCTCCAAAGCTCCTTTTCCTAATACCACCACCCTAAGGGTTAGGATCTTAACATAACAATTTGGGGAAAAGCACAAAAATTCAATCCATAGTACTCCATACATTTCTTGTCTGCATTAAATGTTCCCCTCAGTCCAAAAGTACTTCCCAGGAAGTTCCTTGGCATCGATAGTTCTGCATGTTATGCTGATGGATCAGTTAATGGTACATCATTAAAATCCTGAAAACCAGAGATTACAGATTATTTCAACTGAATAGAACCTAGAGGAGTCCATTCTATTGGCTATTTACCTGACATAAAAGATACTGAAAAAATAGACATAAGTGTTCATCAGTAGTTGCTAACAGTTCAGATTGATGGTCAGGGACATGGAATAGGATTGCCAGCTTGGTGACAAGGAACAATGGAGAGACGCTATGTGGATGGGTTTTTCAAGATGAGCATCAAATGTAAAGAATCATTAACAAAGACCATCCATTAGAATGGCGACTTCCAATAATCAGATGAACTTGAAAATGTGTTCTGTGGATGCCCAGTTAGATTTTTTCTTTTCCTCAGTAAGCTAACATGGTGTTGGATTTTCAAGTTTGAGTCATCCAAACCAGAAATTTCACCTACTATCAATTTTTATTGAATAAGTTCAATAAAACAGGCAATTAAAAGACTCAAACAAAGCAGAGATGGATATCAAGATTCCCATATCCTATCTCCCTACACTGAATGTGTTCCTTTCCTCAGAATAACAGATGAGGATTCTATGTGAGGATATGGGATCATATTAAACAGTGGGAACATTTAAATCACAAAACATCTCCATTTTATATCCCAGAGTGTTATATGGTCTTTAGGGCACTATGCCTCAGAGAGTGTGAATTCTACTTATTCTACAACATCTTTAGTCAGGAACATCCTGCTAAGGACACTTCATATATGAAGTCTCCACCTACTAGCAAATATTGTTAGCTTAATTTACCAGGAGTCTAGTTGGAAAGGAGATTGGATCAAGTCTCTACCTTCCTTTCCTACCTTAGAAGCATTTTCCATGTTAAAGGAGTGGGAGGATCCTTCTTCACACCCAGTTATCTAGGTACTCTTGCTCCCTACGCAAGGTACAATGTGGCCATGGTGGCAGGAATGGAAGCCATATTTTTGGTTCATAGTATGTACTCTTTCTTACCAAGGCTGATCTGGCTACCACCATCAGAATGCTTAATCTGTTTAACAACAGAGGTCCATACAAAGCCCCAAAATGGTACCTTTTCCCAATAGAGACCAGCCAATCAAATCACTGGAAATCTTCCAACAGAAAAGAAAGTCATTTATCCTCACTGGAACTGCCATATTGTATTCTGGATACATTTGCATTTCATACCCTCAATATTTCTACTAACGTGAATAACTGTGGTCTTATTTACTTCCATCGTATTCCACATTACATCGCAAGACACTCATTTCACACCAGAAGAAGTGTGCCAAAGGGCTCATACTCATAGAATTATCTGGTCTTACTTATGATCTCCATCACTGTAAAGCAGATGGCCTGACAGGATGAGAGAATCACCATCCATAGGATGGTGATGTCTATTGAATGCTTTTCGTGCATTTTAGAGATTAACCACCTTTAAAAAGTGAGCTTTGTCTTGTACAATGGAGAATATGTTTTGAATCAATGACTAGTCTGTCATTTATTCTATAGCCAGAATATATGGGCTTGAGAAGCAAGAGGTGGAAGATGGAGTTGTACTGATCACTATTTTGCTTAATAGCCCATTCACAGAATTTTTGCATTTCTTTCCTAAAACTTAAAATCTGCTCATTTGAATTACTTCCAAAGGGAAAAATGCTTTCACAGGTGGACACAATAGTTTCAATGAATAATAATTTGATATGGCCACCTGTCCATTTTGTGCTTCTCCTGCCATTCAAAGAACAAAGAGGTTATTGTATTGACTGGCCTGACTGATCCTGATAATGAAGAGAAACTGGGTCAGTACTACCTGTATAAGCTGAGGAATATGTCAGAGAACCTAATGGCAAAAGTTAATGGAAAATTTTAGCACTTCCTATCCCAAAGACCTAGGACCACTAAGGATTCAGATCTTTTAGGGGCAAAGATTGACCAAGGGCATATGGGATTTATAGCATAGGAATTACGTTACAAAATTCAACTACAGCTTTGTGACCAACTACAACATAAGAAATCCAAGAAGTAGGCATATTTTACATATTTAGGCATGTTAATATTATGAATGTGGATGTTTATGTGTATATATTTATTTTTATCTCCCTCCATCTCCTTTATTATTTTATTTAGGTCTTGATGGTAGTGTTTTACTTCAAAATTCAGTCTCTAGATTGCAGAGTATTTCAGTGGGATTGTGACTATAATAGAGAAGTAATGGACATCACTAGAGAGGTATAAACTAATGTCACTAGAGATGGATATTGACAGTTTGTATTTTTTATCATTTGACAGGGGGAGGGGATAATGTGAGAGTGCTTTAATTGATATTAATGTATTCACAACTGGTCATATGGAAATGAGTAGTTGGTCCTGTCTGGAAGTTCAAGGGTATGTACATGGCTGCTGAGGATGGGCTATTCTCCAAATAATTCAGTCTTACATACTCTTCTTGGAGATGCTGAGTCTGAGCCATGGAAACTGTGTCTTCTTTTGTCAAATAATTTTCTGCTAGTGTCATCTAATTGGGGCACTGGAAGGAGATGTAAAGGCAGGGAGAAGAATGTTATTCCTGTCAGCATTATCCTAGCAAATGATATTTCACTCAGTCAACAGCAGTTGGTTTACATCTCAAGCTTCTTTAGTCTTCTCCAAAGCCATCAGGAGGAGGTGGACTGCATCTGCTCCTCAGAGGCTTCAGCTCAAGTTCTATAGTACTCAACCTACAAATGCCTGAAGTACTGTCATTAACCAAATATTTTGCCCTTCATGGGTCTAAGCTTGAGCTCCTCATTCCCTCCTCTGAGCTCCTACGGTATTAATATTAGCCATATGTATTATTCAAGGCTCTCCAGAGAACCTGAATCAATAGGATATGTATATACACAGTGCTGGGAATCAAATTCAGGGCCTCTTGTATGCTAGGCAGGTGCTCAACCACTAAGCTACACCTCAACCCAGAAAGAGATTTTGTTTTATATAAAGGAATTGGTCCATGAGATTGTGGCAAGTCCAAAATCTGATGTGATAGGCTAGTGTGCTACAGACCAAGGGAAGAGTTACAGTTTGAGTCCAGAGGCAGGACTCAGAAACTGTTGGCAGAATTTCTTCTCAGGAAACGACAGTCTTTGTTCTATTAAGGCCTCATACTGATTGGACAAGCCCACCTATGTGATGGGGGAGAATCTGCTTTACTTACCAGTTGTCTTAATGCATTTGGATTGGGCAGCTGTTACCAAATGACATAGACTTTGTAGCTTATCAGCAACAGAAGTTTATTTCTCATAGTTCTAAAGGCTGAAAACTCTCAAGATCCAGATGACAACAGATTCATTGTTTGGTGAAAGCCTGTTTCTCATTGATAGCCTTCTTCCTATTGAATCTCAAATCTGCTGAGATCTTCCTTTGAGCTTCTGAGGTATCATCAACAGTAAATTGGTACCTTTTTCCCAAAAGTGTTGGAATTCTAGGGCTCTGATGCCCTCCTCCAAACTTCTGAGGTTTGAAAATCTCAATATCTTTCCTTTTATTTCCCCACCAGGATATGATCATTGATTTCTGAAGTTATTGTCTAACATTGTCTAACTTGGAGTTCCCTTTTTGCTTTTTCAGCTCTGTAAACCTGTTTAACAAAACCCCCATGTCCAATTCTCCATATCGAAATACCTATTAGAGCATGGCTAATGCATCATAATCCTGGTTTGCTGAGGACAATTCTGATTTATGTCTACTTTTCCAATATGATTTTAACAGTGCCCTGTGACACTCTCAGAAGTGTCCTAGCTAGACAGTAAATTATATGATAGTGCTGAGAATAAAGGACAGTGTGCTAGAAATCAGGACACTTGAAATCTGGTTGTGCAAGAAATAAGGCACGTGACCTTGAGCAAATCACTTAACCTGAGGAGTAGATGACGATTTCTGCCACCCCTGCAGCCCTTGAACTGTTTGATCTTATCATCTATGGTGCTGTTTTACAATTTACTCACATATGCTTACCACAGAGATATTGACATAAATCTGGATAGCATTAGAAGACGCCAGAGGTGACATGGCTTTTAGCAGTATTCTGAAGAAGAGGAACAAAACTTGATTGGCAAAGATAAACTGCGAAAACTTTTCTAAGAAAAGGATTGTTAAGTCAGTCTGAGCACTATAACACCAAAATTAGTGGAAAAGAATAAATATATATGATAATTTCAATAGATAAAATTAGTAATTTACATTCATTGAGGTTTTTGTTTGGTTTTGCTGTGCAGGCTTTACTTTAAGTTCTTTCCAATAACTCTGAGACAGGTAATAGTATTCCCATTTTATAGCATAGAAGACTAAGGGGAATTAAATAACTTGTTTGAAGATAGATAGCAAGAAAGTGGTGAAACTGAGAATTATGCCTAAAGAAGTCTAATTTTATAACTTCTCTACTAGAGTTCTAAAATCAACATAGTTAGACACAAAAGAAATAAAATTATAAGTTTGATTAGAGAAAGTATGATTAAAATATTTGCATTGTTCTTCAGAATTATAAGAAGCATTTCCCTGTTACAGATCAAAGTTTCTTAGAAATCTTGGTCCTAGTATGCTTAAAAGAAATCATCAGATGTTTGAATTCCTGGACTCAAATCTCAGATAATTTGACTCAATAGGCCTGGAATGGGGCTCATAAATCTGCATTTTAATATTTAATCTACAGATTAATACAGAAAGTAATATAAATTCCTATATTCAGTTTTTATAATATTCATCTACAAATTAAGTTATGACCCCAGTGTGTGTTTTTAATGCTAAATTTCATAAACAACTATTTTATAATTTTGGAATATTAGAAAAACAGTGAAGTACCTGTCACAGTATATTAGTTTGCTAAGGCTACATAATAAACACTAAAGACTGGATGGCTTAAAAACAGAATGTATTTCCTCACAATTCTGGAGGCTAAACATCTAAGATCAAGGTGTCTGCAGGTTTGGTTTCTTCTCAGTTCTGTCCAGGTTGCAGATGGATGCTTTCTCTTTGTGTCTTCCCCAGCCCCACAATATATGTTTCCTGTGCACCAATTTCTTTATCTTGTAAAGGCATTAGTCACATTGAATTAGGAGCCACCCTAAGGATCCCATTTTTAACTTAATTATGTCTTTGTTTTAGTTAGCTTGGGTGCTGCTGTGACTAAAACACCCAATAAGAACAACATTGAGAGGAAAAGTTAATTGCAGCTTAGAGTTTCAGAGATCTCAGTCCATACTGGGCTGACTCCATTGCTCTGGGTTCAGGGTGAGTCAGCACATCATGGAGGAAGGGCCCAGCCGAGGAAAACTGCTCAGCTTATGGGAGGGTCAGGAAGCAGAGGAAGGGAAGGTGTCCCAGGGAAAATGTAAACTCCAAGACATGTCCCCAGTGACCCACCTCCTCCAGCTATGCCCTGCTTGCCTACAGTTACCACCCAGTCAGTCTATTCAAACTAGGATAAGCCAATTAGGTTACAGCTCTCATAATCTAATCATGTCACCCCTGAACATTCCTTTATTAACACAGAAGCTTTTGAGAGACACTTTATATCCAAATCATTACAATCTTTAAAGGCACTGTCTTCCAGTAAGGTCACATTATGAGGTGTTAGAGTTAATTGAACATATGAATTTTGGGAAACACCATTCATCCCATAACACAATGACCATACTTCCTAGTGTTTTTTTTATAACATCCTAGTTTACAACTGATATGCTGGAACAATTTTATTAGAACCTATTTTTAATAGTAATACTGTTCCAGTTTGGATAATATGTGGTCTCCTTACTTAAAGGTCACAAAGGGTATCTTGAAGACAATTACTGTAGTATAGAAAATACTAAAACAATAAAATTTCAGAAGCTATATGAAGGCAATAATATATTTTAATCATATTATAGTTAAAAATAAAAACCCCCAGTGAAATAAAATTAAAAATTAAAGTGCTTGAAATGTTTTTACCACTTTCCGCATGTGTGATTTTTCTGGATTTTATTACTTTACAAATTTTTTTTTTTGGTACTGGAGATTGAGCTCAGGGGCACTGGACCACAGAGCCATATCCTCAGCCCTATTTTGTGTTTTATTTAGAGACAGGGTCTCACTGAGTTGCTTAGCGCCTCGCCATTGCTGAGGCTGGCTTTGAACTCGCGATTCTCCTGTCTCAGCCTCCCTAAGTGTTGGGATTACAGGCTTGCGCCACTGTACCCGGCTGTTACTTCACAAATTGCTCTCTTATATTCAGTCTTTATAATGTTGATCTATGAACTAAATCAGACTTTTTAAAATGTTTTTGTTCAAAGACTGCTACAAACATCATTGAAATTTCACTTCTATCTTGAATTTTCAATTAAAAAATATAGCAACTCACCTTTCTGAAGTTTTGATCAGGCAGTTTAGATTCCCTTCAAGTCCATGAAGTTCTTTCTGTCCTGGTTTCCTCATGGATAAAATATAAATTATAATCCCAGCTACCAGAGAATTACGAAAATTGTGAAGTCCACAGAAATGTTGTAAGATCCCTCGGCCAACACACCTGGCTCCTCTTCCCTATTAAATCTCTCATTGCCTTTCCTTTAACCCTGTCATATTGCTTTATCTTATATTTCTGTTTTGTCTTAACCACTGAGAGGTTAGCATCTGAGGCAAAGGCACCCTATTGGTATGTTTGTTTGCTTTTATCCCTTGGACTCGGTAGAATGATTGGAATAAAGATAAAATAAAGTAAGTATTCATGAAGAGAAAGAGCAAATCAATAAAAAAATGAACAATGTAATAAAAGCACTTTCCTTCAGTTTTCTCTACTGTGGAGAATTTCATAGAAGATTCCTCAAGGGCTTGAACATCTAATTGATATTTTCCTCAAATGAGTCAACTGTGCATATCCCATTCAAACATCAAATGCTGAATTCAAAATTGAACAATTATAAAAAGAGAAAGACAAAGTTAGACAACATGCAGGAGAAGTAAAAGCACATCCTTTGTACCTTATTTATCATACTTCATTTTGAAGACAGAAAACATTTTTCAGACCAGTATTATATAAAAGCCCTTTGCTCCTGAGTCTGTATGTACATGAGTGCACATGTTCAAATTCAGACAAAATACTTATCTATAAAAAATAGACTTGAACTCACCTTTCATCTTAGAATCCTTATAAAATGGACACACATACACCCCAGGATGTGTTTTAGATTTAACCAAGAGTCCAAGGTATTCTTCTATCTTTATTTCTTGAAGGCAATTTCTATGGTATTTGTTTTAATTTTGTAGATAATCCACTCTAAAATTACTCTGCAAGCTAACCAGCCAGTCTTTCTCATTTTAGTGCTGGCACAGTTATTTCTTCAACTTGCTAACATCATTTTACATGAAGTTTCAGAATCATGAAATTACGCATAAAAATCTCCTATTTACCTTGAAAATATAAAACAAGCATCTCTGTCTTAAAATTTGCATAAATTTATAGATATAAACCAAACAGTCCCTTTCCACCCTTTTTTTCTCACATGCATGGATTAGTGGGTTACCTGAGACATTGCAAACTCACACTAAATTTTAGTTACACTGACTATAACTGTTTTTGCCATTTCTTTACAAGGGTGGTCCCATAGCTTTATTCAAAATTGAAATTCTTACCAGCTTCAAGACCTGAATTATGAATCTGGTTATATCTGTTTTATTTGACATTACCTGAGACATGGCAGTTGGGACTGAAGTAGTCTAGGGAGGGACTGCTAACCATGTCAAGTTGCACTGCCCCATTTAAATAGTAAATGTGTGAATCCTCATTACATAAAAGGATTCACAAATATGGGTCTCTCCTGGAAAAAAAAGTTGTAACAACATTTGCAACATTTTTCAATCCTCACTTATTTAAATTTGAGGGTGACTGGCAATGCAGTATTTTGATAGCTTAAAATTAGCATTGGTTATGTCCAAATGGAATTTTTTTAAAAGTCATTTATTATTTTTTAGTAGTATTGAGCTGTTTCCTATACATCGTACTCTAGAATTTTGTCCATTCCAAGTTTACTAGAACTTTCTGAATAGTAATACGATTAGCCATCTCTCTTGGAAGACAGAACAATTTTCCTTCTCCTCTTAGATCTTCTATGGTATCAGAAAAATGCAAATTAACACTCAAATTGTGTCCTACAGCCATACACACCAAAATATAAACCATTTTTTAAAACTGATAATTCTAAGTACCTTTGAAGATGTAGAGCTGAAATTCTCGTTCAGTTCAATGGGAGTTTAAAGTGATTATAGCAATGTAGAAAACAGAATTGCTAAAAGTAAACATGTACATACACTTTTTGCCAGAAATTCCATTTCTATGTATGTGCTCAGTGGAAAAGAGTCTAAGCTCACTAAAAGACATATATGAATGTTGACAGCAGCTTTTCTTATAATAGTCCTTAACTGGAAATAATACAATTTTCCATTAACAGCTGGTGGATAAATATGATATAGTTTATTTGTATAATGCAGAAATTTAAAAAAGAAACAGTAAGTGCTTATAACAAGGTAAGTGAATCTTGTAAATGTTAAGTGAGAGGATCTAGCCACTCAAGTGTACATACTGTATGGTTCCATTAAATGAAGTTTAAACAGACAAAAGGAAATGACAGTTACTTTGAGTCAGAATAATACCTTTGTGGGAGGTGATAATTAGGGGTTCTCCATCTTGACCTGTATGTTAATTACATATTTATTCTAGCTTATATATAGCAAGGTGTGCAATTAAGATTTTTCCGCTTTGTTTATATTATATCTCAATTTAAAAGTATATAAAACACATTTACATTCAACTGTAAGAACTAAAAAAAAACCTGAGAATATTTTGCCACTGTTTGTTGGGGAAGGTGAAATTTTGAGCAAGTATTTATATATTTTAATCACTAACCTTCATTTTTTACATTAGAAATTTATTTTTTCTCTATTGCTGGGATGCATTTATTAATAATGTCAAATTTCTGTTCACATGTTTTAATTAGCAAGTAGGTGAAATAGAATATCATTAACCAATAATTAAACAATCCTGCTCCAAATAAACAGTTACTCTGAAGAGATTTGGTGTAGCAGAGTAAATTCTAATTAAACTTCTATCTTACCCATCTCATTCTGTTCTACCAGAGTTATATATTCTCTGTTTTCATACCAAAATTATCAGATGCTTCTTGAAGTGTACTCTGAGCTTCTTTGAACTGGTAACAATTGTGTATTTTCATAGACTATTATTTTGAACAAAATTCTGAATGTATCTTCCTTGACTTATTTTTTGAAACATCTTACATGTGTTGAATGTAAGAAGTAATGTAGCAATGGCTTATTTGGAAGAATTATTTTCATTTCTTTGATAATTTCTATATAGATACTAATTGGAGAGCATTTCTACTTAGGAGTACACAGAACATTCTGTTACCAAGTTTTTGAGGATATTGGAAGAAAGGGCCATTCTCTAAGCAAGGTCAACTGTGCACCCCCAACAAACACCACATCTCTGGCTTCTGCTCTGACTGGCTTCCTGTATGAACAAGATCTTATTTACTTTTTCTTATTACTCCTCAACTTCCCTCTTTCAAGTAGAATTTGCCTAGCAGAATAAATGTACAACAAATTATCAAGTAAATAAAAAACAAATTTCAAATGCTCCAGTCTTTGGTCAACCTTGATCCCTGCTTGTGACAAGGTCTTTATCAGTAATTACTGTCCTGCCTCGGGAGAGCAAAGTCAAAACCATTGGAGATGAAGGCTAAAGGATCCAAACTTGACTTTGGGAACTTGGAAAACTTTCCTACTTAGGAATTTACAGAGTTTTGTTCAAGAGTATAATAGCCACTGTCATAGTATTTAATGCCTGTACCCAGAGAGCTGAATCAAAAATAAATCAGTTCATGAAGATGAAAATAAATGAATATTTATTTATGAAAAATATATGTATTTAGTTTCCTTAAATAAACTTTCCATAGAAAACTTTATTTCTTTCCATAAATATTCTCTAAGTATGTGTCATTTTGCAGCTTGATTTTCCCTGCAAGTTTATTGCAATTATTAATTAATTATAAACCTTGATCAAGAAAGAGAAAACAGAGCAAAGTTTTAGGTATGATATCTAGTGATGGTACCTGCTGCTTATGTACAGTTGATCAGATTTCTAATCCTCTGTATCCTCAGTTTCCTCATCTATCATACTTATATCCATTTCATAGAATTATTGAAATATTTATATTATTTAGTTTTCTGTCACTGTGACACAATACCTGAGATAATGAGCTTATAAGAGGAAAGTGTATTTCTGTCACAGTTTTGGAGGTTTCAGTCCAAAGTCAGTTGTTCCCAGGTGCTTTGGAGTTCACAGTGAAGCGGCACAACATGGTAGCAGTGCATGTTGGAAGAAGCTGCTCAGCTCATGGGAGCCAGGAAGTGAAAAAGCAAAAGGATCTATGGTCACAATACCCCCTTCAAAGCCTCACCCACAGTGACCTAACTTCCTCCTACAAGGCCCCACCTGTTCATGTTCTGCCACATCCCCGTAGTGCCACAGGCTGGCAACCAAGCCTTTACACCTGGGCCTTTGGTGGAGACTTATCCAAACCATAGCAACGATCAAATGAATTTATGTCCATCATTTCATAAAAGAAATTTCTGACACTATACACAAAATAAAATCTGAGAAGAAAATAAGTAAATAAAAGGGAAAATCACTAAAAATCCCACCCCTGCCCTGCAATTGCCTTTAACTTTGTTACTCTGTACTTTTCTGTCATCGCTGTTCCTTCTGTGGACACACACCCACAAACCTGAATGTACTATGCTGCACTTTCTGAGATATTTTGTCCACATTTTAAATGCACATCTGCTTCTTTTTCTTTACTTGTAATGTTTGATCGTCTCATATTCACATGTCCAAAATCCAACCAGCCTTGAAAGCTTAGCTCAAATGCATTGGCTCCTTTGATTACTTTCTAAACCGGGATGTTAATTTCGTCCTCCTCTGAAATTGTAAAGCACGATGTTCCTTTATAGCATTTAAGTGCTTTCCATCTTGTGTTACAGCTTCTTAAATATGGTACTTCATCTCCTAAACTATCAGTGTGTGGAGATGTGCAAATCTTTTCAGGCTCCATGCATCAAACACAATTTATGTGCAGAGCAGATCAACAGATACTTCTTAAATAGATTAATGAATGCTCAATTTAAGTGCATTTGAACCAAATATATTGCTTCTAAAAATCAGATATTCTAAGAAAATTTACAGACATGACAAAATACTCATGATATAACACTAAGTGATATAAAACTCTATAAGCAATATGATGCAAATTTTCTAACATAATATATTGGTCCATCTACTTGTAGCTTATCTGTCTGTATCTATCTATTTATCTATCTGTTATGATCTGTTTATTGCAAAAAGACTGAAAGAAACATGTTAGATTTTGACAGTATCTATGTTTGCATTATAGGATGAAGGTGATTTAAATTCTTTTACTTTTCTGAGTCAGTATAATTCTAGTGCATCACCTTTATAATCATAAAAGTTTAATATTATAACAAATATTTATATTAAAATAAAATTGTTTTATCCCAGAAATATAAGAAATGTACTGCCATCATTGAACCTTTAAATAGATTTAATTGATTTAGTAGATTTACTTTCTGACATTCAACATAGTGATTTTAGACTCACTGGCTCCCAAAAAGTATACAAGATGTGTCTTCATTGTTTTTTCTAAATACAATAACTAGTTTGTAATAAAAATGGAAATGCTTAGCTTAGATAAATAACAGGCTATTTGAATAAGAAATCTTAAATGAACTCCTGAATATTTTCTTTTCCATACAGAACTTTAAAGAAAGCAAAGTCAATTTTTAATATGCTCTAAACACACAGAAAACCAAAAGCATATAGAAAAAGTTAAGAAATACCTAGAGGGAGATGAAAAAGAAAGAGGTGGTATGTGTCTCTAGAATGATCTTTAAATGATTCATTATGGAAATGGATTTCATAGCAGTGCACATACAGAGAAATAAGGAATAAATATTTTGATGACTAAAGGCAAAGTGTTGTTTTGGGAAAGCAATTAGAAGTGAGTTCAAGTGATCTTCCAACATTTATTTCCAAGAGATTATGTTAAGTATAATTATCTCATGAAGTTAACTAATTCTAGATACCCATTAGTGTGTTATTTAGTATGCATTTTAACATTTTTTTCTCTGTAGGAGTTTTTTCAAACCCTGTGAGAGGGACTGACATTTGTTTACTTAAGTAATTCCTTGTTTCTTTGATGAAGTTTCTTCTATGTATACAATTTTTCTAAGATAAAAGTTTCATGCAATTTACTTCGTTGAGTTGAATTTGACTTTGTTGGTGATGGGTTTTTCTCTATAATAGCCCTAAAAAATGTTTGTTGAAGGAAAATGCATTTGATTTGTCAGGTATCTACTGAAGGAAACAACCCAATAGTAATATAATGGAAACAAAGTGGTTGTTTTGCTGAATGACTAGTATTTATTGATGGGTATCATTTGGCATTTAAGAAAGAATTAATTCCTTCTTGGATCTTAGTTTATTTAGCTGAACAATATATATAATATAGTTGGAGAAATACATTAGAGAGAAACTTCTGAAGTTCAAATGATGCGAGACCAGACACCATTAATTCAACACCTAAGTCATCAAATTGTTCACGGAATTGCAAATTATAATAGCAGTATGTGAACAGCAGATGGATAAATTAAATGTGCTCTACAGTCTTTCTGTATGCTATGAGGAGCTTGATTTCCAGAGATTTTGGTAAAATACAACAGCTTTGTATGACTCACTGTATGATAGGCAAAGAAAGCTTATTTTCTGTTTAGTACATAAAATTTATGTGAAATGAAAAACTCAGCATTCCTTTTTTTAATGGAATAAAGGTAGAAAATACCTTTACAAACTTTCAAGATTCCTAAGAATCTTTCTCAACTTTAAAGTATACTAATTTAGAAGAATAATGCAACAGATTTCCCTCCAAAAATTAACCATGGAATTCCCAAGCATAAACCATTTTGATAAATTATCAATATCAATATTTTTTCTTCATCATTTACCAATGTTATGTCTTTTTTCATCTGACACAGCAGTAATAGTCTGAGAAAAAAATATGTACAACCACTAAAAATACCTGAAATTTGTTTGTATCTTTTCTTACCTTATAAAAAATTATTGCAATTCTTACTTTGCTCTGTTACAGTTCTGAGTCATCATGAGAGCGTTCTAGTAACAGTCAAATAATTTATGACCACTAACGTCATTTATGACCACCACAATGATTCTCCTTTTTCTTTTAATTTACCACAGATTGCTTTTAGAATGAGGGCAAAAATATAACATGAATATAAGCTTCTATATCTACCTACTTCCTTCTGAGCTGATGACTTAAATCTGCCTAACAGAGACTCATAAAAATCTAAGTATGACATCCTGAAAGGATCTTCAATTTTATCCTAAGCAAGATTAAGCCTAAGCAACTGCAAATGAATACAGGTCTCCATAATTCCAAACACGTACAGAATGAGATTTCATGACAATTCATAGCATCATGTATTATTCAGTAACATTTCCATCAAGCTTTTTTTTTTTTAACTTCTTCTCATTTAAGTTTCTTATCTGGTGTTTTAAACTGATCTAGTCTTAATTTGCTCTCTGTAGAAACAAAGACCTTTGGTATCTGTGTCTTTAGAAAAGAGTACCCTGATATAATTCAATTCAAACATGCTTAATCTTTCAAATTATATTTTCAAATTTTACATCATTGAAACTTTACAAGTTGTAATTTTGGTGGAATCCTTTTTACTTTTTTATGAGTTTCATTTTTATGGAGTTCTTGTATTGTTCAGATTATGCTAATGGTTCTGTTAAGTCTTGAGAACAGACACATGGTTATCCTTAAGACATTTTTAACAAGAAGATTCAATAACTGATTTTATGTAACAAATTTTTAAAAATTTATTTAAAATGTGGAATTATAGCAAACAATTCTTCTGAGCTTCTGGCCCTTGTAACTCCGTCAATGCCTGTGAACACCAGAAACCCCAGGCAATATCAAGGGTCACAGCACAGAGAGAACATAGTGCACAGGAGCTCTCCCAGGACCACAAAGAGAGTCCCAGCAGCACCGTAGAAACACAAGACTGAGAGTTCTACTCCAGAGCACTATCAAGACTTGTAGGACACCACCCCATATTTCAAGAATCTGCTCTACGGTATGGCAAAGTAAAGGTAGAATTCAGGAGACTTAGAGAGACATCAGACATAGTTGGAAAAATAAACCAAAGGCTAAAACCAACAAGGAAAAGTACCAAAGAACCAGCATCAAGGATGTTCAATACTTAACCTAGCAACTCTGACCAAACAGGAGAATTCTTATTCAACTAATTTTTGGAAGAAGGGCAACAAATTTATGGTATCTTGGAATACCATATTTATCTATCTTTAACATGGATAGTATTAAGTCCATATTTATAGCAGAGAAATAAAACAGATCATGACCTCAGAGCATGTTTAACTATACTATCTACCATTTCCTAAGTAATCAGAAAGCTATAAAGTACTTCTATCTTTTGAATACCATGAATACATGAGGTTCTTTATATGTGATTATCTCATTTTGATTTAATTCTTCTGATTTAAGAAACCTATGAAATATTATTCATTATACTCATTTTAATGCAAAAACACAATAAAGAAAATTTAATGACTTATCAAGATCAGATAATATTTGTTGGGAGGGTAGTTCAAAATGAGTCGTATTCCTTTTACTTGTGAAGAAGACAGATTCTTTCCTGGAGATTGCTGGATCTCATGCCTGTCTGCTTGCTTTTCAATGACATTGAAATGGAGGTCCCTTGAGACATAGTGCTAAAATCTGATAGCTAGTACCAAGGGACAGCTAATCTGTCCCTGGATATTTTTGTTTAGTAAAACATTTTGGTAAGCTCTTTTAAAAACTAATGCATTAGGATAACAGAGTCCATGCCCCTTTTATTTACAATTCATGAGCATGAGCTACATAATTGAGTAAAATGATATAAAAATAGAAGTTAAAATGTATCTTTTAAAAATATAAAATTAAGTTATCCTATACATTTCTAATTATAAATAATATATTCATTACATAAAATATGGCAGAGATACAGTAAAATGTAGAGAAAAAATACATGTAAACTTTAAGGCATTATAATTTTATATACTTCTCAATTATAGAAGTAAAATACTAATCCTTTTGGATAATTATATTAATCCTTTTGGATAATTTATATTTTTTAATTCAAATGTTTTATATTTTACTTCCTTTTTGTAAATGACTTATTTATATTCACTTTCTTATTGTGTTACTAATCTTCTCCTTAATGCAAATAGTTACCCTCACCTTCTTTAAGAACATTTCTTTTCTCTCAGCAGCTCTAGCCAGGCCTAACATCTTTGTTCAATATTTTTTCCAGTATATTTTAAGCAAACAAAAGTGTTTTAACATTTGCTCTTCAAATGAAATCTAACTCATAATATCTTTGTTAGTCATTGACACCTCTCTGGATTTTAGTTCACAAGCTTAAGAAGAAATCAATATCCTCTCATGGATTGTATGTCAATATAGTTTCTTAAATAAAAAATAAATTATCTTTTGCTTTAGAAAAGTTTGTGACCTTGCCAAAGTGTATCTTCTGTAGGAGAAAAACAAACTCATATGAAAAACAACTTAATTTCTCATGAGTTTATACTACAGGAAGAAAAGAGTATTAAATCCAAACTCTTAGCAGATATTCACACATAAATGCCACACAGATGGATAAACACACATAAATAAATTAATGCAGAAACATTTTTATTTTTCTTATAGAATTACTCATGGAAAAATAATGCACCTATTGTTTTGCTGCTCCTCGCTGATTTCTAATCAAATAATTCACAGTTAATCCACATAGTTAAAATAAGCCTTCCAACAAGTAAGTAAACAAATGAATGAAGAATTAACTTCAATATAAAATAACTCCAAGTATATTGCCTGAGGAAAAAAATCTTTAGATACATATTAGTAGACAAACACCCACACTTATGAAGTAAAGTTGTATGACACTGAAGATACAAAAAAATTTTTCTCATCACTTAATCTTTACTGCAACATCTCCTTCAAGACTAGAAATGCTAGATTTCCACAATGAGTACTTTTTCTAATATTTTGGCCACATTTCTTAATACCCTTTCAGTCCAATGAAGTGCTTCAGTATATTTCTCAACCTAACTCATGTGCTATTAGAGGAGACCTATCACAGACTGGGAGAGAATATTTGCAAATACATATATGGCAAAGGAATTATATCCAAAATATATAGAGAATTCTTAAAACCCAACAATAAAGAAATGAGCAACCTGATTAAAAATGAGTCAAAGACCTGAACAGACACCTCAAAGAAGATGGTATATAAGCAAATGCAAAGATGCCCAACAGTGTTTGCCACTAGGAAATTGCAAATTAAAACAATCAGATATTCCCACACACCTGTTATAATGGGCAAGATCCAAAACACAGACATCAAATGCTGGAGAGTATGTGAAACAACCAGAGCTCTCATTCATCACTGGTGGATTGCAAAATGGTACATTGTTGGAAGATAAATGGTCTATGTTGAAAGATAAGTCAACAGTTTCTACAACAGGAAACATACTCTACCTACCATGTGATCTAGAGATGAAGCTTCTTTGTATCTGTCCAAAGGAGTTGAAAACTTATCTCCACAAAAATCAATATGCATACATTTATAGCAATCTATTTACAATTCCTAAAACAGACACAGCCAATATTTCCTTCTGTAGGCAAATGGATTAAAAAAAAAATTTTAGTACATCCAGGCAATAGAATATTATTCGGTGCTAAAAAGAAATGAGCTATCAAGTATTAAAAGACAAGGAAGAATCTTAAAAGTATGTTATTATTAAGTGAAAAAAGTCAGTCTGAAAAGGCCACATACATACAACGTGACATCCTGGAAAAGCTAAAACTACAGAGATAGTAAAATGGTCAGTGGTCGCTGGTGGTCTGGGGGAAAGGATAAACAGATGGAGCACAGAGGGTTTTTAGGGCAGTGATTACTCAGTAGATACATGTCATTACACATTTGTCAAAACTCATAGATTGTATAATACCAAGAATGAATCCTGATGTAAAGTGTTCACTCTGTGTGGTACTGATGTGTCTGTAGTAGCTTCATTGACAGTAACAAGTGCACCACTGTTGTGTGGGATGTTGCTAATGGAGAAGACTGGGTATATGTGGAACAGGAGGATATAGGGAATTTCTGGTACCTTCCACTCAGTTTTGCTGCAAACCAAAAATTATTCTATAAAATAATGTCTATAAAAATATTTAACACAGGAAAATCTCCTGTAGCATCATTTTTCTAAGAGACCTAGGTGGCAGTGGCTCACTTACTGTTTCTCAGAGCCTAGTAAGATAATTGCTGACTCTTGAGCACCTCAATGATCCTCTCTCTGCCTCTGTGGAGCCACATCTTCATCGGTGCCATTTCTCTTTATCCCTTGCTTGCACTCTTTGCCCCTCTCATGCCTCAAACACCTGTGCATCTGCCACCTGTCCTGTCTCACATTCTGGCCTGCTATGCTTCTTAGAATGACATCTGTTGTGCTAGAGCATGATCACCCTCAATATTGGTGCTGGTTTCCATCACCCTGGTACATAAGGATGGGGTAAAGAAGGTCCCAGCTCTGAGACAAATAAATTAAGTGGAAATTCCTCTTTTGAAAGACCAAAGGAAAACCCATATCAAATAACAAAAATGATTGTTTCCTCCTGCCTGCTCTGGATTTGCTCACAGTTACCTATACTGATACAGTTATTTTCCAGAAACACAGATCATCTTGCTGATCACTGGCCTTCAGTCAGGTTCCAACCGCCATGTGATGATGGTGTCCCTAAAGCTGTTCATTGCAGATTCTGCTCAGATCTGTGTCAAGTTCAGTAGGAGGATCTACCTGTCCTAGTACAGGGAGAATTGCCATCCTTCATAAACCATTCAATACTAAAATTCTCCATACCTAGGTTCTTTTTTTTTTTCAATTTCTTTTTTTTAATTTTTTCTTTTAGTTATAGATGATACTAGAATTTATTGTGACATACTATACATATATGGAGTCTAACTTCTCATTCTTCTGATTCTACATGATGTAGAATTATGTTGGTTGTGTAATCATATATGCACATAAGAAAGTAATGTCCAATTCATTCTGCTATCTTTCCTATTTCCTCTCTTCCCCTTCATTCCCCTTTGTCTAATCCAAAGTACTTCTGTTCTTCCCTACCCCTCACTCCCTATTGTGAGTTAGCATCTGCATATCAGAGAGAACATTCAGCCTTTGGTTTTGCGGGGTTGGCTTAGTTCACTTAGCATGATAGTCTCCAGTTTCATCCATTTACTGGCAAATGCCAAATTTCATTTCAGTAAGAAATATTAGTGGTCAACAAATATACGAAAAAATGTTCAACATCTCCAGCAATCAGAGAAATACAAATCAGAACTATACTGAGATTTGATCTTGTTCCAGTCATAATGGCAATTATCAAGAATACAAGTAACAATGAATGTTGGCAAGGATGTGGGGGGAAAGGCACACTCATACATTGCTGGTGGGACTGCAAATCGATTCCACTACTATGGAAAGCAGTATGGAGATTCCTCAGAAAACTTGGAATGGAACCACTATTTGACCCAGTCATCCCACTCCTTGGTTTATAGTTAAAGGACTTAAAGTCATTTTTTTAATTTTTCTAATCATTTACACATGATAGCAGAATGCTTATTGATTCATGGTACACAAATGAAGCACAATTTTTCACATCTCTGGTTGTACTCAAATTATCGTCACACCATTCATGCAATCATACATACCTAGGTTCTTAAAGGGAAATTGGGTTTGGGTTCTTAAAGGGAATAGTCAAGTCACTGGTCAAGAAGGAAATGGGGTGAAGCTCTCACATATTACAGAACAGCTAAGTCTCCATCAGGCCAAGGCTGACAGATACTATTACCTAACTATTTAGGGGATCCTGCAACTGTTCTAATAGCAATCCCCAATTCTGTTAATATGGCTCAATGAACTATATTCATTTTTATTAGTACACTCTATTGTAAGACTAATTATAAATTAATGGAAAAACAGTACAGAAGATATCCATATCACTACCTGCTACTGTTTTCCCTATCATTAATATGATACCTTTAGTATAAGTAATGAAACTCTAATGATACATTACTATTAAATGAAGTCCATAGTTTATTTGAATTTCCTTAGTTTTTTCTTCATGTCTTCTTTCTGTCCCAGGATCCTATCTTGGATACCTCATTCCATCTTGCTGTCATATCACCTTTCGCTCCTTTTGGTTATGATAATTTCTCAGGGTTTTTCATTTTTCAGGAACTTGGCCATTTTGAAGAGTACTGGTAGCATGCTTCTTTATTTGAACTTTTATATTTTCCTCATGATTATATTGGCATTACAGATTTTGTCACGTAGGATCACAGAGGTAATCATTGCATCCTATTAAGAAAGCATCTATTGCTTTTTTTGGTTAATTTCTGTTTTTCCTCTCTACCTCTTCCAATCTTCCATTCTTGCATTCTAATCTTTACATAAGAGCAAAACACACTTTTTTCTTTAAACAAGTCAAAAGTATATTTCTGTTTAATTCCTAATCCCTGCCTCAAAATGCACTGTTTCTCTTAGAATAAAATATTAAAGGACCTCAACATAATTTGCAATGCCCTGCAGCCATCTGGCCCCTCCTCTGCCCCCACCTTAGTTTGGCCTCTTTCCTTGTCCTGCTATCCCACAGCCATGCTGCTCCTAAAACTTGCTAGTGCAGTGTAGTTAATATTTTTATTATGCAATAGTCAAGGAAGGAGCCACTGAAAATACCTAGGAGATACTTTGTCTCCAAAGGATAGTAGAAACCAGCATAGAACAAAAAATGTCAGAAGCCGTGTGAAATAGACTGGAGACTGAACAAAACACACCAAGATTAGTCTATTAACACAGTTTTTCTCTACCAGCTCTGTCCTAGTTATTCCTTCCAAGTCTTGGGTAGATTTTCTTTTTTCTTTTTTTTGGTACCAGGGTTTGAACCCAATGGTATCTTACTACTGAGCCACATCTCCAGACCCCTTTTTTATCTTTTATTTTGAGACAGGGTCTTGCTAAGCTGCTTAGGGTCTCACTAACTTGCTGAGACTCCTTTTGAACTTGTGATCCTCTTGCTTTGGACTTCTGAGTTTTGGGGATTACAGGTGTATGTCACTGTACCTAACAGGCGTTCTTATCTACTAGCTGTCCACATAGGCTTTAGAAATGCATCAACTTCTCAAAGAAAACAAAAACAAAACACTAGTAGTTTGATAAGAATTATACTCTATTTATAAAGCAATTTGGAAATATTTGACATTTTTCTTTTTCCTTGGTAGAATTTTGTCCATTTAATTCCTTTACTCAAAGAACTAACCTGATTTTTAAATTTTACTACTGCTGTTAAAAACAAATGTTCATTTTTTATTATCTTATTAATTTTGTTTTAAACTAATTTTTTCTTTCTCATATCTTCCTTAGACTTGTTCCTAGTTTATTGAAAGGAATATTTAATTTATTGGTTTAATTCTTATATATTTAAAAGGAAAAACTTTTAAGAAGACACATTTGCCTCCAAACATAACTTAATAAGTTCCCTTAAGTTTTATTATAGTTTTTCAAAGTCATAATTTTCTAAATGTGTATAAGTTTTGCTGCCTCTTTAACCAATTTTTTAAAGAAAGTCTTTTAAACGTAATCTGAACTTCTACTTTTAATTTATTGTCAAAAAACATGTCTGTATAATTTCTGAATTAGGGAATATTTTCAGGAATTCATAAGGGTTTAATATCGGATTAAAGAGATTACAGATGTTTTATAAATATTTAGCATGTGTTTCAAGTATATTCTTGAGAAAGTGCAAGGCTCATTTTTTCCTTAATTTAATCTTAATTATCATAATATCCATACAATCTATTATTTTCACTTTGTTGTTTTTTTTTTTCAGTGTTGGAAAGCAGCCATACTTCAAATTCCATTCCCTAACAATTATGATTTTGTAAAATTTTCCTTGTATAACTGACTCGTATTTTTAATAGTGAATAGAGAGAGGAATTAAGTTTTCTATTTATAGGCATCTTCTTCTCCCACCATACATTCTTTTCTGAGAACTTTGTAAGACCCAGAGAGTTTTAAAACCCTTACCTTATAACTAGGGTAGAATTACATGGGGAAAATTTTCTCAAAGGTTTATCATGATCATATATATTATAAAAAGTGATTGCTGCTGTCATGAAATGGTATTTTACTAGAAATTGTATCAGAATGTCTACTAAAGGAAAGAAAATTAATCCATAATTAAAAAACAATTTAGGTGATGTTTAATGAGGCTATAAAAAGTCACTTTTCAGTTGACATTTTCATAAATTTTTATGCTATTCTCTTCTAAATGGAATAAAGAATCAAAATGCTTCCACACACTGTCTAAATTACATAAAGCTTGAATAATAACTGTCAAAAGATCTTTTATTTCTAT
The DNA here is from genome assembly GCA_028644305.1 of Xerus rutilus. Taxonomy (NCBI): domain Eukaryota; kingdom Metazoa; phylum Chordata; class Mammalia; order Rodentia; family Sciuridae; genus Xerus; species Xerus rutilus. Next base: position 136,090,956 of record CM053403.1, read on the forward strand.
GAATATACAAAGAACAAATCAAAGAATAGAGATCACCATGCTGCCAGGACCTGATATTACTCAACTTTATTTCTGCTTTAATAGCCTGACATCTCTTGCTGTGTGGTTAAAAAAAAAAAAAAAAAAAACAACTTATAATTCAGGGTGGAATAAAAGTCAGGAATCTAATCAATTAGCATTTATCAATGCCTAAGATATGCTGGGTTTGGGCACTTTGGCTGTGGTGACCATAACAATGGGTAACAGTAAGAAATGTCAGCAGGAAGAGCATCAGACCATCAGTGTCCACAAAGCAGAATTGGTATCATTGTTATGCCGGCTGCATGTGTTTGATAAGTGTGGCCACACACGTTGAGACTCTGTTCTCTCTTCAGTTACCTGCCTCTGGTTTTTGGGGTTTTTTTTTTAATGCTTTTATTTATTTATTTATGTGGTGCTGAGGATCCAACCCAGTGCCTCACACATGCAAGGTAAGCGCTCTATCACTGAGCCACAACCGCAGGCCCAGTTACCTGCCTCTATTAAAAACATCCTGAACACTGACTAGCAAGTTGCATGGGCTTACAGAGTTTAGTTTTTACTGCAAAATGTGAATGAAGGTTAAAGAAATTTCCTGATACTTACCCACTAGCAATGTAAGATTCCACAGAGGTAGTAGCAGTTTGAGAAGAGTGCATAAGAAAAATAATAAATAGAAAGTTTCTTTCATTAAGGATTTTAGACATTATAATACAGCATTGAAAGACTGTTAACATGTATACAATAAGGATCCAGAAAAGGTTAATCTGGGTAACATCAAATATTAAAGGCCAGTGTCATTTCAGCACAAATTACAACAGAAATCAATCCTTTGGGAGCACAGAAAATTAAGACTTCCATAATCATCAAAAATAGAGTTTATACATCAAACCCTCAGGCTAATGTTGGGCATCATTACGCATGTGTGTGCAAACAAAATGAAAAAGCAGAAAAGGATTTTTTGCACTGTGATGCACTTTGAACAGTGAAGGGGTATAAAATAAGACCTACCCGCTTTCTATAATTTTCCAATTAAAAAAAGAAAAACAACAAAGGCATATTCTCTAAATGTCTTGAGAATCTCTCAATACTGTGTATCAACAGGTCAAATTCCACAAGGAAAGCTTACATCTGATTGCAAATCATAAGAGACATTCTAACTCCCTTTATGATTCATTTATCTAGGAAAAGCCTTTCTCTACCTTGTTTCAATTTAAAGACTGACTGACTTTATAAAAATGTATCTGTCAATTTACATAGCTCTTCATATTTGTCCAAATAGCTTTATTTCACATGAAATTATTCGTAGTGACTTCCAAATAATTTTCTCATACCTGTAGTGTTACATTTTGGTTTCCATGGTGTTTACACCAGAGCTAAGGCCACTAGATAATCAGGAAAATGTCACTCTAATGCTGTCAGGTGATAGGCTAGTTTAGTTTTGTTTTGCTTTGCTTATTTGACCGTGACAAACAAGAAGAATTAATTTTAACTATCTTAATGAGCAATATAGATCACCTCATAATTGAGTAGAATCTAGCAAATGGTAATAACCAGGAAAATGATAAAAACAATCAAATTAGCCATGTTAGTGGATTTCAAATTTTTATGCAAATGTTTTTCCAGTCACATCTTTCTTTTGAACGCTATCCTAAATGTCCCTTCCTTCCCCATTTCACAGAACTATTTACAGTACTCTGGGTGTATCTATCCTTAGAAAATGAGGTCACTTTGGGGGATAATCATATAGCACTTCTTTCTTCCTTTCCTTGGTTCAGGGCCAATCACAGTTCTCTATCTGTCAACATCTGTTCTCCCCATCTTAAGGTAACCACTGAATTTAGCTGGGTATATGACCTCCTAAAATAATGACTACATTGTCCAACTTCCCTTGAAGGTGTGGCTAGTATCTAAATTGTACCAATGGCCATGAAAGCAGAAATGCTTGCATAAAGGAGTGCTTACTTCTTCCCTGTTTCTTTTTTTAATTTCCTGATGGCTAGAATGCGGATGTGATGACTGGAGCTGAAACATGGAAAGAGCCTGCATTCCTAAGGACTTCACAATACTGATCCATCAGCTCCAGACTAAGGATATTTTGTTTCTTAAAAGAAGAAATAAACTGGGCATGGTGGCATCTGACTGTAATCCCAGTGGCTTGGGAGGCTGAGACAGGAGGATTGTGAGTTCAAAGCCAGCCTCAGCAACTTGGCAAGGCCCTAACCAACTTAGTGAGACCCTGTCTCAAAAGAAAATAAATTTAAAAAGGTCTGGGGTTGTGGCTCAGTGTTTAAATGCCCCGGGTTCAATCCCTGCTACAAATATATATATATCTTGATGAACCCATTCTGTATTAGTTTGCTAGGACTAACATAACAAACTGAACAACTTAAACAACAAATTTATTTTCTCACTATTCTGGAGGCTACAAGTCTGAGATCAAAATATTGGCAAATTGATTTCTCTTGTTTCTTTCCTGGCCTTATAGATGGTCATTTTCTCTCTCCATGTGGTCTTTCTTCTGTGAATGTCTGTATACAAATTTCCTGCTGACACCATAGGCTTCCTTGTACTTTTCCCTCATTTACACTGGCTTCCTAGCTAGAATCAGGCAAACACTTCCCCTCAGTAAGGAAAGCGTATTCTACTAAATACGAATGGCAGAAAGCAGGGCACAAAGTGTGCTTCCCATGTTCCAAGAAAGAGATTGGACTCAGAAGGGACTAATCCCTACATGTGCAATTTCTTCTCCCAAACTCACTAGATTACACAATTGCTACCAAATTCGCCGGGTTACTCAGTCACTCTGTATTCTAAAGTTTAAGGATGGAGAGAAATGGAAATACATAGAACATTTCTCTAATTACAGATTATCCTCATGGAAACATGACATGAGAAGTGACCTTTCTCCCATTAGTAATGCTGTAATGCTGAATGGACCACCTGTTATGTGTCTGTTATTTCTGATATTTTTTCCATATTATTTTACATTTAATTTTCTGCTAAAGGCTGATAGCTTATTGCAAGTGGGAAGTCTTGAACATGCAGCATATAACTTTACCAAAATTATTATTATTATTATTATTATTATTATTATTATTATTATTATTATTATTTTTGGTACTGGGGATTGAACTCAGGGGCACTCGACCACTGAACCACATCCCCAGCCCTATTTTGTGTTTTATGTAGAGACAGGGTCTCACTGAGTTGCTTAGCGCCTCACCATTGCTGAGGCTGGCTTTGAACTCGCGATTCTCCTGTCTCAGCCTCCCTAAGTGGTGGGATTACAGGCTTGCGCCACTGCGCCCGGATCCAAAATTATTATTGATTATTCCAGCTATTCCTTGTCAGAGACATTGTTCACCCAGAACTTAGAATATTATTAACTGGGAAATAGTAAAATCTTGAACACCTCAGAAGACATATAATAGGACTAGGTCATGATACAACAGGAACATACTTTGAGAAGATGTTGAAGTCCCTGGGAAATGGTGCACTTTTCAGGATGCAGCATATTTGAAAGCACAGACCTAAGATTGGGCCTGTAGACTTCATCCAGCCTTCTACCTATTTTTACAAATAATTCTGGGACATATTATTTATCTAATACATGTGGCTGTTTGTGCTAAAACAACAAATTTGAATTGTTATGAAAGATATTGTATCCAAAATGTTTACTATTCTGAAATTAACTCTTCCAAAAATATTTACTGGACCAAGCATATAAAAGGATTATATGAAACACTTTTATTTTTAATCATTTTCTTTCACTTTTTTATGATAAATTATCATGAATAATTGGTTATGTAAAATTTATTCAAAGGCAGACATGATGGATTAATTCAGATATAAACTAATGAATTCTACCTTTCTTCACAAACTGAGGATTTGATCCTTATGTGTAAATGTTTTGCTATGATCAGAAAATTATAAGATAGTTCTTCAATCCATGTTCCAATTGAGACACCATTAAATAATTTTACTTCCAGGGCATTCTAGTGAGAAAAATATGTTGATAGTTTAAAAATTGACTTAACAGGGTAGCTAATGAAATATTTTTCAGCATATTAATTGTTTAGTCAGTAGCATGTCTGTTTCATTAATATCAAATACAAGTTAACTCTCAGATATCTGTCTTTTACATACATTTATGTGAATAGTCACTTTCTTAGTGCATATATTTTTTTAAAAAATCTGAAATAATTTAATCTGGATTATCCAATTTTGTTTTATATGAAATTTAGGTTATTTAATTCTTCAAAATCTAGCCAGATTTCAGTTAATAGTGTATTTGATTATGGAAGATAATCTTTTATTTTAACTGAGAGCTCTGAAGAAAACTTCTGATTACTGCTTAAAGAAAGAGAAATAAGATTTAATTATTAGGTATGAAGCATTTTCTACCTACTGGACCACTGAACTCCTTCAGAGGTCATACCTTTTCAATTACAGACATGGGATTCCTTCTCTTTCCTTTGAAAACATTCTGTATCATTTCATAGTAATTATGAGTATGGATTAAACATGATTTTAAGTATCATTTATTTTTCCCACAGTAGGATATAACTTGTGGGCTTGCAGTGACAGAAAGGCTTATGTTTATGCATATGAAAGATAATGTTAAGCCTTGAAAATCGGAATCCTGGAGTGCTAGAAGAGTTTATTATCATCTCACATTCAGACACTTACTGTTTCTATTATTGCTAGTAGTTTTCCACAGTAACTACTACCTGAAAACAATTTAATTATGTTATTCAGCAACTTAAATTAAATTAAGTTAATCCAGAATGAGCTGTTTTAGAAGGATATATACTGCAGTGTATCAATTAACACTTATTAAAATCATTTTAAGCCCGTAAGTCCCACAAGAAACTACATTACTGGGAAAAATATAATGTTAAAAATAATGAAGTACGTTATTGACTTTCTTTCTCTAATGTTATATTCTGGCAGAATGAAATAAATTTTATTGATCCACTGGTTTTATACTCTCTATTTTCTCTATTGTCTAATATATCTTTACTTAACATGCATTAATAAAGCTATTTAAGAAAAAAGTCTGTAGCTTTTAAATCCATTAATTTTACTCCTAGGAATATAAATACAAAGATTATATGTATGTTGTTCATGATAACAAAGAAATATGGGGTGGGCATCCTTCTACATATTTATTTATGATAATTATTTATTATAAAAACTATATGGTGAGCATCCTTCTGTATAATCTCAGGGATCCTGATTTTATTGCTGAAATGCATTCAGTCTGATAACTTCTTTGTTCACTAGTAGACACTATTGAAATAGGTAATTTATCACCTGTGTATCCAATCTTGAGAATTTACACTAGAGAATCAGTACATGCATACACTTGGCTGGAATCAAAACATTTTTGGATAATGATCCAATCTTATTGTCTAGTGTTTGGTATGGTGGTGGATGACTTTATGATCCTCATACTAGACTTCCAGGCTCTACCCTTAGTGCTTTAGTCTACAGACTCATGTTTGGTTGAATTCTTCATTCTGGGTAAATGAAATCTGTCGGCTTCTCCTTTACAGGGCTTCTTGTTTGTAACTCTTGTGATTTAGCATAGGGACTTCATCTTTGCAGAATTCCCATTGTCTAAATTACATTTTTAACCTAGAAAATCTAACACAAAGCTGCTCATCTGCCAGGACATATCTACATGAGTCACAACTAATTTTATGGCTTTGATCATTTAATGAACTCAGAATTTTATTGATATGTACTCCATGAAAGTATATTTTAGTGTCTTATGTATTCTTTTTAACTTGTAAATTTCTGAGAATATGAATCAATATATCTCTAATATCTTTAAGTCATGTAAGCAACAAACATTTTTCACGTGCTAGGTATGTTGTCAATATTGTCGACTGAAATCTATATATCTATCATATATATCTATATAATCTATATATCTATAGCAAGGTGAATTTTCATTTTGATATGTACAAAACATGGTTGCAGATTTTCATATTAGGTGCTGATTAAGATCTTTTGTGAGAAAGATGTAGGCTGAGCTTCAAACTTGTTCATCTTGACATTACCAAGGTAGACTGCTGAGGTAATCCTGTGATACGAGCTATCTTCCTGCATGTCTCCTATGCATGCCAAGTGCAGCTTGTAGTGACATTTAAGTAGGTGCCTCAGGAATACAGCCTATTACATGGCGTCAACTGAGTTGAGACTTTTAGAGGAATGTAACAAATGTATTCCAGGTCCCTTATCTTACTTTCAAGGTAACTCACACTCCCTTCCATTGGTATTGGAATATAATGTGTGAACTACACCCTAGCAAGTCTTCTATCTTATTTCCACTGGTATTAGCTTGAATTAATCAACCTCAGTGAAGTTATGGAAGAGTAGAGCTTTCTTAATAATTGACATAGCTCAGTTTTATTTTGTGTCTAAATAGAAAAATGAATCAAAATGGACAGGGCAGACTGACCAGATTAAATAAGAAATCACAGTTCCAATTCATTCCATCCAGTTGACTCATTTAAGCTTTCATTCTGTCATGTACCGGTTTTATCCTATTTAATTGAAAATTCAATCTAGAAGTTAAAGTTATTGCAGAATGTCCTAATCTAAAATCTAGGTGCTAATATATGACTGACTGGTTTACAATGAAATGTTTTATTCTGTTATGACTTGACTGCTTCATTTAGATGGACCTATTACCTAACACATGAGATAATGATACAGGCAACATTTCCTAATCTATATATTTTCCTTTAATACATTACTTTAATTTCCTTTAATATGATAATTTCCTTTAATATAATATATACAGACATTTAAGAGTAGTAACCTATTACTGCCACATTGAAAGCATATTCCATTCATTTGTAGCTCATTTGGTTAAAAACTCTATAAAACAAAGATACTACAATAGAAATAAGAGGATAAAAATCATAAAACAGCAAATGCAAATACACAAGCAAGTATAGTTTATGTGATTGAGCATTAAATTTAACTCTCAGCTTCTGAATATAAGGCAAGTTTTAAAAGGACTCTGTGTCCTGCTGTGTAATTCTTATTAGATGATTTTAAATACATGTTATTGAAGAAATGTCAGTTTCTGGACCTCGATCTAAAAGTGAAAGTAACACATGGTCCCCAAGAATTAAATCCATCAAACGCTAATATCTGAACAATGGATTTGTAAATGATGCAAAAAATATTCTTCATAAATATATTTTATCTACTGATTTTCAATGAACGCCAAAATCATTATACTTTGATTATATCAAAGTCCATTGGTTACTTGGTGTGTGTCTATGTGTGTATGTGTGTTCTACCTGATTCTAAGATCAAGACTTAGAAACCTGCTATCTAAAAGGTAAAAGTGTGTTTTTAAATTTTGCTTTGTCAAATACCAGTTTTCTTGCCTAGGGCTCTAACAGGATCTGCAGTTGTCAATTTATAAATTTCCTGTGCATAGTCTGACATCCAGACGTAGCCTAGGTATAAACAGGAAGCAAGCAGCTACATAGCTCATCAAAGCAGGTGGTAGATATGTTAATGGCTTGGACTGTGGTGATAACCTCATGAGCATATGCTCAGCTCCAGACTCATCAAGCATATACATTAATTATGTCCAGTTTTTACCCTATCAAAATATAAATTTAAAATGTTGAATTTGCAATAAAGTAGCACATTATTTGAATTCTAGTCAAACATGTAACAAGATTTCTATTCTCTCTTCTCTATCCCCTTTAGTTTTCTTTCCCCCTTCAATCTCAGCACTATTCTAGCCTCTCCAAGGTAAACCCAAATGAGCCTGGGCATTTCTCAGATTCTTGCTCAATATCCCATTTATTTTCCCAGTTACACATTAGTTCTTTGTAGGTTGAAGAGCAGAGATGAGTAAAAGCCAGTGGCCAAAAGGAAATTCCCCTGTGGGAGAGTAAAAGCTGTGACTACTTACTCACTCATTAATCCTTTGGTATTAAATAAACTACCCATCAGTTTAGGCTTTCAGAGGTAATATACAGTGATTTTGATCCATATATCCTTTGGATAAATTTAAGTTTCCCACAGAATGCCAGATTTGTAGCATCTTAGCATTTTTTTTCTGAAAGATATAGAATTAGTCTGAATTTAAACCATATATGTCAACAGGGAAAAGCATGGAAACTTTCCATGTAACTTAGAAGATCCAATAGAATTTTTTGATGGCAACTGGTTAAACTGACTGCATGACTGGTATACACTGGCAGTAGAAGTGTATGTAGCCATGTTATTATCAGGTTGCATTGCTGGAGATTAGGTAAAGAAGGGAGCATAAGTAGTTGGAAAATTTTCCATCTAAAGGATTATTTTAAAAGTCTTATAGTCATCTTGGCTTTCCTATATATTTGTTGAATGGAGTTGAAAATTATAATATGCTTGTCATTTAGGCTTATTCTAATATTTTCTTCATCTTTTTGGTTCAAAATTCAAGAATAATAATGTTTTTATGGCCCTGTTTCTTCACCTATGATGTTAGACATATTTCCTTCTCTCATAGGTGTTTGTAACTCTGTTGGGCATTTAGGAATCATTTTCTAATAGATTTGTTATATTTGATCTAAAACATGAAATATTTTATTAATGGTAACTCTTAAATATAAAAATATTTTTGTGAAGCCTAATGCAAATGATGGTTTTGCTTTTAGAGCTGTGTCAGTTTCAGCTATTTTTTAAGTGATATGAAATATAATTTAGAAGCATAAGTAATTATGCACTGAATAACTGCATGTATCTGTTAACATCAAGGTAAAAGAACTAGAATTGAGAGATTCAAAATGATTTTAAAAGTGCATGCATATACACCACATATACAGAGGCTACTGAAAACCATATGAGGAAATAAAATATGAAAGAAGCCCAAAGAATGGGATCTAGTCATGTAAATGCTAAATGAATCTTTCCTACTTTGGAATAGGAATTTACTACTAGAAAACAGACTTTCCAATATCTACTGAACCAAGGACTAGATCTCATTTCCTTTAACTATACTCAGTTTCTCCAGAAAATCCTACATTTCTTGATTAAACCTTCCTGATGTCCACAGGTTGTCTATTGGACACACTCATTGACTGTCTTTTGGCTTAGTTTTCATTGACACTCAATGACATTTCTTGCCCCGTTAGAAGATCTTGTTTTAAGATTCTTCTATATATTATCTTTCCAAGCATTTTAAAGTTTGTACTGATATAACCCAGATAAAAGAGTGATTCTCAGATGCTAAGAAATGGGGCACATTCTACTTTAACTGCATCTTCTAGCAATCAGTTAATTACACGTTAACTTGAAGTTGTTCAGCATATCTTTCAGGAGTTTTTGTGATTCAAAGCAATTTATTTTGTGACTCTTAAAGGTTTTAAATAGGTTATATCTAGAAAGATTTTCTCAAAGTTGTATTTTTCAAATAATCTCAGAAAGGAAAATATTAGTCCAACAGAAAAGAGTGAAGTGATTCTTTTAGCATGACAGACACTAAATGAAAAATATGTGTGTCTGAGGATGTGCCCTTCAGGTGTCTATATGTACACTTTTTAAACGAGACAGACTGGATTTAAGTAGTAAAATAATTTTAATCATTAGGTAGATTTTATTTAAATCATTATACAGCAAGAATGTATTTTAAAAGTTTGTGTAGAATGAAAAGAGTTACGTAGAATAAAAAATGTGTTATTCTCTATGAATTTATATTGATTAATACTGGGAGCTTTAGGTTTAAATGGTATAATCTATTTAAAACAGTGATCAATTTTCAACTACAACAGCTTATCTACTTTGATTTAAATGAATTAAGCAGGTATTCCTGAGTACACAATTGAATCACCTCTAATTCATGTTGAACAGGAATACCTTAGTGTCAGTTGAGTTTCTACGGCTGAACTAGAACATTGAAGAGCAAAACCAGTATATACGCGCACACATACAGGAAGGAAGATATATAGGGCACAAATTAAGAACCAGAAGTATTCTATCCACACAAAAGTTAAGTATTTGGGACTTTTTAAAAATATCAAGTATATTTATAAGATAACATGGTTTTTCTGAATTGACAATAATCTGAGACTTCTAGCTTTCCCATCTGTTTCGAAGAACTGGTAGTTATTAGGACCATTTTGTAAATGGAAATCATTGGGAATAGTCTCTAGAGAATGAAGGAAAGAAATATATTTTGAAGGACAAATGTGAAGGAACTAGGTGGAAGAAGATGACAGCAGAAGGGAAACTGGCAAGCTCTGGAAAAGGGAGATAATAGCCCTTGGAGCCATGAAGTGGGGTAATGGTACAGTCAGCCATAGTTTTGGAGAATTTAGCTGTAAGTATAGCAGATCATTAAGACATGCAGTGTTTGGTGGCTGGAAAGAGCATTTATTTGCAGAGGTAATAACGATATGTATTGGCTTGTTGTGATTGACAACTGGTAACTTTCTAGGTAAAAAGAGTCCTTCATAATCTCCTTGTCAGAGAGTCTGGGATCTGACAATTGAAGCTTTTCTAGGACAGTATACCAACTATCTCCTACCTGAAGCTCTTTCTTTAGGGAGAGGAAACGGAATTAAAGATGCAATAGGTGGTTTTAACAAATATATGCAAATTACATTATGATGGAAATTATGTCTCAAAGATTTTCTCATTACCAGAAGGGCCAACAATTAGTAAGTATAAAACACTTCATGTCTGCGTTTTGATATATTCACTGTTTCCATGCCACTTAAGGTGCTCTGTGAGCCAGCGATAGCATTCTCTTGGTCTGTGTGATCAACTGTCTCTCATTATGGTATCAAACCACTAGAAAGGATGTGTATTGCCTCCTTAATATTTAATTAGATTTTTAAAATGAGCATTCTCTGGTGGTAATTTAGGCATATTACAGCTGCTAGAACAAATTGAGAGGCCCCTGTGGGGTCTAAAGGGATGCTTGACATTTGCCATAGTGATTTGTTCCGATGTTTCTTTCCCTGATGCTTGTGATAGATTATTGCCGAGTCTATCTAACGATGCTTACGACGCATGCCACCACCCATCCTGTAGACTTTTCATTGTTCTTTTGAGGAGATATTTGGGATGTGAAAAGTACTAAGAAGCAGAATTTGTTCCCCCACTGGCAACATTTTCCTATTCATCCAGCAGTTTTATTGCAGAATTTCTCACTTAAGTGATGTCGTATAATGCCATTTTCCACAAGACTTGGAGTTTGATATTAATTTTAAAGAGAACAGCTTTTAAACAGGAAGACAAAGGAAGCCAAACACTTGAGGCAGAGCTGCGTTTGCATTGTTTATTTTGAAGTTCCTGAAATAAGTGCTTCAGTAGATGGGATAAAGGGGGGATTATGGATGCCTTGGATGTTCACATAAATTTAGCAAAAACTGAATATTTCAAACAGCACACAGCAATTGCTCTACTGGGAAGAGAAATGCCAGTCCTGCTATAAATTTTTACTGCCCAGGCCTTCAGAACCCATTTGTCCGTCTATGCTTTTCTATAACAATTTTAACTCTGAAAAAATATCCCCGGGGCTGAAAACTTATTAGAACTCTCAGTGTGGAGGAAGTATACTGCCTTGGGTTCTCTAAGGAGCTGCAGGAAGAAAGAAGGCTAGTCCTTACCCTAGGGGCAGTAAATCTAATGAGAGCCACAGGCAAATAAAAAGGATTATGTGTATAAGATAGGTGACCAAATGTTAATAAAGACACCCACATTCAAAAAATAGGCTGAATGAAAAGTTTGCCATTAGGTGAGACAGGTGGATAGCATTAAGAATTACTACATTAAGTAGTTCTACTGCTAATACTAATAACTGCTACTAAAATTCTCCAGGTACTAGGGAATGAATTTACCTTACTTTATCAAATCTTTTTCATGACCGTAGTATAATCGTTAATTGACAGAGAACAAAATGTAAGATTTTAAGAATCATACTTACCTTATGAAGGTCACCCTGCTCATTGATCATCAAAGTCAGATTTGAACACAAGTTGTCTCAACTATTCTGAAATGCTTCTGTAGTATATATCCTTTATGACCAATAAATAAGAAATATAGGTTTACAGAGGTTCTCACCAATTTGTTGTAAAACTGTGTGGTGAACTACAGGGGAGCAAAGTAGCATCTAGTTTATTTTGTGGTACACATAGTAGGTCTTCCATGAGTATCTGGCATTACTTTAGCAAATTTAATAGTGTCTTCTTGGAGCAATCATTAATATTCAGTATTAGTAGTTAGATCGCTACATGGATATTTATGATGTCATTGTTCCTTTGATGTACCTGTGTATGGTATGTCTAGCTTTTCTACTGAAAGTTTTCTAAGAACTCTCATGTCTATATTATTCCCTCAGTACCTGTCACAATATCGATCACAGGGAATCATACTAATATATTATGTTAAACAAGTGAATTGAAGGCAGAGTGTCTAAAATGAGATGCTTTAATTCATACCAACAGCAGCAAAGTTGATTTTGGTGTTACTCAACAAAATCAATCAAAATCTAGAGAGTTTGGATAACTCTCTAGAAATAATTTGTGACAATCATGATGTCAAAGATAAATTTATTGAATAGATTTATATCACTAGCAATTAGACTAAGTTGAAGAAAGATCTTTAACACTTTAACTTTTTCATTTACCTTCTTGGATATATTGCCCCTTAGCTAAGTATAAGATGAATCCTAAATACTGTTTTTTTTTAGGCAAGAAACTATATGTGGGCACTGCATTTCCTGGAACAGAGGTTTCAGAAGCAAGATCGATTGTAAGACCAGAAAGATCACCATGTGAAAATATTGAAAATAATTTCTTTTAAATACAGAATATACCCTGTGGATAGGAATATAATGATGACTGCTTGCCAGTGCTCCCTAAGTAAATCTTTAAATGTAATAGAGTAGTAGTGACCATTCGTTCATTCAAAAAACATACATGGAGAGTCTAGTACGTTCTAGTCACTATTCTCAGCATGGGGTTTTACAGTGAACAAAATCTCCTGGAGTTCATATTCTAATAGGAATGTACAAGTGATAAAAATTAGAATCAAAGTCTTATAAGTAAAATCTTGATCAAGGTATTGGATAAAAATAAAGTAGGTAAACAAGGAGGATTCCTGAAGAAGGGGACCAGTGAAGGTGGTCTCCTAAGCAGGTGACATTAAAGCAAAGAAAACAGTTGGGTGTGATAAGCAATGTTGATAGTGGAAAGCATACTGCAAGGCTGAAGAAAGACTAGTACAAAGGCCTGACCTAGCAACATCCCCAGTATTTTAAAAAATTAGTGTGGCTTGAATTACTGAATGACTCACCCTGTTGGTATTTACTGAGAAGGGGAAAACTATGAGAAAAGAGGTGTGTGTGTGTGTGTGTGTGTGTGTGTGTGTGTGTGTGGTGTGTGTGGTGGCTGAGACTAAGAGTCTATGTTCGGATATATTTTGTTTGAGCTAGTTAGTAGACATCCCAATGGAGATGTCAAGATTTCATAGTAAATATGCGTCTGGCGGTCAGGAGAGAAGTTCAGGGTATGAACATTTGGGAGTCCAAAACAATGAAATGATATTTGGTGCAGTGAGAATGTTGATATCAGCCTAAGTAAAGAAATCTATGGAAAAAAAAGCCTGCTCTTATGTTTAGGACTAAAAACAAAGCAGAATTGGTGAAGAGGATACAAACAGAGGACAAGGAATTAGGGAAATGAGGAAAGCCAAGTGAAGAATGTGTTTTGAAAAAAAGGGAAGTAATCAATTGTATATCCTACTGCTGATAAATGAAGAGTGAAGGTCTTCCATTAAGTTTAAGAACATGAAGCCACTAGTGACCTTGACAAGAGGTTTTAGCCAAACGGTAGAAGTAATTGGAGTTGGATAACAAAATAAGAGGAGGGGAAGTAATTTGAGAAAAGGGAGTATGGACAACTTTCTGAGGAGTGGGGAATCAAAGACAAGGAATAGCTGCTGCAGAATAATTTGCTTATCTAAAATATGAGAAATTATATGCTGATGGAAAGAGTGAAGCAAGCAAACAATAGGAATACAGGCAGAAGCAAAAAAAAAAAAAAACTTGCCTAGAATGATCTAGGCAAGACTGGCCATAGTTAGGTAAAGAAGATGGATCAAGGGATTTATAAGATATTGTGCTGAAAATGTTATCCATGTGGGTATTGAAGTCACCAATAATTATTCAGAGTGATAGAATGAGCAATAAGATCAGAGTTCAAATATTCAAGAAGTTAGGTGGAGTGGACCAAAGGCTAATTGGCTGCAAGTGAATTAATAAGAATGGAATGTTTTGGTGAAATATATTTCTAGCTGAGGCATTTTAGGAAGAAGAGAGGAGAAATTATATAGAAATAACCTGAGAAGCAGAGGTGACTCCTGCCACCTCTACATCCTGCAGTATAAGGGATATGGAGGACAAGAGTCCTCATTTCCCATTTTGTTCAATTCTTATTTTCAAGCACTTCAGAAAATTAAATGTAGTAATTGTGATAACTATATTGATAGATCAGAGATAGTTGTCTGGAAAACTGAAAGGCCAACTCTGGTTCAAGTAGATTCAAGGCAGAGAAGAGAGAAGAAAGAGATCAAGAATAAGGGTGTATGTAGGGCAGGGGATGTAGCTCAGTGGCAGAGTGCTTGCCTAGCATATGTGAGCCCTGGATTTGATCCCAATATCAAAGAGAGTGAGAATAAGATGCTATATAATACAAGTCCAGTTAAGAAGTTATGGAATTGGGAAGGAATGTCATAGAATACTTCAAGAAAACAAGAAAAATATTATGTAAGGAAGAAATTCCAAGAAGGAAGCAGATCTTTTTAGATTCTCAGAAATCTCTAAAAGGAATAAGGATAGAAACACCTTATTTTGAACCATTATAGACCAGATAAGTGAAGCACAAAGAAATAAAATGATGTATCCAAATCTTATGGCTGATAATAACTCGATAGATATGGAATCAAAGTTCAGCCTTACTAATTTCCAGACGATGCTATAGAAGCCAAATAAAACCACAAATCCAACTGTACCCTGTAGTTTCTATTTTTGGTCTCAGCATCCTTATTGTTAATGTTATAAATGATTACATGCTAATAAAACCATACTTGAAAAGAACAGGAAATTTTTAAAATTCTTTTTCATTAATATATGTATTTCATATAAATTCAGCATAAGGCAAGGTGACCCATTCATGGAAGATGTGAAAGCATAATCAGAGAGAAATGTTTATACATTATATTTTATTAATGGGTTTGGCACATCATTTTACAAAACAGTGATTTAAAAGTGTCCAACACTATGCACAGCAAAGTAATTGAGCCACTTTGGTTGAAATCTTTCATTTCCCATTTTCCATTGTGTCTGTGTTGGGTGGTGGGGTCATGCTTACTTCATGACTGCACAGTGATGGAGTGAAGTCTTGGTAAGTCCTGGGGGTTGGCAAGGGGCCTTGTCTGTATGTGACCTACATCTAAGCAAGGCTCAGATACTTGTTGAACACACTCACTGACAATGAAGGCAATTGAAGTCTCTACTTAAATCAATAAACTCATAAGATTAAAAAAAAATTGGCTGCCCCAACCCTACCTGTGAAACCTGCTCAGAACAGAACATCCTCTTTCACAGTACAAAAAAAATTATGTTTAATTTGTGGGACAGAAGCCTGAGAGACATGTTATTTCAAATACGTTATCTGTCCTTCCCACCTCAACCCACGTTACATACCTTGGACTTTAGAAGAGCTGTTGGCTAACAACATAATTAATTGCAGGAAAGTATGTTTAGCTTTACTTCTGCTCAAGTGACAGAGGGGTGCGTTTAGGTTTAGCTAGTTGCCTTCCCAGAGCAAAATACCATGCTTATCATCTGCCAGGCATCACCCCAGGCATCAGGGTTTGAGCCAGTTCATCAAGCACCCAGGAAGTGTAGCTATCTCAGGAAAGCAGCTAAAATGATTTATTCCTGTTCACAGGAGGGTTTAATTGGCATTTTGAAAGAGGTTAAGGAGCGAGGGCCATGATGAAGCTAAACGATTCCCAAGTTGACTTAATTGCATAAGAGGGCATCTTAATCATTTCAACTACTGAAAACTTTAGTGTTGCAGACTTTCTAGACATGGCAAATATGTCATTACACATACATTACATGTAGGTATACATGTGCATGCTGGTATTTATATGTGCATAAGTATATTTCTTTCAGCAAGAGGATTTTTACAGTGAATTCTACATGTAACTGTCATCTTTATTCCTCTAGAGATGGCAAGGAAGCTTATCTCTCTTCATTAATTGGTCATCATTCCATGATTGCACATATACTTTTTATACATCTATATATTTCTCTACTAAGCAAGTTGTGAAGGTAGTCACAATTATGGCTCAATTCTTGTTTTAAATATTGCTATAACTATACATAGAGATTCAGACAAGTCAATAGATAACTATAATATAAAATGATAAATGCTATAATCAGGATGCTAGAATGACATATAGGGAAATCACCAAACCCTAGAATGACATATAGGGAAATCACCAAATCATCTAGCCTTGGAGAACATTTTCTTCTTACCGTTAGCTGAGTCCTGAAGGATAACTGAAGTTAGCCCACTGTCCCTAACAGGAAATAATGTTACTTTATCCTTGAGACTCAGTGGCCTTGTAATTCCATATCACCATTTCATGATGCTTCATTTTTTGGGATTACACATAGAAAATGAGGAAATGGGTAAAATATTTAATAGAGATGCAGAAAGCCAGTATTAGTATAATTTATGGAGGAACATCATGAGCGTTCCTACGCTCTCCAGCGATCAGATCTTGTATGGGGAAGCAGTTTCCAATCTGGAGGGAGGCATGCTGCCCACAAGCACTTTTTGGATGATGTTGTTACCTGGTGGCCTGACATAGGGAGCCTGGGTGGCTCACTCTTTCATGCTGTAATGAGTCTTCAGTGAACATTTTAGGGAAACTATGAAATGTCCTTTCATCTTGACTTAAAAAAAATTACTATTACTTTACACATTTATTCAAAAGACACTTATTGGGCCTCATTTATACATCGAAGATACAATATTAAGTTTATTAATGTTTTCTGGCATCAGTTTTAGAAATAATAATTAACTGTTCAAAAAATTGATATTTAAAATTTTGATCATCATTTACCCCAGTCCCCTTTCCATTTGTATGTCTAATGTGTTGAAAGGAAATTATCCATAGGTGTCCTACATTTTTGTAAACTCTTTGAGCAGAAGAACTGACAGAATTTCTTTGTTCTGAACTATCTTTGCAAGGGTATTTCTATGGCAAATAACTTTTGGAAGATGGAGAAACAGAGGGAAGTTTGTTTATCATTTATATTTATTATTTATTAGATTTATTTAGATTGTTTATTTATTGATCATACAATATTTCCCTCTGGGGCAAAGGTCAAGCAGGCTCACTGCCCGTTTGTAAAAGGCTTCCTTTTCTCTTATGCATCCACCATATATGAATGCTCACCTAGCCCTCTTTGCATTACCTGTGGTAATAAGAGTTCTTGAACCTGGCATAAGTGCTAATCCTCTGGCTACTGCTCTTTTCATGAGTAATAAAGTCATTTGCCTCTAACCCAGTCTCCTGTCTGTGGTGGCATCCATGAAACTCTGGCAGTTCTTACCAGCTATCAAATCGGATAATTCTCAGATTCTTTCAGTCCTTGATGTAGTGTCCTTTAAAATAACTTCTTTATCATCATTTTCTTATAGCAAGAATAAATACACAAATCAATAACTCTAAATGTAAACTCCCCTAATAAAATTATTTTTTTCTTATACCTGTACTCCTCATGATAGTGTATTGATTCTGCAATGACAGCTATAGAAACATGAACCTTCCCAACTAGAGCTGCAAGGTTCATGGTTTAAGTGCCTTAAACTAAATTATACAGAGCCCAAGTGGGCCATCCAGTGAGATTGTGACAAGCTTGAAAGATTTGCTTCCATTTCAAATGTATCTGTTCTAATCTTATGTGTTTTAAACATTATAGACCTGCCTGAAGTTTTAGGCACTAAATAAATGAATGAAGACATGAGTAAATGAATAAAACAATATATATATATATTAAACATTTATAGCATTGTACTAGATTGTGTATGTTTAAAGGGTTCCTGAACTAATAGAGAATAAGTTAGGAGGTGGCGTTCATGTTTTATTTTTCTTCTTAATTAACTTAAAATGTGAAGCTAGTTGAGTGGATTATGCCATTTTGATACTTTAGCTTTTTATGTTATACATATTTAAATTTAAATTATATACACTGCTGTGGTTTGAATGTATTCATCCAAACTTAGCTTGAATTTAATCTGCATTGTGAAGTATTGAAAGGTGGGACCAGGTGGGACCATTAAGAAGCGATAGGGCCAGGACTCTATCATGGACGAATCTCTTCATGGGGTAATTGATTACTGGGCACTGGTGGAGTGGCTTTGTTATGGGAGTGTGCAATCTGGCTTGCTCGCTCTGGCTTCCCATGTGATGCCCTTTGCCATGACATGACCCAGCAAGAAGATCCAGCGTAGATGCCAAGCACACACCAGGATCATATTTTTTGACTTCTAGAACTGCAAGCCTCATAAAACTCTTCTTTATAAATTATCCAGTCTTTGACATTCAGTTACCAAGAGAAAAGTGACTAACACAGATATTAATTGAACTGTGGGGTTTTCTGTTTGTTTGGGTTTTTTTGGTACCAGGGATTGAACTCAGGGGTACTCAACCACTAAGCCACATCCCCAGCCCTATTTTGTGTTTTATGTAGAGACAGGGTCTCACTGAGTTGCTTAGCGCCTCGCCATTGCTGAGGCTGGCTTTGAACTCATGATTCTCTTGCCTCAGCCTCCCAAAGTGCTGAGATTACAAGCATGAGCACCGCACCTGGCTTGTTTGTTTGTTTTTAATAAATCTGTTGACACTTTTTAGTACCTCATTTAAAAAGGACAAGTTAGTGCCCTGTAGTACCACTTGATGATTATGGAATACAAGGCGGGTGCACTGTGTATCAAAATGATTTGCTAATGAAAGAAATATCCATATGTATGGTATTGATCACCTGCAGGGGGATGGATATCAAGGAGCTTATATTAAAGGAAAAAAAGAAGAAAATTCCAGGTCAATTTTTTATTGTTTTTGTTGTGATTTCTACAGTAACCTGCTTTGACTCTGTCTGGTTGAGCCTTTAATGATAAAAGGAATCAATGTTCCACAACTTCACAGCACTGAACAAGTCAGAAGGAAAGAGCTCCAGATCCTTATGGTATAGTGAAGTAAGCTTAAGAGTCCATAAATTTCAATAGGCAAAAGTGCTCCTTTTTGAAACATATTTTGGAAAATATGTACACTGGATTTATGCCCACTTGAAATTGATATTAACTTTTTTTTTTTGGTACTGGAGATTGAACTCAGGGGCCCTCAATCACTGAGCCACATCCCCAGCCCTATTTTGTGTTTTTTTTTTTATGTAGAGACAGGGTCTCACTGAGTTGCTCAGTGCCTCTCCGTTGCTGAGGCTGGCTTTGAACTCATGATTCTCCTGTCTCAGCCTCCCTAAGTGCTGATATTAACTTTTAGAACTAAGAAAACAGAGCACAAAGCAGTGTGCAAATAACTTAATTGAGAATCTCAGTGTGGTGATCTGTAGTTGACACCTTTTATTCTAAAATTTCCTCTTACAATTCATGTGTTAAAATTATTCACCATATGAGCTAGTAAAGTCATTTTTCTCTGTGGGACCTAAGTAAGATATCAGGAAGACAATTACTCACCTTCTCAGGGTCAAAATTTAATTACTGTTTGCAGTCTGCCAAGATAAAAGCATAGAAATAATTATTATTAAAACATATACATAGAGCTCTTAAAATTATGACCTGACAAGATTTTGGTGACCTTTTCTCTCTTCACATAGAATTCCCTGGGTTTCGAAGCTTTCTTTTGTCCTTGGTGTTTGCAATATAGGTTAATTATACTAAGTAGTGTGAAGTCCAAAAAATAAAATGGATATAAATACTAGTAATATATTTTACACTTACCTGATTCAATTCTCTGAATATTATGCATTTATGGGCTCAAGTGTGGAATTTAGGAGAAAATTTACGAGTGAGGCTGGCTGGTGCCACTTTAATTATTGTAAATTTATAATATTTAAATGTTGTAAATTAAAAAATTTCTAGTTACTATACAAATCAAGCTGATTAGATCACATAGCATATGGACCACGAATATAAGAAAAAGTTTAAAAGTGAATAGGTAAGTAATCAATATATAAATAAACGTGTGTATATTTTCATTCAGGAAAATAGTGCTCTACTTAAACAGTAGGAGGCAGAGAGTGAATGTCACAGTCAATGGAATTGATGAGCCAACAGGGAAGAGGAAGGCAAAACAGAGATTAGAAATAGCAGGGACCTCACCTGGTCTAGACCAGCAGAGACAGGGGTTAGGGTCACTTGGGTTACTCCAGAAACATGGTATCCTGTGGCAGGAGCTGGAGTACAGAAGGGACACTACTGGCTGCCTGGGACACTATCCAGGTAGAGAAGGAGGAGGGAATCTCTGCCTTCTCCCGTTCCTCAGGCCTCTAATCCCCTGCTATAGACTCCAAGAAAACCCCACAAGAAAACAACTAATACCAGAGCCTGTGACTCACAGACAGCAGGACTCAGAGCCCTGGGTACTGAGGAGAGAACAGAGGGTAGGGAAGCAACCTGAAGGTGAGCAGGTCCAGGTCCAAGAGAACACAGCTTGGAAAGCATCTTATTAGATCTTCTTAAAAACATGTTATGCCTTATTTCAACTCATATGTGGAATGAGTTGCCAACCTCCTTGAAACTGAGAGCAGAACCATGGTTACAGGGGCCAGGAGGAGTAGAGAGCAGAGAGGGCTGGGGAGAGGTTGAATGACGGTTCCAAGCTCCATTCAGATAGGAGCAAGAAGTTCTGGTGGGCCACCACAGTAGGGTGGTTACAGATGACAACTGTGTGTGGTCTATTTCAAAAAGATAGAAGAAAGCATTTTGAATGTTTTCACTATAAAGAAATGATAAACATTTGAGGAGACAGATGTATTTACCCTGGTTTAAGCTTATAAAATATATATCTTTACTTAACTATCATATGGTCCCCAATAAATATGTGCAATTTTTGTGTTTTTATATAGCTATAAAAATAAGTTTAAATGTATATATATACACAAGTGTGTGTGTGTGTGTGTGTGTGTGTGTGTGTATTCTACCAGTCTATTAAAGCATGTATTCAGTAGGAGGTTCATTTTACATCCATTGAAAAAATCTCTCTCAGCCAAATGTCCCATATTCTCAAATTTCCCTTGGACATCTCCTTTGTCTTTTTGCTGTAACTACAACTTGGTAGTCCCCTGAGACATGGCCTCCCCTGCATGTTCTCTACCTTGTCTGTTTTCACTCCCACAATACTGTAATAACTGGGTCCAGAAGTAGGGTAAATGGCTTCTTTACCCCTTATTGTTGGTTTGAGATCATTCTATATCTGTCCTCCCTGAAAAGCATCGAAGCCCCTGTTTTCCTGAATGAAATGTGATATTTACACTATGCAGAGGATTGATCTTCCACTTGACACTGTTATTCCTTCATTTCCTACACACATCTACTCCTGCCCATGTTAAACAACCATTGCCCCTTCCTGCTTTTCAGATTTTGGTTTATCTCTGTAGCACTTATTGCCATTGGACAACTCTCGTTTTATAGATGGGAAATCCAAGGAACAGACAGATCAAGTAATTTGCCCAAAGTCACACAGTTAATAGAGGGCAAGGGAAAGATTTCAGTCCCAGTCAGTCTGGCTCTAAAGCCCATGCTGTTATCCCCAACATTTTATTGTGTCTCAACAAATCAAAATTAATAAAATGGGAAGGCGAATACAATTCTAAAATCTCAAAACAACCTGTGTGTTTGTGATATAATCACATGAAATTCATTTTACTTATTAATTCTGGCATTGAAACAGCAGATGTCCCAGCACACATTCCTACATTTAAAATATAACAAAGGTAGTAAGTGTATTTATTCTTGAGAAGTGTTTTTTTTTTTTTATCTGCACATAGTGATTTGGCAAAATTCATTTATCAGGAAGATTTGTTATACGGATGTATACAGGAGTGGAGGAAGAGAGTGATAGAGTGGTGAGAGTCACCAGTTCAGAAATATATGGCTCTGCTCTGAAAAATACACTAGAAAAGGGAAGCAGGCTGAGGACATGATTCTGCCTGTGCATGAAGATTGAGCAAACCAGCCACGCAGGAGATGCTCAGGCAATGCAGAGACTCAGATCTGAAAAATCAAGATTCTTTTCCTCACTACTTTATTTATTATCTTCACTTCTTTTCTTCTACTATGTAACATATTTATTGAATATATTTGGCTGTATGGTGCCTTAACTATAGCAAAGAATATAATACAATCCCTGTTATTTAATTTAAATTTCTGTGCCTCAATCTCCTCATTTCTTAAGTAGAGATGAAAAGAAAGTCTACTTTGTAAGATTGTTCTAGGACTAAATGAATCGATATTTATAATGTCCTTATAATAGTGCCTGGTATATAGTAATAACTCTAAGTTTTTGTTTTCTATGTAAATATATGTGTGTAAATATACAAACTCATGATACATAATTAGAATAATGACCATATTATTAAAATAATATTTGAAATAATATATGCAGCATTCTAATATTCTTTGGGATATTACATATGTAATATATAATGATAATATATATTATTAACTACTGTCATCCCAAGGACAAGGCATTTCACTTTAGATCTGTTTTCTCTTTTATCTTCTTTTTATATGTAATTCCTTGAATTCCCATTTAACTCTAGCTTGTTATAGAAATTCTGCTGAAGTATCAACTCACAGTTCAAATTGCACTTGTACTACACCATAATAATTGATATAGCTCATCCTATACTTTGATTTACTTTGATACATGATTCCAACTCACAGAAACCACACTGAATGATTTTTGCATCTTCAGCAGCTAGCACCTAGTGCAGAAATTAAACAATGGCCACAGCAAAACTTATTACCTGCTGCATACAAAATATGAGGGGCAGAAGAGAGATGTTATGGTCTCCAAGAATAGGGCCTCAGACTGCTTACCAGCAAACTTTCAGAGGGTTTGCTTCTTTTATGAACTTTCGACTGTCTGTCAATCATTAGCCTTATCAGCCAAGAAAATGGTTTGGCGCACTCATAGTTGGTTCATTTCTCAGGAGTGGATTTCATTGAACAGGACCTGTCTAAACAAAGGGAGATTGACATATGCTCAATGTGAATGACTGAGTGAGTGAGTCAGCAACTATCCAATCCTTTAGCAAGGGATGCATCTTTCCCCATCCAGGAATCCTGTGCAATGTGTGTAACAACTGAGTGAGGATGCTAGTGCTTGCTGTTGTCTATCAAACTTTTGTTATACTTAGTTTTTTTTATATTTAGATATATGCAAATGTATTTTTTCCTTGAAGGCCCCACACACTGCCTCATTTGCTTGTTTTATCTTTGAGACCATTGATTTAAATGGAGTATTTTTCACACTTTATCCTAAAGTGTCACCAACTGCAGAGAAAAAGAATTCACATTCCTGGAGAGTGGATGATAAGCTTTAAAGTGACAATCTCTAGGTTCTTTTGAATTTTTCTTGTTATATCTTTAAAAGTAAAACAGCTTTAGTATTCATTCAGTGAGTCCTATCAGTTTTTAAGATAAAGTGCTGTTTTCAATTACTAACTAACCATTTGCTAAAATGGATACCACTTCCGTCCTCTGGCTTGGGCTACCTCCTGCTATTCCACTATATTTACATAAGCTTTAGAACCAACTTTAAGGATTGCAATTTTGGACCAGAGATAAAAGAGGTATTGTTGAATGTGTTCAGGGTATTTTAAAACGAATCAGCTCTGTGTGAAGTGAATCCAGTACCACTGTGATCTTTCCAGGTCCCAAGCCATCTTTGGAAGTGAGGCCATAGGGCCTTAGAGAACAAGAGTAGGGGTGCCAGTGACAGTGCTGCTGCTTTACCTTTGTCCACAGAACCGCTCAGAAATAAAAGAAACTGGGTAAACTTCATGTAAAGAATTTTTTTTTAGATTATTAAGAAAATGAAGAAATGCTCCCAGATCACAATAAAATATAATTTAAAGTATGAAAGCAAGTAGCTTATATAAAATGACATTAGAGATATATTTATTTTATAATTATTATAGACTTTACTTAATATAAGACTCCCTTGTACGTTCTTTCCAGAAATAATTTAACAGAGATTTTGTCCCTAGATCACAGGGGATCAATTACCCCTGGGAGTGTCTCTTGGGAGCCCACTTAAGCTGGACTATGCTGCAAAATTGTAGTTCCTAGGCCACTCCACCAAGTGAGTTGGACATATCCAACAATCAACCATAAGTCTCTTTACACAGAAACCACTTTTTAGACACTATTTATAAAGACTAGTAAATCTTATATATATATATATATGTATACACACACACACACACACACACACACACACACACACACACACATACACATATATATATGAATTTATGAGGAGCTGTTTCCTCATCCTGCTCTGGTAACTGCCAAAAGAAATGGTCAGAAATCATAATACATGTGACTCAAAGATATATTTGTATCTTCATCCATCAAACAAAGATCTGCCAACATCAGTTTTCTATTTTGTGATAGATTTTTTAAACATTCATGGATTTGATACAAATGGAGGCAAGCAATGGTTCAATATGGTAGTATGTAGGCTGCCTATTTACCATTGGTGATCTGTGATAGGGGCCATTGGATTTGACGAATAAACATATATCACACTTGGCTGAATGTGAACATCAGATACAAATTACTTTTAATACAACTTCTATGCAATGCTGGGGGAATATTTACACTAAAATATTCATTGGTTATTAGAGATTTAATTCAACTGGGCATCTTGTATTTATTCTGACAACACTATCTGTAAGCCTCAGGGAAACCATATTGCAACCATAATATTCTTCTAAAATCTCTAGTATTGGCACTCAGGACTCTGCAATCACATACAGCAAAAAATATTTTAAGACTAATTAATTAAGAGTTGAGTCTTTTACTGGAAGCTTTTCAGGAAGTTAAGAGACAATAAATAATATATTTAATTCTTTAATGATTGGGTGATGATGAGTCTTTGTTTATTCATTTGTAAAGGTGAAAAAATAGCTTTCTAAGTAATTCTTGGTTGTTTATCGGAGATAAATAATATATTAAGTTTTAAAAATTATATTTCCAAGTAGAATAGAGGTATTATTTTCATATAGATGATAGAAGGCAAAGATACTAACATCTGCTTCCCATTTCCTATTATAGCTCAAAAAGAGACCTAACATTTAAAAGCACAGAATGAAATACTCAGTAGACTTTTCTACCTTTAGTTATATTATCTGTGATATGGTAATCACCCATTTCCAACTAGATATTTTTTGAAGCCTCTTGAATATGCTTTACTTTTGACTTTTATTATATTTTAAATGCTCTGAATTCTTATAAAGTCAGTCCTATCTCTCAAATATAGGTACCAGAATGCATTTGAGAGGTGATTAGATAAAAGCACACTGCAGTGCATCCTGAAAAATAGAGAAATGAGTTATTTGGAGGAAATTAACAGATCTGGCCCAGCAGATTTCACCAGGAATCAAGTTCTCAAGTAAGAGAAACAAGTAAAGTAGAAAAGTGGCCAAGTTCCAGATGTAACAAAACTATTCCATTAAACTGAAATTTGGTGGGTACAACACAATTCAAACTAGATGCTAGCCTGACTATTTTTATTGCCTACACTTCTGGGCATTTTGGTTTATCTGAATGATATGAGGTTAGCAGTTGCTTTCTAATCATTAGATCTATTGGTTTATA
The DNA here is from genome assembly GCA_028644305.1 of Xerus rutilus. Classification (NCBI taxonomy): domain Eukaryota; kingdom Metazoa; phylum Chordata; class Mammalia; order Rodentia; family Sciuridae; genus Xerus; species Xerus rutilus. The sequence continues at coordinate 136,116,935 of CM053403.1, forward strand.
TCCAATGGTGGGTGTTGTGTGGGCAGGAGCAATTGTTAACAAAGAGGGTGTATCTGTCCTAGATATCTGTGTATCTAGGACAGCCAGAAAGAAGCGAGGATATGAGACAAAAGTGTCATAGACCTGTTTTCTGCACAGGTGGCTCCTTAATGATGAATTATATATGTTTTACCTCCTCCAAAATGTAAAAATGTATTTATAAAATTGTCATTAATCTTCTAATGTGATGTCAACATTGGACATCTGCTATCACAGTGAGAAGAAAAGGAAAACCTATTAGGAAAAGTGAGATGGTCCTCAATGTGCTCTGTGAGAAATGTCAAGAAGGATAAATCCAAATAAAAAAGAGAATAATTTAGACAACTTCTTCAGAATGAAGAAGACTAAATATAAGGAAAATTATTTTTGTATTCATAATCCCTTTAAGAATATTATAGCTGTTTAGATGACAAAAATGGCGCATCTCTGCCTGAAGGCAGAAGCCTGGATTAAATAACCTGTGAGGTTGCATCTTCCCTGGGACCTGGAGCTTTTGGGCTGGCTAAGGACTTGTGATGCCCGCCAGAGTCAATGTTAGCACTACTGTGTCATCTTTGCTTTCGCAAAAAGAGGTTAAATGAATTCACTGGCTCATTTATTACCACCAGTCCCAGAGACATGTCCCATGTTTATTTCAGTGACAAGTACTTCCCATAATTGTGGAGTATTTTTAAACTTTCAAAACCAGACATCAAAAGTGTTCTCTTTCATCTCTGCTCCATGAAGTACTGTATTTCTGCAAATTAAAAGGAGAAGCAAGTCTCTTGCCTAGTAGAAAACTAAAATAAATCCATAAGTAGGTGTTGATGCTGGCGACAGTACCCACAATTCACTATTAGTGTAGCTTTCTACATGAAGTGACAAACTTTATTGTTTTATTTCTGGAAGTTTTCACTTGGGAGAGCCTCATCATCAAGGTATTTCATTTTCATGATGGTTCCTAGAGGGCATGACATTCAAGAAACATTGGACTACCATGTCTGCTCTGTACAAGAGGCAGCGTTCAGAGTGCTGTCAGATTTTATAAGCAGTACCCATCTACATACCTTTGACTGTTATTGGGGCTACAGGCCCAAGCAAAGTTCATAGATGTGTTTCTGTTATTAAATCTGTCTGTGGACTCTTGGATAGTGTTTCCTATATTCCATATATCCTTCATCTTTTCTCTATCCTGATGCCAATCCTGTTGGTTCTCTGTAGTTTATTACTTCTTTTCCTCTTTATTATGCGTTCAATTATCTTGTAGGTGAGGTTACCTGAGGGGAGGAAATCTATTTCTATCTACTTCAGTGCTTAGCAAAGGGGCTGGCGCAACGTGGGTGTCAAGGATATGCCTGTCAGATGATTTTATTTCCTGTACATCACAATGTGAATTGGACATGTTCTGTGTGTGTAACATGCACTTGGGTATGAGGAGAGCTTGAGATTG
>CM053403.1:136118902-136236577 GCA_028644305.1 Xerus rutilus
ATTCTTATTTCATGTAAGAAATACATTAGAAAAATGTAGTTTTACATAATTTTACATAATTTCATAATAACTGTAATTAAAGTCAATGTAAAATAACATGAATTATAATAATTTTATGTTACTCATTAAAATTACTTTTCTCAATATCCAATGTTATCTATGATAATTAAAAGGCAAATTATAAGTTAGACTTAATGCCAAAATTAGAAAGCAAAATTATTTTAGAGGTAAAGTTTTAAAAATTATTTTTTGAAAATTTCTTTAAATCTTATCAAATAATTTCATAAAAATGTTTTCAACTCTATGTCAATTTGGTTGCTAATGTATTAATTACTATTAGCTTCCATATATATTTTAATCTTTCTATACATACAACATAAATTTGAAAAGATAATTTGCTTAAATTATGTATTTTAAATGAAAAAAAATTATGTAGAGCTGTCTTACATTTTAATTTGTAAATTGTTTGATATAGTGAAATTTTCCTTAGATATCCTGGGCAACTGGTACAAATTACCCCAGATACCATGAACTGGAACCTGAAAAGAAGCAAAATTTTCAAATACCTACCACATTACATCTTTTGACTTATACTCTTGATTTTTGAAACTATACACAAGTACACACACACACACACACACACACAGACATAAACACTTCCAAATCCTTTCTCTAACAGATAATTTTTGAATTACCAAAAGATACATGTCCATGTTATAAATTCGAATAGCATATAAAAAGAGTAATCATGAAGTTTTTTCAACAATCCCACCCCCTTCCATAGTCTATTTTTATTTTAACAGTTTGATATAAAACTTACCAAATATTTGTTTGAATATGTGATTAACATGCACACACATATGTACACATGTACACAAAATGTCTTTTAAATGTAGAAGATACTGTTATTATCCTTTGCAACTTGTTTTCTACATTAAAGAATGTGGGCATTCCTTAAAATTAGTCCTTGCAGTACTCCCTCTTTCTTTACAAAGGAAAATTAATTGAATAGCCTATGAAGGATTTCCATCCTTTTATAATTATGGATAATATAACTGTGGACATTGTATTTATATAAATGTTATATAAAGTTAGCTGGTATGCATAGGGACAGCCATGCTGATGTTCTGAATACCCCACAGCCAGGGATCCTATCTCATTGTGTCAGTGACCCAGGACTGTATTCCAGAACCTTACAATAGGCAGTCTCCAGGAGTCTATTTTCATCTGCTCCAGTTTAGCAAAAGTGTTATTTGGTTGTGTTTTTTATTAGTACTTTATAGTTACACATAGTAGTTGGGTTCATCCTGACAAACTCATGCATGCATGGAATTTGATTTCAGCTCATGATTCCCCCCTTTACCCTCTCGTCCTCCCTCCTCTCCTTGTTCTTCTTCCTCTATGCTGCTAGACTTTCTTTCACTCATCTATTTCTTTATATTTGACTGATTCTTTATACTTAATCATAAACATAAAGGGGAAATTTCCTGTGGTATATCTATATCTGCATCTAACATGATTTTATGAGAATTCATTTTGCATTGCCTTCCCTTACGCATCCCTCTACTCTGCCTCTCAATCTCCTTCTTCTACATTACCAATTTTCTGTTTATCTTTATGATATCCTATCCTTCTTACCCTCTTTCCTTTATTTTACTCTAGCTTCTACATACAAGAGAAAACGTTTGACCTTTGAGTTTCTGAGTTTCATTTATTTTACTTAACATGATATTCTCCATTTCCATCCACTTACTGGCAAATGTCATAATTTCATTCTTATTTATGGCTGAATAGAACTCCATTGGGTGTATATACCACAATTTCTTAATCCATTTATCTCTTGATTGGCACCTGGGTTGATTCCTTAACTTCACTACTGTGAATTGTGCTGCTGTAAACATCAAGGTGACTGTATTGCTATAGTATGCTGATTTTAGATCATTTTGGTGGCTGGGTCATATGGTGGTTCCAAAGAAACTTTTCTCTTTTATAGTATAGCTCTTTCAAGATCACCTGAAAGATGACTTTTCCTTCTGCAGTTTTTCCTTTGTTAAAATCTAAAATTCTTTACTGTTAATGATTCAATGCTTAACATTATTTTACTATGGGGGCTAGTTGCCCTTTGCTAGTTGTAAATTCCCAGATAACACATTTTGGATGTCTATATTGCATAATGCTACACAAATGCAACCTCTCACATTCATATTCAGGTCTAATCCTGAATATTTGGTAGATGGAAAAAGGGGCATCCAGAATGAATTTACCTAATTGCCTTACAATTACTGGTACAAGAAACTCACTTTGAATGGTGAACAGACAATGGTATCCATAATTTACTTTTTAAAAATTTTTTAGTTGTTGATAGACCTTTATTTTATTCATTTATTTATATGTGATACTGAGAATTGAACCCAGTGCCTCACACATGTGAGGCAAGTGCTCTACCACTGAGCCACAACCCCAACCCCCATAATTTTACTTTTTAATTTACATAAGCCACAAACTACTGAGTAGAGTTTATTTTATGGCTTCAGGAAAGAGTCCTTGCCTATGTCAAGAGAGAACCTCCCACAATCTTTCTCAGCACTCTACTCAGAGATGGACTCACACCTACTAGTGCCGCCAAGTTCAAGGTCATACACTTAATCGAGGCATAAACTCTAGAAGAACAAAAGGATGAGGCAGGTATCTGGAAAAGTATGGGGTGCTGGGGGGGCCCTTCCAAATTCTGTGTTAGGAAATCCTTTCTGGCAGGGCAAGATGTTGTGCTAAAACTACAAGAGTTTTCCAGGCACAGATTCAGTCTACTTGATGTCTTAGCACAGATCAAAATCAGAACAATTATAAATTTGTATGTGAGAGCAAATATCTTCTTCTTTTTTAAAAGAATACCAATAGCCTTCCCCTCTGTTGCTTTCCTGTTACTTATTTCTCTCATTCTTTGATGCTTACCAAAATAAAGAAACTGCTGTTATGCAGAAGTAAATTGGTTTTTGGAACATGTCTGCCAAAACTGTGTGATTGCAGGGCATTTGGCAAAATTCCTACAAATCCTTGCCAAATGAGGTCCCTCAACAAAGGGAGCAGAGGGCTGTTTGTTCCCTGACAAAGTGACTGGAAGAGAACAGTGAGAAGTGTAGGGGAAAATGTTTTCAAGTAGCTTGAAAAACTTGGTGTGAATCCACATCTGAAAGTTTATGTTCATCTTCTGCATTCTGTCCTCCACGCTCATACCTGTGCACATATGTTCATACACTTGTGCTCACATGCTTGTGCATGAACACATAAAAGCCTTGGGAAGAGATCTTCTTCATTCTAAATATGACTGAGTCATTGGGGGGTTTTAAGCACTCATTATAAAATTCACATTTTTTAAAGGTTACTCTGACTGCTCTGTGAGGGATATACTATAAGAGGCCAAGATAAAACAGGGAGGGAGGTCAATGGTAGCAGTGAAAGTATGCCATGTCATTTTTTATATATATTTTGCATGTCAGCAGGTGAGTAATAAATTGGAAAGAGGCAAGTTTGTGAGGTAAAGGGTCAAGAGTTTATTTTTCATGGTGGTAAATTGAAATGTTGAATGAGGATTTGGTTATATTACCTATAGATATGGAAAAGTAAAAGTCGAGGTGATGATAAAATTTGGGAGTATTGTGTTAGTCAGTTTTGAGTCACTGTGACCAAAATACCTGACATAGACTAATTAAAATGAGGATAGATTTATTTTGGCTTATGATTTCAAAGTTTTCAGTCCATGGTCTCATGACTCCATTGTTCTGGGTCTGAGATGAGACCAAACATTATGGCATAGGGTGTGATGGAGGAAAGTTGCTCAACTTAAGGGGTCAGAGGCAGAGAGAGAGAGAGAGAGAGAGAGAGAGAGAGAGAGTATGTAGAAGGAGTGAGGGACAATATATGGTCCCCAAAGATATGCCAACAGTTACCTACTTCCTCCAATCATGTCCATCTGCCTAGTTTCCATCACCTCCCAGTAGTCCATTCAGTTATCAATAGATTAATTCATTAAGGAGATCAGAACCCTCATGATCCAGTCCCCACCAAGCATTGCTGCATTGAATACCAAGCCCTCAATACATGAGTCTTTGAGGGGCATTTCAGATTCAAACCATAACAAAGATATAAGTGATTTTCCAGGTAATGGAAGAAAGTGTAGGTCAGTGATTCTCAACCTTGTCTGTTCATTAGGGGGAAAAACATAGTGCTCAGGCTTAAGGGAAAGCTAATTCAATAAAAATGTCAGAGAAGGGACTGAGCCCATGGTAATTTTCTCAAAGATCTCCAGTTGATTTGGAGGTACAATGAGGGTTGCAAAACATTGTCAGAGAGAAAAGGACTAACCCTGGACACGCACAAAGAAAAAGATTAATGGTGAACATATTGAGATTAAATCATGGATGCCTATGTCACTTAGACATTTAATCAAGGACTTTTCTGTAGCAATGAAAGTAACTGATCTTGAGATCACAAGTGATGACAGATCAGAGGAACTTATAATATAAGGTTGTCATTATCATTTATATAGTGCAGTTCTTAATACAGTGTCCGTAGTTAAGCATAGATAACAGCCAGGATTCAGAGACCTGTGGAGTTTTTAAAATGTATTTTAGGGCTACTTTCTTCATCCTAAAACTTTCAAAAATTGTTACTAATTGGAGAATGGTTTGACACAATGAAATTCATATTACATCCACTGAGGTTTTTTTTTCATGGTTGATTAATCATCAAATATTATCACTTTACATTTTGTTCTTCTTAGCCTTCTCAGCTCCCAATATTCATTCTTACAATAATTTGAAGAGTATAGCCTGTTACCTTTCTGATTTAACTAGTGAGCTAATGAAAAAATATTCCACACCTACATGCAAGCTTGTAGAAAATCATCAGCTGTAGATGGAAAGAAGCAAAAGACATTACTTTGCAATTTCTACCTCTTTTCTTTTTCTACCCTCCTTTGTGGGGACCATGTCATCTATTTCCATGGTTTCTAATATTACTTCCATGCCAATATCTAGCAAATCTATAGCTCTAGCCCTAACCTTGATCCTGTTTCACAAGAATGCTTCAAACTGCCTGCTGAGCAAGTTACAGGGAGGTCCCCCTCAATCTCAGATTCCACACTCTGACTAAGGAGAACCGTTAGGAAGCAGTTTAATAATCCAAATGAGAACAGAAGAATCCCAATTACATAAATGGTAGAAGGAAAGGAAGAGACACATTCTGAGTCAATGTTTGTACTCTAGGGGCTGATTAGAAGTGTAGGGAGGAAAATAATCAGGGATAACATCTATGTTTCTACTTTACAAACCTGAGGATATGAGACATCTGAACAAAATTGGAAGTCTTAGGTTATTGGACATTTTTGAAAAGAAGGTAAGTTCCATTTTAGATAGCAATTCTGCAATTTGTACAGTAAATTGAGATGCATACAATTGCAGTGGACTGTTAAAAATAGGAGACTGGATTTTGATTAAAGTTTTGTTTTTACATTTGATATTCAAGTGTCAATTTTTGCTATGTGCAGTTTATCAAGATATGGTTTTTCTAGAATTTTCTTCATTTTAAAAATGAAGAGATTGTACCTGATGACTCAACAAAGGAGTTTTGTTTTAATATTTTACTTTTCTTCATCTACCCAACATACATATCTTTATAGTTCTGTGTTCTCTGTTCTCTGTCATTCCCTCTGCTATAATTTACTTTCATCTCTTTTTTCCAAATGTCAATGTATTGCTTAACTTTTGAAGGTTTGATAAATTTTATGTCTTCATTACTCCTGATCAGAATCAGCTACTCATTTCTCTCTAATATGAGCAATATCTCCCAAATGGCTGATTGAGCAAGTGGAATTAACCTGGCTTTATGATATTTTTTGCATGAGGGTTTAACAATTTAACAAATGCTAGTTAGACAGCTCATGTCAATAATTTTTTTAAAAAAATTTAGTTCAAACATGGAAAAACTGAGTTCAATTTCTAAACATAAATACCTACAAAAAAGAGGACAAATAAAGATTTCAATATTTTATTCAAAGCAAAGCAGAAGGTCTCTGAAGCCTGTTTCCTTCCATTCTGTCATTGAGCAGTAGGTCAAGCTGTGGAATTTGTGAGTTCTCATTTATTGCTGAGATGGGGAATATAATTAAAGCAATGAATTTTCTTTCATATTCTGATTTTAATCAGCCCCAATTTAAGGTTATTTTGGAAGAAATCATAAGAGAGAACTGAGATTTCATATGTTTCATTGCTGGGAGTTACTGACTTGCTTTTTGACATCAGTGAATATCTGGAATTTAAAAATTCTAAATTCAAAATTGTGTACCTCCCAGGAAATCACTTGGTTATATTATAAAGCTGTCTGAAAACATTTAACCAAAGATGAACTGAAGAAACATTTTCAAAAAGAGTCTGATGTCTTACAAGAAGTATATTCAAACTAAAATTCAACACATGTTTGGTGAAGACAAATAAAAATAAATGAATCTCACAATCATGAATTTTCCTGAACTGAGAAAATATAAATATAATATAAATATAACATAATGAAATATAAATTTCATTAGGCATAAAATGTACTTCAAGTGTGGGTGGTTGAAATACTATTGAGCTGTGTGTGTGTGTGTGTGTAGAAACCTTTGTCTAAGAACAAAATATTCCAGAGGCAAGTATATAAATAAAGTGCGGAGGTTATCTGAGTGTTTTGGTAATTTAGTGTTTCTGTTTGTCTAAAAATATATATCCTTTTTCATAAACTTTTGCTAACTAATTTTAAGTATCACCTTAGTGAAATAAATTTACACTAAGAATATAGCTGAGTCCTTAAATGAATATAATTTCCAACGAATACTTAAATATCACATTTCTCACTGAATATTTTTTCAACATCCTAGTACATATGCCACTGGCCCAACAATGTTTTAGAGCATTGGACTAACTTTTAGACTTGATTTTCTTCTGCTTCCAAAAAAAAAAGTGTGCTTTAATAGCTCGTGTACAAAAGAGCAAGTGTGGGTAGAACCTATAAAACAATATTGTGACTTTGTGAAACTTAAATTAAAAAAACTCACTTACTTGGATATTCCTTTGTTCATTCTTATTTGAGAATTTCAGTATTTTGTATGAAGGGTTAACATATACCAGGCCTACTATGGCAAATATTAGCCTATTGTAGTATTTCTATTACAGTTGATAAATAATGCAGACCTTAGCCCGAGTGTACTTCTGCACCTGGCTGCCCTGGAACCTAATAATCCAACAGCCAAAAGGGTAACATCTGTTGCAATTAATCTGTACCCATGCTATCATGGTTGTTAAATGTTTAGAAATTCACTTTGGTTGATAAATAACTTTAATGTCTATTTTTTAAAATTTATTTTTAAAACAAAGGCATGCATTTCAGATCATGGTACATATATAGAACACAGTTTTCCAGTTCTCTGGTTGTAAACAAGATAGAGTCACACCATTGGTGTCTTCATACATGTACTTAGGGTAGTGATGTCCATCTCATTCCACCATTTTTGCTACCCCCATACCTCCCATTCCCCTACCTCCTCTTTGCCCTATCCAAAGTTTCTCCATTTCTCTCATGCTCCCCACCCCCACCCCCCTTATGTATCAGCTTCCACTAATCAGAGAAAATACTCAACCTTTGGTTTTTTGAGATTGGCTTACTTCACATAGCATGATGTTCTCAAATTCCATCCATTTACCTGAAAATGCCATAATTTTATTCTCTTTTATTGCTGAGTAGTATCCCATTGTGTATATATACCACAGTTTCTTTATCCATTCATCTATTGAAAGGCATCTAGGTTGGTTCCACAGTTTAGCAATTGTGAATTGTGCCACTACATTCTAGGAGCAAATTTTTGCCACACCTACATCAGATAGAGCACTAATCTCCAGGATATATAAAGAACTCAAAAAATTTAACACCAAAAAAACAAACATCCCAATCAATAAATGGGCTAAGGAGCTGAATAGAAACTTCTCAGAAAAAGATATACAATTGATCAACAAATATATGAAAAAATGTTCAACATCTCTAGCAATTAGAGAAATGCAAATCAAAACTACTCTAAGATTTCATCTTACTCCAGTCAGAACGGCAGTTATCAAGAATACAAGCAACAATATATCTGTCTCTTGATAGACTTAAGATCTCCGCAAAACAGAGTCTAGATGATGTTCATGTTTACAGTCTTTCAATGTCAGGGACATTGAAGACAGAGCTCATTAAATTGAATTTAATTATTTTAATTAAGAAAAAATAAGAGTTGTAACTTAAATTGCAATTCCAGTTATTGTCTTAAGCCAGACAGCCTAGAAAAAAAATAGGCTGGATCCAGGCTTACATGCTAACAACTTATTAGAGGTGCAATTCCAGAGTAGCATGCATGAGGAAAAACACATAGACAAAAACAACAAGAAAAACACTGCATCACCTGCCTGCACAGCTTCTCAAGGAAACACGTTCATGTCTTGAATGAAGAGGATGTTTCCAGAGAGAACAGGTAGAATTGCTATGCCTCAGAGAACAAGAGGGAAGGGCAAGAAACTTGTTATCATTTTTTCCATGTTAAGTCTCACTCATTAGTTTTCCCCACTAGGCATTATTAACCCACATGCACTTCTGAACTGTGTTACCAAACCACAGAAAGCAGATGCTGGGGGAAGCCAGAGGTCCTATGAGCTTACCACCAGATAAGAGCTGTCGAAGGAGCTCCAGCTCCCACCGTGAGGAGCCCAGTGGACACTATGGCAGAGTCCAGTGTCCAAAGTCCATTGCAGAGAAGTACATACAATAAAAAGGACAAACAAAAACTGCAGCATTTTATTCAAATTGAAATAGAAGGCCCTTGGACCCCATTTCCATTCTGTCATTGAGTAGTAGGTCATGATGTGGAATTTTTGAGTTCTCATTTCATTTTGTGATGGGAAATGTAATTAAAGCTGTGAATTTTCTTTCATATTTATTTTGCAAAAATACTTCTTTTTGAATGCAGGTAACTCATAGCTGACCATATTTAGCTTTTACTTAAAGATATAGTATTACTACACAACAATCTCTTCTAAGTTAAACAAATTAAGTTACCTATCACACTATTGTAAGCGACACAAGTATGCTTTTCAAATATTTCTCACATTAGACCATTCTTTGCTGAGAGCCCTGTTTCTGATCAACTCTCCAAAGAGTTTGTGTTCACCTTCTATTATGGGTACTGATTTACCATTTTTCAAGGGTCTACTTGTGTTGATTTAAAGAAAATTAAGTGTTCCTTGGCATTTCATTCTAATCAGGGGTAGTCGTCATCTTCCCTTTGGGCAGGCAATCTATTTAGTTTTACTTCCAGGTGATGTGATTTCTTAAGCAAGTCCAGAAAACATTCACTTTACACAGACAAAAGAATTGTTCAATGCAATGGAGGGGTACCTAAGGTTATTTTGAATTAGAATTAAATGTCATTTATGCTGACATATTTAGAATTTAGTTCTACTATGTCTAATAAAATATTCAACTCTAGTGACTGATTTTATTGTTACTTATCTTAAATTTTTTCCTTGTCAGTTTCTTCACATTCTTTAAGCTGCTCTGCTTCTTGAATAAATAAATTAATAACAACATTTAGTAGCAAATATGCTTCCTTGGCTGATAAAACTCAATTATTTTGAACACTGCATATCATAATATTAGTAATTTTAATAAACTGTCTAAAAAAACTTTTCTGGCACTTGATTTTGGATTTATCATAATCTAGGAATCCTGGGCCTCAAATATTAACAAAGATGTGTTTGTCAGAAATACATAATAAAGATATAAACATATAATTTTTCTATAATGCAAATGCAGATCAAATGCATATAATCAATGCATGTCTTGTGAATCTTATTTTTTATGTATGTTTTAATACGGTCATGTACCTATTTGTACTAAACCAAACATTTATTTTAAAATGACTTTCTGCACGTCAATTCATTTCTCTATTCTGCCTTTCACATTTCTATCCTTTTTATCATGAGGTCCTCTAGAGATCAAAGACTCGTATTAAAGTTTTCTGGGCAAGCCCCTCACAGCAACATAAGTCAAGGGATATTCCTCATAGAGTCTTAATATTGGATAGATGGTATTAGGCATAATACAAGCTAGATGCAGCACTATACTTAGATCATTTATTTTTCTTCCAATTAGATCTCTCATTAAACATCCTAACTGTGCAAGATCACATAAAAAATGCTCTTTACAATAAATCTCAAATAATGATTGTAAATGAGAACTAGATCATAATGGGAAAGAAAAAAGGAAAATACTTTGTCTCTCACATATGGAAGTTCATGGCATCTGTTTCATTTATTGTGTTATTTAGTTTCAAGCCATCTTAATCTTTCTATGAGCTGTAACAAAAAAGGCAACATCTCTACACTGGCAGTTCCTCTTAATTCATCCCAGAATGTTGGGTAACTGTGAGGGCAATCAGGGGGAAGAAGAACTCTTCAAATTCTTTCTCATATAAGTTAATTTCAAATAATATATTCTTTCTTGCAGTATGCAAGACACTATTTATATGTCAACAAACCAAATCAAACAAAAAACTTGGATGCTCAGCATAAATGCAATATCTCTGTAATACTCTGTATCATAAATATATTTAGATAAAAGTAAGAGTGATAGAAGATGGGATCCATTTAAGTGATACAGCTTTTCAAATGGAAAATGTTCCAAACGCCTCTTACTATAACAATAGTCATTTGTAAGAACTAGAAACTTTGAATAAAATGTAGAAAAATAATTGAAAAATGCTGAGAATGAAAAAATATTTTTCTATTTATGAGTCATCATTTTTTCTCTACATGACCTCATGGAAATCCTGATGAGCCAGAGAATTGACCGTCAAATAGTGTAAAGTATTACGTTTTGGACCCTCGATTCTAACTGATAGAGGCTCCAAATTTCTAGAACAAGAACAATATTTAAGTATGTATATTTCTTAGGCTTTGTATTTCTCTGGTCTCAGAAAAGTTTGCTATTTTGAAGAATGGCAATCTCTAATATTCTTTCCAACAATTCACTTACATGTTGTGCAAGATAAAAGCTTGGCATTTTGTTGCCCATTGGGTCATGGAAAATGTTGAAGACAAGAGGGTCTTAGTTTATAACAGTATGAAATGTGGACAAGTTTTTATATAAGCAAGGTAAATCATGAAATGATTAATAAATATAGCTATGTAACTGCTTATACTATAGAATACTTGTTGAATTAGTATTCTTTAGTAGCCTTAGGGTTTTCTTATCTTAATAGGCCTTTATAATATCCTTTAGTATGCAAACTGCTTAAAAAGTTTCTCTAATTTCAATATTTTTCTATCTTCCTTGGGTTGCCTGACAGATACCACATGGAAGGAGTTTTTCAACAGTAGTAACATATAATATGCAATTTGTGTTTTTATTTGATGGTGAATTTTGAGGTCAAAGAAAGCAAGATATTAATGGCCCTCAAGCAGATTTGACACCTGTTCTGGAATTACAGTCCCTCAGGTCAGGGCCTCATTTCTGCAACCTATTGCATGTATAAAATTGAGTCTGCTCATCATCTGAGCCAAACCATTGAGTTGCTCCTTTATTGGAATTTAATATTACCAAAGGTCATGGAGCATCTTTGTAACAAATTTCATCAAGATTAGCCTGCTATTTTTACCTTGTTGCTACGAAATCCTACCTAAGTTTGCATAAATCTCTAAATTATCAAATGTAGATTGTAGTTGGGGAAATAAAGCCTGATATTCAAATATTACTAAACTCACACATGTAATCCCTGAGCTATACCATCTATTACTGCTTCTCTTCTCCTTTTCTAGAATCTTTTTCTTTGGCACCAGTAACCTTATTCCTTCTAGGCTATTATTTAAAGTTTCAGATATTTCTTTTTGTGTCTTATGAATTAAATTTTAAGAACTGTGTAGCATATTTTAAATGGCCTATTAAATGTGACTTAAAATCATGTGGTCAGGAATATGTCAGATGGCAGCCGAGTATTGTATCATATTGGAGCTTCCTGTCTATTTCATCTGACTCTATTCATCTTTTTCTAGGGAAAAAAAAAGTCTTCTGAGATGGAGCACTACTAGGTTGTCACCACAGGCAATCTGGGGAAAGATGTGCAGGCCAGCAAAGTTCCTTTTTACTTTATTATGTCAAAAAACAAAGTCTTCTTTTCTTCTTTTATCGCCAGTTTGACTTTTTTCTTGACAATGAAATAGAATACATTTTAAATGTCAAATTTATCTTTAGCTGGATCTTCACAGATGCAGTTTTAAAAGTTACTATTCACACACCCAAATTTATCTTTCATGAGATCAGATCCAAAGTACACATTTGTGCATGTCCGTGTGTACACACACACACACATTTCTTATGTGGCAAAATTAGAAGTTCACAAAACTCATTAACACTTTTAACACTTTCAAATTATGTTTTGTTTTTCTCTTTTAGCATCAGGTGTTGAATAGTTTCCAACAATATATCTTATCACTGGTTTGGAGCCAATGTTCTATTTATATTTAAATAAATTTGCCATTTTTTTTGTCATATCCTCGCAAAATGGCCTTGTCTGTGGACAGGGCAAACTTAAAAATTCTCCATGTAAAGACTGTTGAAGGTTGGATGATAAATTTTTGGTTTTCATGAATATATTGAAGATATTTTCTTTATTTTGACCATTTTTGATTTTTTTTCTCCCCATGTTGATAATGATATTTGACATTTTAATTGTTGAATGTTAGGGAGAGTTGTGATCTGATTGTGGTCCCTGGGGCTGAAAAGAACTGTTTGAAAACACTCCATCCCTTTCTTAGAGTACTTTCGATGTAGGTAGAGAGGCAGACAATGGAAACCAGTGATAATGCAATGAAGAAGGAACTCTGGTGGTGGAATAAACAAGCTACCAGGTTCGCATGGACAGGCAGCAGGAAGGAAGACAAGACATTGCAGAGCTGTTGATAAAGTGGCCGAGGCAACCTAACAGGAACATGAGAGTGAGGAGGAGAAATCACAGGCGTGGGTGCAGAAGAGGAGATGAGAAGACTTATCAGAGCATCAGTGAGTGTCTTAGGTAAAAGGAAAAAATAGAGGAAAAAGGAAAGTCAGTGAAAGTCAGTATACATTTTATCACTTTGAATTTTAGATGTTGAGTTTAGATATTAATTGATTCTAAAATCAGTTAAAGCATGATATTTCAAAACTAGATGTTAATGAATATCTACGTCAGTATTGTGAGGATTTGGACAAAGCCATTTCTGGAAATGGCTGAGTGGCCTATTGCAAATAAACCTAAAATTTTGGTGTTCCAAATCTTTGAGTTCTAAAATTTTTGAGTTCCCTAGAGGTCAAAGTAAACAGAGAGTAACATAATTCTTCTACAAAAAATAGTGCCAAAAAGATACAAGTATCACTGGGTACAGTGGTGCATGCCTGTAATCCCAGCGGCTCAGGAGGCTGAGGCAGGAGGATTGTGAGTTCAAAGCCAGCCTCAGCAAAAGCGAGACACTAAGCAACTCAGTGAGACCCTGTCTCTAAATAAAATACAAAATAGGGCTGGGGATATGGCTCAGCGGTCGAGTGCCCCTGAGTGTAATTCCCGGTACCCACTCCTCCAAATAAAAGATAAAAGTATCTCTTTGAATGTAAGAAATTCAGTAGATATTGAATAATAATATGAGAAAGGTAAGGAATGGAGGCCCACAATACCTTAACATGGGTAAAACACAGGGAAAGTTGTATTTGACTTTTTTGAGTCCAAATTTTGCAAAACCTATTGGAAAAAAAAAACTACATTCAAATAAATGTTAAAAGTCTTGACACGATCATCATAAAATCAACTAAAAGGGCACAAGTGCTTAAAAAGGTGACTGATGTTGGAAGCCATTTTCAAACTCCATGTGGCTACAAAATTTAGAATTTTTATACAAAACAGCATTCCAATAACTATTAAGATGCAAGACATAAATTCCTAAGATGAATTACTATAAAATTACTATAATCACAACTTAAATTCAGGTAGCAATGCCTGTTCTCAATAAATCTATATGAAAAATACATCAAATAATAAGTCAAGGTTATGGTTAACAGTTTTTTTTGTTTGTTTGGTTGATTGTTTTTTGGATTTTTTTTTTTTTTTTTTTTTTTTTTTTGGGCAGGTAGTACCGGGGATTGAACTCAGGGGCTCTTGAACACTGAGCCACTTCCCCAGCCCTATTTTGTATTTTATTTAGAAACAGAGTCTCACTGAGTTGCTTAGTGCCTCGCTGCTGAGGCTGGCTTTGAACTCATGATCCTCCTGCCTCAGCCTCAAGAGCCACTGGGATTGCAGGCACGTGTCATCATACTGACTATGGTTAACTTTCTAAAACAAAAAGATGTTTCACATTGGAAAAAATTGTAAACCCATATTTTATTCAAATACAATTAAGTGTGTTTATAAAGAGCTACTCAAGAAATGTGAGATTTTAAAAATTCTCCTTATAAATCTAGTTTCATGCACAAGATAATAGAATATTGAGGAACTGTACATACATGTCTTGTGTAGATGGCAAAAAGTGTCCTTCAAAGGTACTGCCTTAAACTTTATATATTTCTTTTGCCAAATTCCCTCATTTTTGAGAGAGATAGGAGTGGAAACTGCCTTATTTTGAGTCCAGAGATGTTAATTTTGTTGGAAAGTTTGAATAAAATCAATTTAACAACTTTTGAGTCCTGATGTAATATAAACTTTTCTGCCAGCCTCATAGGATTATTTATTTATTTCTCTCAAAGGAGAAAATATCTCCACTCAAAATTTCTAACATTATCTGAGATCTTTCTCTATAATAAATGCCTGAACCATATAATTTAGAACAATCTATTAGAGTTATTAAATCATTAGCCTTTGGATATATGCACTTCTCTACTGATTATTGCTTAGAACTGTACATTAAAATAAAATGTTTCTACAGATCTGAAAAAATACATTACAGATTTGATTTTTAAGTAACTTTTTAGAAATGTTAGAACAGTTTTAGATTTACAGAAAAAATGCAAACATAATATAAGGAACTGCCATGTACCTTATACCCAGTGTCCCCTATTATTAACCTTTTTTTTAAAAAATATTTTTTTAGTTTTTGATGGACACAATGTCTTTATTTTACACAATGTATTTATTTTATTGCTGTGTACGTGGTGCTGAGGATCGAACCCAGGGCCTCACGCATGCGAGGCAAGCGCTCTACCGCTGAGCCACAGCCCCAGCCCCCCCTATTATTAACCTTTTATGTTAATATGGCACATTTGTTAAAATTAGTGGACAAATGATACATTTTTATTAACTAATGTCCATCCTTTATTCAGATATCTTTAGTTTTAACCTGGTATTCTTCTCCAGTCCCCATTTAGGGAAATATTACATCAGTTGTCATAGCTCCCTGGGCTTCGTTTGGCGGAGAGTTGGCTAGATTTTCCTCTTTTTTTTTTTTTTAATTGTTATTGTTGCTTTTTTTGTCTTTTGTTTTGATACTGGTGATTGAACCCAAGAATGTTTAATCACTGAGCTCCATCCCCAGCCATTTATACTTTTTTATTTTGAGACAGGGCCTCGCTAAATTGTTTAGGTCTTACTAATTTGCTGAGGCTGGCTTGAACTTGAGATCCTCCTTTCTCAGCCCCTCAAACTGCTGGGATCACAGGCATGCACCATCAGATTTTCCTCATTTTTGATGACCTTGACAAGTGTGCAGATCATTGGTCAGTTTTCCATAGGGTGTCCCTCAAACGAGATTTTTCTGATTTACTTTTTCCTGTTGATGTCGCTGGAGTTAAGCATTTGGGAGAGAGAAAACACAGTTAATGTACCACTTGCATTACACAGTAAGTCAATATGACTTACCTTGCTGATCTCCTGCTCATGTGGAGTGTTAGGTTTCTCCACTCTAAAGTTTCTCTTTTTTTCTTCTTTCCATGTTGTACTCTTTGGAAGGATGTTGCCACAGCTACAATGGAATGGCAAATGGTATTCCCCTTTGTTTTTGCCAGTGGATTATCTACATAAATTGTTTGTAATGCACAAAATATTTATTTTCTCCAATTTGTTCTTTATTCAATCATGCATTATATCAGTAAAGACTCATGGATATTTATCTTATACTTTGGGTTATACTCTGGTACTACTCTGTGTCCCTTTGAGATAAACCCCCAATTGTGTTCCTTTGTGTCTTGTTTCATTTTGATTTCCTTTCAGCACTTCCTGACTTTTCAGCATTCTGTTTCTCTACACTTGTCTTGCACTCTTTCCGCCAGAGTCTGGGAATCAGTCATTTGAGCACTTTTGGTGACTTTTATTGGAAAATAGTATTAAAAACCAAGATCTAGACATCAGGCTTATTCCTTGCTACCAGGGTTTCATTGCCTCTATATTTTCTCAGCTGACAGAGCTAGAGATAATTTGTGCGTATACTAATACATATATAGATATATGTGTATATATATGCGTGTATCTATGCCCATGTATGTGTATATGTCTTAAAAGTATTTCTATATGTAATCATATGTATCTGATTAAGCTAAAAGTGGGTTAGTAGTTCGTAGAGGTTTCTGATCCATGACGACATGGTGCATGCATTCTCCACTTGATTATCTGTAAACTTTTACTCCAGCATCGAGAAACATGGCTCTCATGGTTCAACATTTACTTAATTGCTCAGTTCCAGTATATGTTTATAGTGTTGTTAATCAGAGGCATTAACCCATTCCTCCATGTGGAACAACATTGGTAACAGACGCACAGTGCTATGTACGATATCTTGTGTCTCTAGCTTTACAGACTCCATTCATTTCCAAAGGTACTTAAGACAGCATATGTTCCCACATCCTCTTCAATGAGGTCTTTCTATATGTTTGTAGTATATTCTGATTATATTTTTTGCGGTCTGCATTTTATCCTGTAATTTCCAACATCCTATGTGAGATATAAATTTGCATACTAAAAGGTTAAAATTTTGAGCTATGAAGTTCTATAGGTGATCACAAATGCAGAATGCAGTGCATCCACTATACCCTGTCACAGAGAATAATTTAGATGCCCTTCTGCTGATTATTTTATTGTCACTATAGCATTGGCTTTTCTAGAACATCATATAATTGGAGTAAAAAATAAAAGTCCTTTTCAGTCCAGCTTCTTTAATGTAGCAATATGCCTTTAATGTTCATGCATTCATCTTTATGTCTTCATAATTTGTATACTTATTTATGAGTATGTCATTATATGGATTTCTATAATTTGTTTATCCATTCACCTAATGAGGGACATTTTTATCACTTCAGGTTTTGGTGATTATTAATAAAGCTGTAATAAACATTGGCATGTAGATTTTTGTGGGGTTTAAATTTTTAAATCATCAATGAATACAATTGCTGAATCTAGCAATTACCTTAAAACCTATGATAAAACTATGTTTATCTTTGTAAGAAAATAGAAATTTATCTTCCAAAGTGGCTGTACCATTTTGTATCCCCATAGGCAAAGGAATAAGGGTTCCTATTACTTACATCCTTGGTAGCATTGGGTTATCATTAGGATTTGTAGCTCAGTCCCTTTAATAGGTACACAGAGGTGTCTCATTTTTGTTTTACTTTGCAATTATCTAATGACATATGATGTTGAACATCTTTTCATATGCTTATTTTATGTGTGTATCATCTTTGTTGAGATGTCTGTTCACCCCATTTTATTGGGTTATTTTCTTCTTGATGAGTTTTGAGAATTCTTTGTATGTTTTGAATACAACTCAATCTCATTCTCATTTTGTAAATATTTTCTTTCATTCTCTAGTTTTTCTTTTTATTCTCTTAAGAGATTTCCACAGAGCAGAAGCTTGTAATTTTAATAAATTTCAACCTCTCAGCTCTCAGCTTTTTTTTTTTTACAGATCATGATTTTAGCATTGTATTTAATATCTCATTGCTAATCCCAAGGCCATCTACATGTTTCCTCTGTTCTAGAAATTTTAGAGTTTTGCATTTACATTTACATTTAGCTCCATGCCCCATTTTGAATTACATTTTGTGAACAGTGTAAGGTATGTGACTAGACTTTTTTTTTTTTTACAAGTGAATATCCAGTTATTCAGAACCATTTATTGAAGACTACCTTTTCTCCATTGGAATGCCTTTGCTCCTTTGCCAAAGATGGGTTGACTATATTCATGAGTCTATTGATGAACTCTGTATTATGTTCCATTGTTCAATATATTATTTTCCTAGTATTTTACTGTCTTGTCTACTATAACGTTATAGTAAATTTTGAAACACTGTGTATCCTACAACTTTGTTCTTTACTCTTGTGTTGCCTAGTCTAAGTATTTTGCCATTCTACATAAATTTTAGAATATTTGTCAAAATAGCTTACTGGGATTTATATTGGAAATTGCACCAAATCCATAGCTCAAGTTAAGAAGAACTTATGTGAAAACAGTTTTGAGTCTTCCCATTTATGAACAAACACTATCACTGCTATAATTGAGTATTTTTTAAATTAGAGTTTTATGGTTTTCCATATGAATCCTGTAAATATTTTGTTGCATTTATTCATAGATGTTATGAATTTGGTGCTATTAATTTCTAAAATGCAGTTGTTCATTGATAGAAGCAAATGGGTATCTAGAAAAGCAGTTGACTTTTGTATATTAGCCTTGTATCTTGTCAATAGTTCTTCAACTCTATTATCACTTTTTTCTCTGTATAGTATTCTAGTTGTACAATATGTTAAATCTTTTAAAATCATCCCACAGTTCTTAGATGTTCTACATTTCCCCCTTTTCTTTGTTTCTTTCCTGTTTATTTTAGAATTTTCTGATGCTCATTGAAGCAGTTGGTATAGGAATACGTGTGACAGTTTTCTGGGTATCCAAGGACTAACTCTTGGAACACACAAACACACATATACTTTCAGGGAACAAAACTTAATTCTCAAAGATATATAATCTAGTAAGGAAGAGAAGCATAGTCCTAACTATCCTTTTCTTCTCCTATTTGTAAGGTATTTATTTCATTATAGAAATCAAACCTCATTATTATCCTATTGGGGGGCAGAGTGTATGTCCAATAGTTATGACATAGTTCTGAAATACATCTGAGCTAAACAAATACACAGCCAAAACTCAGATACTGTTCATTGAAAAAAAATCCCTTCAAATTCACACAAGGTCCATTTTCAAGTCTTACATTTGAGACTGAGGGCCACCTTTCCAATTTTCTGAATGTGGTGAACAGAGGGAATACTTATTGAAGGTCATAACTGCACTTGACTGGATACAATACAGAATAGGCAAATTTGAGGAAGGAAACATTTGAGGAAATAGAGATGTATATAGCGGTAAACAACTGTTTTTCTGTGGGGTACAAAGTACAGAATTTTAGATTAAATTACATTAGACTTGGAATAGAGTGAGGTGAGTATATGAGCCTCATTTGGGCAAATCAATCCATCAGGTTTCCAGGCTGCGGAGCTTCAGGCTGTTTTATGTGAATAGCATTGCAGCAGCCTAGCGCCATTTGCATGGGTTCTGTGTGAATGAAGCCCTCTGAGTTGTGCCATCCAGCTTGTTGGGAAGGGAGCCTTTGGAAAAATAACAATTTTAATTTCCACATGAATTACTTTTTTGTTTCTTTGGAGAGTCCTCCAGAATCAACCTTCCCTTGAACACAATGCTAAGTTAAATGTCATTTCTCAAAATTTTCATAGTGTCACTCTACTATCACCCTTGTTATCAGAGTACATGTAAAAGAGTGTGTACTTATTTCATCCTCTCCTGCCTCTAAGCTCTGGGTCTCTTCCATCTCTGTACTGAGGACTCCAAACTCAATGTCTGGCACAAAGGAAATATTCACTAAACGTTTCCTGCATTAAAAGTAAATTATTCTCCATAAGATATACCCAATTGCCTTATATTTTTTCCAATTTTAATTTGTTGTCAATTTAGTCCACTGAGAATGCACTATGCTCCTATTTATTAAATTAAATATCTGCTTGAAGTGGCATATTAAAAATTAAGCTTAGTTAAATCTCAATTTCCTGTGATCATTATATAAGTTGCTCATTGCTGCATCTCATATTAGCTTGGTTCAATGGTTAGATAGCAATTAACATGAATGCTTAATGACCACTTTCCTATTCTGATATATTACTAATGATACTTACAGTTTAAAGTACTTTAGGGTTAATTATAAATGTTTATAATTTTCCTACTCTTCTGGCTGACAGTACATTCTTATACCTAGGAATATGATGCAGGCTCCAGACCTTTGTGGGAAGAAGGCTGGTCTGCAGAGGCTCAGCAATCAACATTTTTAACCCTGCAGTTCTTTCAACTTGCCTACGCTATTTCTACAATTTCTACTTTAGCATCAATGATACAAAATTGTTTTTCTTTGAAATGTGAAGCAAAATCTGATTATTTCTTGGTACCAGAAAAGAGGATATTGTTGAGAGAAATTACACAGTCCCTGACCCACAGGGCTTTAAGGGGTGAGGCAATGGATCTCTTCATTTTCTCTCTCTTTCATTCTTTTCAATTTTCTTCTATACCCAAGCTTCTGCTTTTGAGATAAATTAGAGATTGACTTCTCCTACCTTAGCAGAAGTATGTTATAAAGAGCAAATCATTTCTATAACATGGGTATAAAACATAGTAAAGCAACCATCACAGGCCTTTTATATGTTTCTCATAAAAATAATAAAAAGCTATCATAAGCTATGTAGTTTGATATTTGTCTATTATTTCACACATTTACTTTTATTTGTAAATATTTCTGTGAATATGTTGAAACTAAATTACAAGCTTTCCAATCTATAGGCACATATTATGTTTCTTTCCTCCTTTCCCATGTCAGCACAGTGCCCATCTTTAATACTCAATGATTATTATTAACATATTATCTATGTGAAAATATGCCATTTAACTCTGAATTATTTAGCTTAGCTAATAATTCTAAAATTAAGATAACTAGCATATGCAATAGGAAATCAGAATGCAGTTGACATTTTACTGTAATATATATTTCAGCAGGTGTAGCCTAAATCTCATAGTTTTTATGAAGATGACAATGACTTTTGATGGCAGATGAACAAAACAGCTCAAAAAAATGATTTGTACAAACCAGTTTCAGGGAGGGTATCAGGAGGAGCAGGCAGTCATGTTAGAGTTGAGCAAATAAATTTGTAAGTCGCAAAATTAGAGATCAGAAAGAGATCTGAGATCACTGAGATCGCAGTGATTCTCAGACTTAAAAATTCTCTAAAACTGATTATTGTATAGAACCCAACTCTAATAAGAACTGAAAATAATCTTCATCTTCTAGCTCTTCTGCTGCCTTCTCTGGCACCTACAATATAAAGGGGGGCAATAAATATTTATGGATTAATGTCAACCAAATAAGTGACGTGTACCACCACCACCACATATCAAAAGCATGTTGCGAAAGAAGTTATACTACTTCATTTAATCTCAGGATCTGAATGGGATATAAAAAGTTGGCTGCTTTCACAAGCACATCCCAGAATAGATACTGATGACACAATAATTTTGTGGACCATTATGTGAAGCTTTTTATTCATGCACAGATTTAACATTTTATTATTAGTACTAAAGTGATATGAAATTATAGAGTTAAAATTTTTAAGAAGTGAATGGCAGATAACTTAGAAGTGGAACATTTGTTTATACGTGATTAAACTGTTTTGGTCATTATGTATCATTTCACTCTTTGCCTTTGAACAAAGATGCTCATTTTCATATACTCTTCAAGCACTTCAAGAAAATGCAATTATAAACTGATGAGTAATGAAGATAGTGTGTTCTGGGAGTGTGGAAATATTTACTTTCCGTGAAGTGCAAATTAGCTGTATATGCAGATTTAGTATTAAAATAGATAAGATATTTTCATAAAATCTCAAGCAATGTGTTTGAAAAGGCAAGCACCAATAATTTATTGTTCATTTAGACAATAGTTTTCAAGTTCCCCTCCCCATTTCTCTGTATTTCAAATGAGTGAGTTACTCATATGAGATAGTTGATCTTATGAATTCATTTCAGTGAGTATCTTAAACTTAATTTTTATGAAAGTTTTTATCACTTCCCTATTTACATTGTTCAGATCCATTTAACTTGAGTATTTTGTCATTTAGAGTAATAACTCATCACTCCGTGGTGCAACCTTTCTTTGTTGCTTTTCTTAGTGCTCTGAAATGTGCTATTTTGAATCCCTGAAATGTTATAAACCACCAGATTGCTAATTGCTTTGGATGCTGTGAAAAATAATTACTCCACATTATTTTTGATATTTAATTGACAGTGTAATGCATTTAACTAAAGACCTGCAATAAACTATTTCTAATTACTGAGGGTGGTGGAGTGGAAAAGTAGGCTGTAAAACTTTACAAGGAAAGCAATGTTTCCCCATTATGTTAAAAAATCCTTGTTGATAGGACTTTTTCAGAAACAAAAATGTTCCCCCAAATGGGAAATGCTGGAAAGCTAAAAGGAGTTGTAAAGTATTTCTACTAATAATATAGTAAGGATTTTAATAAATTATTATGTTTAAATAGATCTCACTGTGATGGATGTCATAGTCTAAATTTACTATATACTTGCACTGAGATATTTTTCTTCTACACGTGGCAGAACTTTACAAGAGGGATTATCAGGGCTCTACCAGAATGAGTAATCCATCACTGGACCATGTTCATTTCATTCTGCTTCTGTAGGACGTTTGGCTGAAAAGTGGTGCCACGTTTTATTTGTCATTGACACAATCATGGACTGCATGACATCTGGGTTAATAACGAATGGAACATACAAAGTGAGATTATAATGGAGCTTAAAAATTCCCAATGCCTAGTGATGTCACAGACAACTTAACATCATGGTGCAAAATACTATTCCTGTGTTTGCAGTAATGCTACTGTAGACAAACCTACTGTGCTGCCAGTCATATAAAAATATAGCACACACAATTATGTGTAATACATAATGCTTGATAATAAACAACTGTTTCTGGACTATGCATTTACTATACTGCATTATGCATTATCATTTTATAGTGTACTCCCACTACTTATTTGGAAAAAAAAAATGTTTTCTGTGAAATAGTATGCTGTGCTTTGCCAGAATCAGCCTTATACATCTCTAGTTTATAAAATCTCTTGTTACATTAATAGGCCAAGTCCTGTGGTTGAACTAGGCCATCCAGGTCAAAGCAAGGAAACTCTTTAATGTTCTCACAACACCAAAATCACCTGCCGACTCCTTTCTCAGGACATGGATCTGTTGTTAACTTACTCGTGAGTGTTTGTAGATATTATAGGAAGTGAGTCTATTCTAGGCTCCCAAGGTAAGAACCTACGACTACAAACAGATCCCTGAAAATAACACTTAGAATGCCGTGTAAGACATTCCCAATTCTAGGAGAGTCACAAACGAGCTATGAAAATGTTAAGTTCTTTCAGAAGATGTGTACTATTTCCACCGTCCTGTAACTCCCAGATATTATTATTATTCAGCATATTGTTGTTTTCCTATTCATGATCGTGGTTAAAATAAAATGTCCCTAATGGTATTTTATTAAATTGTTGATTTAATTTTAATTTTTGTGTATTTTCCAAAACACAACTAAAATAAGTGACCTGTTTCAGGGAATGTAAATTATTTTCAGAATTTCAGAAATTGAAAAGGGAAAAGAGGAAGGAGAAAATGCTGGGCTGGTGTGAAGCGATAGCCCGTAACCCTCACAGAGTCCCAAACAACACGAGAACACCCGAGATCTCAGGGGATTTGGCTGATACCTCTCAAATCTCCACATTGGTGAGTGGAAAGTTATTTTACCTTAGAATGGCTTGTACTTAAAAGGAATGCTAAGAAAATGGAGAGAGGAGGACATGCTAAGTAAGGGCTAGTCTCGTTTACAGTTGTATTTGCCTTTCTAGTACATTGTTCATTTAGATTCAGCATAATGGACAGCAATAAAATATCTCGATAATTTAAAATATCATGTAACAGTAGAATTTAACTTAAACAATTATTTCTTTTTATTTCTTTACTTTGGAATTGTTCTTAATTATATTAGTGACCTTTAAAAAATTCTTAAAGTTCTTGGATTCTATACTGTATAATGGAATCAGTGTGGGAAAACAAGAGTCAGTGGGACACAGTTAAAGAATTAGAATCATACTTTCTGTATTTTCTTATACTTTATCAAAAAATATCTGAGTAAAAGGATTAAAGCCTAATGATTTTCAGAACAAACTGTAAATTAAATGATTGAAAAAATAATTTAAAGACCAAATCAATAATGTACTCTACAATGTTTTGTCTTCAGCTTTAAGTTTGAATACTTGCTTCAATTAACCACTATTTTCCAGTAATAAGGAATAGCTAATTCATTAGCAAGAGGAATTTTAAATATCCTTTTCTTAGATTTTGGCTATAAAATTCTTTTTTTTAAATTTAAAGATAGGAAATTTCACTCACTAAGTTTTAAATTGACATTAAATGTATGTATTTTAAGTATGATGTTATCATTTTAGAATGGAAATGTTCCCATTAGCCCATTTTACTAGTTGATAGACATGTAATTAAATATAACTTAACATTATTTAGGGCTTTTTGGGATTTTTTTGTTTTTTTACTTTTGGTTTATTTGAAAATTTCTATTACTTCATCGTCTTAGTCTGTTTGTTCTGCTCTATAAACTGGTGGCTTATGACAAACAGAAATTTATTTCTCAGAGTTCTGGAGGCTAGGAAGATAAAAATGCTGGCAGATTTGGATCATGGACTTTGTTTGAATTGTGAGACTATAAGAATTTTGTGTTGTCAGTCTAGCAAGTACTGCTTCCTTTTCATGAGATGGAACATGATATGAATATTTAGTGACCATAAAGGTGAACTGTGGCAGAAATGAGATGGATGCTCTCCAATTCCATCTCCTTTTCTTGGCTGCATGAGAGTACAGCATTCACCACCTTCCCTTAGTTTGGTTCATAGTCATAGTCAGTGTGTCTTCGAAGGGTAGAAGGAGGGATGAGCTCCCTTGGGCCTCATCTGTAAGGTCACTGCTCCCATTCATGGAGGTTGCACTCTCCTGGCCTGATCACTTCCCAAAGGCCCCACCTCCAGTTACCATCACCTCAGGGTTTGGATTTCAGCATATGAAGTTTTGAGAGGACATAAACATTGAGATTACATCATAAATATAGAAATAATGATCCTGAATAAACATTGGTGAATGAGGAGCAAGGAATAGGCTTTTGGTGGACAAAATAAAATCTTGCTTAAATCCCATCCTTTTCAATTGTTGGGGGAGGGTTAAGGGTATGGAGAGAAGGATGCAATACTATTGGGTATTCAGAGTTCCAGAGAATAGAGTCTTTGAAGTTATCACCTGCACTGTCATTTCACTCCAACACTATCTTTTGCTAAGTTTCTTTTACAATAAAACTGCTTGTGATGAGTTAATATCAATTAAACATGTGTTAGACAATATTTATACATACAACTGAAGACTAGAAGTGTAGCTCAGTGATAAAGCACTCACTGAGCATGCATCAGGCCTTGAGTTAGATTCCCAATACCAGAAAAAATATATATTCTCAAGTATCAGGCAATAACTAAAAAATTTTAAATAAAAAATTCTTCTGTAGTTTCATTAAAAGAGCTTTTAATGCTTAGCTCCTATTTCATAGCACCATAAATCAAAAACCACAGAAAATCTTGAGCAAACACTTGGCCTAGCTTTCTGCCTATAATGGGTAACCTAATATTACCTTCATTTCACAGATGTGTACTGTGGCCCAGAGAAGTTAATTGACTTACGGACAGCTGCTAAAGATGAAAGGGTGACAGGAAACAGGCTTCTGAAGGCCAGGCTTTTCTACTACAGCACACCATCTCCCTTTCTTGATGACATTTTCTTCCCATTCAAATAATTTTAGTAGAAAGAAATAGATACCAAGTTATCAATTTAATTAAATGCAGTAGTTATTTGATACTGTATTAGGGCAATGACCTCAAACCATTGTAACACATAACCCTCAAATCTGTTTCTTAACAAAGAAAAATGAAACATTTCTTTCTTCTGTCAGAGCCTTATGGGTGTTGGGCAGCTGTCCTTGGATGTTTGCTGCTGAGCAATGACATTCCTTCCATCTTCTGATGCTGCTGTCTTAAACATGTGCCCTCTTGGGTCACCAAGGAAAGCAAGGAGACTGGGCCGCAGTCCATGTGGACTACTATGGAGCAGCCCTGACAGCCTGGGCCTCATGCGATTGGCCAAAACCTAATCTCATGGCCCAATCAAACTGTGAGAGAAGGTGTTGAATGTTGTATTCTTATGCAGCAAGAAAAAGGAGACAGAATTAGTAAGCACCCATCTCATCTCTGCCACCGTCCACTTCTTACAAAAAGATGAATATTTCACTAAATATTCATAGCATGTTCCATTCTTTCATGGAAAGGGAGTATTATTCTCTAGACTGACAACACAGAAATCTTCTTGTCTCAGGATTCACAGTCCACATTGACCTCATCAAATAATGGTGATGATAGTGACCATGATCAAATTATCTGCCTATAATCAATATATAGGAGAATAATACTTTTCCCCATTTAAGGAAGATTATAGAACCTGGAATTGTTTTAAGTCTTAAATATTTTAAGTCTCATATTTCTGGAATCTTGGCATTTTCATATTCCAGTTCTCCCAAGTTTTATTAAGGTTTTGATCATTTTGCTTCCTGACAGTCCTTTTGTCTGGATTTTTTTTTTTTTTTGGCATGCCCTTTACCTTCTTCTTCTCTCATGTCTCTGTCAAGTTGATCCTGTCTTGAAAAATAGATGTATTATAGCAGAATGGGTTTATGACTTGGAGGTTATAGCTTGATCATAAGTGTGGAAAGCTGAGTTAGGAAATTTAACAAGTACACTTGGAAATTTCAAAGGCTACTATTATATAGACTATTATATGCTTCTGTTCACAACTCAGCATAATATAGATAACTTGGCTCACCAACAAAGAATGCAGGGATTCATGTTCCCCACATCTCATGCTGCTACTGTTAAAAATACGGCTTCTGAATTTATCAGAGAAGGGAAAGAGAATGAGTGGTCAATCATGAAACTACATATGTAGGTGTGGAAGTGATGTGCCTCACTCTGTCCTCATACCATTGGCTGGAAATCATTGACATATGCAAATGCATCTATAAGAATGTCAGCAAAAAATAGTCTTCCTCCGTGACCCAAATAGGAAATATAAGGTATTTAGTCAGTTTCTATTGCAAATGCATTCCTTCCTCGTGAAGTAATCTTTTTGATTTGCATTTCCACTTTGTATAAGCATACATTTATTATTATTCCTCTGCTGTCAACCAGAACATTTTAGGCTATCAAGTATAAATTATATACCTTATAAAGATGATAATGATCATGATCATGGCTGATTTTTATTTTTCAGGACCTTTTCTAAGCATATTACAAATATACTCATTTTTAATATTTGCAAAAAATCTGATGTCATTCCCCTATAATATGGATAAAGAAACTTAGGTATAGAAAAATTTTAAAACCTACTCAAATTGACTTTGATAATAACTGATGAAGCTGGTCTTTCAATAATCCAAATAGTCTTAATCTGTAAGTCCACTCTAGTGTCTCTCCTGAGTTGGGAGTAAAAATAGTCATTATCTGAACTGAATACATTTGGTTAAAAACAAAGATTGCAAATAAGAAGATAATTCATTATAGCATAAAGACAAGTAAGATCTTTCCTTTATAATGTATTGTTTACAAGTGTCTGTTAGATTATTTGGTGCTCTGCATTGATTGACATATAAATATGGACAGTATTATAGCCATTTGCAGCATCTAATTCTCAGTAACTGATCTGATTGAAAAGATCAGGGTTTTCTATTTTGATCAATAAAGCAATTCACACTACCTGCTTTTTAAATGCAGAAAATATTTATTGAGCTTAAAATCTTTGAAAATAAATAAGAACCTCAAGGGGCTTGCAGGATTATGCTTATGAAGCAAACATTCTCATCACTGTAACCTAAGTAGGAAAAGGCATCTCATCTTGACTGACAGGCCAGGAAGAAATCTCTCTTTTAAATTTACTGTAACATGATTATACTTGTTAAAAACAAAAACACTTTATGCCAACAATGCCCTTAAGCAATTTACTGAATTAAATCAGAGTTCCAATATTAAATTTAAAGTGAGAGCAAAGGAGATCAAAAGAATCAGGAATAGGAAGGTGAATGATTCTATGAGGATTAGAGTTGAAAAATCTATGGAAGTCAACATTGGGAGATTAGAAAATGTCATTTTTAGATGGTCAGCAATGACTCTAGAGAAAATTACCCATTTACAATCAATGATAATTCTTTGAGGCTATAAATAGACTGTCGTCAGGTAGAGAAGAACTAAATGTCACTCCATGTGTTTGATAGAGGTGACTTGTCATTTTTAAACAGCTCAGACCATGTTTTCCTAGCCTTCTATGGATAGATGCTCCTTGATTTATGCTGAGTTATGTCTAACCTACTTATCATAAATTGAAAATATTAAGTAAAAGTGTGTTTAATACACTTGGTGAACATCATAATATAGCAAAACTGTACACTGCTGATCACACACACAGCTGGCTTGGAGCTGTGCCATACTGCCACTGCCCAGCACCAAGAGAGAATATTGTACTACACATCATAACCTAGAAAAAAATCAAAATTCAAAACTGCAAATGCAAGTTCTACTAATGCTTATTACGTTCACACCATTGTAAAGTTGAAAAATTTTTAAGTTGAATCATCATAAGTCAGGGACGTCTGTACATAGTCCAGGATGAGATGCTTGTTGATCTAGAAAAGACTAAAAAGGAGAAACGAGATGAGAAAGTTCTCAAGGAGAAACATGTAATATATATGCGTGAAACTTAGGTGAAAAGTTATTTGTAATAAGATACACATAAAACTACAATTTTCAAAGCAGATTTAATTATCCAAATAGGTAATGAAATAAAGATACTATTAAGAATTTATATAATTTACTTCAAATGATTAGGGCCCAGGTGTTCTAATTTCTAGGGTTATTTTATATACCAGGCCCATTATGAGATTCTGATACTCATGTTTGCACAAATACAACTGAAAATCCTACACGTCCAAGATATCAGATAACCAATACCAATAACAAGCAAGAAAGGACCATTGGTGAACCTCGGTGCTGTGTGATTTTTAAATCCCAAGATTTTAAATCCCAAGATATGTCTTGAAATGAGGCATCATTTACTGAAAGTATGTAATTTTCAAATCAAATTTTCAGCCACCAGAACAAATTTTTTCTCATACAGTCTGATAAATATTTATTAATAAAACGAGCAGCAAGGGGCTGCGGTTGTGGCTCAGTGGTAGAGTGCTTGCCTGGCAAGTGTGAGGCACTGGGTTCCATCCTCAGCACCACATAAAAATAAATAAATAAAATAAAAGTATTGTGTCCATCTACAACTAAAAAAAATACTTAAAAAAATTCAAGCAGCAAAAATATTTATGTTTAATTCTTTCATAAATAACCTTTTATTTTCAAAATAGGACAGTTGTGTTGAAAGCTGAAGTTTGTAAAACTGATGAAAATTATGAATGAAAATGAATTGCTCTTGTCTTCTTTTAGAAGTTTTTAAATGAATTTTTATGTTCTACTTAAGGAATCCTACCATTATCAGCTTGTTAGTGCTGACCTGGTTACTATTAGCTATTCTAACATTTTCTTTGTTGTATGCTTAACCAGCCCACTTTACTTGTACTATATAGGAAAGCCCCTGAACTTCAGACTTTTTTTCTAGAATCTTACTCATAGATTTAGAGTAAGACTCAAATCAACCATTTGAATCAAATCAAATCAACCATTTCCTGGATATCATACAGAAAATAAATAAGTGCATAGGCTTTGTATGACTTTACTTAGCTGTGTAGAACTCACCATTTGAGAAAGTAATATCACAAAATAACCACATGCAGTGAAATTCCAAAGGAAAATAAATCTGGCAGAACCTTTGCTATAAACAGATGAATAGAGATTTGGTTGTTTGTTTTTCTTTTCTGTGCCAAACTTATAAAAAATGAGATGGAGTGGTATCATTTACTATTAGAAAGAGTAATCTCTTGGACTAGTAGGTTAAAGCATTTAGTATTAAATATTAACAAAATATTCCAAATTATCTGCCTTCCATTCATAACTTTCAGCAATGGAAACTAGTTGAATTGAATGTTTATTGAATGTCTACTGAATTTGATATTTATTCCCAATTATATTCTTTTGATCAACGACCATAAAATGTGATCCAAATCAACCATCTTTATGCATAGATGTTAACAAATAATAATGAGGAAGAAAGTGATCAGCTTCATATATTGGTACTATGGAGCTGATGTTTATTATATAAATTGAGGAGATGAGAATAAAGGCCATTTATGTATTAATGAATGTAGATCAGATGCCCAACACTTTCTTCCCCCAGATCTTTTCATGGCAAGTGTTTTAGTAAGCTTTTATTTCTTTTGTGACCAAAAGACCTGACAAGAATAGTTTTAGAGGAGGAAAAGTTTATTTTGGGGCTCATGGTTTTAGAAGTCTCATTTCATAGATGATCAGCTCCATTGCTTTGGATCCAAGATGAGGCAGGACATCATGGTGGAAGGGCATGGATGAGGAAAGCAACTCAGGACATGGCACCAAGGAAGCAGAGAAAGACTCTCCTCATCAAGAACAAAATATACACCCCAAAGGCGAGTCCATAATGACCCACCTTCTCCAGCTGCCTACACCCTACCTGCCTACAGCTAATGCCCAGTTAATCCCTATCAGGGAATTAATGCATTCATTAGGTTAAGGCTTTCATCCCAATCATTCCACCTCTGAACTTTCTTGCATTGTCTAATATATGAGCTTTTGGGGCACAATTCATATCTAAACTATAATAGCTAGCTTCTTCATTCGGGACTTAGAACATCAACATTGAGGACTTTGACCAGAGTTAACATCTAACATTGTGTCCCAAATATGCTTTGATCATGTACTCCATGCCAATTCTGGTTTTCTTTCTTTTTTCATGGACTTATCTTTACCTGAAAATAATTACATAATTATAAATGCATGTGGTTTATTTTCCATTTTTTCACATGAGAATATAAAATGAGAAAAGGGAGATCTATTTATCTGTGTAACCAGTGATCAGAATATAACAGAAATTTAATAAAATTCATAGAATGGACAAACAGCTTGAGCAGAGAGCATGAACTGAGCAAAAACAAGATTCTTTTCCTATTTTAAAAGGCTCTATTAAGTGCAATATCTCATATACTAAATCCCTTCTGCTTATTAGAAATGTCATCTGCCTTAAACTATGGAAGAACTAATCTTATAGATCAAACAATTTTGAGATAGTTGCTATGATCAAAATACATATTTAAAGATTTACAAACTAAAATCATGATTATAAGTTTGCAATTCAGTTATAGGATTCTGCCTTCAGTAAGAATAAAAAATATTGTAGTTTTTCAAAGGCATAAAATGATGCAACATAATCTTGTCCTCTCAAAGAAAATGACCTTTACCAGTTAAAATTTACCAAAGACATCTTCCTCACTGTCTTCCTAATTATTCTCATCTCCTACTTTTATTCTAATTGACGACTAAAGGAAAATATACATCTGCCTATAGTAAATAGACAATGTTGCTTACAAACATAGCTTCTTGTGAAAACCAAACAAAAGGGAAATAGAGGAGGTTGTATATATTGAATTTTTAATTAGACCAATTTACTTATTTCAACACATTCAGCCTCTTCATAAGGCATTTTTTTGTGGCATTTTTACCTTCTGAAAATAGACTAGGTCAGGGCTGATAAGAGCTTTCAGTTGTTTTTCTTTTAAACCTCATTTTTCTTTCTCCTTTTAATTCTTATTTAATCATGCACTAACTATTGTTTTCAATCACTGTTACAAAGCCTTTACTGAGTACTGCCCAAGGCAATGGTGAATGAAATCTAAATTTTTGCTAGAATATATATCCAAAACAAATGAAGGAAATTAATAAAAGGACATGATGCTTTCAAGAGCTTTGATTTTTTATTAAGAAAGCAAAATCATTAAAAACATATCCCAATGGTTGTTATGGAAACAGATTGAACTTGAGAATGCAAAGGGGAGATTGATACTTCAAATATCACACCATGAAGAAAAATTACATTCACTGAGCAGCTTAAAGTAGTGTAATAACTTTAATTGTATAGTTACTGAACAATGTCAAAACATGATTATTCACAACAGTAATAATTGATCTAAAATGTTTCTTACATGAAGAAATCTTTTCCTCTAAGGAATAAAGTCACGAGATCACATTCACAGCTGCTCTTTAGTAGAATGTGTCATGTCTATCTGCTTAATTTAGATGTAAATTAAATTGTTAACTTCCCAGAAAGATACCTAGTTCTTAGTTAACCATACATTCTGCATACTATTTAGAACACATTGGTTTTTAAATATTTCATTATCTGATTCCAATGGGCAGAATGTAAACCCCAAAAGAAGAGGCCCCTGCATGTATATAGAATTGAAGAATGTTGGTTTAAAAAATGTCAAGTCAATTGAAAAATATCAAGCAAAATATCCATTCATTTTGCTTTAGAATAAAAATTGTAGCTGGAAATTAGTGGAACTGGCCAACAAGAGTCTGCTGAATACAGAGACGTATCTGTGTAACAATCTTCTTATTCAAAAGATAAGTGGGATGAATTCATTAGAGTTCTTATATAAATTTATATCTCAAAGCAAAATCTAATAGCATTTTAATGCCTATGTTATACAAAAGAGTTTAGACCTATATCTCAAAACTTCTTAGTAACTTTGAAAGTATGTGTTGCTATCTCATTATGCAGACAGGGAAACTAGGATTTAGGAGATTAGAAGTGGCAGAACAGGAGTCCAGGGTCCTACATCTTCCTAGTCTTCTGTGCTGCTCCTTAAAGAATACTTTGTTCATTTGAAAAGTTCACAATCACATGATGTAACATGATGCACCTATCAACAGTGCACAATCTTATTAAGTTCATTATCAACCACCTTTCCAGATGGCACTGCCTAAGGAAGAAATAGCTTAGTATCCAGTGTTGTGCACTGTTAAGTTGCAATTTGGAGCTCCAGAGCTGTGTGTTATTGTGAAAGAAAATAGAGGTAAATGAATAACCAGGGAAATGAATGATTGAAACTAGTCTCACTTGAAAACATTTAAGTCACAGTCCTCATCCAGTTTAGGAAATACTTCATATTTTTTCATTTAACCAGCCTTTATTGAGAGCCAGCTACATGCCAAACACTATTTTATAGAACAAATATACACTGTTATAGAAAAAGACATAGTCCTTATCCTCAAAGACCTAATGAAGTAAACAAATAAATAGGTCGAGAGTAATATGGGGAGTAAACCAATGGTATTAGATATGGGTATTAGGATGGGTACTAACCCAAAGACCAGAAAACTTGGTGACATAAGGGGGATGGTGGTCAGGAGAGAAGGAAAGGGCATTCTGTGACTTTATACAAACCATTGACCTCTATCGTGTACAAATTAAATTTTGTGCTATTTAATTTGAAAGACATGTTTTACCCATTTGGTGTAATTAAATAAAAGGAACAATCTTCAAGAATTATGACAAAGGAATGCACTTAAACTCATACAAGTTTTTACTTTCAACAAGTAGTAGAATTAACCAAGTATTTTATAGAATTTATTGTCTTTAGTAGCCAAGAGGGAGTCTTATATATGCAGCCTGTATTAACACTTCTAATAATTTATTGATTCCATTGAGACAACAATGGGTCTTCCAAGTTGAATAGTGAAGAGGAGCTGTGTGTCAAGCACACTGTTTTGGAAGGAAAGAAGGACATATAAGAAAACATAAAACAAAAAGAAGAACATATAAGAGTATTTGCATTTGCTTATTTGACAAAACAGTGGGAAAATAACATGATAAAAGCCAATATTGCTGACATCTGTTGAATATGTACTATATACCATGGGCACCTGACAGCTTGCTAACTCATTTAGTCTTCTCTACAGTATTAGGAGAAGTGAACAAATCCCATTGTGGAGATAAAAGATGTAAGAAATTTGTTGAAGTTTACCAATTACTAGTAAATCTGACTCAAAAGTTCACATTCTAAGACACACTTCTATGTGAAAAATAACTTCTATGTGATCATAAAAATGAAAATATATTGACTTTATTAAAAACAAGTTTAATTCAGATTCATTGTTAACTAATCCTTATTAAATACACACACATAATGTTCTATAAGTTATGTATCTACCATAGAAAATAATATATAATTCTTAAAACAGACCTCTAATAGAATACTATACTCCCTTTTTCACTAAGAAACTTAGGTTTACAGATAATTAGATACATATGGGATATAATAGATATAAAAACAGGTAGCAGATAGTAGATAGATAGATGTATAAAATATAGATAGATGTATAAAATATATAACTGATATACCCAGTTAATTATTCTTATGGATACTAATTATTCACTACATTTCTTCAGGAAGGGCTAGAGTTGTTTAATAGATTCTTTTTTTAAGGTTTAATTTGTTTTAATTACTAGCAGAATACCTTCTGGCAAAATATCTGTTCAACATATGAAGGAAATTCTTAAGGTTAAAAGCCAAAAGCCACCTCTTAGTTGATGATCTGTTGAATTATTTTTATATCACCATAGTAATTGCCAGCTATAATTATTAGGTGAAATAATCCACGAGTACAGCTTTGTGATTCCACATTAAGAAACCAGCAACTCAAATACAGATATGGGAACTTAGACACCTGGTTTCTATGTGCCTGATACAGCCTACAGGAATAAAATTTAATTTAACAATCCAGTAATTCTTTAAAGATAAAAATGAAATAGCTTTCACACAGCAGTTACCAACTTGTCAACTTCCACAGACACATTGTCATGCCAGCCAACTTTTATTACACATATTACAATGAAACTGCAAACAAAAATTGGTTGTCTTGTTTTCATGGGTTGAGTAATTTCACCTATGGAAATTAGACAAACTAGCAGCATTCAATGGGCATAACATTGCTGATGCTGTTATTGCCTCTCAGTATGTGGGAATAAATTTAAAAATTAGTGCAGCCATATGCAGAACTATTATCAAAGCCTGGAAACCATATCAATGACTCTATTTTCTGCATAAGCATACCTGTTGTTGCGCTTTGCTTTATTGGACCTCAGAGTTACTGCATTTTCTACATTTTGATGGGTAGTGGCAAATCTGTATGAAGGAGGGCTGCTGGGGCCACTTTTCCACCAGCATGTGCTCACTTGGTGTCTTTGTGTCACTCTTTGGTGACTCGGGATATTTCAAACTTTTTCATTATCATCGTATATGTTACAGTGGTCTGTGATCAGTAATCTTTGGTATTACTTTTCTGTGTGTTTTGGGATACCACAGACCACTGCCCATCTAAAACAATGAACTTAATAGATAAATGTAGAGTGTGTTCCGACTGTCCGACTGACCAATTACCCCCCTCTCCTGTTCTCGTAAGGCCCTTCTATTCCCTGAGATGTAAAAATACTGAAATTAGGTCAGCTAATAACCCCATAGTCACCTCTAAGAGTTCATATGAAGAGTTGCATGTCTCTTGTTTTAAATCTAAATTTAGAAATGATTAAGCTTAGTGAGGAAGACATATGAAAAGCTGAGATATGCCCAAAGCTGAGCCTCTTCCATCAGTTAGCCAAGTTGTGAATGCAAAGGAAAAGTTCTTGAAGGAAATTAGAAGTACTAGTCCGGTGCACACACAAATGAGAAGAAAGTGGAATAGCCCTACTGATGATATGGAGAAAGTTTTAGTGACGTGGATAGAAGGGCAAACCAGCCACAACCCTCCCTTAAGTCAAAACCTAATCCATCAAAAGATTCCAATTCTCTATTGGAATTCTCTCTATGAAGGCTGAGAGAAGTCAAGAAACTACAGGAGAAATTCTTGAAGCTAGCAGAGTCTGGCTTGTGAGGTCTGAGAAAAGAAGTCGTCTCCACAACCACTCAGCACAATAAAAGAGAATAAAATTATGGCATTTGCAGGCAAATGGATGGAACTGGAAAGCATTATGCTAAGTGAAGTAATCCAATCCCAAAAAAACAAATGCCGAATGGTCTCTCTGATTAATGGATGCTGATGAATAAGGGAGGTGGGAATGGGAAACATAAGAGAAATAGAGAAACACTGGACGCGACATGGGGGAGGCGGGGGGCAGGAAAGGGGAATGGGTATAGTAAAGATGGTTGATAAAAAATATATATAGATATATATATATATATATACTGTTCATTGAAAGTGCATATAAAGATGTTTAATATGAAAAAAATAAAAAATAAAAATAAAAACTGCAAAAAAAAAAAAAAAAAAAAGCAAAGTGCTGTAGAAGCTTCAGAGCGAGGTCCTGAAGATCCAGCTAGGCTCATGAATGAAGGCATATGTGTTAAGCCACAGATTCCAAAGGTGAATGACACATTCTTCTCTTGGAAGAAGATGCCCTCTAGAACTTTTATAGCTAGAGAAGAAAAGTAAATTCCTGGCTTCAAAGCTTCAGAGGACAGGTTGGCTCTCTTTAGGAACTAAGGTGGCTGGTGATTTTAGGTTGAGGCCAATGCTCATCTTACGTACAGGTTCACTACACCTTCTCTGCCCATGCCACGCGAGTGGATGAACAAAGCCTGAATGACAGCACATCTGTTCACAACATGCTTTACTGTAAATTTAAGCCCACTGTAGAGTACAAAAAAAATTATCTTTCAAATTACTACTGGTCATCGAAGAGCTCTGATGGAAATATATGACATTAGTATTGCTTTTATGCCTACTAACACACTACCTACTGTGGATCAAGAAGTAATCACAACTTTCAAATCTTATTTGAGAAATATGTTTCTTAAGGCTGTTACCTGCCATAGGGAGTGGTTCTTCTCATGGATCTTGGAAAAGCAAATTGAAAACTTCTGGAAAGGATTCACCATTCCAGGTGTCATTAAGACAACTTGTGGCAGGGTGTGGTGGCATATGCCTTTAATCCCAGCACTTTGAGAAGCTGAGACAGGAGAATCGAGAGTTCAAAGCCAGCCTTAGCAATAGCGAGGTGCTAAGCAACTCAGTGAGACCCTGTCTCTACATAAAACACAAAATAGGGCTGGGGATGTGGCTCAGTGGTCGAGTACCTCTGAGTTCAATCCTGGGTACCAAAAAAAGGAAAAAAAAAGAAAAAGAAAACTTGTGATTCATGGAAGGAGGTCAAAATCTCAACACTAAGAGGACTTTGAGAAGTTGATTCCAACCCCACAGAAAACTGTGAAGGATTCAAGACTTTAGTGGAAGAAGTAATCTTCAAATGTGGTGATAATACCAAGAGAACTAGTATTAGAGGTGGAGTCTGAAGATGTGACTGAATTGCTGTACCCTCATGATAAAATTATAATATTATGGATGAGCAGAGAAAGTGGTTTCTTAAGGTAGAATCTACCTTTGGTTAAGATATGAATATTGTTGAAGTGACAACACATGACTTAGAATATTATATAAACTGAGTTTATAAAGCAGTGGCAGGGTTTGAGAGCATAGTGAAAGGAGTTTTGCTGTAGGTAAAATGCTGTCAAATATATTGCATGCTACACAGAAACCTTTCATGCAAATGGAATGTGGAAAACTTCAAGAAATTGCCATAGTTGCCCCAACTTTTAACTTCCATCATCCCGATCAGTCAGCAGCCATCAACACTGAGGCAAAACCCTCTTCCAGATAAAGATTACACTCAATGAAGGCTTAAATGATCATTAGCATTTTAATAATAAATTGCCTTTTCATTAGGTGTATACATTGTTTCTTTAGTCATAATACTGCAGCATATTTAACATACTCCAGTAGAGTGGAAACATAATTTATATGTACAATGGGAAGCCAAAACTTTCCTATGACTCATTATATTGCAATATTTGTTTTATTGTAGTGTCTGGAATCAAACCTGTAATATCTCCAAGGTATGCTTGTCATATCTTATAAGTAGGCTCCACTGCTACTGGTTTAAATTAATTTCTTTAAAAATAGACTTTAGTTTTTAGGGCGGTTTTAGTTTCATAGCAGTATTGAGCAAAACGTACGAAGATCTTCCAAATACCACTGGCCCCATACAGATATAAGATCCCAACTATCAACATCCCTACCGGAGTGGCACATTTCTTATAACTGATGAATGTACATTGATTCATTGTAATCACCTAATGTCCAGTTTACATTAGGCTTCACTCGATATTATGCATTCTATAGATTTGGACAAACACATATTGCTTCCACCATGATAACAATCACATGGAGTATTTCTCTTCCCTAAAAATCCTCTGTCCCTTGCTATTTATTTCTACCCCCCTAGCACTTATATGTCAATTCTTCTACAGACAAACACTTAAATTTAGTGAAAGGCATTAAGGAAGCTCACTCTTTCACCTAGTCTTAATGCAATGCTGATCTTTGGATTACTATAATACCTTTATTTTGCTTTTCAAAAGTAAAAGCAGAGCAGAGATTTTAAAAAATCTGCTTGCTTTCAGATATGTTTAGGTATACTTAACCAAAAAATTATATATATTTAAGGTGTACAATGTAAACATTTGGTAAACATATACATTATAAAATGATTAATACATTATCAAATGATTACCATTATCAAGCTAATTAACATATCCATCATCCCTTGCAGTTATAATTGTGTGTGTATATATGTGTGATAGGAACACTTAAATCAGCTCTCTTAGCTAGTTTGAAGTTTTCTAGTACGTTGAAGCATTATTAACTTTAGTCTTTATTTGCCATTTCCTTTTTTTCTATAGAGATTTACTATGTGTTATGTTGTTTATTTTTTAATTTCTTGAGGAAGATGCCTCAATTAATGAAATCAACTTCTAGTATATCCTTTAGGGTTAAAAAAATTTTATGTTTTTGTAATTATCATTTGCTTCAAAACAGTTTTGTACTTCCACTGAAGTTTTTAAAAACATATCAGAAGTCTGTTTTTTTATCTTTTAAACTTTGGGAGATTTTTCTAGTCATTATTTTATTATTGATTTCTATCTTTTGAAATTTATGAAGATTATGTCCCTACAAATAGTAATTTCAGTACTTTTTTCTTATCTATTTGAGAATAATGTGCATTTCACATTTATTAGGAACAGTGTTTAATATAAATTAATCAGCTCAATTTGTCAATCATGTTTGTCAAGTCATCTGTATCTCTACTAATTTGTTATTTACTTGCTTTCAAAATTAAAAGTTAGTGTCTTCTACAATCATAGGTTTATCTTTAGTTTTTATATTTGATATTTATAATTTGAAGCTATGTTAATTGCACAAAATTTTATTTGTGTCTTTCTTATGTATTGGCTGCTAATCACTATAAGATTTTCTTTATTAATAGCAATGTTTCTTTCCTTAAAGTCTCTGATACACCAACTTTTTATTAATTTTTGTAGGAGGTATACTTTTTGCCTTGTTAACACTTTCATTTTTCTCTTCCATCATATTTAAGTTGTATCTCTTATAGGTAGTTTGTAAATAGTTGTATTTTTAAATTCACACTGAAATATTTCACTTTTAATTGACTTTGAGTTGAATCTGATGAATCTTAATATTGATGTTTGTTTACCATCTTCTATTATTTTGGTATGGTGTTCATTTAATTTAAACATAGCTCTTTGCCTAGAATGGGCAAGGGGCCCTAGGTTCAAACCCCACATCATAAACAAACGTCGCTCTGCCACTTTGTACTTCTGTGACCGTGGGCAGGTTAGGCTCAGAACATTTAAGTGACTTACAAGTCTAACAGCACTAGATCTAGAATACAGTCCTTTTGTGACCTAATGCTTTCCTTAATTTTGATGCACAAAAATGATATTTTTAGTTCTGAATCTACTACAAAATAGTGATATCTTTCCATTGGCACTTTACTTCTCTGTGATTGTAAGCAAACTGTAATTGTCTTATATTTATATTTATGGAGTTTTAAATTCCCCCCAAATGCATTCTCATCTCTCTCATACAGTTCTATGGTAAATACAGGCCCATTATTGAAATCCACACTTGAATGGCTTTACTTTAACTTGCTCAACTAAGAATAGAGTTTCTCAAAGTGTTTTCCAGTTACTCTGTGAGGTTTCCAGGGACCTAGTTCATGTGGTCTCAGAAATAATTCTCCAAGTTTTTTTCCATCATGACTCTCTCAAAGGGCCTTGACGCTCTTTGCTGCCAATGGCCCACTGGGGACGGCTATTATATTCTGCAGGGGAGGACACCCATTCCTCTGCTGATGACAACTGCTTCTACCACTTTATTAGATTCAGGCATGAGATGCTTCTTTTTCCATGTGTTTGTCTGTTCCTGAAGTGGAACTTCATTCCTCCTACCAGAGACCTGGGTGCAGCTTTTAATAAGCCCTAAAGCATAAGCTAAAGAGTAAAACATGTATCACAAAATAAGTTACAACGACCAAGAAGATATGGATCTGAAGATGGGGCCTTAGAAAGCCATCCTTCAGTTACATGGAAACTTGTCACTGGAAACACACTAGGGAGCTTCACATTAATTCCTGGTACAAGGAAAGGAAATAGACACATCAGTCAATCATGTCTAACAGCTTCATAAATTTCCCATGACACAGCTAGGCCAGAAGGAATGCTGCCAAGCTAAGTTCAGCTCATTTTTACTTTTTATTCCAAGAGACAATTGTTGTATTACTTTCCCTATCAGATGGATTATTTCCTCCACATAGAGGAGAAGGTAAGATGAAAACATTTCCAAACAAATTTTTCCCTGTCACAAAGCCAGGAAAGAAAAGGAACTATTAATAATCATCATAATAAAATCGTTTAATAAACTAACTGTATAGACTTATATGAAATGCATGTATAATCCTCATGCTTCACCTCTAAAACCAAAGGCTGCCTTGCTCATCTTCCTGCCTGTCTTGAAAGATTTCTGACGCTGAGACTTTAAAAAACATGGATATGGTCTTATTTGTTCTTATACATTTATTCTAAATGATAATTAAGCTATTTTCCTAGCTGTTACAGTGAGATTTATTTCTGAGAAATATAACTAATATAAATATTTATGTACATCTACAATAGTAACATAGGTCAAGCTGTCTAGGAAGCTGTGATGGTTTGAGTATGTGCCTCTGAAGACAAGGTGTAACTCTAGAGAGACTGAGGTAAGATCCAATAAGTGAAAAACAGTTTTATTCTCTCATAACACTTAGAAACTGAGCAAGCATTATAAATTATGTATGTACTATTTTAGTTATACTTATTACCAAAATTATTTGGAAGGACAGAGAGCAATCTGTATAATTCTCAATTATTAAGGGTATTTGGCAGGTTTTCACCGGGCATGTAATTCCTCCTTACTGTTCTCCTAAAGTATTTCAATGTACCCAAAACAAGGTTGTTTTTCACATGCTTTTACTTCTGTGTCAAACACGAAATTAACTCAGATGTTGATTTGCAAGTACAATTTTTTGTTTTGTTTTGTTTTGTTTCTTAGTAAGAAATATATTATCTTTCTCCTTGGAAACAAAAGAAATCAAGTACAAAAAAAAAAACATGTTGCAACTACTTTTTTTTAACATAACAAGACAACACATAAAATGGCTTACATTCATTGCTTTTTTGCTTTTTGGAATGAATGAAAAATGAAGACAAGATTCTCAATTGTCCCACCTGCTCATTTGTGGACACAGGCTTGATGATGAAATTGTAGTTTGCTGTGTTCTCCTTCCTTCTAATTGCTTCAGGAAAGCTTTGATTGATGTTATACAGGCATGTGCACAATAAACCGAAACACATTATTCCTATGTAATTGTCCCCATTTCCAATGCACTCTCTGAATTGCTTTTGCTTTATTCAGTTGTCTTTCTCAATAAAATAACATGCTCCATGCCACATTATTCCTTGTTTCATACAAAAGTAGCCCAGAGCACCTCGTCTGAGGCAAAAACAATAAATAATATTTTGTACCCAACTTTAAACTGAGCTAGATGAAGAAAACTAAATCCAATTTTTTAAGTTTTCAGAGTTTGAAAGTTAAGTGTGGGGAATTGGGGAGTTTTTGCTAGACCTTTCTAGTTTTGCTAAATGAGCTATATTAATAATAAAAAACACTTTAATCTTTCTTGTCTCTATCAAGCTAGCACATTTTACACTCCTCTATCAGTTGCATGCATTATGGAGGACAGATATAATTACCTCCATTTTATGGACATGAGAAGCTTGAAGATTAAGGGGCTCTATGCGGGATGACACAACTCATAGGGAAAGACTACCATTGAACCATGTAATCTTGACATTTTACCTATTGAGTTCTCATTCGTTATTTAGTTCTCTGAATCTGTACCTATTTTATATCTTTATGCAAGGCATCACAATTTATCCTTTTCCCCAAATTAGAAACTACATCCCTCAGTCATTTTCTTCTCAAATATGCCTCAGATAGTTCTTCAAGTTGTCCTTACTAAAGTTCATTCCTTTATCATAGTAACCTCCTAATTTGTCTGTCTGCTTCCAAGCTTATTGTTTCTAAATTGTTTTGAACTTTGCCTGAAAACCATTTTTCTAAAATATCAATGGAGTCCAGTGCTTTCCAACCATCAATGGCCCAGATGGTTTGAGACAATAGTTACTGTCTATAACAGCAACTCTAAACTTAGAGTTGTTGTATGAGCAAGGGCCTTCACACTCAGGTGCCCTGTCCATTAGTCATGAATCCCTTCAGTGACTGAAGCTCTGCCACACCAAAGAATTGTCACATACACTGCAATACAAGATCTCAGAAAAGCTGAATTCTAGCTGACAAATTCCTCTGCATCTTTCTTCTGTTCTCTTCCGATGTTGTCATGAATTACCTTTCCTTTTCCCTTAAACCTTTGATTTGGCAATTTGGCTTTTTACTTTCCTTTACCTCTGTTCGAACTTGGATTTGTTTAATGGACAAACCTTGGACCTAGGACTTGGTTCTAGCTTGACATACTATTCCTTTGAATGTTGGGTCTGGAATATTCACTTGGTTTTAAGAAGACAAAATTCAATTGAGAGGCATCTGGCCCTCACTTTCATTATCAAGCAGGGCTCAACGCAGGA
This sequence comes from Xerus rutilus, assembly GCA_028644305.1. Taxonomy (NCBI): domain Eukaryota; kingdom Metazoa; phylum Chordata; class Mammalia; order Rodentia; family Sciuridae; genus Xerus; species Xerus rutilus. The sequence continues at coordinate 136,162,250 of CM053403.1, forward strand.
AGCAAATGACTCCAAATGCAGTTAAAAAGGAAACTTAGTCATTGGAAGGTTAGATGAAGCTTTTTGCGGAGCTTCTTGAAATATGCCCACTAACCCACCAATGAAAGTACTAGCCCAGGTCATTACTAGGCCCTTGCATGGAGCATGAACAAGAATCCCCACCTATCATATCAAAATTGCCTCTTAACATCTACAAGACTAGATATCAGATGCTTCAACATTGGTTCTGGAGACTCTTCCATTTTCACAACCTTGGTTACCAGCAGCAAGTGTCCCAGGGACAACAGAAAGAAGCCTGCATCTCAACTTTCCTAACCTCAGGTGAGGATGTGATTGATAGGACTTAATTTGCATGTCAAACCCTAGCTACAAGGCAATGTGAGAAAAGTAGTTTTTACCTCTCTAAATCCTGAAGGAGGGAGGGATAGAGGTTGAATGAATCATAACAGATGTTGACAGAATCAAATGTCTGGACTGCCCATTGCTTAAATACCAATATTCAGAAGACAAGTGATGGGAGGAAGGAGTCAGGTATATTCAAGGCTGGTCCTGAGGAAGACAGAGGAACTGGCTTCTCCAAAGCTCTATCTTTCAAGGCTCAGTGGGATTTTATGGAGAAGGGAGGAGGCAGTGAGGCTGCCAACTGAACAGCTCTTCACCTGCAAGGGTTCTTGTGTCTTCTTGAAAACATCTCATGGAATTGACCACTTGCTATTAAGGAAGGATGCTACAAAGCCCATCTGAGTCCTGCGTATCTAAGGAAAGGTTTAGCATCTAACATCTACGTGGGACTTATCTTCAGCTAAAGGCTTAGGGAGAGGTAGTGAAGGACAGTTTCAAAGGCAGCCCTGTTACAAAGGTCCTCAGCATCTTCCCAATTCCAACTTTCTTTCCTCTTCCCTCTGTACACTCTTTTGTTCAAGTGAAGAGTTTCTTTCTGTACTCCAACCTAGCCATCAATATACCATGATTGTACTGATAAGCTTAGAAATGCATATCTAATTTATATTATAAAAATAACAAATTGATGTAAGTAAAATTTATATACATTTAAGCAAATTTATACATAATTTACCTTTATATAAATACACAATGTGTGTATATACACAAAGGAAAGTAGGAAAAAAGGCATGAAATATTCCTAGTTATTTTGTGATAATATTTGATCTAGTCTGTTTATCCTCCAGACAGTAAAGCAGATGATAAGCTAAAGCTAAACACAAGATGAATCCTATTCCAGTAGTGTTCAAACATATTGTATTAAGCTTTTGGAAGCTTTAATTAAATTGTTCACAGTTCTAACTTACCCACAAAATCCTGACATTTCAACATTGCTCCAGGCTATTCACAATATGTTTTAGAAACTAGACCCAGAACTGGACTGTCCACATACAATCTACCTGCTATTTGAAAAGTTAGTTTCAGAAACTTAGGAAATCAGGCAAGGCCAAGCTATTAACCTGCCTGCTGGAAAAGGTAAAAGAGTTGTATCTCTTGTATACAGTGGGGCCTCCGGGTGATTGTTTACTTACATAATTAATTTACACATAAATGTAGCTGTCCGCATTCCTTTCAGTGCATGTGTGTGGAAAAAAGGTGAATTTATACTCTATGTCTGCTTTGCCAAAAATAGTACTGGCAGAAATAGTAGGTATGAATGGAAGTGTATATATTTTCCATTGGTGTATATGTGATCCAGTCCAGGAAGAGCCATCCCTATTACTAAATTTCCCTTATTCTTGTCCTGGATGCCCCTCCCTAGAAATTCAACTAAAGGACCCTAACTGTGATGTGGAAGGAGCAGTAAGAAAATTTGGCAATTCCTAAAGTTTCTTGCTCTTTGAGTGACTTAAATTGGCATGTATGAAAATGTGTAAGTCAAAAAGGAAAGCTATAAATACATTAATGGTACCAGTTGTCTATAATAGGTTCTATAATAGTCGGTGACCTTGAATTTTGGTTTTTATATTAACTAAAGCAGGTTCTCTAGTCTTTCTTTGTCTTGACATGGTAGAATAGGAATGGACAAATTCTTATTACCCAGCCATTTTGAAGATAAGTTGATTCTACAAACTTTTGAACTTTGTGAGTAAAATTATCTGCAGTATGTAAGCACTGAGTGAAGAATTATGTTTAATCATCAGAAATCACACAGATTAAAGATGCATCTTCATTCTTGCATGCTGTTTCCTCTTGTCCTTCCAGGCATGATGGAGTTTTGGTTGTGATGTCCATCCCAACTTTTCAGAGCTAACTTAGCTACTCAGCCTGGCTGGACAAGTGTCCCTTTCCTAAATCTTAGCACCTCCTGCAGCCCTCCTGCCCCTGTGTATTCATTTGAAGAGAATGGCTTTGCCAGGACCCAAAGCCTGTGCTTCTGTCCTTCAGTGAAAGGTGCAAATGATTCCATACTCTGTCTAGAACCTGCAAAGATTAGGTCCTGCTTCCATTTCAGAGATTCAAAATGTGGGAGCTATAAGTATTCCTAATTAATTCATCTTCAAAATACCTAAAATCTCTAGCATTTGATTTTTGACTTGACTTCTGATATATGACACAGATTTACATGGCCAGAATAGTCAATATTTATGGCTGAGAGAGAAATTAAAATGATGTTTTATTACCCACAACTAGATATTTTATGCACCAATTTTTTTCTCAAGTTATTTTCGAGACCTATGTGTATGTGTATAGGAACTTGAATACATATTTTTGCTATCATAATGTAAACAACACTTTTTTTTCTCTTTTGGCATTATTACTTGCCTTACATAAAGAACTCTAAGCACATCAATGAATGTACTTTTACTTTGGTTTATTAAAAATGTCCATTTTAGTCACTTGAAATGTGCTTCCATTAAACTATTTATTATAAGTCATGTGTATTAAAAAATATCCACAGAAAAGAAGTTGAATGTTTGATGACTGAAACATTAGGTTTTACTGAAAATTTAAAAAGAAATAATGATGTAAAAGGTAAAAATAGGTATGAAAATCAAGACTTGGTTATTTCTCATGCTTCATTCACTCTTTTGATATCACTCTCTATAAAGTTACAACACTATAAAGTTAAAAGCAATTATTAAAGAAACAAAGAACATTAAAATTAAACCAAGAGGAAAAGTTTTCAATCAGGATGGACATCTGAATCATGGAGGATGAGGAGGAGGAGGAAGAGGAGGCGAGGGAGGAGGAGGAAGTGGAGGAATTTTCATTAAGAGTATGTTTGGTAGGGAGTATACCCATAATCACGTTTTATCTTGAGTCCACTGAGCCAGCATCCATAACATATTTATTTACACTGGCACCTTATTTCACATTTTTGCTTCTTTAGCTTTATTGGTTTCAAAGTAGCCAGTCAAGAAAAAGACAGGTCTTATTTTCATTGGCAACAAGTCTAATTGCATGGTCCATTCATTTCAAATTTGCAAGGCTTCAAAGTAAAGTTTAATTTATGCATGCTGTACAAAGAATTAACAACATCAGCTGTAACTTTCAAAGCATCCTTGGAGTATATCCAGGCTTAACTTCATTGGCCATAATAAGTGGGAAGGTGCTTTTCTGTTCAGCCATGTCTTATTGAATGCAAACCATGTCACAGGCACTGAGCTAAGCTGAGGGGCATTCTGTGGTTATGAAATCCCCTGACTTAAAGAAACTTAAGGTCTGAGCCGGGCGCGGTGGCTCAAGCCTGTAATCCCAGCACTTAGGGAGGCTGAGACAGGAGAATCGCGAGTTCAAAGCCAGCCTCAGCAATGGCAAGGTGCTAAGCACCTCAGTGAGACCCTGTCTCTACATAAAAAATACAAAAAATAGGTCTGGGGATGTGGCTCAGTGGTTGAGTGCCCCTGAGTTCAATCCCCAGTACCAAAAAAAAAAAGAAACTTAAGGTCTGAAAGGAAACATTTAATTTAATGTCAGAAGTAATTAATCACTATTTTTATGAACTTATTTATTCAACAAATTTATAAATCATGTCAATTAAAAGAGAAATTTTGATCCAGCTATTGAAAAGAAATTATTTGACCTGCATTCTTATCCTTGAATGGTACTCATTAGAGTAATCTCCTAAAAGTGTCATATGCTGTAGTCTTCAGCTAGTCTTTGGTCCTTGAAATGGCTAATTCTCTCTCCCCAACACTTTCCTAACTCACTGGGGAAAAAAATCAAGTTGATTGGAAATCTGGCTATTAAAAAACAACTACAGCTCTGCAAAGCATCACTACACTTAAGAGAGGTTTATATGCTAACAGTTCCACACCACTACATATCTTATTTTCAGCCTAAGTTGAAAGGAGATGTTGTCATCCACCTCTCAGTGCTGGAAGGAGAAAAAGGAGGTTGGTGATTGCTTTTAGTTTCCATTTGGGATGACCACTAAGTAATGTTTTGATAACAATTTCCTTTTTATTTAAAAAATTGCTTACATCTTATATATTCAAAAGGAACATAATTTTATGTAATCTTGGACTATAGAATAATATTTTATGTGATTAATTGTCCAGAGATAAGTGTGAGGACACCATGAAATTTACCCAGTAGTTCCTTCCTTGTTATTCTGTATGTCAGCATCTGTTGTCTCCTCACAGCATTTATCATATTTTCTACTTGCTCAATATATTTATTTACTTGTTTTCTTTCTGTTTTCCCTAATAACTCTGTTTGCTAAATAATATAACCTAGTTGCTAATGCAGCACTACATTAAACTACCTCTCAATAGACAATAGCAACAAATATTTGTTGCTAGCAAATACTTCTTGAATATTCTATTATTCAATAAAATCTGTGTTTATATAGCTTTAGGGTATTTGTTTCATGACTATGAATGTTGAGAGTCACTTTATAAAAAGTCAAATTCCAAAAGTGAATTATTTTAGAGATTTAGTTGTTGTTATTATTATTTACATTACCTTTGCTTAGTCAACTTTTTCATCTCTGTGACCAAAAGACCTGGTAAGAAAAATTTTAGAGAAGGAAAAGTTTATTATGAGGCTCCCAGTTTCAGAGGTCTCAGTCCATAGATGGCCAACTCCATTGCTATGGGTCAGAGGTGAGGCGAAACATTATGACGGAAGAGTGTGGTACAGGAAAGTAGCTCAGGACATGGCACCAACAGAGATAGGCTCCCCTCACCATGGACAAAATATAAATCTCAAAGTCATGCCCCCAGTGACCCACCTTCTCCAGCCACATCCTACCTGCCTACGGTTACCACCTCGTTAATCCTAATCAGGGAATTAGGTTAAAGTCTCATGACCCAATTATTTCACCTCTAAACGTTCTTGCACTGTCTCACACATGAGCTTTTGGGGGACACCTCATATCTAAACCATAACAACTTTCATTCTAAACCATAGTGGAGGAAATTAATGCTTGTTGGCCACTGAAACCCACCAAAGATATCTGTTGGATTTGTAATGGTTGAGTAAATTGACAATGTTAGAGTGCACTAAAAATTACAAATTGCACTACAAAAGTCGTTAAATTATTAGATAATAATCCAAATAAATTAAACTAGATAATTTATTAGATAAGTAAATTATCTGTCATAAAACATTCTGTTATTTTTAACAACTCATAATACTGTATTATTTGTCAACTACCCCACTTATCAGCATCTGATATTCTAAGTTTTATGTAGAAAAGTTTCAAAGGCTGAACAATGTTTGATACATAGAATGGGAAAACATAATACTCTATTCTCTCTCATTGACCAACAACAGTTGACTCATGTATTACACGACAATACACAGTCCACCCCCATGTTTTGCACTGGAGAAGCACAAAGGTACACATTCAATATGGGTAACCATGCACAATTGGCTTTGTTAAATCCTGCGTTCATATAGGAAGTGGTGAAAGACAAATTGCTAGTAAGTGAGCCATGTTATCATTTCACTTATATTTCAAAATTAGTGAACATATCCTCTGCGAAAAAATATTTTGGTGAGGAATAATTACAAGGAATAGTAATTGTGCAAACATGAAGAGCTATGTGAACACTTATGTGCATTTAAAATTTTAGAATGGAAGAGTTTGTAAGCTAGGAAAGGACAGATTGTGTTCAAAGATAATTTATTAATTTAACAGGCAAGGAGTATGATATACATGAATAATAAAGCACAGTCTTGAGAAAGAAAAACCTCAAGGTCAAATTAACCAGGGCTCTCCATGACAGATGAAAGTCAACAGCATAAATTTCAGAATTGCTAAAAAGTGGAGAAAAATGTGCATCCAAATATACAGACCTGAGAGCATATAGCATCCAGAACATACAGGGTTATATAATCCCTTTCTTTTATAAACTTTCACCCACTCAACACTTAAGACAGGTGCTCACTGTAGCATTTATGCAACCCTTAGTCCCTACAGCAGACCTAATTATATTTCAATATTGCTTCCGTGGGAAGACAGGAAAGAGAAGGAGAGGGGAGAGAAAGAGAGAGAGAGAGCGCGCGAGCGCGAGCACACATTGTCATACCTCAGAGGGAGATAATTCTGAAAAGAAAAAAAAAAACTCTTCCCTTCAAAAAATAAAGATATATAAATATAAAAGAAATACATATTTTTAAAATTTTTTGTTGTGTTAAGAACACCTAAGATCTACTCCTTGAATAAATAAAGGCATAAAGTTGTATAGCAATATGAATGGATTAAAAACTGTGGTGCATAGGTAGAAGAGAATATTATTCAGTTGTAAAGAAGCAGGAAATCATACAATATGCAACAATATGCGTGGACTCTGAGAACATTATGCTAAGTGAAATACGCCAAATTTCACAAATGTGTATCATAACACTTATATGAGGAATCTGAAAGAGTTTAGAAGCAAAGAACAGAACTGTGACTCCCAGGGCTGGGGAAAGTTGCTGAAAGATACATGTTATTAATATAAAAATATTATGTAATACAGGTAAATGTGTTCTGGATGTGACAGATGTGGGATAAATAATGAAATAAGCTGTAGCTTTAACTATTCTATTTAGGTATATATACTTTTAAAACCTTAATTTAAAATAAATATATATATGCAAATGAGCTTTGAATAATGGTGTTATTAGAATTATTAAAATTGGATTATATGCACTAATTTAGTCTAATTTGATTTGATCATTTGCTTATATACTTTCAGTAATTTCATTCCCTCAAGCTATTGTTGGCTGTATTTATATTCTTCCAAAATACCTGTGATATTGGAATCTCATCCTTTAAACAAAGACTTGAATTATATAGAGATTTTTATCATTTCTGTAAAAAGATAATACATTCTGTAAGCTGGCTATAATTTATTTTCTTCAATTTCTATTGCTAAATATTGAAAATAATTTAAAAATATTTTATCTCCAAGTACATTGATTGTGGTTTTATTAAATTTGAAAAAACAAAATATAATTTTCCTGGAGGCTTGACGTTATTTGATTATACTTATCATGAGATTCCTTTGGGGTACTTTCTTTCAGCATACTTTAATTACTTCTTTTGATCATTCTGCTTTGTAAATGTTTCTGCTCTAGTAGTGATAATTATAAAACGGATGAACCAGGATGGAAAATTATCAACTCAGTTAATCATCTAAGACTAATTTAACAATCATTGATACGATTTTTAAGACAACAGTAATGGTTTGTATGTAATGATAACCTGGATTTGGTTAGGAAGCTGTTTTTGCTGTAAAATTAGAAAGATAATACCTCTCCTAATCTCCAATATCTTAACGTATACTTTCTACCTTTCACAAGGCAGAATTTCGGTAGTGGACAGAACAAGGTGTTTAGAGTCGATTAAACTTGGGTGCAGATTTTGATCCTGCCACATATCAACTACCTGTTCCATAACAGTTTTTTTAAACTCACTCAGCTTCTTCATCTGTAACCAGAGGCCAGTAACACCATCCATGCTGTGTAGCTGTGAGGTAGTCTTTATAGAGCACCTGGCAAAGGAATTAAAATTGGAATTGTTGTCAATCTGACACAATGTCAGATAGAGTGTACTTGTAGATATCTAAATTAATGTGAAAGCATGAAGAAGAGTCTTCATTCTTTACCTTACTCTGAATTTTGATAGACTAAAATTCTTAGAGTTTTATAATTAATGTGAATACAAGAGGCATAAAATTAAACAAAATAAAATGAGACTGCATTGTTAGTATAATAGATGTAAGAGTGGGTATAAAAAAGGTAAGGGCTGTAAGAAGTAGTTACAGTCTTAGAATCCACAGTTATAACAGGGATTTTCCATCAGATCCTTTAGTGGACTTCAGTGTACTAGAGATGGCTCGATGTTTTGGGTAGAATTGTACATGAAGTTCACTCTTCTGGAGGAAGGAACCACAGACCCCATGACATATCAACAACATCTTTAACTTCCACACATGCAACAAATGGCTTAAAAATTAATACCTCTTTTCTTTTGCCTTACACTCATATAATTGGTAAATAAATAGAATGCATTGGGGTTTTTAATCATGAATCTCTCATTCCCCCAGTTGTGCGTGCATGTTGGCAGAGGGTAGAAATAATTACAGAGCAGGTGAATTTCAGAAAGGAAGTCCAACAAGAAGAAAGGGTGAGGTTTCTTTGGAATAAATGAATCCTGTAATCCAATGTTCAGAGCTGGTGTTCATGGAAAGAAATGCAAACCATGTACCTCTATGATGACATATTCCTTTGGGTTCCCACCTTAGAAATTAAATGACAAATGATTTTCATCTAAGAATTTCAAAGATGAGGATGAGGTTTAAAAAGAGAATAAACGAAAAGTATAGTCAATAAAATTATGGCAAAACATAAAAATCATACAGTTTGCTTTTATTCATTATATCTAATTACACTCTCATAACTCCATACATTTTCTTGCAAGCCTACTGCCAGTGGCATATAAGTAGGTGAAGTTGTTTGGGGAAACTTGCCTTATGCTCTGTTTTGCCAAAGGAGCTTGTGTTCTGTGATGCTGGAGCCACAGATGGTGTTTCCTCTAGGAGGTGGGACTGTAACTCAGTCGCCCTGTTTTCTGAGCTAGTGAAAGAGACTCTTTTCCCAGAGCCCTTGCAATAAGTGAGAGATTGAGAATTTGAAGATGTCATTTTCCACTTTCCTGGTCTTTTGTTCTACAAAATGACAGTTTTTCCTGGATTTGTGGAATTAGTTCTCGATGAAATTGAGAAAGAAATGAAAAATTAGAGGGAGCTAAAAATGAATTAATGCAGTCACTTTTTAATCCTGTTAAATTTTCATTATTAATTTTTAGTTTACATTCTTTGAACTTTCAAATATTTTTATGTCATGGTGTTTTTATTTACCTTATCATTCATGATTTATTTTTCCATATATTTATCAATCTAGATGACTGAAATTATTTGCTTAAATTTAATATTCTACAAATATTTATTCAATGCCTACTCTTGCCAACTATATACTCAGCATTGGCCACACATGGTTCCTGAATTCATGGTCCAATTGAAGAAATGGCATTAATTAAATAACCAAGCTTGCAAAGGTATGAAATTGAAATTGTGGTAGATGCTAGAAAGGAATGGTGATTATGCTAAAAGTGTATGCAAAATAAAAAGTTAATATAAATGAATAAATAAATAAAAGAAAATAAGACTATCTTGAGAAATTAACTACTTGTGTTGAATCTGAAGGAATGGAAGTGTGGCCCAGAAGGAGGAAGTCTTGGGGAAGGGCATGCACACTCTACCATTTGCTTGCAGTGTGTATGAAAGCCTAGAGGACCATTAAGACTGGAGCAGTAGAAGGTGGTAAATTGCAGTTCAAGATGAAGCTGGAGAAATAGGGCAGGAATGTGCTGGACAGTGAGTTAATGAGCTTTCTTTTTATCCCAAGAACAGTAAGGAATTTTAGACGGGTATGTGGTGTGATTGCATTATACTTGCATTTTAGAAAAGCTCAGCTTGCCTTAAAAAGAATTAAGTGGGACAAAAACAGATGTGGTTAGAATATTTAGGAGGCTATTTCAATATTCCAGGAAAAGATGATGATAGCATCAACTAGAATCCACACAGGTGGTATTTGGGTATAGAAAGAAGTAGATGCTTATGAAATTTATAAAGCTGACTTTATGGAATTAGTAATGGGTTAAAAGTGGAATGAGAGGGAAAGAGAGCTATGAAACAACCCTAGCTTTGATAAATGAGTTCTGTTACTAGAAATGATAGCTATGTTAGATAGTGAATATGATGATTAGGTAGAGTTAGTTATTCCATAATTTATGTATGCACCCAAACAATTATTGTACTTGGTAAATGCAATTTCATTGGTTGGTTTATTTTAAAAAGAAGTAAAGAAGACTGAGATGGAAACAGGTATGGGTAGAAAGTGAGGAAGATAATAAAATTCATGTTAGTCATTATGTGTTTAACATCTTTTCAATATCCAAAATGAACTGTCACTAATCTTTGAATAAATGATAAGCACTTTAAAGAGTGGTCTGAGTTTATATATATGTATATGTATATACATGTATGTGTACATATATACATGTACACAAATACATGTATTTGTACATACACACATGTATATGTACACATAAAATTTTATGTATGCATATGTATGTTACATGTACATACATAATAGGCATATATAAAGTGTGTATTTATATATATTTATATGTCATGAATCTATGAGTATGAATGCTTTTTGAAAAGAGAGATGAGAAAATGTAAAAGCTCTAAAATAAAATCTAGGAAATTCCAAATTTTAATGGCCAAGTAGAGAAGCATGTAGCTCTAAAACAGGCATAAGAAAAGCAGTAGGGCACTTAGAACACAATGGGCAGATTATGATATGAAGCTCATAAAACAAGTTACTTCAAAAAGACAAATGAGTCAGCATTATAGAATGCTGCTGAGAGGTAAGAAAAATGAGAATTATTTATTGGATTCAGAAATGTAAATGTTAGCACAGACCTTACCAAGAGTTATCCTGGTGGAGTGTTAGGAATTCAAGCTAGATTGGCATAATCTGGAGATGAGAAAATGGAAATGGTAGGCATACATAACTCCTTAGGAAATTGGAATCTGAAGGAGAGAGAACATAGGACCAATATTTTTTAATTCTTTTATTTAAGGTTTTTAATGGACTTTTGTTTATTTTTGTTTTTTTGTCATCTTACATAGACTTGTGCCTTTTAAAATATGATGGAAAGGAATCAGGTGCGAGAAAGAGGTTGAACATAAAATTAAGCAAAATGTTATGGTTTGGATATGAGGTATCCTCCCAAAATTCCTGTGTTTATTCTGGAATGTTTGGAGGTGAAATGATATGATTGTGAGAGCTGTAACCTAATTAGTGCATCCTAGTTGTGGACTAATTGGGAGGTGATTGTAAGCAGGTGGAGCATGGCTAGAGGAGATGGGTCACTGAGAGCATGCCAGGGAAGGGTTCATGTTCCCTGTGAACATTTTCCCCTTCTCTCTCTGTTTCCTGGCTGCCATGACCAGAGCAGTTCTCCTCCTCCACACCATTACTCCATGATGTTCTGCCTCCCCTCGGGCCCAGAGCAACAGAGCTGGCCCCCCATGGACTCAATCTGTGAAATCCAATTTGATACCATTGGAGATTCTAATAGATAAATAATGACATAGCAGAGCAGTAAAACAACATTAAGACCCAAGAATGCTTTAAGAAGCTTACCTCCTTGCTGGCTTACCAAATGTTACTGGAGGAAGTTCAAGTCTATGTCCAAGTTTTTGGCATCTCAAACAAAGAACAGGGCAAGACATGTAGGAGCAGCAGCCAGAATGCAGATTTCTTGAAAGTGAAAGAGTGAGCCAAGTGGGAAAGAAAAGTTCAAAGTTCCAAAACCAGGAACCCAGCAGCTAATATCTGCCTTGTTTAGGGGATATCCAGAAGGGATGGTATGTGGTCTCACTCCACTTTCCTTGTTCCTATCTATGCTCAGGTGGGAGTTCCCGTAACAAGCAGGTACATTGATCTGTGACATGGATGACATCATGGTATAGTCTGCCATCCTGTTATTCCTAACCTGCTTCAATGGGAGAGGTGACAGAAAGTGTAGGTGTAAGTACGAGTCCGTTTGTATGATTGGCGTCATGAATATTGGGGGGCGGGGAGGGAGGAAAAATGAAGAAATTTCCATCTGAAAGCTTCTTTATAAAGTAAGTGAAATAGGCTGCTGTATACGAGTGATTGCGAGAAGCAGGAAAAAGTCAGGGGTTTGATGAGACTTGAAAAGTCTTGAATAGTTGTGGTGAATTGGAGAGTTTTTCAGAAAAATGGAATAAGATTTATAGGAGGTATTTCAAGGCTTTTTAGTTTAGTAATCATTAATTAATGATGGAACAAATCTGACCTGTTGTAAAGCTTTCTCAAGCAGTGCTCTGCTGCTTTGTTAAAAACACAGAGAAATTTGGTATATGTAAATTATCATGATGCCTCTATCCAGTGAAAAAAGACATGTAGGTACACCTGAATTATGTTATTAAATTTTTTTTTAATTTTTTTTTAGTTGTAGATGGACACAATACTTTTTTTGTTTTATTTATTTACCTTTATGTGGTGCTGAGGATCAAACCCAGGGCCTCACACATGCTAGGCAAGCACTCTACCACTGAGCCACAACCTCAGCCCCATGTTATTAAAATTTTTTTAAAAACTAGATTTCCAACTTAATGAGAAGAGAAGGAAAGGCGTCCGATATATCAGGAAATAGTAGCAAGAGCACAGGACCAGGGAGTCCAATTATGTTTTACAAATGGTTGTAGAAGGTATGTTGGAATAATAAAGGTAGAATTGGAAGTATGGTCGTTAGAGATGATGGTAAGTTCAAGCTGAAACTGCAGGGTCCGTGGATGAAGCACAGTAGATCAGACGGGCACTGGGTGAGCACATCCATTGTAATGATGGATCATTAAGGTGAATATTGTCATCAGAGAGATAAATATCAGCATTGGGTTAGAAAAGGTTGTGAGCCTAGCGCGTCAGTCTTCAGTGAAAGAGGAGGAGTGGGCAGATGTTAATAATGAGAAGGTGCTCAATGAAACAGTATGTGTTTTGGAAAGAGAAGCAATCACGGGGGAGATTTAGCGGGGCACAAGGAGGATGGCAGTCTCTTCTTGACCGTGAATTTTACAAGATGGTGAGAAAATATCCAATGTTCGAGAGACTGGTATCTTCAGAAACAGACCAGAATTCAGTTAAAAAGTGGAGTTAAAGGAATATTCTAATAAAGGTAGGAGGCATGAATCTTTGCAAGTTTGGTCGCAGTTCCAGAGGGTAACATGGAAAGATTTGGAATGTGGAGTTGGGATTAAGCCCTAGGTTAATCTTTGAAAAGAGAATAGATTAAAACTTGCTCAATAATGAAATAAGAAAAAAAAATAATTGAATTGTTAGGAAAACAAAGCAACCAAGGACAAACTAAAACATATGAGAAATTCTTTCATTATAAGTATCTTTCCTAGTGCTTTTCAAAATGTATGTAAATCTTTAGCAGAAATGCTACCAAATGCTAACTCATGTAAATTTTATTTTTAATTTAACTGATTGTACATACCATTGGGTGCTGTCCTGTTAAAATGTTCTTGAGTGTAACAGGTGAAATGTGCTTTACAATTGTGCAACACGCCTATTATAGAATAATAAAGACACAGGAACAATTATATCCAAAGAAAGATGATATGAAACATGATGGATATATGTGAAACTGTTTCTCAGGAGAGAACCCAGACCCAAAGGGCAAGGAAGTGTAGAATTCCATTGGCAAAATTGCAGAGACATGTTTTCAAAGTAATTTTAAGTGAGTTGTAACCATTGTAGACACATCTAGCTTTTTTTTTTTTTTTTGTATTATGAGTGTTTCCAAAATATTCTGGCATTTGACATCATAGAGTGTAAAATTTCAGAGACATAACTGAAAAAATTCAAAGCACGGTAGAAGACAGAACGAATAGGTCTGGCTCTCTATTATGGTCTCCATTCACCTCTTAGTGGCTAAGGGTCTTTGACTGAGTTAGTTAGGGCCTCTGAAGCACAGTTTCTCCATTTGTAAAATAAACATCATCATAGCTACTAGGAAGATTGCTAGGAGGAGTAAGTGAAATTAGGTAGATAGTGTACGACAAAGTATCCAACACCCAGGAACTGCTCAGGAACCTCGCATGGGTTATGCAGTATCACTAAACATGGGCTCAGAGCATGGGCTCAGGTCAGGTCCTAACTCTGCCACTTAATAGGTGTGTGGCCTTGTGCAGGTTGTCCATCCACTTCTCCTCTACAAACAGAGATACAGGGATGCTGTCAGAATGAAACAAACATGTATGTTTTAAAACCCAGGTTACTTATCATAGTAAGTATGCAATAAATGTTTATTTGTAAAAAGTTCATGAAAATGATACATCAAATATAAAATAGTATTAATAAGTTGTAGTTATTATTAATAGTATCATTGAGGATATTTTTGTTAGGGTATCTGTGCAAGAAGAGGAAAATGTATGAAAGTAGAGTTCCAGTGGACCCACAGGCTATTTTTTAAGAAACCATACCAAGGTACTGTTTCACTCCTCTTAGATAGTCTAAATACTTTTTTTTTTTTTTGAAGATCAATATAATTTAGGATAATGATCTGTCAAAAAATTCACATAGGACTGTATGGGAAGTTCTCTCCTGCCTTTGGATCAGCCTCAGGTCTTAATCCCTTTTCTCTGTCAGTTTTTTTCAGTGCCTTTGCAGCAGTTTAGATGTAATTACAAACATCTGGTCCCACTGACTTCTCCTTAATTTTACAGTTATTGCTCAAGCTCCAGACACTCCTTTTAGAAGTACCATTTTATTGTTCATTTAGAAGAAATGAGGCAACTCTGAGTGCAATATGGTTGCTGTGAAATAAGTAATTTCTGGCAACCCATAGAGACAATGTTTACTACTTTGTTCTTGGTAAATACATGTGCATTTCTTTGGGATATATTACTTGGAGATAGTATTTACTTTTTCTCCAGCTATAAGAAGAGGAAATAAAGAAGGTTAAGATTATTGGAAAAGATGTATGATTTTCATTTGGTTTGCTCATTTTCCCACACCTGTATTAATTATTTAGCAGATAGTTCTCACAGTTTCAATGAGGGAAAATAAATGATTTTCTGGAATAGCTCTTATAATATTCTTATATCTTATATATGCATAAAGTAGGCATTAAAATTATTAAAATCTTGAGAAGATTAGATATTCCCAAATCTTTTGGCACCTTTGAAGATGAAAGACTCACTGTATGGAACAACAAAAGCACAAAATATCAACTGTAGTTGAATATAAAGAAACTGGATTTTGTTGCTTGGTACATCAGGGTTGAGACTCTATCCTGCTATATGATGAATATGTAATATTAAGGAATATCTTCTCTCCTCTCTCAGCCTCTCTAAAGTAGAGCTAACAATACCCATTAAGGTATATTTTAAATATTCAGTGCAATTATAAGGATTATGTACATAGTACAGTACATTACTCATATTTTTCCAGCATTTTTTCTTTCCTTATTAATAGGCTTATTTGGCATTTAAAAATGAAATGTATTTCACTTATACATATGTGCATTGATCATCACTGAGCAATTTGGAGGGGTTTAAGTACTAATTTAAATGCAAAACCACTATGAAGACATGCCATGATTTAAAAAGTAGTTAAACCTTTTCTTATCTTAGAGCAAAAGTATTGCATTATCCTCAGGTAAGACTTAATGTAGAATGCCATCTTTTACTTTACCATTCTAACCTGGCCATTAGTCAGTACTTTACTTTTCTGGACAAATAAGCCAAACATTTTCTGTCCTTATTAATATACTAAAGTTAGCAATTGCCTCCTTCTCTTTCTACCTTAATGTTTTTAATGATGCTGACCATTTTATAACATAAATGCACTTTTACCAGTTTCAAAAGCCAGTAGAAAAAGATCTTCAACTTGTGTGAATTTACTGTATTAGAAAAAGAGATTCTAACATCTTAGGATATTATAAAATTTTAACATAATTTTAACTTTTTTATATAATTTTAATATGTCACAATTCTATAGTGTCGATAGGTTTTTCTTTATAAATAAGACAACTGCAGAGAAAATAAATGATTTGTACAAAGTCACATAATATGTGTTTAGACTATAAATGGATCCTGTTTTCTAACTTTCAGTCCATTACAATCTCTGTTATGTGACAAAGTTTCTTCACCCTGAATGACATGTAACTACAGCAAACTATTTCATAGTTACGCTAAAATTATTTTCCCAACAATATTACTTATTGATCTCTAGGATGTGAAGTATTTGTGATTAGTCAGTTTATAATTTGATTTTTAACTAAAACTGCTTAATAATCAGAATCTTGTATATAAAAAAATAGAATGAATGAAAGCAATTTATGTACTTGCATATGTGAATATAACATAATTTCAGTTTTGCTCTTTAATCTCACTCTAAAAATATAATTGATTGCTGGGCCCAGTGGCACATGCCTGTAATCCCAATGACTTGGGAGGCTGAGGCAGGAGAATTCTAAGTTCAAAGCCAACCTCAGCAACTCTGTGAGTCCCTAAACAACTCAGCAAGATCCTGTCTCTAAATGAAACATTAAAAAGAGCAGGGGATGTGGCTCAGTGGTTAAGCACCCCTGGATTCAATACCTGGTACTGGAAAAAAAATACAACCCACTATTGACAGCTTTGTGAAATTAAATGTATCCTTCTGGTTGGGTTAATAAAAATGTCCTGAGGAAATGGGAGGGCAGAAGAATAAGCTCATGGTTAACAATCTTCTTTACAGATGATCAACTAGGATAATAAAGTATTTGAACAGAATTAAGACAAGATAACTAACATACAAAGAAACTAAAATGAGAGCCTTAGAGTCAATATTTTGGAGGATAAAAAAGGGGTTTGAATTCCAGTTTCTCTACTGACTACCTCTATGATAATTGACCACTCTGGTTCTTAGATTCTTTCTCTTTGAAACCATGTAAATCAGTGTAGTGGCAAGTCCGGAACCCTCTCCAGGACACCCATGTGTAATGTTTAATCAGCTGTCTAGGTGTCCTGTGGCCCAGTCAATTTACACATCAAATTAACTATCACACTGGTTACTAAATTATTATGGAGATAAAATGACATCATCCATGTGAAGCACAGAGCCTAGTAATGGTAAGTATTAATAAATGTAAATCCTTATCATTATACTAAAGCTTTCTCAATGTCTAGGATTACCGATTCTTCCTAGTAAATTTTCTAGGCTTTACCTTTATCTATAATTGAATTAAATTCCCTTTTCCTCCCAATATACGCTATCAGCCAAGGCAGCAGAAACTTGATTCTACTATTCCCCATCCCCGCTCTCTATTTGGTTAAGACTGGAAATATTTAGAAACTTTTTTTTTGCTTTCATTTTCTTTTATCTTTGCAATCAGGACATCTCCAGAGTAGCATGCTTAATGGCAGTGAAAAATCTTGAAAATTGGACCTATCTGAAGTATAAATAACGTTATGTGGCAAATGAACAGAGTTCATGAAGTTAGACAAAAACACACCTTGGGAGTTTGAAAATGCCAAGAAATGAATAGCTACTGACATGACCAGGAGAAAAGCTTGAGATCACATTTGTTGTATCCTATAGGTTTTATCAAGCAAAGCTAGTAGGTTTTCAGTAAGACCACCCTTCACTATAGTAGAAATTCTTTGAACTAACTCTAGTGTAGCAACAGCAACAAAAACCCCAAGAATGGTGGCATTTGCCTCCACTCCTCTTCAATGACAGCAGTACATGAGTCACTATTGTTTAAAGGTTTACTTAAGCAAATTCAGTGGTTTGTTTCTTAAGGTGGAGGAAGATGATTTCAAAGTGACTTTTACCATGAGTATAATTACCTTTTAATTGTCCATATGTTATATTTATATTCTACTAAAATAGTGAAAAGTATGAAAGACATTTCCTTAAAACACTCATGTTTTCTATTTATAAAAGTAATACAATCAAAATTTTTTAATTTTTAATTTTTAATTCAAACAATATTTTGCTAATTTTTTTAGGATGAGAACTTCAATGTTAATTATAGCCTAGAAAAATTTTTTTCTATCATCAGAAATTATTGTCATATGAATAATGTGCTGAAGAATTTCAGGGACCAGCTAGCCATTATAAACCCAGAAAATTATAGACCAGAGAGCAAGAGATGGATTTACACACACAGTTTGTTGCTTAGAGCCCAGAAAAGCAGTAGATCAGATTGTTTTTGGATAAAAGTTTGTATTTGTTGCTTTTTTTAGACACTGGAGATTGAACCTAGGGCCATTTAACTGCTGAGCACATCCTCAGCCCTTTTTATTCTTTTAGAGACAGGGTCTTACTAAGATGCTTAGGGCCTTGCTAAGATGCTGAGGTTGGCTTTGAACTTGTGATCCTCCTGCCTCAACCTCCCAGATGGCTAGTGTATTTGTTACTTTATAAAAGAAGATTGAAGACAAAAATAATGATGTGAAAATTCAAAATATTGTTGTTATTCTTAAATTTATTTATGATTAATAATTTTTAAAAATACTATTTAATTACAGATTGTGGAAAATACCATTCTCATTATGAGCTTAATAGTTTTCTAAAGATCTTTAATCAGTTCAGAGTTGGGGCATCCTGAAATTTACACATTGAACTACTTGGTTTCCCCGTTTCCTCTTCTTTCCCTTCACTTTGTACAACTTCAGCACCCTCACTCCCCTATATCACTGACGATGTCTAAATTTACAAGAACAATCCTAGAGGCACATTCTAAAAGCCTGGATTATTGATTTCTAAGCCCCTAACATCAGTTTTCCCAGTTGTATCTTGGTGGTTAGACATTCAAACTGAGATGTTTCCCAATTTAATTTTACATAGAGCTTCTCAAATGACACCATTTGCAAGAAATATTACCAAAGATAATTTCAAGACGTAAAAAAGTGTGATTTTGTGGACGTCATTGAATGTACAAAGATTATAATGTAAGATGATAAACCTCATTGAAAATCTATAGCATTGCTTCTATTATTTCAACATTTTTACAATACAAATCATCCTTAATGCTGTGACCAGTGTGGCCAAAGTAGCAGGTTCTGGCAAGGGGTGATGGGGGATCAGAAAAATAAAGACTCACATTAGCAGATTTGGAGGTAACAGCAGGGATTGGGTAGAGCGCTGGTCTCTTATAGAAAAGTAGGACTAAAGAATTTGCCAGCAATCTTTATTTATATATGTCTCATTAATCAGATTAAAGACTATGCAAGCATTATTCTTTGTATTTATGAAAGTGAAGGAGTTTGCAACATTATGCAGCTTATTCCAGTTACAGGCTACAGCAGCAATGTGCAACCTTAGGAGCTCTGTGTAGCTCTCAAGAAAGTCCATTATTTAAAGTTACTCTTAGGCAAGCAGATTCAGGAGCAGCTGAGCTGCTGAAAGATTCTGGTTGTCTAGCAAGAGAGTTCCTTTATTTCCAGGAGCTGTGTGCCTGAGATCAAGGTTGAGGCTGATAAGACTCTAGCACAGAGCCTCCTCATGGAGGGTATTACCAAAGCAACCGGGCATCCTGCACCTCTGCACAGAAACTTTCCCAGGCACCAAGTATGCCACAGCCATAAAGTCATCAGAGACCCCAATCTCAGACACTGCTCTCCCATTCTCTTTCACTGCTCTCCATGCCTTAACACTTCATTTTGTTTTTATTTTTTTTTATGTTGACTAAAAAATGACCACATACGGATCTCTGTTCACAGGGGTGTAAGAGGGGAGGGGGCATGGGGACAGCAAAGGTGGTGGAATATGATGGTCATAATAACCCTAACTTTATGTATGACTGCATATATGTTGTGATTCTATACAACTTACAACTAGAGAATTGATATGTTATCCTCTATGTACAATGAATCAAATTGCACTGTTAACATGTAAGCCTAAATAAAACAAATTTAAAAAATTACACATGAAAAAAAATGACCACATATATATCACATATGTGTACTGCTTGACTTTTACCTGTATATGTGTATATACAGCTATATATATAACAATACAATGTATGTTATATGAAAGAAATTATATCTTTTGCACATAATATCCCCAGTGGATACTATTCATCTTCTGTAGTCCTGACTTTCCATACAAATTTTGACCTTTTCCTCTGATTTATTCTGAAATCATGGAAGACTTCATAGTGAGAGAGAGTGGGCCCAACAGCAATTTAACACTTAAAATTCTTGTGGAAGTTTTCTTCTACCAAAGAGATGGGCATAAATGGTATTTGTGAGTAAGGTACTACTTTGAAATAAATAGAAAAAGTGTGAAATATTATAGCTGCTATTATAAAATGCAAATAGTACAGCAGAGTAGATTAGACAAGGAGGTCTCAGCTGAGTTTTCTTGAACCTATTGCTTTATAAACACTGATAAATGTTTTTCTTCTTACTCTCAGCAAGACCCTTTACACACCCCAGAGCTATGCTAGTCTTACACAAATCATGATCTTATTTAAAGTTTCCCCAATTGTTTAACTGCTTTAACAATCTCAAAGCATTTTAAATTCTAAATTTCAAATCATGTGTTGCTAATTGTCATTTGCAGGATAGGGTTAGGTAAAGAATAGGAGGTGAAATGAACACTGAGAATCATACTTGCAAGAGGTACAAGAAGGGAAGAAAAAGAAGGCTTGATATGTTTGAGAGGGATAGTAGAGACGATGCGAGGCTCTGAAGCCCCAACTTTCTGCTAGATAGTTGAGTTAGCCCCCTCTTACCTCCACCCAAGCAACATAGCATATTTTCTCTTGAAATGCTAACGTGGGCTTAAAATGCATCCCTGTTGTTCTTTCTTTGCAAAATGATTTCTACATCCTAGGCCCCATTTGTACTCATTTTAACAATGCTATTTCTAATGGAAAAACAGTTTTTTGCAAATCAATATTAAATTTCTAAAACACGCATTGCCTTTCAATTAATACATTTGAAATTTTGTTTAAATGGAAGCATTTAAAATTCAGGCAGCAGCATTTAAAATTCATGCTAAACAAGGTCAGTCAAACTGGGCAGGACTGCTGATTGTATACTTGAATCAGAAATGCTTATCTAAGAAAGCCAGGTAGTTACCATGGAGAAAGGATGTTCCAGACTGCATGTGATTAGTGGTATGGACATTTTATTTTATGTGGGCAGGAGTTACGATTGGTTTTTGGTTAGCTGTGAGTTTTGTTCCAATTATGTCACCTTGCTGGAGATAAACTAATGTCACTTAGTATCTGCATGTAATTTTTTTTCTCAAAATACTGTGTCACAAAACAGAACAACACAAAGCTAGCAGCACAGGAAATGTGTGTGGGAGTGAGAAGAAAAAATACCAGGGAAGAGCCTGACTTTTGCTATGATTACCAACATACTCTATGACTAATGACTAAAGATAATTTTGCAATTTAGAAGCAAAAGTTTAAAAAATACTATTGGAAAAGTGTTTACCTTTCACATAAAACAATTTGAAAATAAAGCTAGGTAGTTGTGGAAAAAATACAGAAAAGCATTAAAAGTTAAAAAAAAAAAATCCATGTATGATTTCACTGCTCTGAGTTGACTTAGTTAAGTACCATTACATTTTAAGTTTTCTTATTTCTATTCTTTTGTTTGTATTTTTATTTAACTTTAAAAGTTCCGTATGTAAAATACTCTAGTTTTCTTCTTGATATGGAAATAGAGGCAATTTCAAAAATTCACTATAAATTCACCATTAGTATTATTTTAATAGCTAAATAATATTTATTAGATGAGTATGTCAAATTTTATTCACTAATATTATTTACTTGGATCACTTTGACAAATATTGTTGGACATAAGAATTCTTTTGGTAATTTTTAATTATTTTCTTGCACTAGATTTCTAGAAATGAAGTTATGATAAATGGGATAAAGATGGTAGAAGTCACTTGGTGAAAGTACTGAGTTCTTCCAAAATGCCGGTTTACATATTCATAAAAAGTGTACAAATACCCATTTCACAAGTTTGTTAGTTCATTTTTGTTACTCTTCACAAAATAACCAAGGCAGGCTAACTTTGTAAAAAACAAACAAACAAAAAAAAAACACGTTTATCTGGCTCACAGTTGTAGAAGTAAAAATAGTGCCAGCATCAGCTCAGCTCTGGTGAGGACTCATGGTAGATGGGACCATAATGGCAGGAGCACATGTGGGAATGAGAGAGCACATGGACAGTCAGGAGGACACAGAACAATTCAGCATTCCATCTTGCTCTTATAACCACTGCCTTTAATGAAAACTAACTCAGAATCCCACGAGAACTAATTTAATCCCCATAGAGAGCAACACTCCCACTTGAGACCTAAAGATCTTCCACTAGACTCCACCTCTTAAAGATCCATATTACCTTGAGTCTGGAGACATAGCTCAGTGGTAGAGAGCTTGCCTAGTGCACAGAAGGCCCTGGGTTTGATCCCAGGACCAACAAACAAACAAATCCACACTCTGTCTCCACTTTGCCACAATGAATACCAAGCCTTATTGGAGGACACGGTCAAGTCAGATTCAACACGTAACAATGCGTGTGTTTATGCAAGCATTTGACTATAAGCTAAAATTCATTTTGCATTTCTTTTTTTTTATATGTTTATTAGCTATTTATACTTTCACTTTGGAAATTGTTCATGTATTGACCCATTTTGCTACTGATATTAGTGCTTTACCATCTTTACCAATTTATTTTAGACATTTTACAGAGGAACTCCTTTGTGAAAATTTTAACAAATATTATTCTAGATTTTTAAAGGACTTTTTTTTTTTTACACACTGAAGTGCTTGCTATTTGTTTTGTTCATCTTATCTGATATTTCATTAGTTGAGAATTTAATATTTCACAAGTCAAGAATGTTTTTATTGTGACAACAGAAAGTGTTTTGGACAAAGGTGGGCAGTTCTGCTGGTCCATCAAGTTAGGAAGGGATATACCTGGGCAGGAGAAGTTGGGACTGAGTGCATTAAGATGCTTTCTTCTATCTCACCTCCCTCTGCTTGCCAGTTTTATTTTCTCCTTGCAGTCAGCAGGTAGCCATTCATGTCCTCCCACCATTCATGTCTCTGTCACCAGAGAGTAAGTCCCTTCCTGCTAGAACCTTCTTAAGAATGAATGTCAATTATCACAGCGTGGGTTACATGTGTACACCAGAGGACAAGGTGGGTCTGATTTTGAGTATTAGAGGACCCCACTCGCACATATGTTTTCATGGAGGGGAGTAGATATCCTCAAAAGGACATAGGAGGGGCTGGGATTGTAGCTCAGTGGTAGAGCGCTTGCCTCGCATGCGTGAGGCCCTGGGTTCGATCCTCAGCACCACATACAAAGCAATAAAATAAAGACATTGTGTCCATCTATAACTAAAAAAAAAATATTAAAAAAAAAAAAAAAAAAAAAAAAAAAAAGGACATAGGACATTTCCTGTAATGAACACAGGGGAAAAAAAAGATACTGGGTTGACAAAAAGCAATTGGGACTCTGAGGTGAGATGATACTTTTCTTCAGTGTTTTATTGGAATTTGTTTCCCTGTTTGGGGTTTACAGGGTTTGATAATCATGCTTTCATCCCTCCATCTCTCACCTCTTATCAGAATGTAGAGCCAGCTGAGAAACACAGGAGGGCATCAGACAGATGGCAGTTAACACATTGATTGTCTTGCTTATACAATGCTGTTTGGAGAAAACAGCATGCTTATTACCCAACAATTGGGTTCTTAATGTGAAACTTTTTAACTAAACTCATACCTTCATGCTTCAGGCCTGCACCTAGTAAGTGCAGAGCCTCTCTTGCTAAAGGTAATAATGGATGAATGACATATTTAAATACCTCCCAAAGGCAGGCAGATCCAAGTATATAAGGCATCTCTTCCTAGAGTGAGTAGATTGAAACTGGAATTAAGATCTCTAGATATCACAGAAATGAGTGATTGGTGCAAGTAGATTTCTCAGTCTTTAAAACAAACAAAAAACTCTAGGTCAAGCATTTGACAAGGTAAGAGAAACACAAGGGAAGAGAGGTTTCTGCTGCTGAGCCTTGTGTCTCTGTATGCTGTGACCATTTAAATCAACATCAGTGACCATCATTACTCAGCCCTGCCATAGCTATTGACATTCCAGCACAGGACATGCAACTGCCTCAATTTTTAATGGGGCATCATAGTTTAATGTCTTCAAATCTGTGTCCTCTACAGCATAAAGGAAATCTAGAGTCTGTCTTAGTCTGGTTTCTGTTCCTATAAGAGAATAATTGAGACTGCATTTTTAAAGGAATCTATTTAGCTCAAGTTTTCAGAAGCTGGAAAGTTCAGGATCAGATGGCTGCATCTGCTTCAACTCATGGCAGAATGTGGGAAGGCAAGAGGACATGGGTGGAACAGGCAAGACACAAGAGAAGCTTGCTTAGTAACAACCCACTCTTGGGGTAACTGACCCAGTTCCATAAGAAAAGCTTTAGATCATTCATGTGGGCTCCATGTTCATGACCCAGCTGCTTCCCACCAGGCCCCACCCTCAATACTACCACACGGAGGATCAAATCCATCACGAATTTTGGTGGGAACAAGCCATATTTAGACCATAGCAGAGCCCAGTGAATGTTCTATAGAGCCTTATGTCCTTATGTTTATTTTAATTTATAAATATTAGATTGAAATTTAACACTTACTCTCTTACATGCTGCCACAGCTGTGCACTGGAAAAGAAATCTAACATTTGGGTTCAAACATATCATTGCCAAATTTTGCTTTGCAACTTTGCTTTTGTGTTTAAGCATGTTTGCATTTATATCTTTCAGAAACCATGTTTTTAATCTTTTATTACTTAAACTTGTTACATCTTTTTTTTAAAGTGGATATGTATATTAATTGTATATAATAGTTGCAGAAATCCATATTACCTTCATGGATTATGCAAGTAGCTAATGTGGCTGGACCATTATTGAAAGGTAGGAAAACTAGGCTACTTAAAGGTTCCTTGGTGGGTATAACTTTTTCATAGTCTCATCTCCAAGTTGAAATCTTTGCAATTTCCAAAAGCGATATATTTTTCAAGTGAGTAATTTGAAATAGAGAAGACTACGAGCAATGAGGGTTGGTCATGCAGCCAAAAGTGAAGACAGGACAGAGAGCAAACTAAGAGAGAATGCCTGGAAAAAGGATTGCAAAGATGCAAATGAAGACATCTTTACATTTCTGTGGCTTTAATGCTCTAGCTAGTAGACATGAACACACATTTTAGATCTTCATCAATGACTGATTCAACTTTGCATGAATGTCATTTTATTATACCTGTAGGTCTTTGGAAGATAAACCTCTTCTATTTGACCCTCTATTATTCCAAGAAGAAGTGGCAAAACAGGAAAGTTTTAATAATATTGATTTAATCTGGTGACTTTGCTTAATATGTAGTTTAGTTATTGACCACTGATTTTTCTTCCAGGTATTCTCAACATTCTTTCAGTTCAACATTTCTATTGAACAGTGGTTTCCAAACTTTCCTGTGCATCAGAATCCTCTGGAGAACTTATTAAAACATGTTGCTCTTCTCCAGTTCTAGTCTTTGATTGCAGTAGGTCTGAGATGGAGCCTGAGAATTTGCATTTCTGTGAAGTTCCTGGATGATACTGCTGCTGGTCCAAGAATCAACTTCTCAATGCTGTAGAAAATTGGTTGTGATTTGGAACTAGAGGTACCTGATGTGTTTACTTGTCTGAAGTTTTAGTTTTGGTTTTAAAGTGAACTAAGTGATGGCTGCTTATTGTGAAAATTTCTGAGACCTATGGGAATATGGTTTTATTAGCAGGTGAAGATGCCTATGAGTACTCCGGTTGTGGTTCTATAGTGACAGTGCTTTGAACAGATCATTTATTCTACTATAATATCAGTATGACTCAGGAGCTGCTACTCAAGGACTATCTTTTCTCAGTCCATCTTGCACCTTGAACAGTGACTTGTGTAGAAAGGGAAGGGTGTAGTGAGGAAAATAAATAAAAAGCAAGTCTGTCATATCAAGAAGGGCGTTTTTATAAAGTAGCTATTGTTTCAGCTACAGAAATCAGAAATTAAATGCTTGGTTTACAAATGATTTCAAACAATTCTTATAAGATGGTCTAATATTTGTATAAGTTTCAGAAGGCACCTATATAAAAACATACTGAAATATACTCTTGACTCTTCAATTGGGATCAAACACTAATTAACTTTTTTCCCCCTCCTAACCCCAAGGAATTGAAATGGGAAGATAGAAAAAACCATTACATTGAGGAAAAAACATCTGACTTCAGTTTCAAGTAAAAATTCCTACTGCCACCTTTTATCAACAATATAATCATGTCCTGTAGGCTCTGTGCTTGAGCTGTATATATAATATTATGAGAAGGAGGGTGTGATGCAAAGCTAAAGGTTATTTAGCACTCGCTGGATTTAATTAAAATGCAAAGTTTAAAGACACCTATGGATTCAGAGCAGGAAAGAGATAGACTTTTAAGTACATATTTTATGTTGGGAAAATATTATTTTAAAACATTCAGAAATAACTTCCCAATGATGTATAGCCACATGGACCCTCTTTCCAGAAATTTTATCTAGGGTATTTTAGTAAGAATTCAACAGACTTAATAGTACAGACTCTCAGAGGAAATACTTGAAGCTTAATATGGGTGAGTCAGGTAGCAAGTGGGTACCTCTCTAACAGCTTGAATGTGACCAGGAGCCATCTTCACCTCATGAATGGAAAGTTCTAAGTCATCATTAGGATAGGCAGGATGTCCTGCCTGTGTTCACTGTGACTGTGACAAGACACAGGATAACTTTAACTGACCCACTCTTGGTACTTTGACCAGAGCACAGGACTACATTTTGTGATTTATCTTTCTTTTATAAAATCCATAAGGCCTCAGTACCAATATGTGCAATGCTACAGAGTACAGGCCCTGTGCATATCACGTGAGATTTTGGTGAATGGGTTTCTCTCAAGAATTGAATATGTCGAATGCATTTTCAAAATTACTTTTGCTTTCCAATTTCAAATCTTTTCTCACTGATACAAAGAAATGTTTATAAACTTGCTCCTGTGAAAAACATAGCATTGTAGTAAATGTGGGATCTTAAAAAGTAATTATTTTGGTAACCATAGTTATCTAAAAATATAAATATTCATATATTAATTAATGAATTAATATCATGAAACTAGTAAATTACAGTGTTTTCAAGTGTATCTGAGTTTTGTTACCATAGAGCCTTCAATATTTTGAATACCTGTTTTGTACCTAGCATGGAGCTCTGCATTACCAATTTGCAGTTTAAAAAATACACATGTATATACACATGTTTGTGTACATTTATATATCTATCACTCTATCTAGTCCTGTCTTTTTTTTTTGTACTGGGGATTGAACTCAGAGGTACTCGACCACTGAGCCACATCCTCAGCCCTATTTTGTGTTTTATGTAGAGACAGGGTCTCACTGAGTTACTTGCTTAGCACCTCACCATTGTTGAGGCTGGCTTTGAACTTGCGATTCTCCTGTCTCAGCCTCCCTAAGTGCTGGGATTACAGGCTTGAGCCACCGTGCCCTGCTAGTCCTGCCTTTATGTTGAGAAAATAACAGATAAAAACACAGATAAAGCAAAAGTGTACTAGTGCTTTGATAGAGGATAGATAATAGATGTTGAAGGTACAGTCTTATTCAATAACCCTTTAAGAGAATGATGGCATTCCTAATTTTTTGAGGGATGAAATAGGGGAGAAGTTCAGAGAAATCTAAAGGTAACTGTTAAACTGGCAACTAGAAGTCCACCAAAACTCTACAAATGACTACTGTTATTTACACCTTAATAATCTCCTGAAACAGGATTACCAATCTGTGTGAGCCATTAGATTCCAAGGTCTAACCACAAACTTTTAGCACTCCAACAACCTGAATTAATTTTAAAATTAAAACAGAAACCTCTCTGAGATTTAAAATTATCCCACTGGTGAACTATCTACTCCAATACTTTCCAGCAATAAAAAAGAAAAAAAGTGAAGAACTAATACACAAACAACATGAGTGAATCTCAAAACCTAACACCGAAGGAAAGAAACCACTCACAAAAAGTTTATATTTTACTATTCTATTTGTATAAAGTTATAAAGCAGGCAACAATTAATGGAATGTGATAGAAGTCTGACTACTTGCTACCTTTAAGGAAGAGGAATCAACTGAGAAGGGGAAATAGGGAGCATATCAGGGTGGGGAAAGTGGAGTATATTTTGATCTAAGTGAATGGATGTGTATGTACATGTGTCACCCTTCATTGTATCTACACTTAAATTAGTATGCATCACTGGCTCTGTTACACCTTAGTCAGAAAAAAGTAAAATCAAATGACTATAAATAATTCAAGTTATTTTTAGAAGTACAACAAATTGTTTAAGCATGGTATCTTCTTAATAGAACAAGAGTCAGAGTTTACTTAGCAAACTTTGGAAAACGTACAAATAGATATCCAGAGAAATTTTTGGGGGGGAAATGGTTTATAAATATTACAGTCTGTTTTTATATTGCCAGTTGGGTTATTCATAACAGTCCCTTTTGAAATCCTCTCAAGATCATAAATTCATGGATTATCTATGACTAAAAACAGAAAATTTTAGGTTTCACCCTTCATGATTTCTGGGTAAAAACAGCAAAACAATAAAAACCCCAGCTAAATCATATAGTTTTGTGGAGTTTTTTTGTGGGGGTAGGGGGGTGCTTTCTTTCAACAACAAAAGTTTTTGTTCTCTCTCCAATTCCCCAGTGCCACAGGGATGGTATAATAAATTCTTTAAGAATTGCTAATAGAAAGAATGTGGAAGTTAGAGAAGGTCTTCTGTGAATGCCAGTTATAGGCAGGAGCAGTCTTAGCTCCTGGTGTTCTTCCCCTTGAGTATTTCAGCTCACAGTTCAGAAATAGTCTACAAGATTTAAGAGGAAAATAATTGATTTCAGAGACACCTCCAACTCCTCGGTCATTACCTGTTTATTGGCTGATGTGAGAACTGGCCTCGTTCCCTGGGGTGTGGAGGCTTACAGCACCTTGCCTCATGTCTCCCTGATGGAACATCTGAGACAGTATTTTCATTTAAAAAGATTTGCAGTTTCTTCTAGCAATGATTCTTGAGAGTTTGTAGAGTCTGAAGACTGTATCTTAGAAAAATCAGTTTAGAAAGTAACACATGAAATGTTGGTACTTGGTTTTTCTTAAATGAAGTGAAATGGAAGTCAAATATATTTCATCATAGAAAATAGGCTACAATTATGTTTTATACATCTTCTTATTATCCCTGGAATTCTCTCTACTTAACAATATAAATAGAAGATTAGAGACAACTATTTTGTATTATCATTGATGGCTATAAATCATTATTTAAAATATTATAACATTATAGTAAAGGGAAGAAATCCTTAAGAATTATATGTTGAATGTATTAATAACATAGAATAAAAAAGGAAAAATATGTTAAAAAGATAGCAGATGTGACAATTATGCTACTCTATGCTATAAAAACACTAGATTACAATTGATAATAGCATATAATTAAAAA
Source organism: Xerus rutilus (assembly GCA_028644305.1). Taxonomy (NCBI): domain Eukaryota; kingdom Metazoa; phylum Chordata; class Mammalia; order Rodentia; family Sciuridae; genus Xerus; species Xerus rutilus. Next base: position 136,191,865 of record CM053403.1, read on the forward strand.
TTCAGAATAAAAATAAGAGAAATCAAATTAAAATGATTACATTTCTTAAATTCTTCATCACTAAGGAAAGAAAGAAAGGTTAATACATTATTTAAGCTTTCTAAATATATTGAATGTCTTAAAGAATCTTTATCCAGAATATAGTTAAGAAATATAAAATATTTGTACATGTGTACATTTATATTTTTCTTACTAGGTCTCAATTGACTTAAACTTATATGACTTTTTACATACTGGTTCACAGTGGCCTGATTTAACAAAGGATTAAACCTGCTTAAATTATTTTTACTTTAACAAGTATTCTGACCACTTTTGCAAGCATGCTATGAAATGTATATTCTTCCTCTCTCTTCCTCTTCTTATTGGATTAGGAATCTGCCCTTATGACTTCATTTAATTTGACTTCCCTATGAGCCCTTTCTCTGAATGTGTCATTCAGAGAATTACTAAGATTTCAACATACAACTATTGGGCCAAGAGGACACAATTTAATCCATAACACTCCCTAGGCGCTAATACACATGCTCTTTTTAAAAATATCCATCCAACCAAGGACTCTCGTAACTTCAAATTAAAGGTCTAAGAAACGAACTGAGATTTGAAATTCAGAGACACACAAACATAAATGCAGAAGCTTTTCACAAGTATGAATGAGAATCAAGAGTAAAGAGAGAGCAGACTCGAACCTAGAGAGACATACTTCTACAATTATTGGCACAGAATATTAACCATGTATAATAAGTTAAAAGAAATAAAAACTTCAAGAACTGTTAGAAAATACCCATCCCACACCAGGAAGTCCAGATAATATCTCTCCCTCCCCCTCACACACACACACACACACACACACACACACACACAGAGGGGAGAGAGAGAGAGAGAGAGGAATCTCTGTTAAAGGACTTACATCTTGATAGCAAAATGAAAACCCGAGGGCAGTATGAAACCATCATCAATATATCAGGAGAAATACACACACGTGCACACACACACACACACACACACGCCTCAGCAAATCTAAAATTCATTTCAAGAGAAATCAAAGACTGAGAACTGGGCGGAGTTTACTACCAACAGACCATTTTAAAAAGGAAACTCTCAGGTATACCTTGACAATTGCAAAATAATCTTAAGTAGAAGATCTGACACACAAGGAGGAGAAGTAAAAATTAAAATGGTGATGTCAATATCTAAGTCATGTGGTTAAGAATAAGTAGAAATGAAATATTAGACAAAATAGTCATGAAATTTGTGCAATGCAATCAGACCTAAAACATCTCTATAACTCAGGAAGAGGGTAGATATATTGATACACTGCATACTTCATTAAGTATAAAGACAAAAGCTATATAGTTACTAAAAATAAGCTCAATAAATATAACTATCAAAATAGTGGTGAGAAAACATTAGAATGGGGAAAGGAAGAATGCAAAATAAGGTTCAAAGTTATGGGAATACATATGAAATATCACAAAAGATGTAAGTGAAATATAATTAATAAGTAAAAAGGAAAGATTGCCAGATTTATGAAAAGTTTGTAAATACAGTGCTGTACTATTTTTAAGATCTGCACCTAAAACTTAAGAACACAGGGAAGTCCAAAGATGACAGCAAGAAGCATGTACAGCAAATGCTATCCCTCTACCATTCCCCTGCCAATGAAAAAGAACAACAAACTGATTTTGGTATAATAATGACAGACAAATTAGACTCTAAGGCAAAATATATTGCGAGAGAGAAACCTGACTATGTACTTGTAAAAATTTCAATTTCCTAGGAGAACATGATGATTACAAGTTTATTGACCTTAAATAACTTCCAAAACTTTACCAAATTACCCAAAGTCATTGATAAATCCATGTCATAAAGTGAAATGTTTAACACATTTCAGTAAATGACAGATTAAAGAAAAAAAATAAGATTACAAAAGTGCTAAGTATCATAATGCAAAGACAAAGAAGACTGAATTTCTAGAAGTACAAGTAAAAAGTAGTTAGAATATATCATAAAATATCTGGGAATTAATCCAACCAAAGATGTGCAGCATCTATGAAGCAAATTATAAACTTTCATTGAGAGGCAATAAAAAGTCTAAATGTGATTGGATAGGAAAAATCAATTTCACAAACTGACATTTTTATGAATTTGATTTATACATATAATTCAATTTCAATCAACAGATTTTCCTGAAAATTGATAAAATAGGTCTAAAATTTATATGAAAAAAAATAGGTATAGAACAGTCCAGATAGGTTGGAAAAAGAGTAAGATCAGAGATAATAGTCAAAGTACTGATAGAATGTTCTATTATTAATTTTAATGCTGGATTTAAAAATGTCTGTAATTTTAACCTCCAAATTTATTTTATACACATTTTATGTTCATGTGTTCTATTTCACAATAAATTCTTTTAGAAAATGCACACAGTATAAATTTGAAACTCATATCTTTACAACTAAAAGGGATAATTTATAGTTACGCATACAGATTTTTTACTAATAGTTATTTACTTTTGAAAAATAAAATGCATTTTAATATAAATATAATAGATGTCTAATTTAGATTATCTGGATAATATGAAGAAATAAACAAAAGATCACCACGACCCTTAGCATTCAGCTTGACCACCATGAAGGTTGCTATATGTCTTCTAGTCATTTTATCCATGAAAATGTGTCTGTTTGTATATTTCTTTGTAAACCTTGATAAAATTATTGTATTATATATTCAGCTTGTGTTATTTATTTTCATTTGCCATTACAAATGTATTATTTAATGTGCTTAGAACCTTATAAACACACTGGATTTTTTTTAAAGAAAGGCACCATTGAAAATTATAATTGCTCAAGCAATTCTTTCAAGAAATAGCAATATTTTACAAAACAAAATTAGAAAACTCAGCAAAGAGAGATAATATAGCAAGGGGAATATCTAATGTGTATGGAATATGTATTTTCAGCAACCCATTCCCCCAAAATGGCAGGGGATCAGAGAAGATGCACATCTCATACATTGGAGTCAGTCTGAATTATAATACTCCACACTACATATGCCACTGAAATTTTTAGTTATCAAACATACTCTACTGTTATGTATATCTTAAAAGAACAAATAAAAAATAACAAAAGCTTCAAAAACAAAGTAAAATAAAATGCAATACAAAGGGTTTCCTCGGTGCTTTCCTTATAGAGACCGTTCCCAATAGTTTGCATAAATGATGCCATTGTTTCAAATACTGAGAAAGGGAATATTATATTGAACTTAATAGTATGACCAAGTACTTAATACACTATACTCTCATCTCATTACTAAAATCAGAATTATCTTCAAAGCTAGGGAATCCCCTGAGCAGTGTTCCAAGGGAGAAATTTCTAGCAGGTTGACAAATTCTTCCTTTGAGGTCCGTATCTTTTCCTCCAGCTCACAGAAGAGAATTACAGGCCTTGGGGTGGATCTGGTCCCCAGCAAGTGATTTTATAAATCCTCCAATGCCATTACCGCTTGAGATGTTTCTACATGCTGTTTCAGTAGGTGAAGTATATTCCTGTCACTGCCTAACTAGAAAGAGAATGATGGTATTTGCATTGCCATGGCAACCTGCTTCTCTAGATTGAGGTGACATTTTTTGCTTGTTTATTTCTACTTTTCATTTAAGGATAACTTTTTTTTTATTTCCTTTTAATGGAGAAAATAACTTGGGTGTGCACAGAAGGGAAGAAAACTAAAATTTACATAACATCTGCTATATGTCAGGCACTGTGCTAAGTGTTTATATACCCTGTTACATGCATTCCTCCAAGGACTTTCAGAGGAAAGAGGTCTCATTTTAGAGAGGAGACATATAAATTTCAGTATTTTTCTGTGCCTAGGATCAAGAAATTACAAATTTACAGGACCAGGGTCTCAGAGCTTGGTGTCCCTAATTCCCAGGCTGGAGACTTCTACTACTCTACACTTTCAGTTTTTATTTTCTATCTGGATTCCTAATGTAACTCTTCCATAAAGCTAGCAAGCACCTTGAATACCAGTAAGTACATGGCAATACATATTTTTTAAGTGTTGTGGTTCTTAATGTTTAATTATAATTTCCATATATAGAAAATTGCATCTAAATTAGGAATGACTGATTATGTTGTACTCTTCAGTTAAAATAGTTATTCAAATGCTCTAATTGCATTTGATGTGCTGTAGAAGATGATACCAATTAAGTAGTTAGGACAGCTATACGTATCATGAGGATTTAGTTATATCACTATGTAAAAATTATATCTATATTTTAATACAAATTTACAGATACTGTGAAATATGCATTGCAAATATTAGATTATGAAGATCAGCATGTATTTGTTGAACATGAGAAATCTCTACTGGTCATATTTTGGGTATGTCACTCAGAAGAGCAAAGCAACAAACATAAATTACATTTACAAGCCATTGAATTAAAATTAAGTTGGCCATTCAGTTCTTATTTAGATTCCAAATGTTTATTAAAAATTATATATCATTTCCTTTACATTTTGTCATAGGGATTTTTTTCCTCAAACTAAAGAATGTGAAGGTTAACGTATAGAAAACTTCTTTGTAATAGACTTAATGAGCTATTTGAAGAGTTCTGATGTGATATTCTGTTGTTATTTTGAAAGTGTTGACCTCAGTTGCAGTAATGAATCAGTAGAAATTCTTTTCCCCTTTAGGACACAGGTTCAGTGAAATGAAGGAGATATTTTAATATTAAGAAAGACGGTGGCATTGTGGTCTAATAACCACCTCCAATTTTGTCTTCTGAATTCCCAGCAAGTAAAGGTCTCAGAACTAGTTATTGTTTGGACATTAACATTCAAAAGCAAGACAGTTATGGACAGCAGATGGCTGTGAAAGCAGAATGCATGGGATGCTTCCCAGAAGTTTAGGAATGATAGGACGGAGAAATATGAGGATTGGGTAGAATGAAGAGTGATTAAGACCCTGGAAATATGCTTTGTTCATAGGTGATCAGAAAGAAATTTGAGAACAGAAACAAACTGAGGATGCAAGATGAAACTGGAAATCATGTTGGCTAAAGGAGACAGGGAAGCATAGCTGGGCTTTGCTTGTGTGGAGAAGCATACTTTCTTTAGAGTCAGCACCTTAACTCTGATCTGCAGTCCCGTAATAACCACCCTTGTCAATCACAGTTGGTTTTGAATTGGTATGATGCCATATTCTCACATAAAAACATTTTTGATTGACAAATTATTCTGAACAGTGAATATGAATATGTATAATATCCAGAGCACAAAAAATGTTAAGACATTGATTCTTATTTATAATTACCTTTACATGAAACTATAGCCCTCAAAATAAGTTCATGGTGATATTATTTTGGATTTTGATACTACTATATAGGAGTAGCTTTTACATGGGGACATTGTAATAGAAACCCATCCATAATGAATGAATGCAATAGTAGCATATAAAATGTATCATGGCTATATATCCACACACCCGTCACACATCTCTAAATCAGATGGGTACACCTTCAGCTAGAAGAAGAAAATATCTTCTTATATGCCTGATTTGGTAGTGAGTAAATGTGCTCTTGCAGTATTATTTTGTTTATTGTGCCTTTGGAGCCCCTCAGGTACTGTGGTTTTTATTCTGAATTCGGTGTTAGAATAGGCTCCCTGTGCTAAACCAGAAATCAAATAAATGAGTCATTTTTCTCACTCCTTTTTCCAATACATATCAAAAGAAACTGAAAACATGATAAGTGTATTCATTGCTGGGAGATGTTTAATGAGAAACTTCCTGACATCAGTATTCGCCTTTAATTACGTTCCCTGCATGCCAACATCTCCTTCAGCCCCGGTCATCTAACAGCTGAGGAATGCAATTCCAGCCCTCCTGCCACTGGTGAGAATGTTTTTATTCACTTACTTCTCATCCCACATGTCTAAGATACTCCCCTACCTCCAACCTGAGTCCCTAGAACTTTGGTTTTAGTTTGAGTTCATCTGGGCTATTAGAAGGCGAAAAGTCCTTGCGGATGCTGCAGCTACAAGGTCCAGATTCATCATTTCTCTGGGTTGGTCGTCCAAGAAATTTTCTTTCAACTCATTAGTTTCTAGGATAAGAATAATCTGATTTTACTCAGAAAAGTAGGTGGTTTTTCTTTCAAGTCTTTGCATAGCTGAAAGACATTATTAGCGCTTAAGTAAAATATGCATAGACAGACAAAATATTCTATCTTCTGAAACCTTATGGAAATCTGTCCTATTAATAGCTACATTAGATGGGAGTTGTGAACTTCTGTCATTTCAGCATCTTTCTTCTCTTTTGCGGTGAATTTTTGTGTATGTTGTTAAGTAATTTAAAAGAGACACTACTATCTGTCTTTTCAGGGCTAAGGGCACTTGATTTCATGAATTACAATAATAAAGACTCTTCTGACCTTTTGGAAATGATTAGAACAGTAGAAAAATAAAGCACTGTAAAACTGTGTGTTTCTTTTTAAAATTGCTTTATTAAACACAGAAAACAAATAATTACTACACATTTTCTTCTTGTAGGACTGTTCCTTGCAACCATACCTTGGTTATATCTACCAAAGACTACAAAGAGATCAATAAAATGAAAGATAATCAGTAAAATACTTGAAAAGATAGAAATTCTCATCCTGGTTATTTATCATGAACCCTTTTTATTCTTAATGAACTGATGCTCTTGGAACTCTTTGATGTTATATCTATCCCAAATTTGATAGATAAGATTTTTATTCTTATATAATGCATGATAGCAATAATAGCATGTGTAAAATAGAATTATGGCATTCTCAAACTTTTACTTATAATGTGAGTATTTTTAAGCATTTTTTCTTAAGATTCTTCAATAGAGTCTCTCTTCACATTCTTGAGTCTCCTTTGCTGTGAAAAAGCTTTTTAGTTTGATATCATTCTATTTACTAATTCTTGATTTTACTTCTTGCACTTTAGGAGTCTTGTTAAAGAAGTCAGTTCCTAAGCTGACAAGATGAAGATTTGGGCCAACTTTTTCTTCTAGTAGGCTCAGGGTCTCTGATCCAATGACTAGGTCCTTGACTGACTTTGAGTTGAGTTTTGTGCTGAGTGAGAGATATGGGGTTTAATTTCATTTGGCTACTTATGGATTTCCAGTTTTCCCAACACCATTTGTTGAAGAGGCTATCTTTTCCTCAATGTACGTTTTTGATGCATTTGTCTAGTATGAGATAACTGTATTTATGTGGGTTTATCTCTGTGTCTTCTATCCTGTACCATTGGTCTAGGTGTCTGTTCTGGTGCCCATACTATGGTGTTTTTGTTACTGTAACTCTGTAGTATAATTTAAGGTCTGGTGTTGTGATGCCTAGTGCTTCACTTCTCTTGCTAAGGATTCCTTTGGCTATCCTGGGTCTCTTATTTTTCCAAATGAATTTCATGACTGCTTTTTCTATTTCTATGAAGAATGTCATTGGGATTTTAATAGGAATTGCATTAAAACTATGGCACTTTACCCAGTTATCTCACTCCTTGGTTTATACCCAAAGGACCTAAAATCAGCATACTACAGTGACACAGCCACATCAATGTCTATAGCAGTTCAATTCACAATAGCTAAACTATGGAACCAACCTAGGTACCCTTCGACAGATGAATGAATAATGAAAATGTGGTATATATACACAGTAGACTATTACTCAGCCATAAAGAAGAATGAAATTATGGCATTTGCCAGTAAATGGATAGAACTAGAGAATATCATGCTAATTGAATTAAGACGATCCCCAAAACCCAAAGGCCAAATGTTTTCTCTGGTAGGTAGATGTTAATTTGCAATAAGAGGGGTGGTAGGTAGATGTTAATTTGCAATAAGAGGGGTGGTGTTAGGGATGAATAGGAATACTATGGATTAGACAGGGGAGAGTGATGGGAGGGGAGTGGGTGTGGGGATAGAAAAGATAATAGAATGAATCAGACATTACTTTCCTATGTGCATGTATGAATACGTGGCTAACGTAATTCCACACCATGTACAACCAAAAGAATGAGAATTTATACTTGATATATGTATAATATGTCAAAGTACACTCTACTATCATGTATAACTAATTAGAATAAGTTTTTAAAAGATTCCTCAATGATGTTTCTACAAACCTGAATGCTTAAATACCATTTCCCTCCATATTAATGATGACTAATATTATTGATTCTTACCCTAAGCAATATATTTTCTATATTTGTGTATCAAAATCATCTGATATATACATCAGAATGCTGATTCCATACCCTCCCACAGTCTTTTTAAATCATCGTATAGGTAGGGAGGGCCAAGAATCTGCATGTATTTATTTCCTCAGCTCATTTAGATAGGCATTAAAGTTGAGAAGCTTTTCCTAAATTTTTTCAATGTAACGCTTTCTAGTTATTTTCAATATTTTGCAAAACAGACTTTGAAGTCATTTATATATCTATCCCACAATATTTGCCTGTTTTAAAATATGAGATTAACTACCATTCTAATCTTCCCTGAGATCAACATTTTTAGATTCCGCATCTAGGTGAAATCACATAGTATTTGTCTTTCTGTGCCTGGTTTATTTCACTTAATATAATGATCCCCAGTTCCGCCTACGTTGTAGCAAATAACAGGATTATATCTTTTTCAGGGCTGAATAATATCCCATTATGCTTAGATCCCACATTTTATCAGTTTCTTAGTTAATGGAGAAGCTGGGGAGAGCACAGGGAAGGGAGAGAGTGGGAAGGACTGGTCAGTGGGTACTGAGTTATAATTAGGTGGAAATAAAAAGTTCTGGTGTGCTATCAAACAGTAGTGTGACTATAGTTTAAAATAATGTACTGTGTATTTCAAAAAGATATAAGAAAGGATTTTTAATATGTTTACCATAAATAAATATAAACATTTGAGTAGATAGTTGTATTACCCTGATTTGAACATTATATGATGTATACATGTATTGAAATATCATATGATAACCCATATATACCCTATAAGTATGCATACTTTATATGTTTTTATGTATCAGGAAAAAGTTAATTTACATTTATTAAAATAAAATGTTATTGAGCAAATACATTTTTTTAAAAAATGACTTTGGAATTTAACCCAAGTTATAAATAAGTATCCATGAGTCTATAATGTGTTTGAATAAATAAATAAAGTAAAAGAGACAAATCTTCCTTTCAGAAAAAAATTTCAAACAAAATTACATAAGGAAGAAGAGAAATAGAAAATCACCCTTAGGACATCCCAATGATTGCAGCAGGCAAGATTCATTGACAAATGTGAAAATTAGAGGAAACATTTAAAGTATCTTTTTTTTATTACTGGTGCATTATGATTATATATAATAGTGGGAATCATTGTGACATAGTCATAAATGTGCATAACATAATTTGACCCATTTCATTTCCCAGTACTGACCTTTCCCCTCCCACCTCCCTTGCCACCCCTTCCTCAGCTCTATTGGTCTCCCCTCTGTTTTCATGAGGTCCTGTTATTTTACTTTATTCTCTGTAGCTTCCACATATGAAAGAGAACATACAACTCTGGACTTTCTGAATCTGGTTTATTTTCACTCTATGTGATGTTCTTCAGTTATATCTATTTCCTGGCATACAACATAATTTCGTTCTTCTTTATGGCTGAGTAAAACTCCATTGTGTATATAAACCACATTTTCTTTATACATTCATGCTTCAAAGAACACCCAGGCTGATTTCACAGTTTGGCTATTGTGAATTATACTGCTATAAACATGGGTGTGCATGTATCACTATACTATGCTGATTTAAAAATACTTTGACTCAAAATGTCTTTTGCAAAATATTTATTAATTATGTGATGGTTCAAACATAAATCCACAAATTTTTTGAGATCATTCCCTGTAAGAAGTGACTCTTAGTCTGAAACCTGGAGGGTAGGCTGGATATACTGGCCCACATTTAATGAATAAATTGTAGAAAGGGATAATTACTGTAAGAAACCTGGCAGACACCACCTTATTCAGTGACCAAGGCTGGCATCACCAGCACTAAGGCTGTTGATACCATGCACCTCCTGACGTGGTTCAAGGAGAAAGGAATTCACCTCTCTCATACTCTCTCCCAAAACCTGCAGCCCAAATATAATAATGAGAAAACACAGATAAACTCAAATTGACAGACATTCCATAAAATACCTGGCTTGTACTCTTCAAAGGTGTCAAGGTCATGGAAAACAAGAAAATACTAAAAACCATCACAGATAAGAGAAGACTAAGAAAACCTGATGAATGAATGTGATGTAGTATCCCAGTTTGTAGTAATGGAAACATTAGAGACTGATGAATGAAATCTGTAGTTTGATTAATATTGTACCAGTTATGTTATTCATTTTGATAACATCAGGGTTAAAATTCTCTGTCTTAATTTTGTAACTCTTCTATAAACCTAAGATTATTTCAAATCAATACATAATTTTTTATTGTGGTAAAAAACACAGGGTTGGAGCTATAGCTCAATAGGAACAGCACTTACCTGGCATATGTGAGGCACTGGGTTCGATCCTTAGCACCACATAAAAATAAACAAATACAATAAAGGCATTCTGTTCATTCACAACTAAAACACACACATGTATTAAATTTACTACCTTAATTTTCTTTAAGTAAATGGTACAGTATTGCTAAGTATATTCACATTGTTATGGAACAGACCTCCAGAAATTTCTCATCATGCAAATCTGAAACACTATACCTATCAAAATCTACATTCCCTTATCCTTTCCTCTAACCCTTGGCAATCACCTTTCTACTTCTACTTCCTTTTTCTACAATTTTGGCTATTTTTCATACTTCATATAAGGGTAATCACACAATATTTGTCCTTTTGTGACTGGCATATTTCACTTAGCAAAATGTCCTCAAAATTCATCCATATCGTGTATGCATCAGAATCCCCTTCCTTTTCAAGACTGAATGATATTCCAGTGTATTCTGTACTACATTTTTTAAATCTATTCATCTGTCCATAAATATTTGGGTTGTTTACACCTACAACTATTGTAAATAATGTTGCAACTAACCTGAGTGCGCAGAGATCTTTTTGAGATCCTATTTGAATATTTTGAATGTGTACCAAGAGGTGGAATTATTAAATAGTATGTTAATTTTATTTTTAATTTTTTGAGAAAAATCCATACAGTTTTCCAGATGAACTATATTATTTTCTATTCCTACCAACAGTGCATAAGTGTTCTAACTTCTCCAAATCATCACCATGAGTTGTTATCTTCTTTTTTTGGGAGGGGTACCAGAGATTGAACTCAGGGACACTCAACCACTGAGTCACATCCCCCATCCTTTTTTTTTCTTTGAAGGTTTTATTCATTTATTTTAGCAGGTTAAAAACATTCACATGGGTACAAAAGGAAACTCAGGAAAAATGATTGATTCTATCCTTGGCACCCAACTTCCCTGGAGCCCTCCCTAGAAGTAATCACTGTTCGCAGCTTCCTGTGTATCCTCTCAGGCATATTTTATGCATACACAAGGAACTCTGCATATTCATTTTTATTTCCTTCCTTTTCTTATTTTTCTTTCTTTTTTTGAATTTTTTAAAAATTTCTTTTTTAAAACAGAAGAATACATTTCAAGGCATAGTACACATATGGAGCACAATTTTCCATCTCTCTGGTTGTAAACAAGATAGAGTCATACCATTTGCATCTTCATACATGTACTTAGGGTAGTGGTGTCCATCTCATTTCACCATTTTTGCTTCCCCTACCTCCCCTTTACCCTATCCAGAGTTCCTCCATTTCTCCCATGCTCCCCACCCCCAACTACATTATAAATCAGCATCCACTAATCAGAGAAAATATCAGCCTTTGATTTTTTGGGATTGGCTTACTTCACTTAACATGATGTTTTCTAACTCCATCCATTTACCTGCAAATGCCATAATTTTATTCCCTTTTATTGCTGAGTAATATTCCATTGTGTATATATACCACAGAATCTTTATCCATTCATCTATTGAAGGGCATCTAGGTTGGTTCCACAGTTTAGCTATGGTGAATTGTGCTGCTACAAACATTGAGGTGGCTGTTTTTAAGTCTTTAGGGTACAGACTGAGGAATAGGATAGCTGGGTCAAATAGTGGTTCCATTCCAAATATTTTAAGGAATCTCTATCCTGCTTTCCAGATTGGTTGCACCAATTTGCATTCCCACCAGCAATGTTTGAGCGTACCTTTTTTCCACTTCCTTGCCAACAATTATTGTTGCTTGTATTCTTCATAACTGCCATTCTAACTGGAGTGAGATGAAATCTTAGAGTAGTTTTGATTTGCATTTCTCTAATTGCTAGAGATGTTGAACATTTCTTCATATATTTGTTTATCAATTATATATCTTATTCTGAGAAGTTTCTATTCAGCTCCTTATCCCATTTTTTGATTGGGTTGTTTTGTTGTTGTTGTTGTTTTTGTGTGTGTTAAGTTTTTTGAGTTCTTTATATATCCTGGAGATGAGGGCTCTATCAGATGTGCATGTAGCAAACATTTGCTCCCAGAATGTAGGTTTCTCTGTTCACTTCTTTGATTGTTTCCTTTGCTGAGAAGAAGATTTTTAGTTTGAATCCATCCCATTTATTGATTTTTTATTTTATTTCTTGCACTTTAGGAATCTTGTTAAGGAAGTCAGGGCCTAATCCAAAGTGATGAAGGTTTGGGCCTACTTTATCTTCTATTAGGTGCAATATCTCTGGTCTAATCCTTAGGTCCTTGATCCACTTTGAGTTGATTTTTGTGGATGGTGAGAGAAAGGGGTTTAGTTTTATTTTGCTGCATATGGATTTCCAGTTTTCCCAGCACCATTTGTTGAAGAGGCTATCTTTTCTCCAGTGTATGTATTTGGCACCTTTGTCTAGTATGCAATAACTGTATTTATATGGGTTACTCTCTGTGTCTTCTATTCTGTACATGTCTATTTGGGTGGTCTACATGTCTATTTGGGTGCCAATATCATGCTGTTTTTGTTACTATAGCTTTGTAGTACAGTTTGAAGTCTGGTATTGTGATGCCTCTTGCTTCACTCTTCTTACTGAGGATTGCTTTGGCTATTCTGGGACTCTTATTTTTCCAAATAAATTTCATGATTGCCTTTTCTATTTCTATAAATAATGATGTAGGGATTTTAATTCGGATCGCATTAAATCTACATAGCACTTTGGGTAGTATGGCCATTTTGGCAATATTGATTCTGCCTATCCAAGTGCATGGGAGATCTTTCTATCTTATAAGATCTTCTTCTTCAATTTCTTTCTTTAGTATCCTGTAGTTTTCATTATATAGCCTTTCACCTCTCTTGTTAGATTGATTCCCAAGTTTTGTTTTGTTTTTTGAGGCTATTGTGAATGGAGTAGTTTTCCTAATTTCTCTTTCAGAGGATTCATTGCTGATGTATAGAAATGTATTTGATTTATGGGTGTTGATTTTATATCCTGCAATTTTGCTGAATTCATTTATTAATTCTAGAAGTTTTCTGGTGGAATATTTTGGATCCTCTAAGTATAATATCATGTCATCAGCAAATAATGATAATTTAAGTTCTTCTTTTCCTATTTGTATCCCTTTAATTTCTTCATCTGTCTAATTGTTCTGGCTAGAGTTTCAAGGATTATGTTGAGTAGAAGTGGTGAAAGAGGGCATCCCTGTCTTGTTCCAGTTTTTAGAGGGAATACTTCCAATTTTTCTCCATTTAGAATGATGTTGGCTTGGGGTTTAGCATAGATTCCTTTTACAATGTTGAGGTACGTTCCTACTATCCCTAGTTTTCCTAGTGTTTCAGACATGAAAGGGTGCTGTGTTTTGTCAAATGCTTTCTGTGCTACAATTGATAAAATCATATGATTCTTATCTTTAAATCTATTGATGTGATGGATTACATTAATTGATTTCCATATGTTGAACCAACCTTGCATCCCTGAAATGAATCTCATTTGATCATGGTGCACTATTTTTTAAATATGTCTTTGTATACAATTTGCCAAAATTTTATTGAGAATTTTGCATCTATATTCATCAGGGATATTGGTCTGAAATTTTCCTTTTTTGATGTGTCTCAGTCTGGGTTTGGTATCAAGGTGATACTAGCCTCATAGAATGAGTTCGGAGAGGTTCCCTCCTTTTCTATTTCATGGAATAATTTGAGGAGTAATGGAGGTAGTTCTTCTTTGTAGGTCTTGTAGAACTCAGCTGAGAATCTGTCTGGTCCTGAGCTTTACTTGGTTGGTAGGCTTTTGATGGCATCTTCTAGTTCCTTGCTTGTAATTGATCTGTTTAAGTTATCAATGTCCTCCTGATTCAGTTTGGGTAGGTCATAGCCTCTAGAAATTTGTGTCTTCAGGGTTTTCTATTTTCCTGGAGTATAAATTTTCAAAATAGTTTCTGATTATCCTCTGTATTTCAGCAGAGTCTGTCATGGAATTTCCTTTTTCATCATGAATTTTAGTAATTTGGGTTTTCTTTCTCCTACTTTTTGTTAGGGTGGCAAGGGGTTTGTCAATTTTATTTATTTTTTCAAAGAACCAGCTTTGTCAATTTTTTGAATTATTTCCTTTTTTCAATTTCATTGATTTCAGCCCTGATTCTAATTCTTTTATGTATTCTATTACTTTTGGTGTTGACTTGTTCCTCTTTTCCTAGGGCTTTGAGATATAGTGTCAGATAATTTATTTGTTGACTTTTTCTTCTTTTAATAAATGAGCTTAATGCAGTGAATTTTCCTCTTAGTACTGCCTTCATAGTTCCCAGAGATTTTGATGTTGTATAAGAGTTCTCATTTTTATAAAAAAAAAAAAAAAAGAATTTTTTTTATCTCCTCCCTGATATCTTCTGTTACTTGTGCATCATTCAATAGCATATTATTGAGTCTCCATGTGTTGGAGTAGTTTCTAATTTTTTAATCTGTCATTAATTTCTAATTTCATTCCATTATGATTAGATAGAATGCAGGGTAGTATCTCCATTTTTTTGTATTTGGTAAGACTAGCTTTGTGGCATAGCATGTGATATATTTTGGAGAAGGATCTATGTGCCGCTGAGAAAAAAGTGTATTTGTTTGTTGAAGGATGGAATATTCTATATGTTTGTTAAGTCTAGATTATTGATTGTTTTACTGAGTTTTGTAGTTTCTTTGTTTAGTTTTTGTTTGGAAGATCTATCCAGTGGTGAGAGAGGTGTGTTAAAATCACCCAATACTATTGTGTTGTAGTCTATTTGATTCTTGAAGTTGAGGAGGATTTGTTTGACATACATAGATGCATTGTTTGGGCATAAATATTTAAGACTGTTATGTCTTGTTGATGTATAATTCCCTTAAGTAGTATAAAATGACCTTCTTTATCCTTTTTCACTAACTTTGGTTTAGAGTCCTCTTTGTCTGATATGAGGATGGAAATCCCTGCTTGTTTACACAGTCCATGTGAGTGATACATTTTTTTCCCATCCTTTCACCTTCAATCTGTGGATGTATTTTTCTATGAGATGAGTTTATTGGAGGCAGAATATTGTTGAGTCTTTTTTTTAAAATCCAATCTGCCAGTCTATGTCTTTTAATTGACGAGTTTGGGCATTGACATTCAGGGTTATTATTGAGACATGGTTTGTATTCCCAGATATTTTGGTTTATTTTTAGTTTTGAACTTGACTAGGTTTCTTCTTTCATTGGCCTTTCCTTTAGTGTAGTTCCCCCCTTTGCAGGTTTTCATTGATGTTGTTCATTCCTCCTCATGGAATATTGTGCCAAGAATGTTCTGTAGGGCAGGCTTTCTTGATGTAAATTCTTTTAAATTTTTTTTTTATCTTGAAAGGTTTTTATTTCATCATCAAATCTAAAACTTAATTTTGCTGAATGTAAGATTCTTAGTTGGCATCAATTGTCTTTCAGAACTCAGTATATGTTGTTCCAGGCTCTTCTAGCTTTAAGGGTCTGGGTTGAAAAGTCTGCAGAGATCCTAATTGGTTTCCCCCTATATGTAATCTGATTCCTTTCTCTTGTGTCTTTTAAGATTCTATCCTTATTCTATATACTAGGCATTTTCATTTTAATGTGCTTTGGTGTAGATCTGTTGTGATTTTGTACATTGATGTCCTATAAGACTCTTATATTTGAGTATCCAATTCGTTCTTCATGTTTGGAATATTTTCTGATATTATTTCATTGAATATATTGTTCATTACTTTGGTTTGAAATTCTATGCCTTCCTCTATCCCAATAATTCTTACATTTGGTCTTTTCATGTTATCCCATAATTATTGGATGTTCTGCTCATGGTTTCTTGCCATCTTCACTGTGTGGTCAACTTTATTTTCAAGATTAAATATTTTGTCTTCATTTTCTGAGGGTCTGTCTTCCAATTGATCTAATCTGTTGGTGATGCTTTCCACTGAGTTTTTTAATTTGGCTTATTGTTTCTTTCATTGCAAGGATTTCTGTTTGGTTCTTTTTCTGAATCTCTAACTCCTTATTGAAATAATCTTTTGCTTCCTGTATTTGCCTATGTAGCTTTTTATCAAAATGATCTTTTGCTTTCTGTGTTTTCTCTCTTATATCAACCTTTAATTCACAGAACATTTTAATTATGTACATCCTGAACTCCTTTCTGACATTTCTTCTGCTGTGCTGACCATGGATTCTAATAATGTAGTATCTTGGTTTGCTTGGGGCACTTTCTTCCCTTGTTTATTCATGTTGTTTGTGTGTCTTCCTTTGTAGCACTGCAGATCCAAGGTGTTACAGTCTTTATACTATAGGCTTATAGATTTCCTACAGGGTTCCATTACCTATCCTTTAAGGGGAAGACCAATATTAACAGATCTCGCTACATATAATATATAATTTTAAACCAAGTAGCTCCTAATAGGACATTTCTGGCTTTGTCACAATATACAGAAATTATGAGTTCAATTAGAATCTAATATATAAACAATAGATTTGCAAAAGGGTATATAGTTTCTGCTGCTGGACTAAAAATAAATGAGGGTGGAGTGTAGAATGAGATGTTAGGGAGGTAGGAAGTAAGGATACAGAGTTATTAAATCCTAGAAAGCGTGAAAAAGGAATCCCAAAGAAGTTGGGTAGCATTAGAAAACAGAGAAAGAGATTAGAAGACAAATAAGTAGGAAGAAAATAAAGTACAACAAACAAGGACACATAAAAATTAAGATACGAGACTATTTAATACAACTGTAATACACTAATCAGATATCTTTGTCCTCAGTGGCCTAATGCATAAAAAATACTTGGTTTCACAAGTGTTGGGGATATGAGGGTGGGAAAAGAGCAAGAGAGAGAAAAGAAGAAAAAAAAAGGAAGAAAGGGAAAAAAAGGGATAATAGAGGGGGGGAAATGTCTTAAAGTAAATAAAAAGGCTTGCTTCCTTTCTCATCCAGTAGGTGGGGCTTTGTCTTCTTTACTGTTATCTCCCTGCTCAGATCCAAGATGGCCACCAAAGAGTCCCAAAATGAAGGTCTGTTGTCAGAGATAGAGTGTAGGGCCAGGCCAGGTGGTGGACGCTGGGTGATATGTTTGGACACGCAGCTCTGAGGTGTGCTGTAGAAGTAGAAGGTTGTCTGCAGATCCTGTCCAGTGTCCCCAGGTCAGGCGAATGGGGGGAGTTCCATGCTGGTAGATGGAGGTGCTCACAGGAGCAGCAGCCAGGGATCCTGTGCCAGAGCCACAGCTAGGAGTCCTGTGTGAGTGGGTGACCCAAGGTCCTGCATGGTATGTGGGCACTGGATTAGGGTCCTGCATGAGAGCAGGTCCTGCACAGGTGATTGGCCAGGGTACTGAGCTAGGCGGCTGTGGTCCTTCACTGCTAGCAGCCAGGGTCCTGCGCAAAAGCTGGGGCCTAGTGGCCCTTGTGGGCATGTGACTGGAATTCCTGTAAGAAGATAGCTGTCAGGGGTCCTCTAATAACTCACAGAGAAACAGTATTTCCACTAATTTACTCCCTGGTCCTGGAGAGACTAGGAAGGCAGCATCTGTCTAGGCCACCATCTTGGATCCCCTCCCCCAGGACTTTTGTGTATTTTATGTAGAGACAGGGTCTCTCTGAGTTGCTTAGCACCTTGCTGTTTATGAGGCTGGCTTTGAACTCGCAATCCTCCTGCCTCAACCACCGGAGCTGCTAGGATTACAGGTGTGCACCACCGAGCCCAGCCTATTTTTTTAAAATAGTGAGGATCCTTTTGAGTGTGAGATGTCCAGTTCTGGTTGATTTGTGTGTCCCTAATGATGAGTGATATTGAATATATTTTCAAATACTTGTTGCCCATTTGTTTATCTTCACTGGAGAAATGTCTAACCATGTCCTTGCCAATGTTTTCAACAGGTTGTTTTTTTATTGATATTGAATTATAGAAATTCTTTGTTATGTTCTAGATATTAACCTCTTGTAAGACATGATCTACAAATATTTTCTCCTATTCCATATGTTGTCTTTTTGCTCTATTAATTGTCTCCTTGATGGGAAAATGTTTTAAGGTTTATGTCGTCCAAGTTGTCCATTTCTGCATTTGCTGTCTTTGCTTTTGATATTGTAAACAAGAAATCATTGCCAAATACAATTTCCTGAAGGTTTTTCTCTTGTTTTCGTCAAGGAATTTTATAGTGTTAGGCCTTAGCTTAGGCTTATCTAAACTTAAATGAGTTTGACTTCATTTTGCCCCTAGAATCAGGTAGGAGTCCAACTTCATTCTTTTCCAGATAGCTCTCCCAAGTTCCAGTCTTTTCTCATGTGTAGTTTTGCCACCTTTCTCACAAATCATTTGGCCATACACTTAAGGGTTTACTTCTGCATTCTTTATTCTGTTCCATAGATCTACATATCTGTTTTCATGTCAGTACCAATCTGTCTTGATCATTGCTACTTTGTAGAGTATTTGGAAATCAGGCCAACTGTTCATGTGTTGTTGTTGTTTTGTTTTGTTTTGTTTTGTTTTTGGCAGGGGTGGGGCTGCCAGGGATTGAACTCAGGGGCATTCGACTACTGAGCCACATCCCCATCCCTATTTGGTATTCTATTTAGGGACAGTGTCTGAGTTGCGTAGTGCCTCGCTTTTGCTGAGACTGGCTTTGAACTCACAATCCTCCTGCCTCAGCCTCCAGAACTGCTGGGATTACCAACTTTGTTCTTTTTAAAAATAGTTTTGGCTATTTGAGGACCCTTAAAAATCCATATGAATTTTAGGATTTTAGGATTCTTTTTCTCTATTTCTACAAAAAAATGTCAGTGGCATTTTGATGGGGTTTGCATTGAATCTATAGATCCTTTGGAGTAGTATGGCAAGAAACCAAACGGTTTTTTTTTAACACATCAATTTTAACATTTAGTTTTCAGGAATACTGGTACAGCTCTTGATTTTGTGAGCACTAAATATTTATTTACTATTTATTTTTGTGTTTTTGTATTGACTACACTGCAAATGTCTTATTACTGTTAAATTTCAAAAAAATAAGTAATTTGTTATTTTTCTTTTCTTTTGTAATTATTCTACATTATTGAGAGACAGAAACTTCTACTTATGTACTCTACCAGTTTGAGATGCCCTTTTAAAAATAATTTTCAGTGCCTACCTCAAATCTACTTATAGTAATCTAACATGAATTTTAACATGCTTAATTTGATTTCCATTAATACTTTCAAAATGTCAAAATTGCAGAAGTAGTCAGGTGAATACATTCATTTCCTAAATGTGCTATAACAAATCACTACGAACTTGATGGCTTAAAACAACACAGGTTTATTAACTTACATTTCTGGAGATCAGGAGTCCTAAAATCAAGGTGTCATTCCTTCTTGGGGTTCTGGGGAAGCCTATTTCCTTCCTTCTCCAGCATTTGAGACTCCTGCAGCCCCTGACTTCAAGCTCCTTGTCTTTAGAGTCAGCAGTGTGACATCTGCAAATCTATCTGTCCCCCTTCCTTTGTCACCTCTCCTTCCCTGACTTGCACCCTCCTGCCTCCCTCTGTAAGGACACCTTTGATTATATGGGACCTGCTAATATGATCCAGAACATTCTCACCACATCAGAACCTTTATTTGAATCACACGTACAATATCTTTTATGCCATGGATGGTGACACATTCACAGATGTTGGGGATTTGGATGTAGATATTTTTAGGGAGCTATTATTCTGTCTATCAGAGTGACTTTGTTCTTCTTTATCAAATTTGGGATAAATTTGCTACTTTTAATAATTCAAAAGATATTTTGGGAAAATATTAGCCATTATTTGCTTCTCCTAACAAAATGTAAAAAAAAAAAGTTAGAATCTTACTTTTATTCTTCGGTTACCAGCCACTGGCCACAATGAGATATTGTTCTAGCATATATTCTTACATTGCATTTCCTAAGTAAAATTTTTTGAGAAAAAAGATCTCTTTTCTTAATTTTGTTTTGGTTCAGGCTAAATGAGAATAATAAAAGCAGATTTCAGATCAATATTTGACAACACCACATAATGAAAGGCTTCCTCACTATTATTGAGCATCCTGGTGTGAAATGCCAACTTCTTTAGGTAATATGCGTGTGGTGGGCTTTGAATCACAGCAAACTGAAGAAATGGATGAGTAAACTGTGGACATCAGAATGAGAAACTGTGGGGAAGCCTTCAAACCTTCAAACCATAAACTAGCATTGTTGGGGACCAGTGCTATTTATGTCATCTTTCCTACATAACTACAGGAAATTTGAGCTGGAGTTCTTAATTTTCAGTAGCATCGAATTCTAAAATCTGATTCTGATTTCTAGCAGCACCAGACTTATATACTTCATGCAATTAAAAGTAACTAAGTGTTTTATTTAAGGCTAATGATCTCTCTAGCATTTCTTTTGTAACAACATAGCTGTGAATACTTTTTTCTCTTCCGCAATCAATATCTCAACTGGTCCAAAAGGATATTGATTGAGAGCAGGCAGTGTTTTACAAGCAAGAGGGCAAGAGGCCCACAAATCAGACAGAAATCTTTGCATGTGGGATTGGAATTTCTCAGAGAGTGCTAGGGAGATATATAAATCAAGAATATGTAAAGTGGAATATGTTTTGTGGAAATCGCAGGTTTTCTAGAAGAAGTTGTAATTTAAGGAAAAACCCTTCATTTGAAAATGATTAGAAGAATTGTTACATTTTTGTTTGCTAAGCAGTTACAAGTACTTAATGGTTACTGATTTCAGTAGTTCCTATGAAATGTCACTGTCTCCCAAGCTTTTTTTTTTTCTGGAAATGGAAAGCAAATAGTAAGTGAATTATCAAAGTTGGTCTATGTCAGTATTAAGTATAGATGGAACCAGACATACCTCTGAGTTTTTAGTCTGTGACTTGGGTAAATTATTCTGATACTCCATGACAAATTGGTCCTATTGTTTCAATAAACTTAGGATTCCTCAAGACATAAAAGCTATTAATCTATCCATCTGTCGGGTCATCTCTTTTGCCTGGGAACAGTGTCAATGGATGACTCCGGATGGGTAAGGAAACTCAAGTTGCATAAGGTGTTTGGACACAACAATTAAGGAGATACTCAGTCCAGTGCTGACCTCGCAAGGACACGCCCTGAGAGGGATACTTCCTTTAATCTTATACCAGAGGTTGCTCCCTTGCCTCCCCTTGTCCCTACCTTGATTCTTTTTCTTATGAGATACCTCCTAAGACTGTTTCAGAAGTAAACTGGGAGATAAGTCTGGTGGAGCTGGTGACAGATGTGGTGTACTTTCTGGGTACAGAAGTGAGGCAGAGTCTTCTCACAGCCAAGGAAATGTGATCTGGGTTCGGGAGTCTCCTGCTCACCTGTCAGTCCCGTCCTGGGGTTTGTCTGGCAGCTGTCCTACCAACTTGGCATGCTGCTATCTACTTAGCCCTCCCAAGGATCCTGGGATCTGCAGCACATCTTACATTAAACAGCTTTTTGTTTAAACCATAGAATAGGTTCTGCTATCTAAAAACTCAGCACTCTGATGGTCACAAATTTTGACTTTCATTTTCTATTTCTGTGGTCTTCAAGGTTACTTTACTCTGAGCTTCAATTTTATCATCTGCAAAAGAACAATCGTAATTTTGTACCTCACGGAATTATTTTGGAAAGTTAACATTATCTATAGAGTAACAGTGCCAAATATATGTCAGATAATTGAGAGATATTAGCCATTTTGCTGATATTATTTATTAATTTCAGAATTTAAATCATCCATATTTCTGGCCTTCCTTTATCTCTACTTTGAAGTGACCAAGGTAATATTCTCGTTTCTTTGTCCCTGACTTTACTTAAGCTATCCGTTCAGCAATTTAGGCACCTGTTCTTTTTTTAAACTGATACAAGTTTCTTGCATTGGCCGTCTGCTGTACACCACTTCCAATGAAACTCAATTTTCTGTACTTCCTTTACAAGCCCCCTGAAGCCTGGAATCTTAGACCTAGTCTAGATACTTCCTACTCTTTCTTCCTGGTACCACTAAATGCTTACGTGTCTTTGCAACATGCCCTCACATTCGTGTTCTCCATCCCCATGAACATGTGCCCGCTTGCTGACAACTATGTGCAGGACCCTTCCAGTGATGACTCTCTTGTGACCACTGTACACTTCCTGTCAGCTGATACTGTCAGCCTGTCCAAGACTTCTTATCACACATGGCCAACATACCCTGAACACCCGGCTCCTCCCAGAGGCTTTATCATATCTTCTAATCAGACTGCCTGGGCTTCTTACCCAATTCTCATTTCTCAAGGGTGGCTTTGATACTAAAACTATTCTGCCTTGATTTAGAATTTTTTTCATTCTTCTTCAGGTTCAATAGTAATTTTCTGTGGGTAACCATGAAACAGAGCTTTCTTTATTTATATATATACATATATATATATATATATATATATATGCAAAAATTATTTATATACACACACAAAAATACATATATAAGTAAATACTCAAATTTATATATATATAAATACACATAAATGTGCACACATGTATATTTCTAGGGAGTTGAACACATGTCTCAAGAAACTTCAGTTTGATATGAGGGAATCTGTTATTGGATGGTGGTTTGATCTTAAGGTGAATGTCACATACAGCAACTCAGAGGAAAAGACATATCAGAAGTGAGTCTGAACAAAGTGTTGACCTTATCTGATTTCACCTTTGTAAGAACTGAAAACAAAAATCCCTCTGGAATGCCTCAGGCAGTCTTCTTGGACTAATGATAAGGTAGTCTTTGTAAAGCTCGTCTCTGATTTCAGTTCAACCAGGAGAAGGTATGACTCACATATGACTTGTCCAAACTTGGATTCATTCTGCCGCTGGCCCTGGTACAGGAAATGTTTTCTTTTTTCTGCTATCCCTTATACTTTCAAATTTTTCTCCTTTACTCCTGTTGTAGAAAATACTGAACCTTGACAAGATGACGTATAGGAATTCACTGCACTTGACACAATCCCGGCTTAAGATTTCCTTCCTCTTCTGTTTTAATGAGCACAGGCCACTTGCCAATGTTGAATCTGTTTCAGCTTAACTCCTTGGCCATTAATTCTCATCCCACCTCCTTCCTCACGTTATTTTTGAAGACTCCTCTGGTTCCAAATGACAAACATCCTAGTAATTCCAAGTCTGTCATTCTAAAGCTCCCCTTCTACCACCAAATAGGACTCACATGCAGAAAAGACCAAGCTTGGATCTGACTGCAAGTCCGACAGAATCTAAGTTAAGATTCTTTCCTCTGTTCTTTTTTTTTTTTTTTTTTTGGTACTGGGGATTGAACTCAGGGGTACTCGACCACTGAGCCACATCCCCAGCCCTATTTTTGTGTTTTATGCAGAGACAGGGTCTCACTGAGTCGCTTAGCGCCTCGCCATTGCTGAGGCTGGCTTTGAACTCGCGATTCTCCTGCCTCAGCCTCCCTAAGTGCTGGGATTACAGGCTTGAGCCACCGCGCCCGGCTTCCTCTGTTCTTTTTCTTTGGCCTTTCCTTATGTCTTGCAACACTTACGATGCATATTCTACCAGCATGTTGACCCCAGTGGTAAAAGGACAGCTTTTCTCCCAGCTCTGGCAGAAAACCACAAGGCACAATCTTGCCTATTCTGCTTCAGTTGCATGCACTTTTCTCCAACAAGCACAAGAGCCCCTGAGGTGTGAGGGGCAGCACTCTTGTCAAAGGACAGCTCCATGGGATTTAGCAGACAACCCTGCCAAATTCACATAGAACAATTTTCTCACAGAAAAGATGCTTCTGTTATCACTAGGAGAAAGGCGTTTTTGGAAATTAGAAACCATCTGCTCACTGATTGCCCAGTATCCATGCACAATCTTTTCAAACATGATTTTCTTAAGTTTTCCCTTCACATAAAACAACCCTTCATTGTAAAATCAAAACTATGTTTTTCCACTTCCCAAAGAAAATTCTTTTCTTCCTACTAACTTCACTTGTAAGACCAAGACCATGAGACTTCCTGTTTGACAGGTTCAGACTATCTCTTCTTCAAAAGAAAGACTATGGTTATCTAATATCCAAAATATGGGTATAAGACATCAAAATATAGTGATTTTTTAAAAAATAATATATATAATAAATTCCTACTTAGAAAACAGAAGAGGAGAAAACAAAGGATAATATATACTATTAGGTAGGATGAAGAGTCCTGCCCTATCCCATTGGATAGGATAAGGAGTCCTGTCTTGGCACAGAGTGATTTCCCTGGTGAGCTAATTCAACAGCTACAACTTTCATTCCCTGGCCACATATAACAAAGGCACAAAGGAATAGTCCCCTCCTTCAAGCTCCAAATTCCATTTTCTGAACATGTGGGTTTGGCATCCTGAGGTTTGCCATAAGTTTTAGAAACAGCCACAAGCCCTTCTTTACTTGTCTTTAGGTAGAATCAATATCAATACATTTTTATTTAATCTCATTTTTGCTCACTCAATGTTCTGGGTAGCAAATCTATTTTATCCAAGCATGATCCTTGAGTCTTTACCCAGACTTGAGTGTCTCCACCACTGAGTAATGTCATTAATGCCCTGCCTTGCTAGCTACCCTTCAGATTAACTGCTTTCACGGTAGCCTGTGCCAATGATGCAGTGCTGTCAATCATGCAATATTAATTGCCTCTCAATCAGAGCCTTTGCCTAGGGAATGGAACTGTATGATAGGTTTATTTATTTATTTTTATCCAAGTAGTAAGTGCATGACAGAAAACATTGCCGTAGATGTGGGAACACTGATTCCATTGTTTCTACATCCCCAAAATATATTGTTTTGTTTCCTACTTTACAGTCTCTTTAGCTTAGGGCAAATAAATTAACCTCCCAAGTTCTGTGAAGCCCATGATCATATTTTCTTAATTCAAAATTAGCACAGTCTAGGGTCATAGGTGATAATATCTTCCCATAGGAAATGTCTCCTTTCTCATTTACAGTCAAGCCAGCTTGGACTTCAGCTTGACCTTTTAGTGCAATATTTATGGAAAACTACAAGAAGTAGCCAACTTCTCTGAAATGATATTTTTCTACTAAATTCCCCAAATTTTGAGCCTCTTTAGGTTAATTCTAAATCACAAGTACAAAAGGAAATAATTAAACTCATAACTTTGTTAGCTAGTTAAAAAAACTGCCAGTTTCCCAGCTGAGATGAAGCGTTTCCATGCCTCAAATCCATCTTGAATTGTCTTTCATATTTTTGACCTATTACTGGCAATACTCCAATTCCTGATATCATCTTGTGATCTCAAGTGATTAAAATTTGGCTCAAATTAACTTAAGACCCCTCAAATAATTGCTTAAGGTAAAAAGTGGGGAGAAATATTGTTTATTCATGCTAGTAAAAAGTGCACAAATGAGTTCATCTCTCTCTTATAGCCTATGCTGGCAGATGAAAAACTTACATAATGTCAACCAACTTCAATGGAAAAAGAATATATTGGAAAAGAGGTGACCAAAAGAAAAACCTACAGATGTGGAGACATTTGCCTACCCCCAAAACAATTAGGAAAACCAATGATAAGAGGAGCTGTAATTGGCTGAGACAGGGTTATGGGTTCTTATATTAAGAATAAAAGCCTAAGGAAGTTCCTCCAAAGTAAAAATAAAATATGTCTCCATTAGGAAAATAAACTGGTGAATAAAAGAATGGGAAATGTGTAATGCTCAGATTGAAAAACAATCGCAGATGCTAGCTGCATTCTGCTTTTCTACATTTTATTTTTGTTCTAATAGATATGGAAGAAGAGGGGACACTTTATGTCTCAGAAAGAGAGAGATGCCTGGGTCATCTTTCTAGTACTGAAGATTTTTCTCACTTTTTCTATTTCAGCATAGCCAGGCTCCTTTAAGGATCAGGAATAGGGAGACCACTCATAAGTTAAATAAAGATTCGTGGCATGCACAACTCTGCAAACCAATGTGAACTTGAGTCACTAGAAAGAGTAAAAACGGCTACATGTCTGATTAAAATTAGTTCTGAAAATAATTTCAGAAACAAAGTGCTTTTCCCTTTCTATTGTATTCCAGTATTTAGATGGGTTTTCAGTTTCATTGTGGATTGAATTCACCATAATATGCCAGTATATCAAATTACTGATAATTTGCAAAGACATCTTTAAGGGCCAAGAAAAGTATTCTTACTCATAAATACCTGCAATCCAACCAATTCATAATCTCAAGATCAACTGTAGATCTCTGTAGAATTTTAAGAAGCTTTCATGAGTATTATACTAATAGCTGTTACTAGGAATATTCAGTATCTACAAGGTACCAAAAATTTATCTCAGTGATTTTTATATCTTATTCCACTTAATAATTCAGAATTCTGCTCATTTCAGAGAAAAAGAGATTAAGGCTTAAGGTGTTAATTTGATATTGAGTGTAAAATTGTGAATTTACAACAGATATATATGTCTCTGAAGTTCATTCTCCTTCAACAATGTTATAATTTTGATTCTAAGACCCTAATACTATCAAAAAGAACATTGTATCACTTCTATGAATAATAAGACATATATTGAATTCCCTTTTCATAGTTAAGAAGTGCTGGAATTCTAATTCTAATTAGAATCTCAGGGATTCTAATTTCTAATTAGAATAATTTCTATATTCTGATTCTATGCCACTTTTTTCTCCTTCCAATATTTATTCAATAAATATTTGAGCATTTTTTCTGTGTCTTGCAATGTTCTAGGCTTAGGATTCACTGGGGAATAAAGCAAGAAAAAGTTACGGTGTCAAGTATGCAATATTTTAGTATTCTCCAAAATAAGTCACATTCTAAAAAGGCAAACAACGAACTCTGTATAGCACTAAAATTCTCACTATTGCATGAGAAAGATTATGACCATGGCAAAATTCCCAAGTAAACTCTCTACTACTTAAATAACTTATGATAGCATAGTATGTAATCTTCACTGATGCTTCCTAATGCCTTGCCCTGTCTTAAATACTTTACATGCATCATTCTTTTCAAGACTAGTAATGATCCTGAGGTAGATATTAAGGATTATAACCAACCACATTCTATAAATACCAGCATATCTTCTAATGGTTGAGCATCTACTCATTTTAGATCATGCCCATACATTGCCAGTTTTTTCAGTATTCTTGTCCTTATGGGTGTTATCATCTTCATTTAATGATTAGAAAATGTAGCCTGACTAAGACTAAATAATTCCCTGGGGATACAGGGAATTAATGGCATACTTGATGCCCTTCCAACACTGTATCCCTCCCTTCATAATCTGATCAATCTCCTTTTTCACTATCCTGGTCACACCAGAAGCTCATACTCAACTGTGCTTCCAGGGAGTCACAATTTAGTAGAGGGAAATCTTCAGAACCTCATTAATATCTTTGCATTTTGAAGAACGAGCACAAAAAGCTTAGTGGTTCATAGAAAAGATAAAGGCAAGAGAAGACATTATGTAGCATTCCAAAACATTTGAGTGCCTACTGTGCCCTAGACATAATTTTTTAGGTACTTGGGACAAAATTCATGTATCATATATCTTATACTTAGTTGTTTTCCCTCTATATCTCATCTGAAAAATAAAATATCCAGCTTGTATTCCTTTTAAAAATAAAGAGGATATTCATAGAAAATATTCCCGAATAATCCCTTCAGACTTCACACTCCATTATTAGAAGTAAATTTTGTTTGCATGTGTATCTCAGCATTTGAATAGCAGAGAGGTTTATTTACAAAATATTACCTACACCCTAAAAAATTATCCTCTTATTTATAAATTATAGTGAATGGCGTCTGGAGAAGGTGAATCAGAGCAGAGAAGGGAACTGATCTATTGATCTATTTGGAGTAAATTTTTAATGCGATACTCTCATGAACAGATGAAGTTTTCTCTAATCTGACTTTTCACTGTTCTTGCAAAAGTGAGGATGAGGAACATTGTTGATGGAAGGAAACAGAGAATTAGTGCTAAATTTGGAAGAGTCAATAAAGTAAGATGGAAACAAACTACACATCATTGGATGCAGTAAGTTCTTGTACTACAGATATGTCTACCATCAGTATAGAAAGAGGACTTGAGAAATCAGGAAAAAAGGTAATAAAACATTTTGGTAGGTGAAAATAATTGAAAAGAAGAAAAGAAATAGAAACTAGAATGTAAAATGTTTTTTTTCACCAAAAACAGAATAAAAGAAACTTCCTTTAATGAAGAAAGTCCCAAATCTACATACTGAAAGGGCATCCTATATACCAAATAAGATACTAATAAGATACCAATTAAGATACAAATACTGACATAGGCAGGGATAAAACTATTTAATTTTAAAGAGAATTCCTGTTGTCTTCTAAAAAGAAGATCCATAGACCCATAAAGAGGCCATATGTGTCTGATTGGCTGCCCCAGCCAAGCTCCCTGCTGACTGTCAGCATTTGCTGTCAGCCATGTGAGTGAACCATCTAGTCCAGTGGGTCTTCTGGTAACTCAGTTTCAGTGCTCTCTGACTAAAACATATGAAGACTCTATGAGTGAATCACCACCTGAAAAGGAAAAAATAATCAGATTATTCTTTGAAGCAGTGGATTCCAGAAGATATTAGAACAGCATTTATAGTTTTTCAGAAGTATTCAACACATACACATACAATGAAGAGGTATATAAATAACATGCAAAGAAAAATGAGAAGGCATAATTCACCCAACCAAAAGTTGCATGAATAAAAAAAAGCTTATGATTAATTCCACCCTTCCAAAGTAAACACCTGGAAGAGGAATCTGAGATGAAGAGATGAATGAAGGGAAAGGTTGTGTTGATAAAGAATTGGATTGAACCTATAAATAATGTTAACATAGAATTAAGTCTGTAAACTATAGTGAATAAGCTGTGAAACAAAACATTAATGTAATAATTCTTGAAAACAATAATATAATATGTAAATGCAACCCTAATATAGCAAAGCAAAAATCTTAAAGCATCAACTGAGCCACTTAAAAAGTGTTTAAGTCCCCTAATTGCTTCATATTTCATATGAAACATTCATAGAGAATATTATATTAAAATCTATCCTTCGATAAATATAGCTGTATTACATTCATGGTTGAGGAAAATGTTGCTACCTATTATGGTTTAGGTATTAGATGTCCCCCAAAAGCTCATATGTAAGACAATGGAAGAAAATTTAGAGATGAAATGAATGTGCATTAATCCCTATCAGTTAATCCCTAGTAGGGATTAACTGAGCGATAACTGTAGGCTGGTAGGATGTGGCTGGACGTAGTGGATGCCTTTGGGGTTTACATTTTGTGAGCTGAGTGGAGCTTTCTCTGCTTCCTAGTGCCATGTCTACAGCTGCTTTCTTCTGCTCCATTCCCACCATGATATTTTGCCTCACCTGGAGCCCCCAAGGAATAGAGCTGGCTGTCTGTGGACTGAAACCTCTGAAACCATAAGCCCCCAAGCATACTTTTCCACCTCTAATAATTCTTTTCAGGTATTTTGGTCATAGCAGTCTAAAAACTGACTGAAACAGTACCCTTCCCCTTGAGAGATGAAGCCAAATCCCCCTCCTCTGGAACCTGGCGAGCCTTAATGTCTTTCTTGACCTAAGGGATGTGGTGGAAATGACGTTTATCAATTCCAGATCCAATAGTTTCTTTGCCCTCTCAAAGTTCTGTTGCTTTCAAGCTATGAATGACCCAAGACTCACAAAAAGGCCATGTATATCTGATTGTCAGCCCTAGCTAAGCTAACAGGCAGCATCAGCTGTAGCCATATGAGTGAACCACTTTGAACATCTAGTCCAGTTGGGCCTTCTGGTGACTTTTCCCCATGCTTCCTGCCTCCAACCACATGAAGACTCCATGAGAGAACCACAAAGCTGTTCATTAGTTCTTCTGTTGAAAAGAAACTATGTTTTTTTAGTAGTCTACTTTATACTTGTGGCTGAGCTTGAATGACTTAAGAAATGACTGTTAATTTGGGTGCCCTATTCTTGCTTCTAGGCAGTATATGGTTTGTGGCTTTTTTATAAGGAATCATTAATATCCAAAAGTAACACTAATTAGGAGTATGCAAAATTAGAAGAAATAAACAATGGGCCACTGAAGTATTCTCAGTAAATAAACAACATTTTGCATAAAGGCATTCTTCATTGCCAGATGTGATTGGTACAAAGAAAAACAAATAAAAAATAAAAACAATTCCTAGGCTTCACAGAGTTTTAGGCTTAAGGCAAGAACTATCTGTATATTTTAAAATACCAATGAGGGAATCTATCACTGTGTCTATTCAACACTCTGATTGTCAGAACTATACTTAAGAGTTTAGGTCATAGGCTTTGGGAGGTAAGTGACCTAATCTTGTTGTTTGTCTCAGATCTGAGGGGCAAGCAGGCAGGTGAAAGTCAATCTTTTGAAACCAAATGAAGTTTCTATTTTTGCTTTACTGGGTGATTTTAAAATCAATGATGGAAGAAGAAAAATAGTCCCCACAGATGGGCAAATGATAGGAACAGATAGTTCACCAAAGAAGACAGAACTGCTAACTAAACACATGAAAATATGTGCACTCAATATCATTACTCATTAGAGCAATATAAACTAAAATCCCAATGAGATAGTATTGCATGACACTAGAATGGCTCAAATTAGATGAAATTGCCAGCATTTGTGAACACATGAAGCAACACCTTGGTAGTGTCTCCAGCAATCAACATGCATTCACCATATTCACTTCTATATATTTCCCCCAAAGAAGCAAAAATATCTGTGCCCATAAAGCATACATTCAAATATTTTAACAGCTTAACTTATAATAACCAAGTTGTGAAACAACAAATATGTCCAGTAATTGATAAACACATAAGCAAATCATGGTACATCCATATAATAGGATCCTGCTTACCCCAGCCAAAAGGTATGAACTGTTGATACATGCAGCAATGTGGATTAATCTAAAACAATACTATGTTAAGTGAAAATACAAGAGTACATGTGTTAGGTTTTGCATAACTGTGACTAAAATACCCAACAAGAACAACTAAGAACAGGAAAAATTTATTTGGGGCTCCTGGTTTCAGAGGTCTCAGTCCATAGATGGCCGACTCCATTGTTCTAGACCTAAGGTAAGGCCGCAAATCATGGGTGTAGTGGAGTGAAACTACTCCCTTCATGAAAGCAAAGAAGCAGAAAGAGAGAGGGGAAGGGGCCACGGGGGAGATTAACACTTCCAGGGAACACGCCTAAAGACCCTCCTCCTCCAGCTACCTCTGCCTACCTACAGTTTCCACCCAGTTAGTCCATTTAAACTACAGTGGACTGATAGGTTATAGCTCTCACAGTCCAATCATTTAATCTCTGAACATGCCTGAATTAACACAGGAGCTTTTGGAGAACACCTCACATCCAAACCACAACAACACACTTTATATTTTTATTGATTCTTTTTAGTTATATATGACAATAGAATCCATTTTGATATAATTATACAAGCATGGAATATATCTTATTATAATTAGGACCCCATTCTTGTGGATGTACATGATGGTGATATTCACTTTGGTGTATTTATATAAGTACATAGGAAAATGATGTCAAATTTATTCTTTTCTTTTCCTATCCCTTCATTCCTCCCTCCCCTTCATTCCTCTTTGTCTAATATACTGAACTTTTAGTCTTCCCATCCCGCCTTATTGTGGGCTACCTTCCACATATCAGAGAAAACATTTGACCCTTGCTTTTTCGGGATTGCTAATTGCATTTGGCATGATCCTCCACAGATACATCCATTTACTGGAAAATGTCATAAAATCATTCTTCATAATAGCTGAGTAATACTCCATTGTTATATATATATATAACCATGTTTTCTTTATTCATCTGTTGAAGAGCACCTAGGTTGGCTCCATTGCTTAGCTATTGTGAGTTGAACTGCATAAACATTGATGTGACTGTGTCACTGTAGTATGCTGTTTTTAAGTCCTTTAGATATATACAAAGAAGTGAGATAGCTTGGTCAAATGGTGTTCTATTGCTAGTATCTTGAGGAATCTCCATACTACTTTCCAGAGTGGTTGTGCCAATTTGCATAGTCACTGACAATGTACATGTGTATACTTTTCCCCACATCCTCACC
The DNA here is from genome assembly GCA_028644305.1 of Xerus rutilus. Lineage (NCBI taxonomy): Eukaryota > Metazoa > Chordata > Mammalia > Rodentia > Sciuridae > Xerus > Xerus rutilus. Next base: position 136,224,502 of record CM053403.1, read on the forward strand.
AACATTTAGTGTCACTTGTATTCTTGATAATTACTGTTCTAAAGAGTGAGATAAAATCTCAGTGTAGTTTTAATTTGCATTTGTTTAATTGCTAGAGATGTTGAACATTTTTTCATATATTTGTTGAATGTTCATATTTCTTCTTTTGAGAAGTGAATGTTCAATTCCTTTGCCCATGTATTGATGGAGTTACTCATTTTGGGAGCATTAAGATTTGAATTCTTTGTATATCCTGGGTCCAGGTGACAAATATTTTCTCCCATTGTGTAGGCTTTCTCTTCACTCTCTTGATTGTTTCCTTTGCTGACAACACACTTTATGATTCCCCTGATGTTATGTTCTAGAAAAAGCAAAACTATGAAGCTGGGTGCAATGGCTCATGCCTGTAATCCTAGCATTTTGGGAGGCTGAGACAGGAGAATTGCGAGTTCAAAGCCAGCCTCAGCAATGGCGAGGTGCCAAGCAACTCAGTGAGACCCTGTCTCTATATAAAACACAAAAAATAGGGCTGGGGACATGGTTCAGTGGTCAAGTACCCCTGAGTTCAATCCCAAAAAAAAGCAAAACTATGATAATAGAAAGCATATCAACTGTTACCAGAAGCTACTAATATTGAGGGTGGGGAGGGCACTGTCAGCTAAGAGACCTAGGAAATTTGAAAAGGATACTGTGTTGGTGCTTACCTAATTGTACAGATTTGTCAAATCTCATAAAATTGTACATGTAAAATTGCTTAATTTTATTATATTTAAATTATACCTCAATAAAAATGCCTTAAGGACAGTATAGAATATGAAGGAGAGAAATATTAAATATCATCACTTGTTGGGGAAGGCTTGTTCCTGAAGATGTCAAGACATCTTTATATTCCTAAAAATTTTAGAAAATGAAAACATAGACCTTTCAAAACAAATTGACAATTCCCAAATCAAGCTTATAGTCTATCGCTGAGGTCCTGTTCTTGGTTTGTCGGTAATTTTCACTATGGCATTATTAAAAGATTGCTTTTTTGGAGAACCAATTGATCACCTTTCATCTGTTTTCCAATGAACATGTAATACCTTACAATAGAAGTCCCAAAGCATAACCCAACATACAACCACATAACACTAAAATCACAAGGGACTTTAATATGCCCCAATGCAGACAGCTGAGAGAAAAATAAATATGTAACTCCATGCTAGATTTTAAATTAATAGATAGAGCTATTCATCATAAAACAAAGGAATGAGTGAAATGGCCTATCATGAGCAAAAGAAAATATCTTTTCATGGAGTTTATATTCTTGGTAAATTCTGAATGCAGTGCTACCATTTGAAAGACCCATTCATCTTCAGAGAGACACAACCTTATCATCATGGAAATTAGCATGTAACTTAGACATGATTCATTGACCAAAGCTTCTGAGAAGGCAGTATCTTGACCCAGATGCAGATAATCATTAAATGCTTTGTGACTTGGATCACATGGATTGAAAGTTTATGTCCTTTCCCTTTAAATATGAATTTCAAATTATTTCCTTTGCAAAAGGTTGAATTAAAAAGCAAGAGGTTACAGTGAAAGAGTTGGTAAAGAGATTATAAAGGTAATATATTTTGAGGGTAGGAAAATGCTACAAACAGTTCTATCCTCTGAACATTACCTATTTTAGTATGATTAGCAGGGAACACATCCTTTCATCTCAAAATCTTTTTAGGTATTCTAACTCTCATGCTCAAGACTCACCTACTTTATAGCAGAGATGGTACTAAATGTGATACTTGCTCACACTGTCCGGCTTATGTAATTTTAGCTGTTTTGCATAGACAATAATGTGTCTTCTCTGTATAAAACAATGTGCTTTGTTGGAGATGTAGAGATGCCTGAGAAACTGTCAGAGTGGCAGTGAGAACATAACAATCAAATATGACCATTTTGTGGTTCAATCAAGATAGAAGAGCAATCAAATATAGACCATTTTTGATTTATGATTATTTGTCTTACAATTTTTCAGCTTTATGGTGGTGCAAAAGTGATATGTATTGGGAAAAAACTGTACGTTGAATTGCACATTTTGATCTTTACCCTGGCCAGCAATAGCCAGTATGATACATTCTCATGATGCTGGGTAGCAGCTGTGTGTTAGTCAGCTTTATGTCACTGTGACCAAAATACCCAACAAGAACAACATAGAGGAGGAAAGTTTATTTTGGCTCATGGTTCCCGAGGTTTAGTCCATGGTCAGCTGAACTCAGTTCATTGCTCTGAGTTCAGGATGGGACAAAGCATCCTGAGGATGTGAAGAGGGTGTGGTGGAGGACTACTGCTCCATTCCTGGGATGCATATTTTACACATGTTCTTCCTCCACCATAAGGTTATTTGAGTAAATGTCAATCATCTGAACAGCAATGAAAGAGAGAGACACAGAGGCAGAGACGCAGTGGATGCTGGAAAGTGGCAGACTTGGATTTGAACACAAAGCCTTATTCATTCTAATCCATTGCGAGCAAGTTTAATTCTTTCTGGACTCCACTTGCCTTATTTATAAAATTTACAAATGCTATCAAAAAAATATCATTGTGTGAGTTTATAGCAATTCCAAGAAAGTGTACTCAAGTGTTGAAAATAATGTCTGACTGGTAGTGGGATCTGAGCAAATTGCTAGCTTTTCATTTCATTCTCCCTTCCCTCATAGCATTTCAAATTCGTGGTCGATCAGACGCTTTTTGCCATACATATAGCCTAAGCTTCACCCTGACCAGGAAATTCTTAGGCCTATTGCCAGCCTAGTTCTTCCCTGCTGTTCTCAGTGTCCCTACATCTTCTACTTTGATCACCTCTAGATACTTACAGCGCTTTAGATCGGGGGCAAAATACTCTCCCTCTTTTTGACCATCTGTCACTGACTCCTCTGAATGACCCTACATATCTGGCCTCCTTCTTTGCCTCCTCTTTTTTTTTCTCTGTTCAACTCAAATGAATTTATTCCCTGTCGTCTCCTTGAAAATTTTCTACATGATCCAAAATAGAGGACTTTTCCTAATATTTGTCTTACTTTCCTGGTTTTTATTAATATCATTTTAAAAATCAGGAAATAAAGCCCTTTAATCTCTCCTTGAAAATTATATCTGCTGTATAAAACCCTCCCTGAACTGAGATTTGACAACAAATTCCTCCTAAATTTTTCTCAACTGAATTTTTCTCAGCTATCAGGACTCAGTCACATATTGCATGTTCTCCCTTGATGTTCCAAGTGTTAATAATTCATGTATTTCATTCAACAATATTGAAATGACTATTACATGACAGGCTTTGTTCTAAGCGTAGGGGACGTAGCACTGAACAAAACAAAGTGCTGTTCTCATGCAGAGAGAAACGAGAAACAGACCACAAACAAAAAAAAAATACAGAAATACTATGAGGACAAATAAAACTAGGCAAGGGACTGATGATTAAAGGCCTCTCTGATAAAGTGACACATGAGTAAAAATATAAAATTTGTTTCACACTTACTTCCAAGTAAGGAAGCAACCATGCTGATATTGTGGGAGACCATTCAGGAAGAAAAAAACAGTAATGTACGAATTGAAAAGCAGGCATTTGCTTGAGAGTGGCTAGATCCTAGAGAGCAGAGGGAAAGTGTCAGAGATAAAGTGAGAGCTGGTCAGGACTTACCAGGTAGGAAATAGTGATGATTTGGGTTGTTATTGAGAAAGAAGGGAATCCATTAGAGACTTTTGGACAGAAAAGTGATACAACATGTCTCTTGTTTAGGCAAAAGAAATTGAAGACTTCAGATACAAATTCCAAATCTCCTATTGGACTCTGGTAAAGTAGTCCAACATCTTGGCTCTTCTCCTTTAGAAACAGGGATGGTAATGACTGTCTTGTGAAATTGAAATAAATGAAACAAGGACTTAGAAAATGCCTACCATATGGAAAACACTTAATTGAAAGTACAAAATATTATCTCATTTGCATTTGCTGGTATCAGTTTTTATCTTTCTCCATAATAATAATTTTCTTTGGATCACATACTAAGGAACTGTGGAAACTTTGGATAGATTCCAAAGATATTTGTTTTATTATGTTTTATATATGCAATCTTAAGTCACATTAAACAGAATTCAAAAAATATTTGTAATTAAAGCAAAGAAGAACAAAAAGGTTGATTCTAATTTTTCGTGATTAGTGACTTGATCTCTTTTGTACGGCTCGAGAGGCACCATTTATGATGTTATGCATTTTCTATTGTAAATACATTCATGAGGAGAGCCAGAGATTGAACCCAGGGGCTCTCAACCATTGAACTACACTCCCAGCCTTTTTGATTTTTTTTATTTTGAGACAGGGTCTCTCCAAGTTGCTTAGACAGGGTCTCTCGCTAAGTTGCTGAGGCTGGCTTTGTTTGAACTTGGGATCTTCCTGCCTTGGCCTCCCAAACTGCTGGGATAACAGGTGTCACTGTGCCCAGCTCATAATTGTATCTTAGAGGAAACAGATACATAAAATCTTTGTCTTCCTCACTGATTAATTCTCAAATGATAACCTTTTCATCAAAACATCATGTAAAATCTGAGAACCATTCTTAGGAATACCTTAGAAGAAATTCAAACATAAAGGAGCTCATTGTGTATAAAAGCACTATAAACATGCTTGCTTTAAATCCACCTAATTTTCTTCCTGAAACTCAAGGAGAAGATTTTTAACCTACATTAAAAGAATACATTTATATCATGGGAATCTTTTTAATACCTAAAATTATTATGCAGCCAACAAAAACAGACCATCAACTCAAAACCAGGCGGAGCAGCACAATGCAGATATAGGCTCTGAGAGTAGAGAAGGTGACGTGGGCAAGACAGACAGCTCCGTCTCTCACTCTACCAGGGTCCGTGTGCATCAGGGTGAAAAGTGTGAAGGACACAGCCTGTCCTCCCAAGGCCGTTGTCCCTGTGAGACTTATGACAAATGAGGTGTCATCCGTTGTTTTAGTCAGTCTCATACTTCACAATCTCTTATCTACAATAAAGGGTGGGGAAAGATAAAATAATTTTCCCTGTGTTCTACATTGCTTGAGCATCATTATCAAGAATCTCTGAAGAACCGTTTCACTAATGCAAGGTAATTGCGGCATTTGCCCTATAGACCCATGGAAGATGATAAAACTGTATCTTCCTGTGGGTTATAAAAGTCTCTGAAAAATTAATTCAGTGGTATCATTCATCTATATAAAATTCCTGAAGCTCAAAAGGATATGTGATCCTCTTTATCTTCATTTTAAAGTATAAAGGAACAATAAGCACATTTTCTTCAGGTATCTGCCCAAACTTGGTGGTCACCTGGCTGCCTTTTAAGGACACTCATTCCTGGGCAAGGATCAGAAGCAGGGGCTGGCCCTTCCTTTTCTCGCCATTCCCATTGAGTTGCTTTCAGGCCATGCTTGCTCTGTCCTTTGTAAAGCACCTCTGTCCTCCAGAAGAATAGCCTCATTCCCGATGGACTCAGCCCCATCCAGTAGTAACATTCCTTGCATTTCTATTTCTGTTAAACTCTCTGCCCGTTACCTACCACCAATGTTTTAAAACTGTCTTGCTTACTTCAAGCTTTGAGGCTGAAATCTTCCCATTCATCTTCAGCACATTCCACTTGCTTGGCAAACAAAATAGAGGTCTTCAGACGCCCTCCCGACGTTCTGCAGCACTCTTCCCTACCTCATGCTCTTATTCCACAGGGAATTCTCTTCTACTTGAGGCTCCTCAGTTCAGTGGCTCTATCTGGTGGGCAGAACTCTTTGCAAGGCTTGCTATCCCCCTGCATAATCTCTGGTGCTGTGCATATGTAGGATTTTGCTTACCTGATGAGGTTCCATTATGGGACAGTGGACTTTAAGAAAGGGAGCTCACCTGCTTGGCCTAACCTAATTGTATGAGCCCTATACATGAGGGCCTTTTCTCTGACTAGTGGCTGAAGGGAAGGTCAAAGGTTCAAAGCATGAGGATTCAATGAACTATTGCTGACTTGAAGGCAGACAGGGGGCCACATGGAAAAGAAACTGAGGGTCCTCTAGAAGCTGAAAGTAACCCTGCTTCTCTAAGGGAACTGAATTCTGTCCACATGAAGAAGGAGATTGGGAAGGGATTTTTCCCTGGAGCCTCCACACAAGCCAGCTGATACTTTTTTCAGCCTGGCTGTACCCTAGTTATACCTGTTTCAGAAACCCAGTCATGCCTACAGAACAGTGACAGAGGAAATGGGTGTTTTAAACTACTCATTGTAACAATTTTTTATACAGAAGTAGAAAATAAATACACTCGGGATCCATGCTCATTTATTTTTGGGAATTGTTTTCAATAAATTATTTCCTACCCTCAGCTCCTTTCTGCCCTGCTGATCCTGTCATCGTAACCACCACGTCGTAACCACCATGACCAACACCTCTAGTAGTGACTGCATCATAACATGCTCATGTGAATCATTTCATTTAAAGCTATAGGATCATAAAATCCAGAGATCTTTACAAAATGTAGTTTGTCGGTCTGTAGATCTGTGTTAGGGCTTGAGATTCTATCAAACTCCTGATTAATGCCACTGCTCCTCATCTAAACCTGTGTTTGTGGCTATAATTTGTGGAGTTTGACTGGAATTTGTAGTTGCATGACTAGCCTTATTGAAGTGGTCCTCTTAGGCACCAATTAGATAGTACACATCAAGTGGTGTCGACTTCAATTGAAACATCTGAGCAGTCTGGTGTTTCTCAAGACATAACCCGAGACAGGGGAAAATGTAGTAATCCCAGCAGCTCAGGAGGTTGAGGCAGAAGGCTCACAAGTTCAAAACCAGTCTCAGCAATTTAGCAAGGCACTGCTCAAAATAAAAAATAAAACATGGGATGGGGAAGTGCCCCTGGGTTCAATACCTGGTACAAAAAAAAAAAAAAAAATGTAACCTAAGGAAAATGACCTCAGTACTGATTTTTAAATTCTTCCACCCACGAGATCAGAAGCACTCAGGAATTTGTGCTTCTAATAAACTCCTGCAGGATCTAAATGTATTCCCCAAAAGTTCATATGCTGAAATCCTATCCCCCAATTTGATGGTATTAGGAAGTAGAACCTTTTGAGAGGTATAAAAAAGATCTGAGTCTGAAACTTTCTCAAAGTCTGAGTAAGTTCCTGTGACTCTTGTGTGTGTGTGTGTGTGTTCAGTGAGAAAATGTGTATTCCAACAATTGTGATTTTATAACATGTATAAATATTAATCCTCCTTTGAACCTACATTATATGCTGAAGTTTATTTGTAAGACAGTCTATCAACTAAGCTGGTATGTGTCTGTGTATAACTTTAATTATATATCGTTCTTCACAGAAACAACCCTTTCTTTTCCATTTGAGCATTTTAAGCATGATTTTAAGTTTAAAACCACTTCTAGGATGATTTTAAATGTATACACATTGACTCTCTGACCATTGATCTTTAGCAATTGGTAACCTAGACTGTGTAGTATTGTGCCATTCTAAGTGATTATGGTACAATTACTCATTTAAAATTAAATCTATCCAAGCCAGGCGTGGTGGCACACACCTATAATCCCAGCACTTTGGGAGGCTTAGACAGGAGAATCACGAGTTCAAAGCCAGCCTCAGGAATAGCGAAGCACCAAGCAACTCAGTGAGAACCTGTCTCTAAATAAAACACAAAATAGGGCTAGGGATGTGGCTCAGTGGTTGAGTGCCCCCTGAATTCAATCTCTGGTACCCAATGAAAAAAAATTAAGTCTATCTAAACTCCTGCTAATTCCTTAAATCCAGAAGATATTTGACTGACTGAGCAGAACATAGCTCAGTCATTTTCACAGCAGTCTCAGCTCTTATTTTCTGAGGCAATGCCTCAGCGTAGTGCAAAAAAAAATCTTTAGAATTTCATTCAAGAGTCTCATTCAAGCTGTGTGACATCTCTGGGGCAAATAACTTAAAACTCCCTAAATCTTAGTGTCTCCAGCTATGAAAGGGTATGAGCCAACCTTATGGATTTCTTGTGAAGATTAAATGAGATACTATAGGTGAAATGTTTAGCACAGGACTCAGTTTATAGAAAATACTAAATCTATAGTATCTATTATTATTGTTGCAGTCATACACTGCTTAATGATGGGAATGAATTTTGAGAAACATGTTGGTAGACGATCATCATTGTGTGGATGTCATAGAGCATGCTTCACAAGACTAGATGGTACAGTTGAATCAATGTAATCCACAAGATTTTTGAGGTTGCTGACAGCATAATATGGCATACTATTTCACAGTGAAGTGTTTTCTTAAGTAAAATGAATATGATCTTAAAAAATGATAAAAATATAACATAGTAAATACATGAGCCATAGTAAATACATGATATGGTCATTTTTATCATTATCAAATATGCATACTGTACAGAATTGTTTTTGCTATGCTTGGTATGACAGGCAGCCAGAAGATGGGTTTCTATCAGCATGACCACAAACAAGTGAACAGCTGCTACATGAGTGAGAGCCATGATGTCACTAGGCAATGGGAACGTTTCAGTTCCATTGTTGTCATCTGGAACCATTATTGCACATGGGCTCATCATTATCCAGTATATCATTATGCAGTGCATGACTATATTTTACTTCTCGTAATTCCAGGAATAGCAAATCTATTGCCCGTCTGGATAATGGTTTTCCTTAATGGTAGGTAGACTGTAGGCTCAACTAGATCAGAAGTTTGTTTGCTTGTTCATATTGATATGCATATGACATATAAATTTGATACAGTCACTTAAAATATGTTGGTCTGCTTTCTAAAGGCACATCAGAGAACAGTCTCTACATTGGCCTTTTGTTAACTAAGGAAAAGCAATCCTTATTGTTAACTTGAACTTATTCATATGGCATGAAGTTTAAGAGATACATTTGCACTAAATATTTTCAATAGCATGGTAGTCATTAAGAAGTCCAGGTGATTTAATATCAAAAAGCTAATGGTTTCAAGAAAAAGTACAAGACACTTAATTCTATTCATATTGATTTACATTTTTTTATTTTGCTGCCTAATCTGCCAGAATTCAAACCAAAGAAATAAAACACAGTTTGGTTTTACAGAGAGATGAATTTTAAGAAATGCACTACCAAGTGCAAAAGGTTACATTCAATAAAGTTCTAATAAGCATGGTATTGTAGATGACTCATACAGTCTTTGAATTCTATTCATACTCTTGCAAAATAATAATTACTTATGCATTTCCTAAGAAACAAGTCAGAAATTGCCATTGCAGTCGTTAATAAAATATTTTAAACTCTTTTTTCAAGAATTTTTATTCAGGGCAACTGAACAGCCTTTCCCATTTGACAGCACTTTACTTATTTTGTTCCCCCTCAAAAAATTAGAATAAAACAGCCTGTACTTCTTTCTACCTAATTTGAATTATAGTGACAATATCTTCCTAACCTTGTACTAAAGCTGATTCAAAATATCTGAGCATAACTCATTGAAATTGTGTTCAAAGTGTTCTTTTCAACAAGATAGGAGATAAGCATTTTATAATGACAATTCTGATTTCTTTTTAGTCTGAAAATATGTGGCAGCTGAAAGAATTTAAGATATTTTCTATAATTAATCAAATCAAACTTTATTCTATCTATTGCCTATAAATTTTCTATAGGAATCCCCAATTTAAAGTCTATGGGAGGGGCTGGGGCTGTAGCTCAGTGGTAGAGCACTCGCCTAGCATGTGTGAGGCACTGGGTTCGATTCTCAGCACCACATATAAATAAAATAAAGGTCCACTGACGACTGAAAAATATTTAAAAAAAAACAAAAAAAGTCTATGGGAGGACAGTGAAGAAAGCCAGGAAGGCCCATGTCTCAGCAGCAGGAGGAACTGCATGAGGCTTCTCTTCTTTTATTTTATGTAGAGAAGGAATCAGGCCTGCTGGAGACCAGTTGGTGGAACTCAGACACCCAAATCACGTGTTGCTTGATGGTAACTTTGAGGCTAAAGAGGAAAAAAAATAACCTGTCCCTTTAAAACAATGAAGATGGTATTTTATAAGATAATATTGTTCTGTTTGTAAAAGAGGTAGGTTTGAGTGTCTAAGGGTTAGTTGTGATTTAAGTGTCACAGTAAAGATCTCCAACTGGAAAGGAGACCTTACATTGAGAACAAAATCAAATTAATAACAATAGTGAAATTAAGAAAAACAAGTCCAAATGGATTCAGGGTAGGTCTATATATTGTGCATATTTCCAGGCATTTAAAGAACATTGAGCTCAACTTAGACCTACAAAGTAAAGCAAACCTTAGAACTGAAGTTTTAAAACTTTCCTTTAAATTTTTCAATAAACATGTCATTTAAAACTTTTTGATAAAAATGTTTTATTTTTTATTTAAAAATACCTTTAAAGTGTAGTAGTTTCAATAGAATCAGTTATATAATATTATCTTGAGGGGAAGAAAAAAATTCTCTAATCTATAAATGAGGGTACATCAGAATATGAGGAAAGAAAGGCTTTGCTGATGCTGCTAAGTCAAAAATGGCAATATTGGCACCAAGGATAGTACAATGTGTGTTCTCTGTTGATAACCAGGCGGAACCAAAATTAATCAGATTTTCATAGGTTTTTAAAAAGTTTCCTCTGTCCAGATTACCCTTCCTCCCCAACAAGGAAGAGTAAAATTTCTAAGAAGAGAGCTGTGGAATTGGGCAGGTATGTAACACATGCAGGCTACATCCCCTTCGGTGAGATATTTATCTTTTCCGCCTCTCCATATCCTTATCTAAAAAAACACGACAGCATATACCCTGAAGTCTTTCAAAGGGATTAAATGAAATAATGGAAAAAAATGTATGTCATAATGCTTGGCACATAGCAATTATTGTCTTTACCACCAGCAATAACAAAATATTTATTGACTGGAGCTATACAACATGAAGAAAAGTAACACAGAAAAACTATTTATTTTTACATATATGTAAAAATTGTGTCTTTTGTAGTAGATGCAAAAGATAAAACTGTGATGTTTCATGAAATCATGGCTGAGAAATATTTTGTAATACTAAAGGTTTTGCTGTTATTGAAAGGTAAACAGTCCACCAGCTCTGAAAAAATGAAGCAAATGTCTGTCTCTTTGAGATAATTTCCTGTTATTGGCTGTGTAATTAGTGTTGTGTTTTCTGTGATTGATTGCAAGATTGATATCCATTAACCTGTGAGGAAACAGCCTCTGTCCTTATTCCTAGAAGAAGCAGGAATAACACACAGCCAGGGCAAGTGTGTTGGGAGGTCATCTGCCAATGGAATGTAAGTTAGACCAGAGAGCAGAGCCAAGTTGAAAAGCCCCAGACAGCTTCTTCAAGTTCATACGATATGATCACAATTCAGCTAGTTCTTTTTGTGCATTGACTCTTGGGGGTAGAGGAGCGTCAGAAGCAATCCCAAAGTCTAGAGAATTTGAAGCTGCCTCTTAGAGTTAAGGTTATTGGAAATCAAGAATGTGCTCTTAGAAATCCATATGCAAAAAAATGAAACTAAACCCCTATCTCTCACAATGCACAAAACTCAACTCAAAGTGGATCAAATACCTAGGAATTAGACCAGAGACCCTGCATCTAATTGAGGAGAAAGTAGGTCCAAATCTTCATCACATTGGATTAGGCCCCGAATTCCTTAACAAGACTCCAAAAGCACAAGAAATAAAAGCAATAATCAATAAATGGGATGGACTTAAACTGCTTCTTCTCAGCAAAAGAAACTATCAATGAGGTGAACAGAGAGCCTACATTCTAGGAGAAAATTTTTGCTACATGCACATCAGATAGAGCACTGATCTCCAGGATATATAAAGAACTCAAAAAACTTAACACCAAAAAAACAAACAACCTAATCAATAAATGGGCTACGGAGCTGAATAGAAACCTCTCAGAAGATATACAATCAATAAACAAATATATGAAGAAATGTTCAACATCTCTAGCAATTAGAGAAATGCAAATCGAAACTACTCTCAGATTTCATCTCACCCCAGTCAGAATGGCAGCTATCCAAAATACCAGCAACAATAAGTGCTGGCGAGGAT
>CM053403.1:136236677-136325262 GCA_028644305.1 Xerus rutilus
AGCAACCCAGATGCCCTTCAATAGATGAATGGATAAAGAAACTGTGGTACATATACACAATGGAATATTATTCAGCAATAAAAGAGAATAAAATTATGGCATTTGCAGGTAAATGGATTGGAGAACATTATGCTAAGTGAAGTAAGCCAATCCCAAAAAACCAAACGCTGAATGTTCTCTCTGATTAGTGGATGCTGATTCATAAGGGGGTTGGGAATGGGGAACATAGGAGAAATGGAGGCACTCTCAATGGGGCGGGGGGAGGTGGGGGGAGGGAAAGGGGAAGGGGTGTAGTAAAGATGGTTGATTGAGATCGTCATCACTACCTTTGGTGCATGTATGAAGACACAAATGGTGTGACTCTATCTGGTTTGCAACCAGAGAAATGGAAACATTGAGCTCTACCTATGTACTATGAAAGCATTTAAAAAATTAATTTTTTAAAAAAAGAAATCAATACATCTTAGATCTATTTCTTCTCAGTCTCCCAATGTCAAGAAAAGGGGTTTTGATAATCCACTTTGTCCCATCTCTGCTATGAAGAACCAAGCAAAAGATATTTGAGCACTGGTTTGTTTTGCTTTTATTTTATTTTTTTATTCTTGTTTGCTTGCACTTTTGTCATTGCTGTTAACAAAGGAGAGGAATCTCTTGCATCTTTCCTCAAGTATGATTCTTGATGGGAAAAATATCCAAAATGTGCCTATTCTGACAGTGGACCTAAGCATGGTGGCCCACTGCTCAATAGCACAGCAAGTTCTTATGAGTGAAAGGCTCTGAAGGCAACAGGGTCCTTCTCTTCCTCCTTTTGTTCCTTTAACCATGAGTTGCCTGATCAGTTCAAAAGTCTGAACTTCAGACCTAGCTACTTCCCCCCAGGGCTCATCTTAGAATGTGACAGCAAATATATTGGACTGCAATAAGACCATGTATCTGAATAAAGATACTTCTTGGGAAGGTAGCATCAGCCATTTGTATTTTATTTTTAATATTATGTACTGTCCTCAAACCCTTAAGAATATAGGTAAAGAGAAAATATGGGAGAAGAACTGTGGGAGATCAGCATTCTTCTCTTGTTTGTAAAAACATTACAAAACACCTTAGATCTTCTATTTTCTCCAAAGTTAACGTTCATTTTCTCTGGAGAGCACTCTCTTTGTGCATTTCCCTTTGGTTTCTCCAGGTGAGAATAGAAATCTCAAGAGGAATGCTGTGATGATTCGTAAGTGGCCTCACACTTCCTGGATAAAAATCCCATCTTCTGTGATATATCTTTTAGGGATATTTGATTGTTCTATAACTTGTCAGGAAATTGCTGGAGTTCAACTCTCATTATGATCACATACCCAGGTGAGAACTCATTGATAATCGTACAAAGAGACTTCACAACATAAATTAAGGCAAAAAGCAATCTTGAACCTGTCATTCAGGATTCAGAACACAGTGAACACTAAAAATAGAAAAATATTATCCTTCCCCAAAATACCAAGATATATGGCAGATGTGCCTTCACCCATAGCATTCACTGTTACCATTTTAGTTAAACAGGGAAGGAGGAGGAGAAGAATGGCTGTGGTTAATACACACTGGTCACACTCTTCTAGAAGATTCAACAATTGAGCTCACACAAGCCAAATCCAGCATACTATTGGTCCCATGTGCTGATTCCATAATGACCACTTTTAATAAATAAAATGGAAGTGGTTGAAAATGACCATACTAACTTTGACATACTCTATGTCTAATGAAGTCGACTTTATAATCCTTCTCTTGTTTTCTATTGACACATTTAAATGATCACTGTAGTTGTTATCCGGAAATGTGACACTTTGAGGCTACATATAATGGGGGGAGGGGATTTCTGAAGCATTTTTAGTCTCAGTAGGGTAGTAATTTTCATTATAAAGATAAATTTTCTCAAAGTAAAAATGGGCTAGCTGTGAACTATGTTCATCTATGGAAATGTGTGCTACTGTTTCTTCAAAGAATTTGTAACTTTAACAACCTTAGAGTCTTCTGGGTTAGGTAATCTTAACTGGCACAATGAAATAATCCATTTCAGCCACCAAAAGTGTTTCTAGAAGCTTGAGACATGCTTTGAACCCTTTGCATATCCATTTTCCTTCCTTCTTCACAATTTACAAATTACCAAGATCTGGTATTTCTTCTTCCTAAGCAGTATTATATCTAAGGTGCTGGAAACAGTCTTAGACCTACTAACCCTTCAGTAACTCTTTTAATGTGTGTCCTTTAGTGAGTTGACTTCAGCACAGCTGAAAATAAATACATAAATAAATAAGAAATGAATAGGCCTAGACCTTTCAGTGAAAGAGTAGGTTTATAATTTTGGGTTTAAGCTGCCTGCACAATATAGACCTGAAATGGTGTTTTGTTCTTGAAGAAGAACTTAAAATGAGAAATCTCAGCAAAACATGGGAGAACAGAGGTGATATGATCCCTTTGGCATTGTACTTGTATCATCAGAAAACCTTTACAAATAGATTTTAGTGAGATTTTTTTCTTTGATTTGATTATTTGCTCACTTAATACACACTAAAGTAAATTAGTTATGTTTGGGACTAAATAATTCATTGCCAGTGTGATTGTGTGAATCCTTAATTTACAAGTCCATTTATGATGGTCGTTACTGTTACAACCTTCACTGCTCTTCAGTATATAACATCCCCAAAAAAGGTACAGTTGTCAAATGTCACTTAGTGTGCACTGAAATATTATCCTCTTCTTTACTTTTTTTTTTTTAGATTTGAGAGAACTATAGAATGCTAAGATGAAAAAGTACTTCAGAAACCCTCTAAAGTAGTGACCAAATTTCTTTTGCTCATAATCTCTAGTCTAGTGAGAATCTTAGAAAACCTGGACTCTTCTCCCCAGCAAAATGAGTATCTACATACAATACTTAATTTCTTTATTGGTGCATTACATTTATACATAACAGTGGAATTCATGGTGACATATTTGTACATGCACATAACAATTTGGTCAATTTCATTTGCCTGTGCCTCCCCCTTTCCTTCCTCTTCACCTTCCTTTGGTCCCCTTCCTCTACTCTAGTGGTTTCCCTTCTATTTTTATGAGATTTTCTCCCAATTGCCTCCCTCCCCCTTCTTTTCTAGCTTCCACATATGAGCAAATATCCTACCCTTGATTTTCTGAGTCTGGTTTATTTCACTTAACATAATGTTCTCAGGTTTATCCATTATCCAGCAAATGATGCAATTTTGTTCTTCTTTGTGACTGAGTAACACTCCATTGTGTGTACATAACACATTTTCTTTATCTGTTCATCTGTTGAGGAACACCTGGGCTTGTTCCATAACAACACACAATTTGGCATGGATTTGCACGAAGTTTTACTGCTTAGAGATTAAAAAATCAATGCTCCAGAGAAACTTGGTTTGGACAAACTTTAGTAAATAAATTAATTAGCATTATCTTGGGGGGAGGGTTAATTTAATCCTTGGACAAGAATTTCCCAGACCTAAGATTAAGCATGTTCTTACTCAATGAACAACAATAACTTCTGAAAAGGTACAGCAATAAAAAGTGTCCATATCATGAACACATTTGCCTCACCAGGGGATTTCCTAGGGCTGCCTTGATTTCTTTTCTCAGATTTCATTAAGAGTAAAATGAACTATAAAGATTTGCAATTCAGATCCCAGAAAAGAATTGCATCCTGACGGATATATAGTGAAATAGGAACTATAAAGTCTCCTCATTTAAGGTTTCTCTTTTACTGCACATATAAAATATAAATGTTAAAATTGTGCTCAGAATTCTATAAGCACATTTATGATCCCAAAGACATGAGAATACCACTTGTATTTTACTTCTGAGGTTTATATTGCCCTATGAACACTTTGATATAATTAGAGCCTTGCTATGTGTAGTGGGAAGATGCATGGTTACTTTATAATGAACAGAAGATGAGAATAAGCTTATAAAATGGCCATTCATGTTCTTATAGCTACACTCTTATTATCATATTCATAATGAACACCAGGGAAGTATAGAGTGAAAAACTTAATTCCAAAATGGTCAGTACATGATGTCAAGGTAAGATATATGATTATATATGTTAACCCTCTAACTACAGTTATATATACAATCTTTTTCTAGCCTTCTATGAGTATAGATTGCACCAAGATTTCACATTTGGCCAATCTTCCTTAGAAACATCATTTTACTTTGTGAATTATTAGTTAAGGCAAATGTGCTATTTGTGTAATTTGAGATGTGCTTATAATGGTCAAAGAAGGAACACTAAAAGATATAATTTATTCTAAAAATTTTGAAATAAAAAAGAAATATTTATATTTATATTCAGCTGGATTTTAAAATATATACTACATATGTATTTGTATATATTGATCTTTCAACTTCTTGTGTACATAAAGGAATTTGGAGAATCAGTACAATTTTGAGACAAAGTAGACCAAATAATGCAATTTTTGCCTTAAAGATTCAATTAAGAAAATGATTTTTGTTATATTTAATCTAGGTAATTGCTGCAATTTTCCTCTTGATGATATATTCATAGTTACTTTTGCCAACTTTTAAAAGCCAAAGTATAAGTATTTTTCTTTGCCAATTGTTAGAATAGAATTTTATGAAAGCTGATTTCATAAAATGCCTGTATATTAATCATACAGATCAGACGTGCAAATGTGAAATAAAAGTAAGGAATAAATGGAAATATCTGAATAATGCAAAATAAAATCTGAATCTTATTTTGGAGAAATAAAATTCAAGGGAGACAGGTTTTATTTAAAAAAGAATAGTTCTTGCCTGAAATTATATAGAAAATCACCTCAATTTTTCAGTTCATTTAGCCAGTTAAGAGTAGAGCATGTCCATAGAAATGGATACTTCAATCCCTGTCTTACTGCCTTATCTCCCATTACAGAAACAATATAAGTTATTCTTTAAAAAATACCAAAGACATCTTACAAAACATTGAAAAAAAATGAGAGCCCTAAAAACTTTGAGTTAGTATTTTTTAATCACACACACACACATTCTGTGAAGTATATTCCAATAAACAAACTAACTAACTCAATACCTGAATTGAATGTGGAGAAGAGGAAGGGAAAGGCATTTAATGGTTGCAGAATTATTGGAAATGAATATTTGTTGAGTCATCGATGTTCTCAGACCATGTGTGGTGAATTTTTATGTCACCTTGGTGAGGCTGCACATTTCCCAGAAGTCTCTTCCTTGTATTTCCAGTTAGAGTAAGCAACAGAGGTTATGGTGGATCTCATAAATGACAGGAGCGAAGCCCCAGCTGTCATTCACATATGCTGAAACCTGCCAGCTCACTTACTGAAGTAAGATCACCTTCCAACCTGCAACTTCTCCTTCCCTTGATTTTCCTTCAGCTTCTTCCTCTGACTCCCAGGCTTGATGACAGTGAGCTCCAGAGTCTGCAGGTCACCAATATCTTCAGAGTCAGTGGTAGCAAGAACAGATATAAGTTCTAACCTGTTCTAATCTGTTCTCCTGAGCTCAAACTCATGCCTGTGAGCTTATCCTTGTCCTCTCTATATCCATCTTCCCTTCTTCACTTCCTGCCTGGAAGACTTTAAGCTCCAGCATCAATATATCATCCAGAGGAAAATTGTAGCAATTTCCTAGATTGTTTATAAAGAAGGTAGAGGCAGTAAGATCAGAGTTCAAAGCCAGCCTCAGCAATTTAGTGAGGTCCTAAGAAACTTAGCAAGCAAGACCCTGCCTCAAAATATATATATATATGAAAAAGGGTTGGGAATGTAGCTCAGTGGTTAAGCACCCCTGGGTTCAATCCTCAGTACCAAAAAAAAAAAAAATTCTTAATTGGATCTTTAAGGCAAAAAAAAAATTGCATTATTTGGTCTACTTTATCTCAAAGTTGTCCTGATTCTCCAAATTCTTTTATGCACACAAGAAGCTGTGTACAAAAACAATGGAAACTAACCAGTTCCTACAATTGTGTAATGTCAAATCTATATAACAAACCCCTTCATGCATTAATATGTACCTTAGAGGTTCTGTTGGATGATTAAAACCTGACTCATAGTCTAAATAGACTAAACATTTTATTAGCTTTCAAACTTTGTATATCTTTCTAATTTTAAAATTATTTTCTTATAAGTTTAAACAATTTTGAACTTATTATCACCATTATTCCAATAGTAATACTTTATGGTTCTCTCATTAGATGTGTTTTTAGTTGCAGAAGTATTTACAGACACATTGTAAGATGTTTTACGTGGAGTCTAAAACTTAAAATTGGGTTAATAATTGTGAACCTGCAACCTCAAGAAGTAAAGTGCATCTTCCTACTTACTTAAGTTTAGCAGAAATATGTTTAACTGATGAAAAACTTTCCACTTTCCCAAGAAAACTAATTGTAAAATGAAATACTACCCAACCTCCAGTGACGAAATTAGAACCTTTAAAAATTGGATGTACCATAAAAATAAGACTGCAGTGAATTTCTGAGTTAGTTTTTTAAAAAAGGTGTTCTGCTTTTTAATGCATAGAAATGAAATTGTCTATTTACTCAATTCTGCCCTGCAATGATATTCAAAGGAAGCACCTTTGAATGCTAGCCTTATTTCTGCTTCTTCAACCCCTTGGGAAAACTCTCATCAAATTATCAAGGTGTAATTAGAAACAGTTGTCAGCATATGTACTAACAGCAGAACCGAAAAGGAAAAATTCTTCAGTTACTTTGGGAGGAAAGTAAGGACATCACTCCTACTCAAGGGAAGGACTAAAATAAACTAGTCATAATGAGTGAAAGAGAGAATAATGGATTCCTGCAAAGATGTCTACATCTTCATTCCCAAAACCTGAGAACATGTCTGTTACATGGCAACAGAGCAGTAAACTAGCAGGTGATATTAAGATTGCTAATCAGTTATTTTTAAAATTAGATATTTGTGGATGATCTATGTGGGCTCAGTGTAATCACAGCATCCTTAAATTAGTAAAAGGAAATAGAAATGTTAAGAGCAGAGGGTTAACTTCATGAGAAAGACCGAATCATCATCCATGTTGGCTTTGAAGATGGAAGAGGGTCATAGGCCAAGCAATTCCAGGAGCCTGTAGAATCTGGAATATGCAGGGAAATAGATTATTCTTCATAGCCTCCAGAAGGAATGCAATCTTGCTGATATCTTGATTTTAGCCAATGAGGCTCCTTTTGAACTTCTCACCTCCAGAATGGTAGGATACATTTGGTTTTGTTAGCTGCCAAGTTATGGTAACTTTTTGCAATGGTAGTGAGAACCTAGTACACATGATATTAGAAGATGAGCAATTGAAGTCAGCAACTTCTAGAGACTGCTTTTGTGCTCACATAAGCTCTAGCAACTCCCATGAAAGTCAAGAGAGAAAACAGGAATAAATGAGCAGTTAGATCAAACTCTCATAAAGGAAATGTACCCATACTGAGAAAAATCATAAGAAAATTTCATATTCCCAAGTTTCTAAATTTTATATAAGGAAAAAGAACAAAATTTTAAAGAGAAGAAAAAAAGATTTAAATTAACAGGTGCAACATTGATTTAACTTACATCTCCATGTCCTCCACTACATTATATCCTTTGATTATGTGAAGTTCATTTCAGCTCAATGCAGATTAAATTGAATAGTGACATTCCCAACTGGACTACCAGATGGAATCACATTTTAATTAACTTTTCAACCAGCATACAGATGTGCTTCTTGTGATCATTATCAAGAAATCATTTACTTTCAAGAAAAATGAGAAGCCCTGGTAGCAGATTGTAACATAGAATGATTGATCACATCATCAGATCATTAACCTTAGAATGCTTTTAATCATTTATTGACCAAATGAAGAAAAAGCTCATGGACGCGTATTGAATATATCTGAGATGTGTTATCAGTACCTTTTGAAAGATTAAATTAAAGGAAATATTTGCATAAAATAATGATCTATTCGTATATATTAACTTCCAGAATGTCACATGGCTTCTGAATTTAAGCCATTTCATACATTATTGAAAGCATATGCCACTGGAACAAAAGAATTTACCTAGTTACCACTTTTTTCTTCATCACCATCAAATAATTCCAATTCACATTTGATGCTTTAAGAATAATAAGTCCTTACCTTTCAAACCTTTACACTTTGAAAAAGAAACCAGCATGAATAATTTATCCTTCAGTGGAAAAAAATTAACTGAATATAAATGAAACATAAAAGATAATTAAACTTATATTGAAAGGATGAAGCTGCTTATACAACTTATTACTGGCTGTCAATGTTTACTTCAGTGCTTTTCAAGCTATAACTAGTGACTCTAGTAACTAGGACTCTAGATACTAATAACTCTAGTAATAAAAACCTAGTAATAAGAAGCTAATGTTTAAAAACATTTCATTGGCTTATTCCAGACTTTATAAGTGGAAGTCAAATGTAAAATATTTCTATTTTTATTATTTATTGAGTTACTTTAATATGCTCAGTACCAAAGGGGAAAAGGCATCTGTTTTTGAAAAGGTTAGGCTGTGAGAGAATACAGGCAGGCATTTTACGCAGTCAGAAGCAAGCCCAGATTTTTTTGGTGTGTGTTTTATGGTGTCAAGGTATAAAGCATTCATCATCCACTTCATCTTTACTCCTAAAAGCCGAAGCATGTCTATTAACCTAGGTATAAAACATTCACTGAATGAATTGAGAGTACAGTTTAGGTTTCTGTCCTTCCAGTGTAATAAATTATCTACTAAAGGAAATTGGGATTCATCTAGCTCCCTAAGTAACTATGGAAAAGATACCAAGCACTGTTGATTTCAGTTTATCCATCATCACTGTTGATTTCAGTTTATCCATCATCATAAGTGATTTCAATATTGTAATGTAGTGCTTAAGCTTCCCTTGTTAGTTAAAAAAATA
Organism: Xerus rutilus; assembly: GCA_028644305.1. Classification (NCBI taxonomy): domain Eukaryota; kingdom Metazoa; phylum Chordata; class Mammalia; order Rodentia; family Sciuridae; genus Xerus; species Xerus rutilus. The sequence continues at coordinate 136,245,607 of CM053403.1, forward strand.
AATTCCAGTTCTTAAAGCTGATCTTGGTGGAGTGTGCTTGGTCAAACTGGAGTTGGAGTGGGGAGAGTGGACCCACTCATATTGTTCCATTACTTCACACCCAGAATTCTTGAGGCTCCTCAGAGTCCATACTGAAAACTGCTGCAGTTCCCCCACCAGTCCAGTTCAGCTTGTCCTGTTTCAGTGTAACCCTTTGGAATTATTAGGAAAGCAACAGTTGCACCCCCAGATGACCTTTGCCTTCCAGAACCTCTCACACTTCAGACTGTGGCTGGCCCAGGATATCTGGTCCTAAAAATATATCTGGTTTTGAGTAAGTGTTCCAGAAAGAGAAAACTAATGGAAGAAGAAATAGGAAGAGAAAGAAGATACTAGATAAGAAAATTAATTAACAGACTTCTATCCATGATAATTCATATTTTCTTATCTCTTTCTGTAGAATCATATAATGCATTCTTCAATATAAATAAACAGAAAAATTAAATTGTGAATTAATAAACTGAATTCAGTGCAGGAATGATTGCTTTGAAATATCACTTTGACCCTTGTAAGAGGCTGTTCTCAAGCTCTCCTTGTGAACAAATGACATTTAGTGAACACAACGAGGCACATTGATGTTTCAGTCCTTAGTGTAATAACAACTCAGCCGTTCTCTTGCTTTGTGGCAAAAATGACCATTTGGTTCAAAGATCATTTAGTGAAGCAAGTGTGAAATAAATTCTAAAATGACCACCATCACACTGATCAACAAAATTCTTAATTCATTAAAAATCGCTGTTTTTCTAGCCATGAAAGGGAGGTTAGACTAGTTGTGCGTCTGTGGGAGTTCTATTCTTTTCAAGGACCTCTGACTTTTTCCTTTTGACATTTACCATTCCTGAATTTAGGCAGGCACTATTTGAATAAAAGTGTTCCAGAAAGAGAAAACTAATGGAAAGTAATGAAATTAATTTAGACAAATATAGCACCTGTCTTTAACTTAGCCAATCTGCTCTTCGATTTTCTGTAGACCAGCTTTTCTAGTTTGCAAAAAGTGATATAATTATTGTAGACTCAGAATGGAAGTGGGCAAAGAATCCAAATCTCTGACAAGCTGGATTTAGCCCAATCAATATTCATAATGTTGAGATTCACATTTTCTCTAAAGTTTATTCAGTAATTCACTGGCAGTAATTGTGTCCTAATACAATTTAGAGTTCATGTGAAGTCCCTGGTTTTACCATAGCTTCATGGTGCTCCAAGTCCCTTCAGATGCAGACCTTAGGTCTATTCTGTGGGTGAGAAACAAAGATAAGACCAGGACATAGGAGAAATGATCAAGGAGATTGACAACCGTGATGGTGATTCCTTTACTTTCAGAATATATGTTGGTAATGATTTCTGTGTGTTTGCCAGTTCACATAATTACTTCTCTCTAGAGAGTTAAGCTTGTAAACATTACGGTTATGATTTGGATCTGAGATATGCCCCAGAAACTCATGTTAGACAGTGCAGGAATGTTCAGAGGTAAAATGATTAGATTATAAGAGTTGTGACCTAATCAGTGGAATGAGTTATTTGATTGATGGATAATTTGAATGGTTTACTGAGTGGTAAAGGTAGGTAGGTGGGGCATGACTGGAGGACGTAGGTTACTGTGAGCATGCCCCTGGAGACTATCCTGTCCCTGACCTCTATCTATATCCTTTCTCTCTCTCTCTCTCTCTCTCTCTCTCTCTCTCTCTCTCTCTCTCTTTCTCTCTCTCTCTCTATCATTATTTCTACTTTCTACTTGCCACAAGCTGAGCACCTTTCTTCCACCATACCCTTCTGCTATGATGTTTCACTACAAACTCAGACCCAAAGCAAGGGAGTTAACCACCAAGGACTGAACTTATAAAAATATGAACCCAAAATAAATTTTTTCTCCTCCATGTTGTTCTTGTCAAGTATTTGGGTCATAGTAATGAAAAGCCAGCTAATGTAGTTACTTGTTTTACAAAGATTTGGATGGTGGGGAAAACCAAGTTTAAAGAACATATGTATATCAAATAGTGATCAATTTCCATTTTTATTCAACCTATGATCCACACATCCACGTATAACTTCAACATAACAAAGATAGGCAGCCCATTTACTCTCTATCCTCTTATCTATGGCTTGAAAGCCTATGATAAAAATAATATAAAGCCTGTTGGACAAGCAGCATTTTTAAAATTTTCTTTCATTTGACATTATTTCAGTTTTTTTAAAAGACAAATCACTAAATAATAGATTCCTAAAAACGTTTACTTAGGAATTTGAACATAGACTTTGGAATATAAAACATGTTATTCAAATTTTACTTTGTCATTCTCAAAATCAGAGTGCAAAATTTTGTATTTTTTCCTATTCATTTTTTTTAAGTTGACTTCCTCTTTTGTAATCTTTCTAAAGTGAAAGCTATGTTGATGTAGTTGACAGGGTACTGGGAAAGGAATTCAACAAAGACGTTTGAATCCTATCTCCAGCTGTACTAGCTCTATGATTCTGAACAAAGCATTCTTTTCTACTCTGTGTCTAAATGTTCACCCTTGCATATGGGCTATTGTGATGGTCTCAGTGTAAGTTTCTATAGTATTTTGTAAGCTAAACATAACTTTATTTGGTAAGTAGTATTTGAGTTACTTTGAAAGAGTCACAAGTAGCCTTAAAGTGGAAAGCATTTGGATAACAAGCAATTTCTATACATAGGGCAATGTCAGATTATATGTAATAGGATAAAATTCCTCTTAGCATTCATTAAAGGGTGTAAGGTCACCATCCACACATCTATGTTTAGTAGGTAAGCACCAGTAATTTGGATTCAATTGATAATGTATTATTGGTTATTCCTGGGAAGACAAAGCCAGACTGCACCTTGACCTAGTTGTCTGTATCTTCCAGGGAATCTCTTGTTCAGCACCAACATTACCGAGCTTGCTTACTTTTCCATCAAGGGTTTAGATTCTTTGCTATCTCCCTTCTGTGATGATGCTCTATTATACAGCATTGCTTCCATACTTATTTTGGTGATTTTATTGTCCTTTACAGATGCCCAATAGCCCAAGGTACAAATATCAGTTGAACAAATTGTTTCACCTCTTGAGTCCTTTTCTCACAGGAAGAAAATTGGATCTTTCCACTGTGGTTACCTTTTTATTTTTTTCTGCATGATCTGCCCCAAATGATAGCGTCAGACACAGCAAGACAGCTGTGTTCACTGCTGGTGTTAAGCTTGCAAATTAAATTGATGGAGAAAAATAGGAGCCCAGTATTGTCAGGGACTGAACATGAAACATCTATTTAAGTTCATATCTGCCAACCATAACTTTTTAGGCAGGCTGACAAAACAGGCTTTACACAATGCTAGAAGCACAAATCACATAGAACACAAGCCACGACATAGCATATTGAAGAATTACAAAAATTTCATTGTAATATTTTACTTCCTGTCTGCTATCAGCTAGGAAGTAGAAAGCAGCAATCTCAGTGGACTTTGATGACTCAGAAATTTGGTTGAAAGTCTAAAACCAAGGTTTCTCAGAAGTGGTTGTGTTGGTCAGCTTTTCATCACTGTGACCAAAATGCCTGAAAAGAACAACTTAGAGGAGGAAAAGTTTATTTGGGCTCATGGTTTCAGAGGTTCAGTCCATGGTCAATTAACTCCTGTGCTCTGAGTTTGAGGTAAGGCGGGGCATCGTGGCAGAAAGGCATAGCAGAGGAAAGCTGTTCAGTTCATGGAAGCCAGGAAACAGAAGGAGTTAGGAGTTGGGGACAAGATAACGTCCCCAAGGGCAGGCCTCCAGTGACCTACTTCCTTCAGCCACAGCCTACCTGCCCACAGTCACCACTCATTATCCATTCAAATTATTCATCCATTAAATTGATTAATTCACTGATGAGGCTACTGCTTTCATCTTTCCTACCAGCCCCACCTCTAAACCTTGCTGCATTGGGAACTAGGTCTCCAACACAGAAATTCTCTCAGAGACATGAAATATCTAAACCATAGCAGTAGTGCTTTTTGAGATACTGGACCAGATAATTCTTTGTTGTGTGGAGCTTTCTTTGCATCATAGGATATGGAACAGTATCTCTAGCCTCAACACACTGAGTGACAGTAGCACTACCACCTCACCCATACTCAATTAGAAAAACCAAAAGTGTCTCCAAGTATTGCCATATGTACCCTCGATAGCAAAATCACTCCTGTTTGTAAACCACTACTTTATAGATAGACTTGAGGTGAAATTGCAAAGTTTATCCATAAGATCTTTGCTTTTCCTTTCCTTCTTCCTTCCCATCTCCTCACTCTCTCCCCCAAGACTACTTCTTTTATTTTTCCTTTAGAGCCCAATGTTTCTCACTTAATCCATCCTCCTGATATTAAAATCTAATCTCATTTGCTCCTATGCAAATGTGAAATGACATTTTTACATTTTATCTTGGGGGAAAGTCTTTAGTGGAGTTTAAACCAAAACATTAAAATTTTAATGGTGGATTTATATATTGAGTTTTTGCAAGATGGGAGAAGTGAATGGTGCAAAAATGAATTGATTTAACTTGCCCCCAAACTATCCCCAGATTCCAACCAGGAATGTGTGTAACTAAAACCTTGTCAACTTTTCATTATTGTGCTATGTTATTGGGAATAACTTCTTGATTCACTGGCATATTATTCCACCTGAAAAATCCAGGTGTCTAGTCTTAAAAAATCTCACCCTGAATATTAGATATTTGTTGTATCCCGTCCAGTTTTTATTTAATTTTCCTTCAAAACTATAGCCAAAAATCTTACTTTTGGATAAATCCCTCCTGGCTAGAGGAGAGATGCCCACAGCACATATCTAATCCAAGAAGAATGCAGACTTTATTGGGTTTATAAAGGAGAAAACCTTCCTTTCCTACTCTACCTGAACAAGAAGAATGTAAGGATGGAGCTGAGCGGCCTGAGGCCGCTGTGTGGAGTCTAAGAATGAAACCACAGAGAAAAGGAGCTTAGCAGAAAGGGGGGCAGCGGTTGTTAATTACAATTGTGACCTCTGAAAACAACTCAACACTGCATCTTCTAGTGTTGAGTCAATGAATTCAGTTTAGTTTTCTGGTTTTATGCATTCAGAAGAGTCTTGTTTGCTCACAAATAATCTTATCTTTCTTTGCCCCAGATGTGGTAAGTGACATCTTTGTTCTGCTGCCATTACTTTTGGGATGTTTGTGCTGACATGGGTACAATAATGGCAATTCCCACACAAAGGATGATATTCTTCAATGTTCCCAACCAGCAAATATCAATCCTAGCATTATTGTCTACCCTAGAGTTTTGACATATCATAACCATCATAGAGTGAGGAGAAAACCATCTTGCTCACTCTTTGTCTTTGTCTCAATTGGTCTTTGGAGTGTGAAAGCCACATGACTTATAGCTCACAGAGATGCTAGTGAAAATATTTATAGCAGCTGAAGTCTGTAGGACTTCCAGGCAGGCAATTATACATGAACCAGTAAGGCTCAGACCTCAAGGGCTAGATCCTCTCCAGGCTTTCTCACATCCCCATCCGAGAGTCCTTTAGGACATTTATGACATCTTCTCTCTTGCAGAAAACCTTCCTTGAAAATGGAACTGTGGTGGTTTAAAAAAAGCAAAGAATAACAGGCTCAGGGAAAAGGTATTTCCTTGAATGTTAAATGATTAAAATACTAAATTAAAATTTTAAAACACCTATAATATCCTCACTCAGGAAAATACCTGAGCAATCACCTAACTTAAAGGATTCATTACATCTTATTTTTTGTTAAATGATAAGTAGATGCAAAAGGACATTCATGAAATATATACATGAGTGTGTATTTAAAAGAATGCAGGAAAACATATTTTTTGTTGAACATTGCCGTTAAGTGTGCATACTTTCAATTTTATTGTTAAGGAAAAATTATTTTGCCAAGTAGTTGCAGCAATTTAAATTTGAGCTAACAAGATATTAGTGATAGCAATACATCCTTGCTGTCACTAATACATATTTGGTATTGTAAAACTCTTCAGTTTTTACTAATTTTGTTTGGATTTGGCTTATATTTTACTGTTACACGTGAGGTTGAACAGCTTTTCACCTGTTTGTTGAACCACTGTGATTGTTCTTTGAGATAACTATTTAGGCTACTTTTGCCAGTCTTTCCAGATGGTACTTTTGTCTGTCATTAATTTTTATGAGTACTGTGTATAGCCTACATATTAAATCCATGTCAGTTATATGTTCTTCAAATGCTGTATTCATTTGTTTCATCTTTTCTTCCTTTTACAATAATAACACTTTCATAGTACTTATTATCATCCCCCCAAAAATGACTGAGAATAAAGAAATTGAGGCCCAAGATCACACAATCATTGAATAAAAGATCAAACACAAGTAACCTATCTTCTGAATATAGAGTCTTATAGTCTATATCATATTGCATTTCTGTGGTGTCTTTTGTTCAACAGACACTACGAAAATAATATCATCTATGTTAGAGTCTTTTCTCTATATTTTACCTTTGGGAGTATAGTTTAAGAAATACTTCCTCATTCACAATCATAAAATTATTTTATTATATTGCCTTCTAACCATGTTAGAGTTTTTTTTTTCCTTTGAATTTAGGTGCTTAATCTAGTTTGGATTGACTTTTGAGTATGGTATAAAATAGAGGTTGAATGTTGTTTTCTAAATGGATGACAAATTATTGTAGCCCCATTTATAGCAAAGTCAGTTATTAATATCATGATTTAAAATACCAGTTCTATCTTAACTTATTTTTGTGCATCTATATATTGACTAGCTACCTATTTACCTCCAAAAAGAAAATTTTCATTCATATGCTAATTCCACCTAACTTTAATAACTATTGTTTGATAATAATTCTTTCTCCCTAGTAAGGCAAGATTCCAATTAAGTTTTCCTTCTATCAGGTGGCCTTCATTATGCTTTCCCTAACATCTAAGGCTTTCAATCATTTGGGCAATCTCCTCTACTTCCCTCCTCCACACTTGTGCTGGGATATTTTATTGGAATGACATGAAATCTATATTACAACATATATCAAGTTGAGAAAGAGTGACTTCCTTTAATATTATTTCTTTGACCATAAGTACCAAGTACATTTCTCTCTTTAAGTGTGTTTTATTTTCTCAATATTTTTTAAATTTGTTCTAATTAGTTATACATGAGAGTAGAATGCATTGTGACATATCGTACATAAATGGAGTGTAACTTCTCCTTCTTCTGGTTGTACATGACATAGGATCACACCGGTCGTGTAGTCATATGTGCACATATATGTGATTGTTCTTTGAGATACCTATTTAGGCTAATTTTGCCTAAATTCTTCCTACCTAAATTGCCTAAATTCTTGCACATTATTTTGTTAAATTTGTTCTTGAATATTTTATATTTTTAATGCTATTGTAGATGGTAATGGTTTTTAAGTTTCATTTTAAAAATAATTTCTGGTGGTTTTTGTGAGTAGAAGTAAAATTGATTCTTTTGTATAATGATCTTGTTATTCACCTACATTTACTTATTCATCTCTGTGTTAATCTTTTCATGATTCTTTAGGATTTTCCTACCTCCCATTCTCCTTCTCCTCTCTTCAATCCCCTCTAATATTTTAGGGTTTTCTCATTTAGCTCTTGCTCTTTTGCTATTAGATGTATTTAGGTCATGTTTTATAATTTTTGGTGATTTGTAACATTGCATTCTTAGTCTATGCTGATTTTGTACCCAGAAATGTTCTGAAGTTTTTATTAATTGCATTAATTTATTTCCATATTCTTTTGAATTTTTCTGTATAAAATTCCATCCTTTGCAGAAAGTAAAAAAGGTATTTGATCTCTTTCCTCTCTGATCCATAGGCTTTTGTTTCATTTTTTTCTTATCTTTTTTATTGCCTAGTTTATACTGTAAGATAATATTGCACAGAAGTGACAATAACTAACACTCTGTCTTCTTGTCTAGTTCTTCACCTTGAAATTAATGTTTTTAGTATTATATATTAAGTATGAGATGAATATACTCCATATTTTTGTGACTACTCTCCCATTAGTTAAATAAAATTCCATTATCTTCCCAGTTTTCAAAGAATGTTCCATCGTGAATTGGCAATTCATTATACCAATACTTTCCTACATCTATTTTGAACACATTGCTTTTTCCTTGAATTTGTTAAAGTTGTTAAATACATAAATCATCTTTCTCAATTTGAAATACAAATTGGACAATTTTATTATCTTCTACATTATGGATTTAGTTCGCTAACATTTATAGTTTTGCCTCTGTGTTACTGAATTAGACCTTTTTTAGTTTTCTCTCTTAAATATCCTATTTCTCTCTTAAATAGCAAGTTTATGCTAACTAAGTAAAATGACAAAGTGATTCTTTGCAATTTTCTGGAGGAGTCTGTGTGTGCTCGCAAAGATTTGCTCTTTGTAAGTTTTGTGTGTTGTGTTCCCTTTATCAAATGTTTTAAAGTGTTGATTCAGTGATTTAATACTTAAAAGGTGTTTTGGCCTGGTATCCCTGGGAAGCAGAGTAGCCTAAGATAATCCATTCACAAAAATCAGGAACGAGGGGCAAACGTAATGGAAAAGAGAAAGGAAGGAAGCCAAAATGCATGTGCTTTTGAGTTAGTCACAATTAAGTGCTTCTGCTTGGCTGATTCCACAAATAATCACCCAGAAGCTGTAGAACCACAACATATAATTAATGCAATAGATTCAGAAAACATACTAGACATAATTTAATAATTGTTCATAGTTTAAAAAAAAGTAAACTAAGAATAGAAGCGAGGTTTCCCCAATTTGATAAAAAACCATCTACAAATATCTGAATCTAGTATTATATGTAGTGATTAAGATAGAATTCCCAAAAATATGGAAAAAGCAAAAGTGGCTTTTATTGGATTGCCAGGGCAGGAAGACAAGAACAACTGAAAGCCATAAAAAACAGAAATCAAGAAGCAAAACTGATTTTATTTGCAGATGACCTGATTGTTTGCATGGAAAATCCTAAAGAATCATGAAAAGATTAACAAAGAAATGAATGAGTAAATGTAGGTGAATAACAAGATCATTATACAAAAGAATCAATTTGACTTCTCCTCTCAAAAATCATCAGAAATTGATTTTAAGATGAAACTTAAAAACCATTATCCTTTACAATAGCATTAAAAATATAAAATGTTCAAGAACAAGTTTAACAAAATAATGTGCAAGACCTGTAGATTTAAAAAGAACAACTGCATGAAAAAAATATTTAAATAAATGTAAAGAGACATACCATATTCAAACATTAAAGAGAAGAAATCATAAAAATTCCCATTGGGAAAGGCAGTCATACACAATGCTTTGACCTTCACATGGTTGCATGAGAGTGGCATTGGGTCTAGAACATTTTCTTGTAAAGAAATAAATAAAGACACCTCATAGCCTGTGCTGGACATGTCTCTTCATTTGGGAATATCTCCTCTTATTCTTGGATTAAATACATTTTGTTCTACTTAAGGGTGTTCATCATCTAGCACCTGGGCAGCACAACTATTATATCTGCTCCTGCAGGTGAAGGAACCTGGTCCTTTTACTTTGGCATAAAGTGTGAAATGTGCAGCCACATTTCACATAGTGCTGCAGAGGAGACACAGTGCCATGGGAAATCAATGCATTGCAGGTTAGATGGCAAGGGGCTGGATCTAGTGCACCCTCTCTCTCCTCTTGCTACAAGTAAATGCTTGGGCCCAGTGGGTATTGCTCCCTATTCTCAGTAACCTCCAATCATGCATTAATGTCTCCCCTGGAGGTGCACGGCTTGAGCACCTAGTGGAATGGTAAAATAACCAGTTCTCCCCAATATGACCTATAGTTCTTATGCAATACCATTAATAATCTTGACAATATTTTTCTAGAAATTAATCTGATTCTAAAATATATATTATGTGGAAAGGTGAAGAACATAGCATGGTCAAATAAAGCCTTTATCTCATTCTCTCTTTTCTGGTTGAATATATATTGGACCTTCTTACCTGATCATTCAAGTCTCTAAACTCTCTGTTGTATTGTCTTCTCTTTTCTATTTTCTGTGTAAATTATTCCACTTTTTGTCTTCCAGCTCATTAATTATCCTATCAGCAGCACCTCATTTATTGTTAATTTGACCCTTTGTTTTTAACTTTAGTTATTGCATTGTTATATCATTTTAGCTCTAGAAGTTAAAGTTGGTCCTGTTATAGGTAGGATATAAGATGTCCCTGCAAAGCTTCTGTATTAATGCAGGAATGTTTGGAGTTAAAATCATTAGATTATGAGAACTGTAACCTAACCAGTCTGTCCTAGTTTGAATGGACTGAGTAGCAACCGTAGGTAGGTGGGGTGGGGCTGAAGGAGATGGACCACTGGGGGTGGGGGTGCACCCTTGAATTGTGTATCTTCCCTCTGCCCGTTCCTGCCTACCCTCTCTCTGCTTCCTGGCCTCTATGAGCTGAGCAGTTTTCCTCTATCTTCCTTTCAGACATGATGTGTTCCTTCATCTTAGGCCTAGAGCAATGGAATAATTTGTCTAAGGACTGAGCCTTTTGAAATCATAAGCCCTAAACAAACTTTCCCTCCTCTAAGTTGCTCTTGTCAAGTATTTTTGTACACAGTGAATAAAGTTGACTAAAACAGCTCCCGTTGCTTAATTTGTCTAGGAATCTTCTTAATAATTTTAATAGTCTTTTTTCTTGACTCATATATTCATTCACTTCATTTATTTTATTAAATACTTTGAACATACAGCTTATTTTACACAACCAGAATTCTAAGCCAAAAGCAGTTCTCAGTTTATTTGCTCACCTCTCACCTTAAATATCTTTTTTTCCTTGTGAATTTTAAGTTCTGGCTGTGAGTTTATATATCTTAGAACTTTACCTATTGGGAATTGCTTTGAGACCTAAAAGTAGGTTCCATCAGAGAAAATTTATATTTGCTCCTGCCAGTATCTCAGGGCACTACCAGCTTGGGATCACTTTAAAATAAATTCTCAACTAGAAGTATTTTGGTCCAGCCAGCTGATGTGGATTCAAACTGACTGGAGTTACAAATTCTTTTGGAAGAATATTTTTTCCCTTTTTCTAAGTGCCAGGCTTTCTGAAAGGTAATTTTCTTTATAGTCCCCTAAAAGAAGATGAAAGGTTTCTTTTTCCTCAGGACACTGACAGTGCAGTCCTTTAGTGTTGTAGATTACACATTCATCTCCTATTAGGCTGCATTATTGGCAGACCCTGAACTTTGAACTTCATTTCCTTTACCTCTGTGAGATGTAATGTTAGAAAGGTTTGATGGAGTTCACCCAGCTTTAACAATGTTCCCAAGGTCAAAGACCAGCTTCCATGGTCTATTTATCTCTCATTTGTACTTCATTTAGTTTTTGGCCTCTGAGAAAGGAGTCACAGTCCACTGATCTCTTCCACGACTGACTTACCACAATGGGGAGAAGGGCTCTTGAGGCAAAATGACTTTACCAGCTTATGAGCAGCATGATGTGGGTGCTGGTCACTTAAGCCCACTTTCTAAGGAAACAGGCTCGGACAAAATATTTTATGCTAATCCATGATCAGCGTGGTTCGTTTTTAATTTTTTTTGGAGGGGGTGATCCAAGATAAAAAGGAAATGGAGCCAAAAAAAAATGGGAGATTTAAAAACTAAGAATGTAAGCAACAGGAGCACTCACTTATTCTTGGTGAGAATGCAGAATGTAGCTGTTGTGGAAGATAGTTTGCCATTTGCCATTTCACTGAAAAACTAAACATAATTGCTACCACACGGTCCAGAGGTTAAGCTTCTTGGTGTTTACCTACATAAACTCAACACTTAGGTTCACACAAAAACCTGAATGTGGATATTAGTTGCAGCTTTGTGCAAAATTACTAAAACTTGGAAGCAACCCAAATGTCCTTCAGTAGGTAAATGGTTAAACTGTGGTACATCTAGACAAGGGAATATTATTCAGGGCAGAAAAGAATAAACTATCAAGTCATGAGAAAAGATGAAGGAAACATATATTACTAAGTGAAATAAGCTAACCTGAAAAGGCGGCATACTTGATTCTCATTATAAAACATTTGCAAAAAAAAAAAAAAAACCCAAAAAAAAATAATGCAAAAACTATGAAGGCAGTAAAATGTTCAGTGTTGCCAGGGATTAATAGGGAGGGAAGAATGAAAAGGCAGAGCAACAGAGGATTTTTAGGGTAGGAAGACCATTCTGGATGAGACTACAGCAATAGATGTTGGCATAGATTTATACAAATCTGTATAATGTACAAGACCAACAGTCAACTATGGTCTTTGAATAATAATGATATGTCTGTAGATTCATTAATTGTAACAAATGTGCCACTCCAGTGCAGGATGTTTATAACAGGTAAGCTGTGAATGTGTGGGAGTAAGAGGTATATGGAAAATCTGTTGCTTCCTCTCAATTTTTCTATAAGGTTAAAATTCTAAAACATAGAGTTTGGGTTAAAAAATGAGAATTTGGGTTACTGAACCTGCTCAGTTTCAAAATAACCCATCTTTTCTAAAGTGAAAAATCACTTCTAAACCATTTGGAGGAAAACAGGAAGTGTCATCCATGAAGAATGCTCGCTGGAGTTTACAGTTTTGGCTCCTGGGGGGTTTTCCATGGCATGTAACTGAGATGAACAATCTGGAGATATAAAAATTGATTAGATGTTGTTTTCTTTGAGGGAACAGAGAGGATAAGGATCATTATCAAGCTATTTAAGAACTGCCTATCAGGACTTAGCATATCTACCTGTGTGCTCTTGATGTTGCTCCAGTATTTTTGTGACTTAGCATATCTACAAAGTGTGCTCTTGATGTTGCTCCAGTATTTTTGTGACTATTTGGTTAAGTACATCACCTACCCCATGTTCCTTGACAAAACAGAAATACTTTTTAAAATAAAATATTATGAAAACTTTGTTTCTGGTGTAAGATTGCTATTGTGATTTTTAAAGCAAACAAAATATACTTTGAGAGTAGTTATATTTTTCTTTATTCTTTGGTCTCTTGAGAGCTCAGAGCCAAATTTTCAATCCTGTTTAGTAGGAAAAAAGCCACTGCAAATTAGGGTTCATTTTTCATAATTTGTGAATTGTCTTCCTACAGTTTTATATCTTTATCAATATACCTCTGGCTCTATTTTATCAATTTTATTGATTTTTTAAAAAAAATTTATACATTGTCTCAATTCTTTGTGAAATGAGTCACAAACTTAAAAGAATATATATATATACACATATATATAAAATTATTACTTACTTGTAGGAAAACTAGTATAACAGGCCAATTTATGAGTCAGCTTTCTCCTGTCAACTGTAACATAACTAAATCATAATATAAAAAGAATACTCTCTATAAATATTGCTCTCTTATTTCCCAGGTATTATTCTAGGGATTTTTGTTCATTTGACCCTCATATAATATTCACCAAGTTTGGTATTTCTTTCCATTTCACTGACACGTCAACTAAAAATCAGTGTAAATAACTGCAAATTCTGATTGACTCCATAATACAGGCTTTTTTCAATGTTTCTGACTCTGTTATCTAGACAGAACTGAGAAAACACTTGTTACATGGAAAACATTTCAATCTAATGAATAACGGGCTATTTTCCATGTCATTCAGGAACTGTAAAGACTCATAGCTCTGTGCCTAAACCATGAAAATAAAATGTGAAAAACCTCACTATGAGACTTTCCTTCAGGAAAGGAAAACTTCGGTTTGATAACACAGATAAAATGTTGGGAAAAGTCACCCAGTGGGTCCTTGAAGTCTCTTGTCCTGATTAAAAAAAAAAACTGCACACAGTAATAAATCGATCACTTCTCCCTATGAGTGGGTTTAAGTACAGTCACTTTGAAAACTGCTTCAGCAACTGCTCATGAAATAGAAATTGATTTGGAATCGGGGTCAGATTCCAAATTTAAATGGATGTTTTATGGAACAATTAGATTTGAAGTACTCACTAACACTATGGTGATTTATTGTGTATACTTAATCAACCTGCAGCTCCAGCCAAAATGTGTTATAACACAATTGATAGTCTAAATTGTGATGCAAAATTCATAGTTTGGTACCAACTTCTGGGTATTTATTTGTTATGCTATTTTAAAGCGTAAGCAACATTAACAATTTCCACAAATTATTTGGTATGATCCTGTACTAAATACCCTGTACCCTGTTCCACTCTGCTTCCCTTGTGTGTCACTATAATTGAGTCTGCTTAAACAGAGAAACCACTTAGGTATAGGTAAATAGTGTCCAGTTAATTTGCACATGAACTTTGCCAGTCAGCCATGGCTGTAAGAGCCTCCACATGACATTTATCCTATATGCCATCTATTTGCCTGTCTTTGTTCATTTGGTTTAGCCTGCCAGCAATCTTTAGATTTTAGTACTGCTCATCTGTGGCTAGTGTGTGAGTCCTGGGGATAAGCAAGAGCCAGGGACAATCCAGGCAGCTTTGGTGCAATTCCAGAGACTTCTACAATTGTTGTTTGGAACCCCTAGTGAATGCTCAGTGTTGGACAATATTCCAGACTTTATTTCTGATTTTGTTTCCTTTTAGATTTGAGATTATCTGTCACCTCTGTGCTCTTTTCCCAGTTGTCCTTCTCAACTGAGAGTCAAGGATGGTGTTTAAAACAAATACTTTGGCTGGGTACGGTGGCACATGCCTATAATCTCAGCACTAAGGAGGCTGAGACAGGAGAACTGTGAGTTCAAAGCCAGTCTCAGCAATGGTGAGGTGCTAAGCAATTCAGTGAGACCCTGTCTCTAAATAAAACACAAGACAGGGCTGGGGATGTGGCTCAGTGGCTAAGCACTCCTGAATTCAATCCCCAGTACCAAAAAAAAAAAAAAAAGATTTATTTTCCCATAATTAAGATCAAATAAGCTCTGAAAAAAAAAGGCATTTTTAAACCAAGCCTAAAAATAGCACTAGGTAAGCAAACAAGCTAGTTATTACATATAACATACCTTTATTTTTGGCTTAAAGTACAAGAATAAATTTAAAGCAATGTCTACTTACTTCATATATGCCTAACTAACCATATATTTGTGTTTCATGAATGCACATGCCTATGTAAAGTAGAGAGTCACAAGAAAAATACAGATGAAAATATTATTTATCACTCATAGCACCTGCTTCAACGGGCTAGTCTTCTTCACACTAAAATCTTGTCAAAGGAAGTACTACTAAAATTGAACTAGAAACACATAAATAGGAACTCTTGCAGTGAGGAAAAGGTCTTACCCTTCTGATTCTTCTTCCCAGAATAGCTGAGGTGTCACATGTAGGTCAGGTGGTTGAAAGTCCTCTGACTCTACATACAATGATCTAAACACGGTATCTAAACAATGGCATCATCTCACATTCTTTCATCATTAGAAACCTGTACGTAATCTGTATTTAGTTTCACAGGCAGGCACATACACACACACTTACAATTGTATCTTTGGTTTATATATTTAACTGTCTTCTTCTGAATACTTTTCAGGTCCCATTTCCTTTAAAATCCCTTTTAATTGGAGATAAGCCTTTGAACATGCTGGCCCGAATGAAGATGCCCCTACCAACTCACCATCCTCTTTATGTAATTGTTTCTCAGCTTCATTCTGAGTAATAATAGGTCTAGCACATCAGTGAATGCATCAAGGAATTTCAAAAGTTCTCTTCTTCAGTGGGGTACCATACTGCATGTCTTGGCAATTACAGTTTCGCACTCCTACAAACACAGGTGTGAGATCTCTTAATTCTTTTCTGTTATTTCTCCTTCTCCTTTCCCCAGCATTAATTCTTTCTTCCCTGTCTAGGACTGTCAGAAGCACCCACAGGTATTAACAAGTCATTTTAGACTAATGAGTCTGTTGATGGACGGATTTAGCATCCCTCTTATCTCACCTGGGCTTCATGATGACAGTGGCCCTTGGCCAAGGTGCAGCTTTAATCACTGCCTTTCGAAAATTATTTCTCTCTCCAAGTTAATTGCTCCCTGATTACCACAGAGAACAATCTCCTGACCTTGACTTTATTAGTCCTGAATTTTTCCTAGCTGAGCTATCCAATCCAAACCATTCCCATCTGTTTCTCTTAGTATAGTGCAATTGCTCATCAGGAATAATGGAATGAATGAGAATTTCTCGGAACAGATCCCCACGGAGCTAATGCCTACATTAGCGCCAAAAGATGTTCCTGAAAGGTCCCTGGGATAATGATGTAGGGGAGCACAGTTACTAGAAAGACATGGGAGTGATGATCATCTGCTGACTCATGATGAGGCTGAAGTTCTCCTCAGTCTGTTTCAACACAAAGGAGGAAATCGGTTCTTCTCTTGTTTTAACAAGTAGAGCAAATACCTTCCTGTATTATTTACTAGTGACAGCTGAGCAATTAGGATTATCAGGGGAGAAAAGAAAAAGTTAACTTTAAATTGAAAATTACTTATTTTTCCTACACTCATTGGCCAAAATATCCCTGTGGGTGGAGCCACTTCTTTCTATTGTCCTTGGTTTGCTGAGATGTTGCAAGGACAAATTCCTCTCCCACTGAAGAGAATCTTTTTTGATCCTGTTCTTACTTCTCAGGGTCCAAAGCCCAACTCCATCCTTAACACCAATCTGAGCAGAGGGTTCCTGTCACTCAGAATAAGACCTAGCATCTCCACTCTGGCACAACAGGTAGGGAGCACCTGCTCCCTCAGAAAAAAAACCCTACTCCACCCAGACCTTGTCCTCACATTGATGGAGTGGTCTGATTTTTTGTAAAGCACAGGAAGACAGTCACCATGGGTCAACAAAACGTGGCTTAATGTCTAGGTTATTCAATCTAAAAGAGTGGATCTAAGAGTCCAGTAAGAATCTATATTTAAATTAAATATAATTATTTGAGGGTTCATTTTGAGTTACAGACATTTAATTTATATTACTAAACAGAATAAATTGTTCAATTACAATGAGTTACTTTTCTTCTATTAGCTTAAGAATTTCAAGTTCTACCTTAAAATTCTGAAAATATTTCAGTTCTAGTTTTCTAAAATCCATATTTTCTAGTTTCAACCATTTAAAGAATCTAATTTTAGCCCATATGAAGAAACTACTATTGTCAGATTTAAAATGGTATTTTTGTTCTGTCTTCATATACTTTATCTAAAAATCATTGCACAACTGAGTCCTGACCAAATCATCTGGAAAATGTGATACAGATTTCTATACACCTTCTTAAACCAGCAGGTCCAGAATTTTGGCACTGTCTTACATGGAATTTATATATATATATATATATTTTTTTTTTCTGGTTTCCCAATTTGTTTGGTAACTTTATTAATGTAGACTTTTACAATTTGCAAAACACTCTCATCTTTTCTTTTTGAGTCCACACACTCAAAAGAAGATGGAAATGATATTTCGATTTTACACCTGAAAAAACTGAGACTCCAGGACTTTGTGAGCTGCTCAGTCAAAACACAAAACCATTTGTCCTGTCACACATCACTGTGATGCAAGGGTTTTATCAAAATCAAAGATCCATTCAATAAGCATCTCCAGGTTGTGATTTTGGGTGAAGCTTAAGAATCACACCTCATCAACCTGTTTGCCACAGAATCTATCAGGCTCTGACCACCTTACCTCTCTTGGCATTTCCAAGCATCCTTCCTTAGATGCAGCTGTTAGGAAGGGGGAATATAACTTCGGGCAGAGGAGGGCGGAAACATTGTGGTTCAAGTCCTTCCTCCAGCCCTCGGTAATTGTAAGAAAATCAATAAATTACCTTTCCCTCTTTTTTGAATATACTTATTTTAAAAACAGGAATTCTTTTGAGGATCAAATGGGATAATGTCAGTTAACTATCGAGTAAGCTATATAAGTTGCAGGGGTTATAATTAACACATGAATTCTTGATTCCATAGTTAATCCCTTTCTATTCTCATCCCATCTGAAACAACTGAAACCATTTACTTGCAAGGCAGGAATTGGAGAGGTCGAGTGGTAGCTGAGAGTTCAGTGCTTGTCTTCCCTCTCCAGATTTCCTTTCTAAGGTGACAGTTCCTAATCTCTCCAATGTAGAAAGTTAACCCTTTTAGTACTGATCAGTTGATTGTCAAGTTGGTTTGACTTCATTCAATGTTCATAGCAAACCTGAAGAGGTATGAGAAGAAAGTAAACACAACTGAAGAACGTAACTCAACTGATGATCTGGTAGAGGATCTCCCTAAACTAGTGGTCTCCGTGACTTCTGGGCATGCGCCTGTGATAAAAGATTTGCAAACTCCAATGTGCTTGCATCTTTCAAAATAATTTTAAAAATACATGTACTATTTCACTCATTTACTATATATGTTGTGTGCCATACACAAAGGAAATCTGAACAGATGAGATAAAAAAAATAAGTAAAATCTATAAAATGCTGTGTAAGTATTTAAGGTCACAGAACTAGGCACTTACAATAGTTAAAATGTTTAATTCTATGTCATGTCTATTTCATCATAATAGAAAAAATAAAACATATGTTAAAATAAGTAGGAATACTACTTATCCATCCAATGGCTGATGTGCCCTATGGCTTGGCTACAGAGGTAGAGAAGCTTAGAGCAGTTGTGAACATAGAAAACATGGAGAGGAAAAAGACTCCTCATCCCCACTTTAAAGGACCATATCTCTTGTGAGACAGAATGCCATCAAAACCATCTGTGACATTAAAGGGAAGCTCTGATTCTAGGTTTCCTAAATTATTTATTTTAATGGGAGATATGTTTAAAAGAATTTACATCAATTTATGTCAACTATATATGAGGGCACTCTACATCAAACATTTCATAATCCTAAACATGACTTCATAGTAGATTATTCCAACTTTTTAAATGAGAAAGCTGATTCAAAGAAGTTAAGTAGCTTGAAATCACATTGCTACTAAGTGAATTTAGACTCTAAATTCATGTGTCTACCCTGGTGCAAACTCCACCACTGCCTTCTAGAGGCAGCAAGAGGTAGACCCAAATGTAAATTTTTTTTTACGATCAAAATGATCAATGTTTATAGCAGCTCAATTCACAATAGCTAATCTATGGAACCAACCTAAGGTGCCCTTCAACAGATTAACGAATAAAGAAAATGTGATAGATATACATAATGGAATATTACTTAGCCATAAAGAAGAATGAAATTATGACATTTGCCAGTAAATAGATGGAACTGGAGACTATTATGCTAAGTGAAATAAGCCAATCCCCCTAAACCAAAGTCCTAATGTTCTCTCTGATATGTGGATGCTAATACACATTAAGGAAGCAGGAGAATAGAAGTTCATTGGATTAGACAATGGGGAATGAGGGATGAAAGGGGGAATAGGAATGGGAAAGACAACAGAATAAATGAGACATAACTTTCCTATGTTTTTATATGAATACAAGACCAGTGAAACTCCACATCATGTATAACCACAAGAATGGGATCCTAATTATTCATGTATGTATAATATGTCAAAATATACTCTACTGTCATGTATGCCTAAAAAGAACAAATAAACAATTTTTTAAGAAAGCAAAATGATTAAGGTAACATATATGCACAGTGACTGGCCATAAAAGATACACAAGTTCCTTTGAAAATTTTCTACTGGGCATTTTCTCTACAATACACTGTATAATTAAATTTAATGAGGATTTAGGGTTTCCCTTATGAGGTAAATGAAGAGCAATATTATAGGCAAATTACTCTATGTCTCTGTCTCTGTTTCTGTCTCTCAGCCTCTCTCTTCCATACTCTCTACTCTCTCATGAGCATTTGCACGTGCGCGTAAACACACACACTCACACTTCAACAGTGATCCTGAACACAGTTAAACCATGAAAACAGAAGTAAAGAAATAATTGAGGTAACAGAATAGTGCTCAAAATTGGACCCCCTAATTGTATCCATTAAGGGTAGTGTGTTTTACATCATTTTCTGCCCCATGAAGTAGAAAAATGAGGCATGTAGACAAGAAGAAACAACAGACCAGACGGTTCACAGCAGGCAGATGTCCAATATGAAGCACATCGTGGAAGAGAGGAGAGGTCTACACTGACAGATGTTATTTCATAGAAATGGCAGATGCTCTTCTTTGCAGTAGGTGGCATGGAAACCGTCTCTCTGGTTGCCATGCTGTGTCCTCTAATAGCTCTTGAGTTGCAAGGTGAGCAATGTTTTATAAAGTACCTGCTTTAAAGTTTCTTTATTCCATTATTCAAATATTCAATAAAGACACCTAAAATGCTTTGCATTAAAGTGCAATTGTTGGGGCACAGTTCTGCATGAATTTCTTACATCTCTGCACATCTTGTTGACAGAGCTACTGTCTGTGATCCATGTCATCATTTTAAGGATGTTTATGTAGTGAAGAACCTTGGAACAGAGACATAGGCCTTCCCTTTACAGCCAAGGGCAGGCATACTTATTGGCCATTATACTGGATTTATGTGCCTGAAACTTGGACTTTCTCTCCAGTTACATAATCCACTGAGTGTACAGACATCACCAGACTCTTCCCCCAATGGGGATTAGGCCATGAAGAACAAGCATGATGCGGGCTACCACTATGACTGTATGTAATCACGTGCCCTTGTCTCTGACCCATGAGTCTTGTGTCTTCTGCTTGTGTCAGTGAAGCTGAGGCAGGATAACTTGATAGTCTAAAACTAGGTAAAACTTCACGATGCTCACACTTCTTAACAATTAGGATTGTTCCAAAGGATGATATGAGCTAAGACTTGTCCTGAGGCCAAAGCATATGCTGATGAAGAAGACATGTGCCCTGAACTGAGGAAGGTTAGGGGAGGCACAGGAAGTCAGTGGAAAGTGGGGTTGGGTGGCTGGGGGTAGAGACAGGGGTCCACACAAGACCATCAGTCTTTATCCGGAGCTCAGATTGTTTGAGCTCTCTCAGCTCCTGTGTAATAAACAAGTCTCTCATTTTAAATGACTGTGAACCAAGGTTAGTTCAATCATGCAGCCTGCCTGTAATGATCCCGCAATTTACATATAGGTAACTAAATGACAAAGAGTGGTTGTGACAAGAAAAAAAGTTACAATTTATTATTATTTCTTTACTATCACTCAGGTATTATGACTTATAGGTGGGATGCTATATCAGAGATAATTAGACTGCACTCTTAAGATGCATAATGAGAAAAATAGGGGATTCTTTTTACCACAGAATAAGATTTTGTGAAGTTCTAAAGTGCCTATTGTTGCCATATTTTAAAGAAAATGTAACTTGATCTTAACATGAAAGTATAAAGATTATCTCTGAAAACTATCGCCAGAAAAGAAGTTTAAGTGATTAAATATAACTGAAAACTTTTTCTAAGAGACAATTATTTCCTCCTGAGAATTTATTCTGAATGTCATGTTAGTGAACTTTATATGATTATCTCATACTATTTTCGTTGTTAAATACAGAATGGTATTCTTTAAAACTTTTTAGAGGAGGGGATTTTTTGAGTTCATGACATTTCAGTTTATTGTTCTTTTATCAAGCAAGGATATGGTGTACTTTGAAATTACTGTTCTGCCACCCATACCACACATGCAATTTTGCCGTTCTTGCCGACATAAATGTCAAGTGAAAGAATGTCCTTTTCATTATACTGAATTTTCTCATGTGTAATAATCAACCTCCACAATTTGTGAATAACAACTTGTCCAATAATGACATTGAAGTAGTCTATAGTGTCCTTTTACGTCTTATCCAGCCCTACTTAGGTTTCAGCAGGGTAGAGTCTGATTCTGTGGCAACTCTGTGAGGGGTCTCCTGTAATGTTTCACATGGAGAAAGGTTCTAAAATCTTTCCGCCTCTCAGTGTGTTACAAAAGGTTGTGAAACATTTCAGGGATATGAACAAATATATATTCCACAGGTAAACATTTCTAAAGCAAAGAAATAAACACCAAATGCACTAAAATTATATTTCATGGAGTATTAGAGTGTTTTGATTTCTATGACAGATCAATGTTTTGTTCCACACAGCAAATATGACTAACCTGAGAAGAATCTGGCAAAAAGGAAAAAATCTGAAATTTCAACTGTGAACTTCAGAAAATCCCTCTGCTGCCCCCTTCTCCCCCCTACCCCCACTTCTTTTTTGGTTCATGGTTATATCAGAAGCAAGTGGCAACTTAATTAGAAGCAAGGTCCAAAGGAGGTACAAATTAGTTACTGGACCTGAAAATTTGAGATATTTGTAATATTTAAAGTAATTTATCATTCAAAATATGCTTTGAGTTTTAAGGTTTAATGAGTGCTTTTTTTTTTTCCCCATCCATGGCTTTTGTGTCTATGACAGTGAAATATTTTTAGACAGTTTAAATCCTGAATGGGAGGCTGAAACACTGCTTTGCATCTGTTCAACCTGCTCTTTGAGAGGGTCCTAATAAGAGGCATAAAATATTCCTTAAAATATCATTTTGAATAAGAAAAATAGCCCTTTCCTAAGCAGAAGGCTATTCCAGGCAGGTGGCTGATAATATATTGCTCCTCAATTTGAAGAAGCTTTTATTACAAACAAATGTAAACTCTTGTCATGCCACCTAAGAGGTAACAATAGTTGTGATGAAAATATTCATACAAAATTATGCAAAAGCTTCCTGATGCTAAATATATTTCGTGATCTGAGAAGACATGAGTAAAATGGAGTCCTGGGCCCATAAGCACCCAGCTTTGTCTCACTCAGTAGAGAAAGGTTTGATTGTCTGCTGGAAACTTCTACCATCAACTTTGAAAGACTCATTTTGCTTCACAGGCCTGAAATCACATTAAAGCATATCCTCAGCATCTTTCCATTGAATGTATGGATTTAGGCCCATTTGAAGACACACTCAGATTCTTCAGTCTGTTTCAAAGATGCTTTGCTTTCCACAAATGAAGGTGGCTCTGGCCTCTCTGCCTAAGCAACCAGAAAGGGACTGAAAGCAGTCTAGACATAGACCTACCCTTCTTTCTCTATGCTACACTCATTAGCTACTGTTTCTTTGTATAGCATGTGCCTCTGGCTGTATTAGGGCCATCATAAATTTATTAGGCTTTTCACTTTTGTGTGATAAAGAAGAAAACTAAAATGGGATGTGGGGATAAAAAAGTATGAGCAAAGTAAATTATATTTTATGAAAGACTTTACTTTTAGTAAAAAACAATTTCTGGCTCATAAGAGTATAAAATAACTATTTGCTGACTATAATAGAATAAAAGCATGTTTGCTGGGCACTTTGGAAACTTTTATTAGATGTGATATAATTTAGTATCATCTACTGGTGATTTCTGTTCTACAGCTCTTAGTTTTTAAAAATGTCTTATGTTTCTTGCCCCATGTCCCTTAGGCATCGTGGTTTTTATACATTTTAGGCATCACTACCCATGTCAACAGGATT
Source organism: Xerus rutilus (assembly GCA_028644305.1). Classification (NCBI taxonomy): domain Eukaryota; kingdom Metazoa; phylum Chordata; class Mammalia; order Rodentia; family Sciuridae; genus Xerus; species Xerus rutilus. The sequence goes on from CM053403.1 coordinate 136,269,080, forward strand.
CCTTGTACTCTGAGAAAAAGTCTAGTAGAAATATCCAGATTTTCTTTTGAGATGCCAATCCTAGATCATATATCACACTACAGCATATTGAAAGAAGAAAAAACTGGAAGGAAAAAGTCAAATAGGTGACAAGAGCTTTTCCAATGCAATAGTGTATAGAGAAGTAAGAGGTGAGCACTTATCTGGATAATTAATTGTAGGAATTAGCCTTTATTGAGTGTATAATATGTCCAGGTGTTAGAGCTACAGCACTGATCAGAATAGATAAAATTTCCATTACCAAACTCTCACATTCTAATAGGGAAATAGACAATAAATAAATAATCTTTAACATAATACAGGAACACGTTTCACATGTTTGGTGTCAGAGGGAGAAGAGATGAGTCAACACTGAAAACAGCAACTAAAATCAGCCAGGGTCAGAGTGTGTAGATCCACCTATGTCACACTAGGAACTTTTAGTCTTATTCCAAAACTAATAAGAAAGCAATAGAGAAGCATGAGCAGAAGAGTGATATAATGTTTTATTTTACCACTTTATTGAGGTATAATTGACATGCTACAAACTGTACATGTCTCAAGTGAACGATATGTTAAATTTTGATATATCTTGATATCTGTGAAACCACTGCTGCAATCAACATAATATACCTGTTCTTTCCCCCAAAGATTTCTTGATATCCCTATATAATTCTTCCATCCTGCCCCAACTCACTTGCCATCCAGGCAACTACTCATCTGCTTTCAATCACTGTGGAGGAATCACCACGTTCTGGCATTTGAACATCCCATCCTAGAATTAGAATATTACAAAAGTGTGTCTTGTTTTTGGTCTGGCTTCTTTATTCAGCATGATTGTTTTGAGAACCAGTCACGCATCTGTACTTCATTCTCTTTTCTTGCTGAATAGCATTCCATTGTATAGGTGTTCCCTTGACCCGTTGAAAGACATTTCATTGTTTACAGATATCTACTGTTATAAAGAAAGCAGATGTGAAATTTTGTGTACAAGTCTGCCTGAGTATATACATATATACTTTAATTTCTTGGATAAATATCTAAGAGTAGAATGACTGAGTCCTATGGTAGATATACATCTAACTTTTTAAGAAATTGACGAAAAGAAAGAAGAAAGAGAGAAACTGCCAAACTTTTCCAAAGTGATTGTACTTTCGTACATTTCTACTAACAAAGTGTGAGGGTTCCTATGTCTCTATGCGCTGCCAACACTGGTAAGGTCCATGCTTTGTTTCTATATTTGTTTAACTGTTAGCCGTCCCACTGGGAATGTAGTCATATCTCACTGTGGTTTTGAATTGTGTTTCTCTAGTAACGATGTTGAGCATGTTTGCATGGGAATATTTGGTGACTGTTCAAAAACTTGCACATTTTGCTTTTTCTCCTGTTGTTATTAAATTGATGCACAATAGTTGTGCATATTTATGGGGTACCACGTGATGTTTCCCAACCTGCATATATTGTGTAATATTCATATCAGGGTAAGCTTATCTATCTGCTCAAAACCCTTTCTCCTTTCTGGGACAGTACATTGGCCAATCTTTTTCAATAACTCTCTCCCACTACTCTCCCCAGTCTCTGGAAACCCCTGTCTTACTCTCAATTTCTATGGGATTGTCTTTCTTGTATTCCATGTGAGTAAGATCACTCCATATTTGTCTTTCTGTGCCTGGCTTATATAATATCTTCTTGATCCATCCATACTGCCACACATGACAGGATTTTTATTCTTTTTGGTGGCTGAATCGTACCCCATAGTGTATAAGTAGCGCATTTTCTTTATCCTTCATCAGTTGATGGAGGAATGCTGTTTCATTCCTTGGCTGCTGTGAACAATGCTGCAATGAACAGACGAGTCCAGATGTTTCTTCACCACACTGAGATCATTTCCTTTGGAAGTACACAGAGTAGTGGGAGTCCTGTTTTTAACTTTCTGAGGAACCTCCATCCTTTTCCCATGATGCCTGGGCTAATTTACATACCACCAACAGTGTACAAGGGTTCCTTTTCTCCACATTCTCACCTGCTCTTGTTACCATTTATCTTTTTAATAATAGCCATTCTCACTGGAGTGAAGTAATAGCTTATTGTGGTTTAGATTTGAATTTCCCTGAAATTAAGTATAAGTATTTTTTATATGTATGTTGGCCATTTGTATGTTTTCTTCTGAGAAATATCTATGTAGGTCTATTGCTCCATTTTAATTGGATTTTTAAAAATCTTTGACTTATTTAATTGTTTGAGTTCCTTACACTTTCTGGATATTATTCCCTATATATTATAAAACATATGTATTATGTATATTTAATTTGCAAATATATAAGATAAATATATATATATGGTGTATATATATATTTAATTTGCAACTGTTTTCTCCCATTCTGTAGGTTACCTCCTCATCTTGTTGATTGCTTCCTTTGACTGTAGAACAGTTTACTTGATCTAATCCCATTTGCTTATTTATGCTTTTGTTTCTTGTGCTTAAAGGATCTTATTCAACAAATCCTTACTCATTGCAAAGTCCTGAAACATAATTATGTTGTACTAATATGATCATTTAATCAAAAGGAAATGAATACAGATATTAATTATATGTAAGGTGAAAAAGTTTACATAAAGTATGTCATTTAATTCTTTTAAAAAATGGTATTTAATGGTAAGTACTATTATGGTTTACCCTGTGTAATTGTAGAAACAGGTATAGAGACATTAAGTAAGTTTCCCAATTGCAGAGCTTAATGATAAATGACAAAGCCAAAATCCAAGCTTGGAGCTTTCTAACTTGAGGTTCTAGGTTATTACAATCTGTTTTATACCAGCTTACAATCACAGAGAGAAATTTTTAAATTAATCTTAAGTAATTTGAATGGAAAATGTAGTACTTATTATCACTTAAATTTTCATTTATTTTCTCTTACCATTCTTTTTCTTGTCTTTATTTTCTTCCTTTATATCATTATTTTTATCTCTCCTTTTTAAAGACTTGAAATATCAAACTCTCACCAAAATATTCTTGTTATATTACTCTAGAACATTTAAATGTTAATGTCACTAGAATGACATTATGGATTAACATACATTATTAACTTAAAATGCTTATTCTTATGTGATCATTAGCCTTTATGAAAAGATCTACTAATTTTCTCATTTGGAATGAGCATAAATTAAATCTTTCCCAATTTATAATAGTTCATGGATCTAGCAATGCTGTTCAATAATCAAGTCAAAGATAGGCAGGCTGTACACTTTTGGTTGCTGGCCATGGGCTTTTTCTCATGGCTGCCTCTGACTACCAGTTGTTCACAGGTGATTTTCTTTTTCATCCTCAAAGCACCAATCATGAGCCTGGAGCTGCTTTAGCAGGAATGAGTCAACACCACTGCAAAAACAGGTGCATCTGCATGTCCTTGGGACTCCTGTGCAAAGGGAGTATATTAACAATCCTTTACCATGATTAGTTCTCTATACAAGTTTGTAGGCTAAGCTTCTGCTTGCATTTATATAGAAATAATTTTTTATATTTTTCTGTTTGCCTGATTTCAATTCAACTGTAATTTAATTCTGTTTAGCATTACCATCTTAGAACAGTCAATATCATAACCAGGAAAGCCATAAAATGACTCTTAACTATTACTGGCAATTTGCAAGTTACTCTGCACAAATACATATGAAATTGTACCTCTTATATTCTGAAACAAATTTTTAAAGTGAGGGCTGAGCCAAGTAACTGTATATATTAGATGCTTGGAGTTTTTGTTTTTTACATCAAAGCTACCAAATTTAAGGGGTCTCCTAGAACCTACTGCCAAGTTAAGAGCTATCATACAGAATTCAATTTTATTCTTCCATAAAGATTTTTAGAAACCTAGTTACATAAGCATATGAGTTTTCCTGGTGATAAATAATAATTTATTAGCACTGCTTTAATTTTGAACTAACAATATTTTGATAACAGCACATGCCCATCTTCTTGTAGATCTTGATGAAAATTCTGTGCTTTTTCACGTGTGTCAAAAATTTTAGAAATTGCATTGTTCTCTGGACTATCTCATTATAACTAGAGATCTAGGAAGTGTTGATTTTTATTCATTCCATAGAGTCTTGGTTGAAAATTCATCAATTCTTTTAAATCTGCTTGTGGACAAAAGTCTTAATGCCTTTTGAACTTTTGATATTGAAGTAAAGCCTTTTCAGCAGATATACTGGCCCTTATTTATTATATTTTATTATATTTTATCCCTAAAGCCTATTTCTATTATGAAAAATTCAAATGTCTTTAATAAATAGTCATTGATTCTTGTTCTTTTTGTGAACATATGTACATATCTTGAGTCTCAGTTATTTTCACTAAGATTAAAGTTATATTTTTGCATCTGTGTGGATGAAATCATAGAAATGCTTTATAAACTAAAAAAAGCTCAAAGATATTAAAAATAATATCTTTGCTGGGGAGAGTCAACTAAGATAGATTTACTATGAAGCTTATAATTTTATATGAAATCCAGAAAATAATATACTATAACCAAAATCAATCCAGTGTTGCTTTGTACCTGTGACTTTATAATTTGACCACATTTTACATAAAGATGTGGCTTTTAAGTCCTTATTATATATTTCACAAAAAATTTAAAAATTACTAGTCATGAATTAGATAGTATACAAATTATATCATATACTTGCTATTATTCTCAGGAATGACTACTAGTATCTATCTGAAACAAACATACAGAATTATCAATTAGTTCTATTTAATGTATTAAACATCTGTGATGTTCCAGGCAGATATTGTGTTCGATTTTTAAAAAAGAATAAAAATGTAACTGAAACATGATTTCTTTCCTTGAGAAAAATTTTTATCAAATAATGGTCGTAGAATAATATATATAAACCTACCCCAAAGTCAATTTGCAATAGCAGTAAGTTTCCAGAATTTTTATCTGATCAAAATTCGTGGGCAATAATAAAGTTAGTGTTGGGGGCTAGAGAATTTCTACAAATCTTGAGTTTGCAGAGCCAGTACAGTGTTTTCACTGATATGTAAATGGCGTCTATATATGCAATGGAGAATTTGGGAGCTTGTTGAATAACTAAAACCTTCATTTTGAGTCCCCTTATTGCAATTAGTTCTACTTACTGAGAATATGCCATAAGCTTTCCTGATCTCTGTATGTATTATATTTCTAATCTTTAAAAAATTTCAATGAGAGAATAACATGAGACACTGAAAAGGAGTCACTGACACAAGGTCAGCTAACTTGTGAATTTTGCACTGATTTAGAGTTTGAAACTTGTGTATTTTACTGGGAACTCATTCTTATGCTTATTTATTATTATTACTGTGCCCATTATATATTTGCTATCTGATACCTCACTTGATAAAATCATCTCTTCCTGCTGGTGTGTAGTATATGTATACTTCCTCACAGTTGCCCAAGTGTGGCCAAGATCTACTTAGTCTGCTAGCACTGAGTGTCACCCAGACAGGATGAGACAGACATCCCATTCCACATCCACCTTATCCTCTTAGAGTCAGAATTTCACACCTCTCCCACTACCCACAGGTGATATCTGGAAAGGTAGCTTTAATTTTATGAAGAAATGATTCATAATATTCTTCTGAAACTAATTTCAACTAATTTTTAAATTGTTTTCAAATTAAAAAGTATATTCAGAAATTTTAAAAATCGCAATCTGTTCTATCAGACTGTGGTTCATGTAATGACGTATAGACTATAGACAGTTAAGATTAAAATTTTGTGTAAAATAATAAGATTAATTATGCTGCATTTTGTTTAACCCATTGTATTCCACACTAAATGTTATCCCTGTTTTCTTACAACAAAGTTGAGATGAATGTATGATTTTTAGCATTTTATAGATGCACAGATAGAAATCAAAGTATGTAAATAACTTGCCCAAGATCACACTATAAGTGGTGTGGTTGGGATTCAAACCCTGACATTCTGGAAAAGGTGCTATTTATTGGTCATAAAACTATATTAAATAATGACTCATTTTCTTGTCTTTTCCTCCTTAATGAAAGAGAGTAGGTGGGTGAAAAAGTTAAATTTGGTATGTGTATGGACCGTTAAGAGGTCACTTGTTTTCTTACCCTCTGTCAATTGTCTAATAATTAGTCTCATAATAATGAAAATGAATTCTAAAACTCTTGCCTAAAGTGTGGGCTAAATTTTGTTTGTTTTTCAAAGCAGCTTAAGAAGGGAATACTCTGTAACAATGGAGAGAGAAAATAAGATAGAAGGAGAGAGGGCATGTCAAAATTGTTTTTACAAAAAAAATCATAATTTAGAAGCAATCCAGCTGTGTTTTTTCTTTCCCCTGTATGCATGAGATTTGTATTCATGAAGACTGCATTTGGTTGATTTTCATGCTCTCTCTCCACAAGATTCCATGAAATACTGCCTTAAGGGTTGAGTCCAGCTGTGGCTACAGCTCAGAGGCAGAGTGCTGTACCCACAGAGACAAGGCCTTGGGTTTGATCCCCAGCACCACAAAAAGTAAAACAAATACACAGTAACCAAGATGTTCAACTCCAGGCTTCCTGTGGGCCCATATTATCATATAATAGCAAGGGCTTGTCAAAAACAGACCACAGGAAATGGCAGTGAAGGCGAGACCTGAAAGGTGAGCATGTTCTGATCCATAGCTAAGTAGCTGTTCAACTGCAATAATCTCATGTGTAACCCAAGCTGCTTCATCAAAACAGAATGTGCAGACCCAAGGAAAAAATTCATCTTATTTCTTATCTGCTGTTGATAATCAAAGGGATGAAAAACAGGAATAATGGAGCAAGGGGCAAGAACAGAGGTTAGGTGCAAGAATGGAACTAAAGGGCTCTTGTATCTACCCAAGGGACAGGAGGCTCTTCTACACCCATAGAAGGCGCAATTACCCAGATGTGCATGGGTCATAGTTTCCCTAAAGGCATATTTGTTTGAATTACAAATTTTAATATTTAAAACTTTTATGCTTCCTGGTAAAGAAGGTGTTGTCTAGTTTGCTCTGACAAAAACTTTCTATTCTCTCACCCCAGAGCCATATGTGTGTGCACATGCGCCATTAAAGCTTTAGAATCTTTCAATTCTTTTTCAGAGTTTGGTACGAAGCCTCACCTTAGTTTTCTCTCACAATATTAAGAAATATGTGGTAGGTAAGTTGCTAGCATGAAAGATGAAATAATACGGATGAAAACACCCCCAGCCTACAGCAAAATTTAAATGGTTGGTGTCTAATATATGGACAGGTTTACAAACATGTCCCCAATAGTAAATTAAACCTGTATAGGAAAACAACGTAACTCTTATACAAATTGATTTGAAAGCTACTTAATAGGTTTTTCAAGCAGTGGTAGACTCAGTTGATAAAATATAACTGTATCTTTGGAGTAACCTTCTAAGATAGTAACTTGACAAAAGAAAGCAAAAATTAATATTACTACAATAATAAAGCCACACAAAAATACTAAAGAGAGCCAGGTGCGGTGGCACACGCCTGTAATCCCAGCCCTTTGGGAGTCTGAGACAGGAGAATCACGAGTTCAAAGCCACCCTCAGCAATCATAGCAAGGCACTAAGCAACTCAGTGAGACCTTGTTTCTAAATAAAACACAAAATAGAGCCACAAAATGTGGCTCAGTGGTTGAGTGCCCCTGAGTTCAATCCCTGTTACTAAAAGAAAAAAAAAATATTAAAGAGTTTTTTGGACTTCTATCAGGATCTAGAAAGAAACTGATGACACTTCCAAATTGAATAATTTGGGGGCAGTTAATAGTTGATTTACAGTGGGTGTGAGCAGAGTATAGAGAAAATATGAGGGTTTTTAAGTACCCCACACACTAGCAAGGAGCAAGGAGAAGGAGCATTTTCCAGAACCTAGAGACAGAGTGGCTTCAGTACAGAGGCCTACCTGACAAATGTTGGGAAATCCAATTGAGGGACAGTCAGCAGATAGTGACACCTCTACTAATCTTCCATTCTTATAATCTCCTGCCAAGTTTACATTGGTAGAATGAAACTGGAAGCCTGGAGCTAAGGAACCAGTGTTGACATCTGCAAAGATGTGCCTCCTGGGACCCGTCCAGGTGTACCTCCTGTCCACAGAGCAGGAAGGAAGGAGTGGGGCCTGGATCTGAAGGGACAATAGAATATGTTGAGCAGGTTTATGAAAACAACATTTGAAACTCAAGAGAATATACATCTTTACTATAGAGACTCCAGGGTTCCCAGACAGAAAAAATAAAGAGCAAAAAGCTCAGTTAAATGTTAATATTTATAGGACAAATTAAATCAATCAATAAAGAATGAGATATATATTTTTTGGGAAAAAAAATATATACGAGAAGAAAAGTGCTTTTAGATTTTTCTTTGGGTGATCTTAAGAAGACTACCATGAGAGAATGTATATGACCAATAGAGAATTTTATAAATGGATTAATAAGAAAAGCAACAATTTTTGTCAATAACATGATTTGAGAATACCAGAGGTGTGGCAAGCTTCCTGTTTTTATAAATGTAGTCATATAAAACAGAATTGTAAAAGAAATAAAACTACTTACAAATCATTCTACATAAATGTTCAACAAAAATTTGTTCACTTTATGTATGTGGTAACCTGACCATATATATACTCTTAAGAAAAAGCAGTAATCATCTTTATACACAAGCAATTGAAATGAAATCATTACCTTCTGCATATTAGCAACCATGGCCCCTACTTTCTGCCCCTTCGTGACTGTCAGGATGTGTGAATTAAACCCTTAGGACTTGTTCTCTGATTCTCTGACAATTCAGCCAGTGATCAATTTACTACTAACTATATTCTTTTTTATCTATTTTTTTCCTTTACCCAAATAAAGCTCAGTTTGAAACATTTTCAGTACTGAAGTATGCAAACTTAAAAGAAAACATCTTTTGCTTTCATGCTAGGAATTACAATTGCTAACTGGTTCAGAATGGCATGATTTATCAGTAGATAAGCTTTCTTTTAGCAGTGGGCAGAGCAAGGACATGTCTTTGAGTGATTTTTAAAGAGAGGGTTCACAATCTCTATCAGAGGAGTTTTATATTATTTTCTAGACAGTACAATTGTTTGGCATCTCCAAATACAAATAAAATTTTCATTCATTGTCATAATTAATGAATGTGTAAATACATGACATTCATATACCAAAGTTCAGATGGCTGTAATGTTGGTCTTAATCATATAGAAGAGTCTTTGTAGGGTTAGTACTTCTACTTAGAGAAAACTCTCTAAGTATTAGGTATTAGATTTTTACTTGGAGAAACTCCCAAAAGTTGTGCAGATTTATACTTTGAAAAGAGTCTCCTGGTCTCAACTGTTAACCTTTACATAGTGAAGGAGAAGTTAGATAAAGTTAACAAATTCTTCCATTACAATTGTATTTAGGAGAAGATAACATCTGTGTTTAAGAAAATTAAGCATTTGCAGAAAATTCTATGTAGTATAAAACAATAATAAATGTGAGTAATTACAAGTGTCCTCAGAAATCTTTATCAAATTCAAGTTAAAAAATCTCAATAAATGCAAATCAAAACTACTCTAAGATTTCATCTCATGCCAGTCAGAATGGCAGTTATCAAGAATACAAACAATAAGTTGGCAAGGATGTGGGGGAAATGGCACACTCATACATTGCTGATGGGACCGCAAATTGGTGCAACCACTCTGGAAAGCAGTATGGAGATTCCTTAGAAAACTTGGAAAGAAACCACCATTTGACTCAGCTATCCCACGCCTCAGTCTATACCCAAAGGACTTAAAAACAGCATACTAATTAAAATGTGGAACATAATTAAAATGTGGAACTAACCTAGATGCCCTTCAATAGATGAATGGGTAAAGGAATTGTGGTATATATACACAATGGAATATTACTCACCAATAAAGGAGAATAAAATTATGGCATTTGCAGATAAATGGATGGAGTTGGAGAATATCATGCTAAGTGAAGTAAGCCAATTCCCGAAACCAAAGGTCGAATGTTCTCTCTGATAAGTGGATACTGATCTATAATGGGGGAGGGGGCATAGAAAGAATGGAGAAAATTTGATTGAGCAAAGGGGACGGAGGGGAGGAGAGAGGGCATGCAGACATGAAAGATGTTGGAATGAGATGGACATAATTACCTTAGGTACATGTATGACTGCACATATGGTGCAACTCTACATCTTGTACAACAGAGAAATGAAAAGTTTTGCTCCATTTGTGTACAATGAATCAAAATGCATTCTGCTATCATGTATACCTAATTAGAATAAATAAATAAAAAGGAAAAAATAATCCCAATAATCCTAGTTTACATTCATACCAGCAATTGATGTTGACTCTAAAATTCAGAACATACTCATGTAAAGTTTATCCTGCTTGGTTCAACAGAATCAATAAGGTAACCATGAAGGTATTCTTATGACCATTTTGCAAATTCAATAAGCCAGGACCAGAGAAAGCATATGATGCATATAGTTATATGGTTAACTATAGTTATAACCATGGTTGTATCCATAAGAACCATAGTTATAACTAAATTATTATAACCATAAATCCTGTGAATATTTTTTCCACCAATCAGGCTTGACTAAATAATGTACTGCCCGTACATTCCAGGTTCTGGACTATCTGGGAGAATATAAACATTAAGTTTCATGCAGCTCTTTTTGACTATATGTACACACAACACACACACATACACACACACACACACACACACACACACACACACTTCCCTTTATGCTTTATAGTATTTATTATATGAAAAGTAAGACTTGCCATTTTTGTTTCTTTATTTTTTAGTTTATATTTTATAAAAAAGACTACCAAAATGGATAAAATTATACACACAAAGATGTTTAAAGAAGACAATAGACTGTGTGTGTTTATAGCCAATAGTGGGTGAGCACATTTCTGCTCAAAACCTGTTTCTCCATGAAGACATAAATATATATAGGGGTTCTTCTTATTTGTTTGTAAAGAAATGAAATCATCCTTAATCCATTTTTCTATAGTCCCCTTTGGACTTTAATAATATATGATGAATATTACCTTTGGCAAGAGAAAGATGGAATGTCATACTTGCATTAAAATTTCTCTAAGAACATCACATGAATGTGTAATTTCACATACACAGAGACCCAATGTGCTCTCTTGCTTTTTAAGGAACTGTCCCCCTTACCTCTTCCTTCCTCTTTGCTGATCTATTGGAATCCTTCTGGGTTCCCCCATCACACTATCTAGAAACCCATGTTAATGTATTTTTTCTGTATCCTTCAATGATGTTTTACATATTCATGTAGTGAAATCTATGTCTATACACAAATGTGTGTGTGTGTTTAGAGAGGTTCTGACTCTTGTCCTGCTATGTTTTACTAAGACTCACATTATACCTCATAATTTTACTTCTCAATATTTTACTTTTCACACTCAGTATTACCTTATAGAAATTCCTTTGAGTCGAATAGCAGGAATTCATTTCATTCTTTTTCTTTTAAGACTGCATAATATTCCAAGGTGTGATTTTACTATAATTTTCAAGTATATTTCTATGAATGAGCATTGTTTATTAATCAGGACAGAGAAATAACAACCTTAACACAGAGCATATAACACAGAGATTTATTGCCTGGCCATAAAAGATCCTTCACTATGTAAGAGGAAAGAATGAAAAGGACACAGAGATATTATCAAAGTGGGAATTGTAGAAGCAACCCTCCTCCCTAGTTTTGGGAGTATAAAGGAGAGAAACTGGAACTACTAGAAGCTTGGAGAAGGGTCCTATGGAACTGAAACTCAGACTCTCAGGAGGAAACCAGCAGGCTGGAGCTGAGGTCTGTACAAAGTGCAATGTCCCAGTTTGGCAGTTTTGGAGAGCATAGGAAAAACTGTGCATTGTATTTAGTTGCTGCTACAGGAGGGGATCTGCAGCTATCGGGGTGAAGAAGCATTTGTAGGACAATACTCATGAACACAAGACGCAGATAAGAAGCCAATATGCAGCAAAGACAATGGAGTTTCTAGTCTTCTAGTTTCCCTGTAGTGCACCCTGTTAGCAAAACTTTGTAGGGAGCCAGATAGCAAAACATAAATCTTGGTTACAGAGTCCCACCCCAGAGCAGAATCTAAAAAGGTGGGTTTAAACTTAGACATATTAAGTTAACAATTGGCACATCTTCATGGCCAGGATCTTTTTCTGTTGAGAATTGACCTTAGTGACCTACTCATTCACATATTTTTATGCACTAGTGCATTTATTTCTCTGGCATTGATTCCCCAAGAGTGACCTTACTGCATAAAATGTTATTATTAGATATTAATATGTTATGTTAATATTAGATATTATCAGATATTTTTTTTCAAATGATATTGAGACAAATTAATACTTGTACTCACATTTTTTGATAATACTCTTCCTTGCTCTCCCCACCAGCAGCAGAGGTGATCACTCTTTCATATGAGGAATATAAGAAATGCCAAATTAAATTATAAATTTAATCTTGGGGTTGAGGAGACCTACATAATGAGGTAGGACCCAGAAGCTACACATCACTGGTATATTTGATTAGATTCTATCTGAAAAAATATCCACAACTAAATATTCTAGCATGAGGAATATAAAGCAACATCTTGTTACCTTGCCTTCTATATTCCTAACTGTGTGTGACTTTAAACACCTTGTCATGTATTTACTGAACATCTGTACTTTTTTATTCAGGGGATTTCTGTTCCTATCTTTTGTTTAATTTTTTTTCTTTTGGATTTCTTTCTGTTGCTTTTTTTCAATGAATTCAACAAAACTTCTTTGTATTTTATAGAAATTGAACTTTATCAGTCTCTTTGTTGCATTGTTTTCTAACTCAATTGTTTGCTTATTCACTTTAGTTGTGTATATTTTTTTCAGATGGAGACAGAGTCTCACTGAGTTGCTTTAGCGCCTCGCCTTTGCTGAGGCTGGCTTTGAACTCATGATTCTCCTGTCTCAGCCTCCCAAAGGGCTGAGATTATAGGCGTGCGCCACCAGGTGTGGCTACATCCTCTTTTTTTGACTATCTCTTGGTTACTCTTTTTCTTTCTCTCACACAAACGTTCTGTAAGATCATTCTATCCGTCTCCTGACTTCTCTCCTAAAAGTGAAATAAATTCCACTGGAGACTTAATTGGAACTATGTCCTATTTTTATGTCAATTTTATAGTAATTAAATTGTATGAAATTATCTTCCCATCAAAGAATGCTGCTTTCCTTTATTTAAATCATGATTTATACTCCACAGTAAAATTTTAAGTTTTGTCTTTTTAAACAAGATTTTATGCCTTCCTTGCTAAATTGATTCCTAAGTATTTTATAGTTTTAATTATATTATTAAATTTCTGGATATCTAGTGCTAGTAGAAAGCTCTTGTTTTTATAGAATTTCCATTAAGATAGATAAAATTATTAACATAAATAAATGAAAAATATAATGGCTTAAAGGAAATACCAGTTTCTTTCTGACGGCAGTTTAGGGTATATATTTCAAATTGGTAGAGGACTGTTCATAACATGGGACAGGGACGAAACTGACAATTGTTAGCTCTGTTCACATCTCTTTGGAGGGAATTTGTTCTCATGCAACCCATAACAGAAAGAATACTGGGAGATACAATGTCAGTGGGAAGATTTATATCCAGTTATTCTTCTGTTTATAAAGAAGAAGGGGAGAATGCATTTCAGGAAACCTAGTAGGATCTGCCATGGTACAGTTATCCTATATCAACCCCCATAGTGAAGTCATTAACTGTAGTAGTTTTCTTTAATTAGAGACACTTGAGATTTCTATAGTATCATGTCATCAATAAGAGAAAATTGAGGGTTTTTTGCTTCTTTTTCCATATATTTATTATTAAATATTCCATTTTATCATTATTATATTTGCAAGAAACACAAACAAGTTGAATAATAATAATAGCAAGAGAAAACATCCCTAATATAACTACTTTAATGCATATAGCTCCAGAATTTTACCATTTAGAATAATTATTTTTTATTCATTTTTAGAATATTTTCTTTATCACTATAGGGGGGTTTCCTTCATTTCTTGTTTTGTTTAGGACTTATATTAGAATAAGACTTATAAGGTTTGTCAAGTATCTTTTCAGCATTTACTTATAAACTACCATTTGTCTCTTTCTATGTATTAATCTGATGAATTATGTTGACAGATTTCCTGATAAGGAAATACTTAGAATAAATTTTTTTATTCTATTCTATGGGAATTATGATGATATACTACTGGTATATCAAAGATACATAGTACTCTTTAGATATAGGCTAATATTTTTAAAAGACTTTCGTATCTTTAATCCAAAATTAAACCAATGAACAACTGTCTTTTCTCTTTGAATGTTTGAAGTTTCATTTAAACAAGATTATTGAATTAGAGAAATTTATGTTTCTATGGAATTAATAGTATAAATAATATTAGAATTATGTGTCCTTAAATGTAAGAAAAAGATCAGTCATGTGATCACCATGCCCTTATTCTGTATAGATTCACATAGACTTTCATTTCCTTTTCAGTCTTTTCTTGGTTTATTTTCTCAAGTTTTCTTCTTCTTATGCTTGAACAAATTCTATAAACTCTTGTTTAGTTAGAATGGCATTTATTTCACCTAGATTTTCAAATTTGTTATAATAGTGCTACAGGAAACAGTCTTTGATTTTTTTCTAATCTTTTTTGTGTCTATGATTATGTTTCTCTTTTTTGCTTGTTATCTTACATATTTTTGTTATTTCCTTTAATAAGTCTTATGGGAAGTTCATCTATTTTGCAGTTATTTTCAAAGTACTTTTTTAAAGGAAATCTTTTTCTACTTATCATTTCAATCCATTTAATTAGCTTTAGCTTTTATATTTTATTATCTTATTTTTATCAAATTACTTTATTTTTAACATATTTTTATTAAATTATTTTATTTTTTAACATATTTTTACTATGTTATCTAATAATGAAATCATTTATAGTTATAGATTTTAATCTGGATACAACATTTGCTGTTCCCATAGGTTTATTTATTTATTTACTTATTTATTTGGTACCCAAGATTAAACCCAGGGGCACTTAACCAGTGAGCCTCACCCCCAAGTCCCACTTTTTTAAATTTAGAGACAGGGTCTCCCCAAATTATTTAGGGCCTCACATAGTAACTGAGGCTGGCTTTGAACTTACTATCCTTTTGCCTCAGACTTCCGAGCCTCTGGGATTACAGGTGTACAACAGGGCACCCAGCAACCTTAGGTTTTAGTATGATGTTTCTTAGAGTTTCTTACTGTATTCCAGAGAGTTTTCATTCCTTTAGACCAAACATTATATAAAAGTCTGATTTTCAGTTTATTGATCAAACTCAAAATTGTAATTCAGCTGGGCACAGTGGCGCAAGCCTGTAATCCCAGCATTTAGGGAGGCTGAGACAGGAGAATCACAAGTTCAAAGCCAGCCTCAGCAACGGCAAGGTGCTAAGCAACTCAGTGAAACCCTGTCTGTACATAAAACACAAAATAGGGCTGGGGATGTGGCTCAGTGGTGGAGTGCCCCTGAGTTCAATCCCTGGTACCAAAAAAAAAAAAAAATGTAATTCTAATTTAATTAGCTTGAAAATTTTTGTTAAAGAATATCTGAGAGAAAAAAAAAAGGCAATTACTCTTAATCTCAGTCTCACTTACATTTTTGCTGACTGAAATTGGTTTGTGGTGGTCTATTCTTGGTATGTGCAGATCCAGTACAGGTTCCATTAAATGAGATCCTGACCAGATCTGACTTTTTCCTTACACTATAAGTTCCTGACCTAAAGGCTTATAATAAACTTTAAATTTTTTTTGAAAACCGGAAAAAAAAAAGAATATCTGAAAGAAAATATGTTTAAGTGTTTCATAGACATGCTTTACATTTGGTGAACATGAGGCTTTTTATATCTGTTAATCAAATTCTATTACATTATCCAATTTCATTGTGTCCTTACTTTTTGTTTATGTCACAATTTTTAAATAGTTTGTTCTATTCCAAGCTTTAATTACCCCCAGCAAAAACAGTTGCACTTAAAATTCTTCAGATGACTCTCCAAATTACCATAATTTTTTCCTCATTTCAAATACTCAGTTTACAGCCTGAGAATATGGGGGAGAACCCTACAGAATAGCATCGTATCAGTGATATAATGAGGATATCGCAAACTGATCTCTTCATGCAGGAATATTTAGTGTCTCCTTCAGTTTACATAAAAAACTTAAGTTTTCTTACTACCCTCTTTGGAAAAAACAGCATAGTATACAAAGAATTCATGTGTAGATATGTACACGACCATCCATATTGCATATTCTTTAACATAGACCATTCCACTTTAAAGAAACTACATCACTTAGAGGATAACATTAAAAATACATTAAAACAAAATTTGGTATTGATTTTCTCATTTTCTAATCTTTCTTCCATGCTGATAATAAACATCCAACTCTGTTTACTAATATCAAATTTGAAAGCAATAACAATAACCATAAAATAAAGCCAATAATATTTCAAACAAAAAGTTAGAAACTTCTTGAAGATATAAGAATATTCTTGTAAAATTATGAGCTTCTCTCTGCATGCTCTGAATGATATGCTAAAAATCCGACATTATCTTTAAAATACTTATGAAACTGAGTTTCTCTGCATGCTGTGACTGACATGCTAAGATCCATCCTTACTACTTCATGATTCCACACTTTTCACACAGACCTGACAGAAACTCTGGTTATTGACCTCCAAGGTCACTATAATTTGGGTATCAGTAAGATTTGTTAGATTCTGAGACAGCTTATATTTAATCTAAGGTAAAGTATTTAAGCTGATCATAATGAGGTATGACAACCATATTGACTAATCTACAAAAAGGAATATGTCATTGCAGCAGTAATGAGACAAGCCACCCAATTAATTAGCAGCAAATTGGACAGATCATCTTGGAAGTTTTCCAAGAGGGAAAGTACTACTGATGCTTTGCTTCAAAAGCAAGGCTGATCAACTTCTTTAATATCTTTGTGTAGAGAATATTTTGAACTTTCATTCTTAAGTTTTTTATGCCCATAATTTAATCACAGTAGAGGCAGCATTGCAAGACAAAGAAATTAAGATGTTTACATGAAAATTGTGACTCTAGGTTTGGGGATGTGGCTCAGTAGTAGAGCACTTGCCTAGTATGTTCTAAGTTCTGGATTGAATCCCAATTACCACAAAAAATAAAAAGAAAAGAAAGAAAGGAAAGGAAAGGAAATTGTGACTCTAGTAACCAGTAGTGATAGTGATGTTGATGAAGAGAATAGATATTACCTGTTTATTATAATGCTATGATGAATTCATTGACAACTGTGACGTGAATCTGACTCTCCTTGTTTTATCTCAAAATAGCAGAGTCCTGTTTGATTTGAAAAATTAAGTCATCTAAAGCCAAAGCAAGTTTCCTATTTTTCTTCTTGATTCTTGCAACAGTACTTCCAATTCTTGTTTCTTAATCACGTCCTCAGATACCATGTACATACAGAAAACACAGCCGCCACTACTGCAGGTCTATCCCCAAAGCCTACTGTATTATGTGGCTTATTTCTCTCTGTTCTACACAATAATGTGTCAAAACCCTGAACTGACTGAGAAGGAAGGATGGATTGATTTTGTTAACTAATCTCTAGAAGAGGAGTTTTGATGTCAGTAGAAAAGTTCCTCTCTCCATCCCAGCAGAAGCTAATCAGGAAAGGTCCGTGGGTAGCATGCACATTCATCTCCAGCTGGATCATGGGGCTGTTACAAGGTGTACCTAATAGTATCCTCTCATCTCAGTCTGTAATAACATCCTCCATGGCAACATCAGTGGTTGTATGAGATGGATGTTTCGTATAAAGAAAAAGTACTGTTCAGCTGGAATATCTGCAAGGCTATGCCTGCCTGACTCAGTCACAGTCTACAGTGAGTGTAGCTGCTGTTTTTTCACAGCAACACATCTGCCATCTCTCATCAACACCATGTTTCTGAAACACTCTCAAGTAGTCATCGTGGGGCAATTTCAGCCCCACAGGTTATTGTGACCCTTAGCTCTCAAAAATGACCTCTGTCAAGACACACTGCTGCTGTCTACTCAAGTCTGCTTTGAAGTTAAGCCTAGAACTTAAAAAAAGAAAAGAATATCTTACTGTGACAAAAATATTTCAGTCCCAATGTTGATTCACATCTTTCACAAATTTTAGGTATCCTGAACTGATTTTTCCAACATTTTCTCTACAGGACAGGTATACCATGACCTCATTCTACATGTAAAATGCCTAATGCCCATAAACTGATTTTCCAGTTGATTATCCACTTACAGATAATTGGCAGAGTATAAAGTGTAAACAGACTGGACCAGTCCGAAAGCCTCAGGGCTGGCCTGCCTTATACTAGATCTTTCATTGCTGGAAATGGAATGTCTTGGGCCTTCCATTTCTGGCAAAGACTCAAGTCCTTGAGGTCTCCTTCCATTTTAAAATTGAATGACTTTTTAAAATATTATATTTGAAATCATTGTTCATGCTACTTTTCATCTAAACTGGAAATTCTTTTAAGAGAATTGAGTATGAAATTTTTAAACAGTTTTAGGTTTAACATTTTAAAACTTACAATTTAGAAAACATTTTAAATTTAAGAAACAATTATTTAAAATTTTTAAGCATGTCAAATAATAGCAAAGACCAATAAAATCTACTTTTGAAGAACATGAGCTAGGTGTCTGTGCCATGCATCTGGCATTGAGAAATTACTGGCATTGAGAGTCAAAATTTACTCAGAATTTCCTGGTTGCAAAAGCAAAGGGGAAATAGAGGAGTATGTTATCAATGTCTAATTTTATTTTCAAAGGAATTGTGCAAATTTTTTCTGGAGAAATAATCATTTCCTGGAAATAAATACTTCTAGCTTGATAAATGCTCGGATGTTAACAGAGATATTTTTAAAACTACACTGCTCTATATTAAAGAGATAATATTTGATATGAAAAAAGTCACTCTGTATAAGCAATTAATATTTCCCTCAGTCAGTAGGAACACTGTTGAGAACAGTCACAGTCTGCCCTAAGCTGTGCCGTTTCTTCTCAGTGATAGAGTATTGCCATATTCCTCTTTAATCAATGTTTCTAATTTTATTTTTCAGAATGACAAATCTCCAGGACGATCTGCCAGTCGATCAAGTAACATTTCAAAAGTAGGTGAAATATATTCATGTTTTTATTTATTGATGTCTCCATTGCATGAAGTTAATGTTTATAATATTTAACCTATATTATTACCTGTGAGAAATATATAAAATGTGACTTAACTGTTTCAAGATTTCATTGTGAAAAAAGTTATGATTTAATACAACACAATTAGTTAAGCTACTTTTATACTCTTTTCAATGCTGTATAAAAGAGATAATTTGCTACCTTCAGAATTGAGGTACAAAATGTATTCTTTTTTCTCTCATTTTAAACACACAGCCACTACACACCTGACACACAGCCACTGCACACCTGAGTTCAAAATGTATCAATAATCATGGTAAAATTCCCAAGAATTTAATTTTTGAGGGAGTTGGGCTCAATTCTGCTATAATTTAACCATTTTTATCAGTAGGATAAGTTTTAGAAATAAAATAATAATAATACAGACATTAGTTTGGTCATATTTAGGTTAGAAAGTCAATGGACAGAAAAGATAAAACAAAATTCTTAGAATGTCTATTAATCCAAATAAGACACCAGAGCATTGAAAAGATTGTGGATTCTGAGAGAGAGTCTAAATTGCTATCTTTTCTAGAAAACAAAGTTTAATAACTATTATCTAAAATGAGGCACCATGTGATGTAGAGATACAGTGCCTGAGAAGTAAAAAATAACTAAGGCCAGTTGTCAAAATGGGAAATTATGATTTTCAAAACTCTCATCAGGACCAAGATGGATTTACCATGAATGGAAGGCCCATTTCAGGGCCCCTCACTTCTACATTCCTAACTTCAATTTTGTATTAGTGATTTTATATTATTACCTTGTAGGGGACCTCTAAAATAGTAATAAACTTTAGGAACTACAGAAATTAGATCAACTTCTGGTTTTAGATCTACTTTTATTTTGTTCTGTGTTGTTTGCAGAAACCAAATGCTTTATTACTCATTGAAAAGTAGTAGCCAGAGTCTCAGAATTTTCTTTTGTTGGGTTCCCAAGCCCAATTCTTACAGAACAATGCCAATGGCCAGATGACATATGCACACACATTGGGATATTTACAGAAGCAGAACCCTAAGTTTAAGAATCCCTAATATTTTTAATAGACAATAAGCATGCCTGTCCATCCTCTCCTGGGAGACCATAGCTCTTTCTTGTAATGCCATTGACCATACAAGTATCTTCTAAAAGGTAGTCCAGAAAATCAGGCAATATGTTTGTTTGCAAGACAAAGAACAATGCGATAGACCTAAAGAGAATTGTATGCCAATACTTCATACTTGCTATAGTTGGGATAGCAAATGTCCCCCAAAAGCCCATGTGTTGGTGCCTTGATTCCCAGAGAGATAATGTTGGGTGGCAGTGAAACCTTTTTTTTTTTTATTTATATTGTTCTTTTTAGTTTAGTTATATATGACAGTAGAATGTATTTTGACATATCATACCTACATAGAGTATAACTTCACATTTTTGTGGTTCTACATATTGTGGAGTTATACCTTTAAGACAGAGTTATACCTTTTAGTGTGAGGTCTTTAGGTCTTTAAGAAGCATGCCTTTGAGTACTTTCCCTCCTTTTTCTTTCCCTCTTATGCTTCCTGTCTGTGAAGTAAGGGGTTTTACTCCACCACCCACTCTTTTGTGTTTTTTTGTTTTTTGTTTTTTGTTTTCCAGTTTTTCTCTCTTTTTAAAAATTTGTTCTTTCTAGATATACATGACAGTAGAGTGTATTTTGACATATTACACATTCATAGAATAAGTATAACTTGTGCCAATTAAGATCCCATCATTGTGATTGCATATGTTGTGGAGTTATATTGGTCATGTATTCATATATAAGAATAGGAAAGATACATCCAATTCATTCTACTGTCTTTTCCATTACCTCTCCCAATCCTTTCCCTTCATTCTCCTTTGTCTAGTCCAATGAACTTCTAATCTTCCCTCTCTTGTTGGGGTTGGCATTCATATATCACCGAGAACATTCTACCCTTGGTTTTTGGCTTATTTCACTTAGCATGATATTCTTCAGTTCCATCCATTTACCAGTAAATGCCATAATTTCATTCTTCTTTATGGCTGAGTAATATTCAACTGTGTATATGTACCACATTTTCTTTATCCATTCATCTGTTTTTGGTTCCATACTTTGTCCAGAAGTAAAATCAAGAATCAATAAATCAATAAATAAATGGTATGGTATCAATAAATGGGATGATATCAAACTAAAAAGCTTCTTCACAATAAAGGAAACAGTCAAGAACATAAACAAAGAGTCTGCAGAATGGGAGAAAATCTTTAACAAGTACCTTAGACACAGCATTAATCTCCAGGATGTACAAAGAACTCAAAAAACTTAACACCAAATAATAATAATAATAATAATAAGCCAATCAATAAATGAGCTAAGGAACTGAACAGACACTTCACAGAAGAAGAAATAAAAATGGTCAAAAAATATATGAAAAAAGTGTTCAACATCTCTGGCAATTAGAGAAATGGAAATCAAAACACCACCCACTCTTTCCATGGCATGATGCCCCTCACAACCACTAGAGGCCTAAAAGCAATACTCTCTCCCAATCATAGTCTGGAACTTCCAAAACTGTGAGCCAAAAGTAAACCTTATGTTGATTATCTCAGATATTTCTTATAGCAGTAGAAAGTTAATACAGGACTGAACATTTCTAATTGCATTAAAATCTGGGTCCCTTCAGATATTTCGCAGGCAAGGTGGCCTTTTGGTTGAGTACAAATTTGGTTGAATTCAAGTCTCTGCTCTTTCTCTTTCTATTTATGTGACCCTGAGACATTCATTTAACTTCCCTAAGACACAGATGCCTCCTCTATGACATGGATGATAAGTAAGTAACCTGAAGGAGGTTTTTCTTGGTACTTGTAAATTAACACAATGCTTTTCAAATGCCTGTCATCCTAGTTTCATAGTGAAAAGCTTTGCCCACAGCCACAGAACAGTCATCTTTCTGAACTTCAATATGAATGCTGAATAAGTAACAACTTAGACACTTGTCAGCATTACTGACAACTCCTTTGTCACACCAAATACTCATGATCTGGGAGCAAAAATATCTTCTTTCTAAACTGCTGTTTGCATCTGACATAATGTAGCTTGTTTAGCTTTTAGCCTTCTGATTAATTCTTTAAAAATAATAAAATAAATCTCAAATGTAGTTTCTCTTCTATGAGTTCTTTTTTTCTGGTTCAAATATAAATGCACTCTCTTGAGAAGGGAATGAAAACCTTTTTTCTTAAACAGTCACTTCACTGTGTCACAGCAAAAACTCAACTAACACTGGTAGGGATAAACAGGTTTCAGTGTATATTGGTTTATTTCAGCTATACGGGTATAACTTTCTGTTTGTTTGTGTTCAGAATGATAATCACAAATGGTAAATATGTTGTTGAATCTTCATTATGTTTTATGCATTAGTTATAGTGACAAATTCTTCATTAAGACCATAGTCTGCCAAGTATAAGATGGCAAAAATCTAGGAATACGTGGGTTCTTTAATTTTTAAAACGTTGGCAAAGAAAACATTAAAAGTAGAGCAAACATTCTTTCTTTAATATTGTAAAAAAATGATGGAGAGAGATAGAGAGAGCATACCTGAGCTTTTCAAAGGTGTGAGAATCAGTAAAATGTAGCATTTAAGAAGAGTGATATCAGAGTCCCTACTTCAAAAGGTGATTAAACTTCTTTCATAACCTTATCTCTGAAGTAGAATATGTCACAGTATCTAACTCACAGAGTGATGCTTAGAACATTGCTTGATGTTGCATAAGTATTAGCTCTTCTAATTACTGGGTTCTGAATATTTATAACTCACTGAGAACATTAAATAAGTGCTCAGTAAGTCTCTTTATAAGCAAGTGATATTAAGGCATGGTCTATAACATACACCATTTTTTTCAGTTGAATCAGAGTAAAATATAGAGTGGATACTATATATTGCTGATTCTTATATTTAATATTAATAACATCTCTGAGGTCAGTATTTGTCTTACTTATAGCCATCTTATCTTTTATCTAATATGTGCTATCCTGTGGCCATTATTCCAGAAAAATTACAGAAAATATAGAGTTTCACCCAGAACAGGAGGGCAAGACTCCTCCTTATATTGTTAAGTTTACTTTCCTGCCTATTTCTTGCCGTTCTTACTAAATGAGCTTATCTTCGAATCATCAATACTTGTCAAGTGTCTCCTTCCAAGAATCTCATTCTATGCTGGAATGCTGGAATAATGAAAGAAATCCCTACTCAGCCTTCGGTGGGCTTACCCTGAGATAGCTGAGACAAGATGTAAGATATGTATGTGTGCAATGTAGATTCCTGTACTCTACATATATAAAGTAGAACTGTGTGACAAGCAGTAC
Source organism: Xerus rutilus (assembly GCA_028644305.1). NCBI lineage: Eukaryota > Metazoa > Chordata > Mammalia > Rodentia > Sciuridae > Xerus > Xerus rutilus. The sequence continues at coordinate 136,292,759 of CM053403.1, forward strand.
ACAGAGAATCAACATAATAGGCCTGAGACTCCCATCATTTGAAAGACATGCTGCCAAGTTGGCCCTTGCTGACATTTGAGAACTGGGATTTCAGAAGTAGGGTGCCACCCAACCTCATGAGATGGTTCACTGCGCCTGAATTGCAAACAGTGTGGCTTGTCCTAAACACATGCTTCCTTCTGGGAGTCTGGAATATTGGAACATGCTAGGCAAATGAATGTCTATAGGGCTAGTTCCCAATAAAAACTTTGGACAATGAGTCTCTAATGAGTTTCCCTGGTGGACAATTCATTGCTGCAGGAATAAAGCACTTCTTGTGTGAATTAGTGGGATGAACTTATGGAAGCTTGCTCCTGGTTCCTCTGGGCTTCACCACATGTGTCTTTTCCCTTTGCTAATTTTGCTCTGTATCCTTTCACTGTGAAATCATAGCCAGGGTATGACTATATGTTTAGTACTAAGTTCTAGAAAATCAGAGACCCTTGGCATAGTCAAGTGGACCCCTGACATATTACCCTGAAAAGAAGTACAGACACAGGTATGAGAGCTCAGAGAGTGTTCATTTCCATATATTTGGGACAGAATAGCATCAGAGAAGGTTTTTTGGAAGAATGGCATACTCATTAGGGACTTGAAGAATGGGTGTGAACTGATCAAAGGTCAGGAAAGGGGGCTTAAAGGAATATAAGAATAAGCCTTAGAGGCTTGACAACATAAACATAGATAATAAGAAAGGAGGAACATTAAATAGTTTTTAAGGGGCTTTTGAGATGGCATTTTGAATAATAGATATACTTTTACTTTAATCATACAAGTATTATCTGGCTTGGAAAGAGAAATTGATTTAGAACCAACAAAGTCCCTAGGCCCTAAGACTTTTTTTAATGAATTATATGAAACTAAACATTATTATTTTTGCCATTCAGGACAATAATTTATAAATATAATCTTGCTGCTGTGATTATAAACATTCCAAAACTGGTATAAATAATAAAAGTTGAATGGTTAGTATCAGTTTTTACCTCTGAATCTTTGTACCATATATTACTTAATTACAATTATACTTTAAATTTTCTGGTCATTTCAGCATTTATTTCTTATTAGTTTGTATATCTAGTTTCTTTTAGTCAAAACAAGACACACTATAACTTTATTATTTTAGTAAGATTGGAGTGCTCTGAATAAGTTAAAGTTGATCCAAGAACTACAAAGAAAACACATGGGTTCAGGACAATGTGTATGAGATTATCAAAACAAGCGTGAACAAAGTGTCATTCATTTATCCATCACTTTTTTTTGAAAAGCTGCTCAACATATTAGTTACTCTTGTTGCTGTTTTTCTAAATACAAATAACTCACAAATAGTTTCTCAAAATGTAAAATTATCCAAATCTGGCCTTTCTTACACTTCTATGGTGAAAGATAATTACATTCAATTAAAAATGGTATATCATATATCTCAGGAAAAAAAAGTTTCAAAGCTAAACTGTCATAAAGAAAGAAAGCCTTGTACTTTCAATTCAAGTTAACAGAATTGTCTTTTAAATAAAATACTGTGCTTTTGGGTTTGATTCAGAAGCAACTCGCAAACTCTAAACTATTGATGAAAAAATTTAAAAGCCATTACCTTCACCAAGTTATATTTCAATTGTTTTCCATAATTTCCTAGTATATTCCCTAGACTTACTTAACTTCACAAATGTTCATACAAATTTTTCAATTGGTTTCTACCTAGAAATATATAATATTAGGATAATGATGGTACTTACTTTATAAAATATTATTTCTAAAACTTATTCTTGCATGAATATTCTAGTTCATGCTGTAACAACTGAAAATGTTTGATATATTCAATACAATTTATTCAACAAATATTTTTAAGAATATACTGTGTATAAGGCATTATACTACAAATCATAGTATTCTGAATGAATACTTTCTTTTGATCAATACATACTTTAATTTTACTTCTTTAATCTTCATCTCTCCACATTTTGCCAGATTAATCTTTAAGATTCCAAAGTATTTTCCAGCAAGGTCAAGGTGAAAGTGTTCCCTGTGTGTAAAATGTACTGGGAATTCCTTCAGCTAAATCTGAGCCAAGTATGTGCATATCTGAACAGGTGTTTAATGTTCTGATTTTTTGAGGGATCCATCTTGGCTTGCTGATACAAGGGACCTATAAATCAGCCATATCCCCAGACATCATATCTTTTGAGGGCAAGTTGGATAGGTTAATAAAGTAAAGTAGGATGTAAAATTATGAAATAACTGAAGATGAGGTGACTAATTGGAGAACTTCCTTAGAGCCTCAGTCTAAAGTGCATCCTGAGACCAACACTGAGAAAATGGGTACAAATTTAGTTGAGTTAGTAATGGTGTTGAGAGAAGATCACAAGAATCTGAGAGCTGGGGATGTAGCTCAGTTGGTAGAGTCCTTGCCTCGCATGCATAAGGCCCCTGGGATCAATCCCCAGTACCACACACATACACAAAAAGAGAGAGAATCCAAGACCTTATGTTCTGACGCTTGTCCTGTATGTACATTCACTCCTTGGTTGATTTCTCCTCTAGCCTCATGACTTTGTATATAATTGATAGGCCAATAAGTCTTAAACAGATATATTTAGCCCAAGTCTCTGCCATGAAGCCCAGACTCAAATATCTGACAACTCAAATTTTCTACATAAATGTGTAATGGAAAGATGTCTTAAATTGCTCAGAGAAGATTCTGAGATAAGAATTTTTAGCAATGATTCACTAGAGTAGTTTTCCCAGGAGAAACTTTACAAGCACGAGAAAGGCAGGATAGGGCAAAAGTTAAGAGAAGCTCCCCTGCTCCTCCATGGGGACTCTGTCACATAAAATGCACTTTAATGTGTCCCCTATGGAGGCCAGGGAGCCAGGCTTTCATTCTCTAGTACTTGCCATTCATTGGCTCAGGGTCATGCAGTGGGGAGAGGAGAACTTCCAGGTACTTGACTCTCTTTACTTGTAAGTTACCTGCCCAAGAAGACAAAGGGCAGTTTCTAAAAAAAAAAAAAAATTGAAGTTGCAGAACTTTATAAACAAGAGCATTCAGGAGCTGAGGGAACCATGTACTGAGTAATGAGGGAAGGGACCAGAAAGAATCTAGGTGAAATACTGATAGTGTCTGTTATAGCTCATCCTTTGTATGACCTTGATCCATATGAACTCATTGCATCCCCTCATGAATTCTTATAGATGATGATTGTTTACCATTTCTGAGGAAAATATTAAAAGACATGTGTTAGGAGAAAGGACTCTTGCTACTGTAGCTGCCAAGCCATAACTGATTGTTCAGCTCCTTCTAACACTCTTCCCGGTATCTCTTGTTCTTGATGATCACTTCCTTTAGTCTACTTGCTAGTGAAATGTCACTGATCTCCAGTACTGATTGCCATGCCCTTAGCAGACCACAGTCACTGCAATCATCCATTTAAAGTTAAAACTGTAGGTAGGTAGATGAAAAGAAGCTACAGCAGATTGCCCAAGTTTTTAAATATTTTCTTTTCTTTTTTTTTGGTACCAGGGATTGAACAAAATATTTCTTGCTTTCCCATCATTACATAGCAGCAGCCTTACCTCCTAGCAATGGGAAGTTCCATTGTTCAATGAATTGGTGTTTTGCCTACCAGACTCGTGACTTCTATTATTAAACTCTTGAGGAAATCTCCAGTCATGTGGTAACTGATGCCATGGTCAGGTCTTCAGTCTTTATAGGGCTAAGAACCATGCCAGGAGCTTTTATTCTAAATGGTAAAGGGAGCTCTGCTTCGATAACATGATCTTGAACAGTAGAGTTTTTGCGATTCTCCATTTGGAGTTTTTTACTTGCTATTGCATTTTCTAAATACAATGTTTTAAAAATCAGTCCTAATGAAAGATATTTAATTGTATCTGAAAGGAAGATTAATTAAAATACAAGTAATAAAACTGCTTATTTCATTTGGAGCTTGACAAAAAACTGTTGCATTTTTATTTATCATGGCATGTCTAGGAGTATGGAATTTGCCATTTTATTATTGCTGTAGCATTAAGGCTGCTTGTATCACAACTGAAACTCCAGAAGAACCTTGTCTCATCTTAGGTCCCTCTCAAAATGGCAGCCTTTCTGAATCATCTGATAAAGGGGTCTGTGCATTATTCTAAGGTGCTCAGGTTCCTACCAAGGACTCTAGGTCTGCAGTAAGAGCTTCAATTTGAGTACAATTCCTGGGGTCTATTGTCATTTACCTGGCCCACCAGGATTCTGTAGGAAACAGACTGAAACTAAATGTTCTTTTGTGTTAACTTATAACACAAAAGTTCTTAATATGGAATGAGTAGATTTTTTTTTTTTTTTTTTTTTTTTTTGGTACTGGGGATTAAACTCAGGGGCACTCGACCACTGAGCCACATCCCCAGCCCTGTTTTGTATTTTATGTAGAGACAGGTCTCACTGAGTTGCTTAGTGCCTCGCCGTTGCTGAGGCTGGCTTTGAACTCGCGATTCTCCTGTCTCAGGCTCCCAAAGTGCTGGGATTACAAGCGTGAGCCACCACACCCAGCTGGAATAAGTAGATTTTTCAGAGCAATGATCCTTGGTCCATGCCAATTTATGAACTCATTGTTACCACTATACACAATTTTCAGCTAATACCATAGTGAAGCTCTGGCACAAAAATTGCACCAGATGTTAGTTGCATTTTGAGGAAAGGTTGAGAGTGAAGTCAAGAAACCATTGATCTCTGGAGTAGAATAATATATGGACTCTTGGGTGAGAAAGTTGGGTTTGGCTAAAGGCAAGAAGAGAGCTATAGAGATCAGCTAACATTCCAGCAGCTTGGTGATGGGGGCACTTTTCTTTTCCTTGGTAGCAATTTTTAGAGGAGAAACAATAGCCTCTACTAAAGAAGATTCCTGAAACCTCTAAGATCCACTTGTGTATCACAGTAAGTTCAATTGACTTCAACATAGCTTCTGCAGGATTCTAATTGGGCATGCTTTTCATGAAACTTACAAGAAGTTGTTAAGTGGGATGTAATCTAGCCTTCATTGCTGCATTTGGTCAAAGGTCATAACTGATAATCACTTTCTTATTCATCCACAGCCATTCTAGATTTCTTTTTCTTTTTACTAGCACTTGTGCTGGCTGAGACTGCTTGCCTGAGGGATATGGTTACCATGCTTTTATCAGGCTGTGTAATTATATTTGCCCACTTTTGCCCACTTATAGCCACACATTGCAAAGGAAAGAGGCACCCTAGTATGTCACTCAATGGGTCAACATATCCTCTCTGTCCCATTATGTACCAGAACTTTCTCATGCTGTCAGTCAGCATAATGTCCGAGGACTGAGTGTGTGTTCTACTAATATAGGACAAGATTCTGCCTAACATTATCTCAGACCCAGAGACTCACTTTATAACAAAAAGAAAAAAAAAAGGTGTACATGGAAGTGTCATGGTGGGATTCACATACCCTACCAGTCTGCTGCTGCTGTTTGATACAGAAGTTACATAGATTTTTGAAGGTTTATCAGAGGTATCAACTTAGAAAAGACAGCCTGGGAGAAGGGAGCTAACTCTCATAGGATGCAGTATTTTTTATGTCAACATCCAGAAAATGGTGCTTTGCCTCTTATTGGTATTATAGTTGGCACCAAGCACGAAGGGGTAAAAGCAGAAGTTATCCTGTTCATCATCCCCTTGGGAAATAGTGCTTCCTGTAGCCTTCACTCTGGACTCTGAACTTTTATGAGTTCTAGTTCAAAGAAGGGACATTCCCAACTGAGGACCCAGCAGAAGTTCCAGTAAACTGAAAACTATGGTTGCTACCTGGCACTTTGAGCTCTCTGTAGTAGTAAGCTAGCAAGTAAAGAAATCTGTTACTTTGAAGCTAGCTTTTTTAGCCTTTTAAATTTTGTCAGAGGCCTTCTATTGTATTCTGGCAAGTGGTACTGTGGTCTGTGAACATAGTCTCTCTTTTTACTTCATAAACATGGTCCTTAAACTGTAATTTTATTTATTTGATGATTTCTTTCACCATTAGAACTACCTTCAGTGTGTTCAGCCTTCTGATAAATGGAAGAGTTACAAGTTCTTCTCATTTTTTTCTCTTTCCACATTTTTATTGGTGCATTATAGTTGTACATAATGATGGGATTTATTGTTACATATTTGTACATGCACACACACAATAAAACAATGTAATTCGGTCATTATCACTCCCCAGTAACTTCCCCCCTCGCTCCCCACCTCCCACTACCTGATCCCTTTCCTCTGCTGATCTCCTTTTGATTTCTTTGAGATCTGTCCCACCTTTCTTTTCCTTTTTCCTGTCTGGCTTCTGCATATGCAAGGAAATATGGGTCTCTTGGCCTTTTGAGTTGGATTTATTTCACTGAAGGTAATAGTCCCTAGTTCCATCCATTTTTCTGAAAATGTCATAATTTCATTCTTCTTCATGGCTTAATAAAACTCCATTGTATATTTATATGACATTTTATTTATCCATTCATCCATTGATGAACCTAGGCTGGTTCCATAGTTTGGCTATTGTAAATTGTGCTGCTATAAACATGGGTATGTATATATCATTGTAGTATGATGGCTTTCATTCTTCAGGATAGAAGTTCTTTTTAATGTGAACAACATTTGGATGTAAGTAAGGGAAGAAGAATTTCATCACTAAAACAAGAAAAATTGGCTCATGGTATTTAAGAACTGTTTTAAACCCCACCTTTACTATTGTCAGTGACTAAATCACGGAACAGAATGCTCACTAAAAAGTTAGGGTCATTAACATTTTATCTCCTCCAACATTGTGAGTAGATGGATACAATCTTCTTTCAATGTTTAATCAGTTTCATTCTGTTGCTACTGTGAATATCCCTTAAAAAGAGGATGACTCTCAGGGAAGTTCCGGGCCAAGGTAATTTTAGTTGAAAACAGTTCATTGTTAGGATACACTATGTTTGTGGAACTGAAATTCAAAAATGATGCTGCAGGTAGGCTTATGTGTCAAACAATGGAGCATGGGATTATGTTGGCATTTAGCCTTTATGCTATGTGTCTTCTTAGTTGAAGAACTCTCACCTATCACCAGGAGTTCAGGCAGCTCAGATCTCTTGATGCCTAACCATAGGTCAAGATGAAAATGATTTACTTCAGGAGATGGATGGGAAGAAATATACTATACAGGTGAATTTTCAGTAGCAAGCAGCTGGTTACTATACTAGAATTTCCTTGTCCAGTGTGGTAGCCACTAGCCACAAGTGGCTATCTAAATTTAAATTGATTGCAATTATACAGAAATTTAACTAAACTGATTGATCATGAATGAGCCCAAGGAATTAATAACACATCCCTAATTATTGTGAGTGTGGTACATGGTAGTGTTGGAAGGTATTGTTCCAGGCTAAATCATAAAGCTAAAGTGGGCCAATATTTGTTTCCTATTATAATTCCAAAAGCAAATGAATAACATGTGGTTTTGTGGTGCCAGGGGTGAAAATCATCCCTCATCACTGACCATCTGTCATATTAGAGAAGAAACAAAAAGCAACTTTGCAGTTTTTATTTCTTTTCCAGTAGAAGGGAATTTATTTTAAATGAGATTGATTTCACTCAATTTATTATTTTGGTGTAATGAATCTCTGAGGTAATGGGAATAAATAAATTTGAAGTCTAACTATCCATAAATTAATAGTTTTCTGTGATTTGGGGAAATGAGGGTAAGACATAGAACTCAAAGGAAAAGGAAACAAATGCTATTTACTCTTCCTCTGAGCAATTATAATTTTCTTCCTCTGTGTTTCCTTAACTAAAAACTCACAAGAAAAATGGATCAGAAGATAAATTAATGTTTTTCTTTGAACACTTTGACATCAACAAACTATACAAACTTTCTTTAAATTCATGTTATCTAACATGGCAGGGTGAAAGTGGCATCATAGAATTTTTTTAACCTATAAATTTATTTTAGGGAAAAATTCTATTTTGTGGATTTCCCAACTCATGATGGTCAGCTTCATTTAGTTTCCTCATCTATAAAGCTGTATCAGTGAATAGTTTGGACATATTTTAGTTCAAATTCAAGAGGCATTGTTTTAGTCATCTTATTTGCCACTGTGACTAAAATACCCAACCAGCACACTTGTAGAGGAGGAAAAGGTTGTTTGGAGGCTCACGGTTTCAGAGATCTTAGTCCATAGACAGCCAGCTCCATTCCTCTGGGCTCAAGATGAGACAGGGCATCACGGTGGAAGAGTGTGGCAGAGGGAAGCAGCTCACACGATGATCAGAAAGCAAGGACAGAGATTTCCACTGGCTAGATAAAAATATATACCCCAAAGTCTTGCCCCTATTGCCCCACCTCCTCCAGCCACACCCCACCTGCCTTCAGCTACCACTCAATTAGTCCCATCAGGTGATTAATTCACTGATGGAGTTAAGGGTCTTATAACCCAATCATTTCTTCTCTGAACTTTCTTGCATTGTCTCACACAAGGGCTTTTTGGGGACATCTCACATTCAAACCATAACAGGTGTAGTTTAAGCTATTAAAAGCCAAAAAAGTCAAGAGTTTTGATCATCTTTAATCCCTTTTAACAAAAAACTATTTGTTGAGATGGTTTCCATAGAATTATACCATACCCCTCTTACTGCTCTTTCCTCTTTTTTCTTAGATTAATGGTGGTTTTTGTCTTTTTTAATTTTTCTATGACCCTGGCTTTTATACTCTCTTTTTTACATGTTAAAATTGAGTTCTGCTTCTATATTTCTCTCAGCTCAATTTATTTAATCACTTCCTATATCTAATATTTTTGTGTCCTTCATCACCCCCTATTTTTGAGCTCTTTCCATGTATCCTACAGTGAGGAGAATGTTGGCAGCTGTGTTGTTAATGTAATTAATGTGCATAGTCAATTTGGATTGACTAGGCCAAATAAATCCACTTTGAGACATAAACTACCCAATTTGGCTGTCTTTGTTGATCAGATTAACTGGATAATTGTCAAATCTCTATCTCACTAATTACTGCAGAGACACATTATGTATTCCCTCATTTGATTCTCATTTCATTAAAATTTACAACCAAAGCTGTATAAGGAAATAGTGACATATAAATAGACCAATTTAAGATGAAATTCAATAACCATGTACTTTGTTCCCCATCTCATCATTCTAGTGAAATGAGGAAAAGGGAAAGTTATAAGTTTTTCATGCTGCCACCCAGACAAAGATGATCTCAGAGAATCCATATCCACTAGACCTGAAACCCATGAAGATATCACACCCCCTCACAAAACACAGCAATTCTCAGACCTAATGACTCTTTACCTTCAGACTCTTTATGACTCTTCACCTTCAGAGAGTGAAAACAGAATAATTAATTGCTTATCTCAGGCCTTCTATCAAAAGGAAAAATCTGAACAACAAAAACTACAATAAAATATTTATTTAATATTTCTTTATTCAGCAAAAGTCTTTTGTACTGATCTGTGCAAGATGAAAAGAATGTGGTTTCTTACCTCTGGGGAACTTATATCTATCTTGAGGGCCCAGACAGGTCACCCAACCATTCTATACTAAGGGCTTCCTTGATTCCCATAGTCTTGGTTATTTCCACTATTTCAAGATGATTTTTGTTTACAGTAAGAAAAAGCAGACACAAAAATTACTGCTTGTAATGGCCCATCTAATCAAATTGACAAAAAAATATTCACTAAAAAGCTAATAGCAAATTTGGACATCAATAATCCATGTGGTAGAGGCTAAATTTTATGGTTTGGACAGACTTCTAACAGGAGAGTTTGATTTTATGAACACTTAGTTGATCCAAGAATAAAACAAGTTGACTGAATCATGAGTTCAAAGCCAGCCTCAGCAACTGCGAGGTGCTAAGCAACTCAGTGACACTCTGTCTCTAAATAAAACACAAAATAAAGCTGAGGATGTGGCTCAGTGGTTGAGTGCCCCTGAGTTCAATCCCCGGTACCAAAAAAGAAAAAAAAAAAAACAAGTTGACTAAAAATTGTTCTTAAAATATTATTGAATTACTCCCAAATAGTTCATACAACTATTGTATTTCTAGACTTTGTACAGTGAATTATGGCAGTATACTTACTCATTTTGTACATGAACATACACTATATGAGAGAGCTTTGTTCTTGTCAGTTTAGTGTTTTGATCTTCTTAATGGAAAAATGCAATCCAGAGCTGGAGATGTAGCTCAGTGGTAGAATGCTTGCCTAGCATGCATGAGGTACTGGGTTCGATCCTCAGCATCACATAAAAAATAAATAAATAAAATAAAAGTATTGTGTCCATCTACAACTAATAAAAAAAGAAAATTTTTTAAAAAATACAATACAATGTTATTAATGCTATTAAGTTAGCATTTATTGAAAATTATGTGTCAGGTATTGAGTTAAACATTTTGCATGATTTATAAAGGCCCTTCCTGTCCAAGTATAAAGTGACATTTTGCTTGACACTTAACACATAATAAGTTACATTTGAAAAATTTATATCTGAGAAAAATACTATTCCAAAAGTGACTTTGTTGGTGCCACATGACAGTATTGAATTTTTAAGTTTCTTGGGGTCGGAACTTCAGGCTGCTTAATGAGCACCTGCTATGTGTCAAGGATCCTACTAGGTCCTGTACACATGCTATCACTAACACTGACAGAAACCATTTTAGACAGATTTATAATTTAAACATTGAAAAACTAAGACTAATTAGATGATTTACCCTACACCCCCCAACACAGACACACAAAACAGTGGCAGAACATGAATATTTAACCTTGGGTTGCACTCCAAGAGTTATCTTAAATGCACCATGTGGTAAGTTTACTCTGGCATTTTTTTTTAGTTTCATTTTTATTATGCCATTTCTCTTCTAAAAAAACCCAAATGTCTATTGTCTACTAAAATGAACCCCCAATATTTTCTTAATACAACCACATCAATTCTCTATCATTTATTAGAATCTGTTGATAGCACACTTTTAAGATGATATCTAATGGGCATTGTCTATTTTAAAATTTAAATTAAACTAACACATGAAAATTTAAATTTAACTAACATATGAAAACATAAAAATGTATGCATATTTGTAGGGAACCATGTGGTGTTTCAATATATGTATATATTACATAATGTTTAAATCAGGGTAAACACATCTGTGTGGTACAGGTCCACCTCCACGGTCCCCTTCGACTTTTCTTCAGCGTGTTTTACATCAAAGTGTAAATTGGCATCACAGATTGTATATGACTCACACTGTAGAAGGAAAGAAGAGTTTTTTTAAAAAAATAATTGGAATTGGAGATCATGATGTTAAATGAAATGAGCCAGGCACAGAAAGATATGCATTGCATGATCTCACTCACACATGTAATATTTTTAAAAATATTGATCTCATATGAATCATGGAGAGTGGAGTTGTGATTACCAGAACCTGGAGAGAGTAGAGGAGAAGGTAGGGTGGGAAAGTTAATCAATGGGCACTGAATGATAGATAAGCATAAGAAGTTATAATGCTCAATTGCACAGTTAGGGGTCTACAGGTAATAATGTGCTGTGCATCTCAAAAAACTAGAAAAAAGAATTCTAAATGTTTCGCCATAAAGAAATGAAAAATATTCGAGGAGACAGACGTGTTTAACCTGATTTAAACATTATGTAATGTATGCATATATTGAAACACCACGTGGTCCCCTACAAATATCTATACTTTTTTATGTTTTCATGTGTTAGTTAAAAAACAAATTTAATTTAAATTTTAAAATAGACAATGCCCATTAGATATCATCTTAAAAGTGTGCTATCAACAGATTCTAATAAATGATAGAGAATTGATGTGGTTGTATTAAGAAAATATTGGGAGTTCCTTTTAGTAAACAATAGAAAGATATTTGGGTTTTTTTAGAAGAGAAATGGCATAATAAAAATGAAACTATAAAAAGAATGCCACTGTAAACTTATCACATGGTGTATTCAAGATTTATATATTTTACTATATGTAGATTTTATCTAACGAACTATGTATGAATATTGAATGCTAGTTAAGGTTTTGCATTCTGAATCATTTAGGGATGAAGTGTTAGATTAGCTTGGGATAGATTCGAGGAGCTAATGGCAAAGAATATGCTCATAAACATTACAATAAACCAGACACAGGCTCTTGAGACACTGAGCAATTTTGGTAATGATGGGAAAGAAGAAATATTGATTGTGATCAATATTTAAAATGAAGAAATGAGAGAGATTGGTTTAAATTAGAAATAGGGGATGAAATAAAGAAAGCCATCTTATGTAGGGCTTTTGAGCCTAGTAGAAAGAACAATGGTGTTGCTCTCATCTGGCCATGAGGCCCTGTCTGTGACAGGGACCAAGGCCAGCATTGTTCTGAAGCACTTCTGCAGCAGGGTTTGTTTTGGCAGGGTTTGCGTTGGTTTGGTCTGTTTTTTTGGAGACTATTGAATGGGACTTCTCCCAGAAACAAGCAATGTTCTTTCCAGTGAATAATTCCCAATGCTTCTAGTTCTGAGCTACTAGAACTAGTCCAGTATCTATCTTTGGCTACTCCAGTATCTATCCCCTGCCCCATGCTCTTCCTACAGTGGGACAATAGCACTCCTCTGTGAGAGGGGGGCCCTGTTCTCTCTCCCCTGAGAAATGGGGTGGGCCCTTGTAACTTCCTTGACCAACTGAATGTGGCAGAAGTGTTACCAGGTGACTTCTAAGACTGGGCATAAAAAGCAAAAGGTCTTTTGCCTGGTTCTCTCTCATTATACACACCTGGAGAGACCGGAGAGGCTATTTCAGAATGCTGACTGCCTCCAGTGTGCCCCTGGAGACGTCAGGGAGCTCCTGTAGACGAGGAAGAGAGGGTGCCGGGAGGAGGAGCACAGCTGTTCTACCCACAGCTGTCTTCCCGGCTCAGACTGCAGTGAGCAGTGAGTAGCCTCCACGTGGTTCCTGCCCCAGCCTCAAGCCTCTGCTGCTGATACAGAGCAGCCAACAGGCTTGTCCTTGCTGAGCCCTGTCCAGATTCTAGATTCGTAAACAAACAAAATATCAGTATTTTAAGACATTTGATTTCTAGATCATTTGTTACTCAGCCATCACATTCAAAACAGGTACAAGCAGACACTTTCTAATAAGGCTCCTTTTCCCATCATGAAGATCTGATTTCCCTCTAGGTTATTTACATCCACAGGTAACCTGAACCTTTGCTCCTCAGCAGCGGAAATACATCTTGTTCCAACTAGTTTTCTCTCCTCACAGTGCCTGGAATCAGTTAGGCTCTTATCTTTAAATTTTTCCAGATGAGAGATGAACATTAATCTCTATAACTTCCAAAATCTAGATGATAAATATGAAACTGAAGCCTACCACCAACCCACATGGAACCTTTGTGTAAAGTAAGAAAAGGCACCACTTGCTCAAGATGCTATATTTCCATCTATTGTTATTAGATAAACATACATTAACTTATAACATATAATGTATTGATTTATCAGAACAAATATTTTAATATTATATGGCTGAAAATTATTTCACTACAGTAAACTGCAACATCTAATGGCATACCTAAGATGTGCCAATGTGAATGGCACCCCTAAGGTGTAATATATGACCTGCACAGCTGTCTAGGCCAGTTCTGAAAAGTCTTCTTGAGGTTTTCCTTAAACTTCTCTTGCTTGACTTGAGATAGATAGAAGCTCTCATCCAACCACACCTATTAGAACTTCTCTCCTACCAACCTTTCCTTCTTTATACAGCTTGAAAATGGTTAATGGCATAGAAAAGTCACAAAATTAGTTTGCAGGAGTGTATCTCTTAGCAAATCCTATAGACATGCTAGTGGAGCCCTTTACATTGTGACAATATGGTTTATCTGTTCTCAGGTGAAGTTCAGAAACAAGATGGTCCTCTTGAACATCTGGTTATCATAAATCCAATCACCAAATATCTACTGAGCATCTTGTGTGTGTGTGTGTGTGTGTGTGTGTGTGTATCACACATAATATGTCAGTCACAGTGACAGGCAACTAGGAATACAATGACCAGCCATGAAGTTTGTAGTATAACGAGTCATTGGTGCAATCACAAAAATCATACAAATATATAATGATAAACTTTGGTAAGAATCATGAAGAAATTTTAAGTATAGTGGAGCATCTTGGAACACTAGTCTGGTTTGAAATGGAGATTCAAGATTTATATATATTCTATAGGGATGGTAGTTCTAAATATAAGAAGTAATATCCAGGGAGTAAGTAAATATACAAAGTTCAGAAGTCTAAAAATAGAGTTGCAAGAAGCACTCCTAGTTTCACAGAGAAAGATGGCAAGGAGCCCCGGAAGAACACAGAGATGGCAAGAGAGAAGTCAAGAGCATGCTGAGCCACAAAATACTGAACAGGAGATGGCGTTCCAGGGAGCAAAGTTCTGAGCCTAGGGAGGATTAATACTGAGAAAAATTAGATTTGGCACAGCTGTAAGCACTAGTTACCTTAAACTTCAGAGAAAGTGTCCTTGGTTTATGATAAGACAAGAAGAATATTTTAGCATCACAAAGAAGTAGGATACAAATTAGTTTGCACAATCTAAAAAGGCTTTCTGTGTAGGCTAAGCCTAGGCTGAATTTTTAAAAGTAGAGTAGTAATAGACAACAATTTTTAAAGAAAGTAATATAGGGCATCTAGGTTGCTTCCACAGTTTAGCAATTGTGAATTGTGCTGCTATAAACATTGAAGAGGCTGCATCACAGTAGTGTGCTGTTTTTAAGTCTTTAGGGTATAGGCCGAGGAGTGGGATAGCTGGGTCAAATGGTGGTTCCATTCCAAGTTTTTTAAGAAATCTCCATACTGCTTTCTAGATTGGTTGTACCAGTTTGTAGTCCCACCAGCAATGTTTGAGTGTGCCCTTTTCCCCACATCCTCGCCAGCACTTATTGTTGCTGGTATTGTGGATAGCTGCCATTCTGACTGGGGTGAGATGAAATCTGAGAGTAGATTTGATTTGCATTTCTCTAATGGCTAGAGACATTGAACAATTCTTCATATATTGTTTATTGATTGTATATCTTCTTCTGAGAGGTTTCTATTCAGCTCCTTAGCCCATTTATTGATTGGGTTGTTTGTTTTTTGGTGATAAGTTTTTTGAGTTCTTTATATATCCTGGAGATAAGTGCTGTATCTGTGCATGTGGCAAAAATCTGCTCCCAGAATGTAGGCTGTCTGTTCACCTCATTGATTGTTTCTTTTGCTGAGAAGAAGCTTTTTAGTTTAAATTCACTCCATTTATTGATTCTTGCTTTTCTTTCTTGAGCTTTAGGAGTCTTGTTAAGGAAGTCAGGGCCTAATCCGACAAGATGAAGATGTAGGCCTACTTTCTCCTCAATTAGACGCAGGGTCTCTGGTCTAATTCCTAGGTCTTTGATCCACTTTGAGTTGAGTTTTGTGCATGGTGAGAGAGGAGTTTAGTATCATTTTGCTGCATATGGATTTACAGTTTTCTCAGCACCATTTGTTGAAGAGGCTATCTTTTCTCCAATGTATGTATTTGGAACCTTTGTCTAGTATGAGATAACTGTGTTTATGTGAATTAGTCTCTCTGTCTTCATATTATGGTCTACATGTCTATTTTGGTGCCAGTACCATGTTTTTTTTGTTACTGTAGCTTTGTAGTATAGTTTAAGGTCTGGTATTGTGTTGCCTCCTGCTTTACTCTTCTTACTGAGGATTTGCTTTGGCTATTCTGGGTCTCTTATTTTTCCAAATAAATTTCATGATTGCCTTTTTTATTTCTATAAGAAATGACTTTGAGATTTTAATTGGGAATGCATTGAATCTGTATAGGGTTTTGGGTAGTATGGCCATTTTAATAATATTAATTCTTCCTATTCAAGAGCATGGGAGATCTTTTCATCTTATAAGATCTTCTTCAATTTCTTTCTTTGGTGTCTTGTAGTTTTCATTGTAGAGGTCTTTCACCATTCCTGTTAGATTGATTCCCAAGTATTTTATTTTTTCTGAGGCTATTGCAAATGGAGTGGTTTTCCTGATTTCTCTTTCAGGGACTCATTGCTAATATATAGAAATGCATTTGATTTATGTGTGTTGATTTTAGATCCTGCAACTTTGCTGAATTCATTTATTAATTCTAGAAGTTTTCTGGTGGAATTTTTTGCATCCTCCAAGTATAATATCATATTGTCTGCAAATAATGATAGTTTGAGTTCTTCTTTTCCTATTCATATCCCTTTAATTTCTTTCATCTGTCTAATTTTTCTGGCTAGAGTTTTAAGGACTATATTGAATAAAAGTAGTGAAAGAGAGCATCCCTGTCTTGCTCCAGTTTTTAGGTAAATGGATGGAATTGGAGAACATCATGCTAAGTGAAGTTAGCCAATCCCAAAAAACCAAAGGCCAAATGTTCTCTCTGATTAGTGGATGCTGATACATTAGGCAGGTGTGGGTATAGGTGGGGAGCATGGGAGAAATGGAGGAACTTTGGATGGGACAGGGGGAAGGTGAGGGAGGGGAGGGGAAATGAGAGTGTCAAAAAAAGATCAAATAAGATGGACATCACTACCCTAGGTACATGTATGAAGACACAAATGGTGTGACTCTGTCTTGTTTGCAACTAGAGAGATGGAAAATTGAGCTCTATATATGTACTATGACTTGAAATGAATTTTAAAAATGCATTTCTGGAAAAACTCACTCATCTGTAATAGTTTAAACATGAACCCTTTACCCATATACTATAGTAAGTGAGTAAAAAATGAAAAAAAAATTATATAGGAACAACATGTGCAAAACCATAAAGGCACAGCAGAGCATGATGTTCTGGAACTGCTAGTAGTTAGTAGTCAACAGCTGCATTTGGAAAAGTGACAAAGATGGAACTGTGAGATGAATGGGGACCAGATCACACACCATCCTTGGTCTAAGTTAAGGAGTCAACTTTAGAATGACTAAAGTCATAAACATAAACATTTTATGTTTTAAAAGAGGAAAGTAATGTGAAAAGGTCTGAGTTTAGTAAGTGCACTGTAGCTAATCAATTTAGGAAAAGACAGACAAGAGAGACAGACAGAGAGAGTTAAAAGGCAATAATGAGCAGGGCATGGTGGCATACACCTGTAATCCTAGCATCTCGGGAGGCTGAGGCAGGAGTATTGCAGGTTGGAAGCCAGCCTCAGCAATTTAGCAAGACTGTAGGCAACCTAGTAAGACCCTGTCTCAAAATAAAAACTAGAATTAAGAAAAGAGCTGGGGATGTTGCTCAGTGGATGTTGCCCCTGAGTTCAATCCCTGGTACAAAAAACAAAAAGGAAAAAAAATAATCCATCACAAAATAACCCAACCCAATAGATAAATGGGCAAATGGACTGAACAGACACTTCTCAAAAGAAGAAATACAAATGGCCAAAAAATATTCAACATCTTTAGCCATCAGAGAAATGCCAATCAAAACTACACTGAGATTTCATTTCACTCCAGTTAGGATGGTAATCATCAAGAACACAAATAACAATAAATGCTGGCAAGGATGCAGGAAAACAGAACACTTATATACCATTAACGGAATGTAAATTAATATAGCCACTATGGAAATCAATATGAACATTCCTAGAAAGACTAAAGTTTTTGAACTACCCTATGATCTAGCTATACTACGCCTCAGTATGTATCTGAAAGAATTAAAGTCAGCATACTATAGAGATACCCGAATACCCATGTTTATTGCAGCACAACTCTCAATAGCCAAGTTCTGAAATGGCACTAGCCAATAGATGAATGAAGAAAATGTGGTGTATAGTCACAATGGGGCACTATGCAACAGTATGGAAGAAAAAATCATGTCACTTGCAGGAAAATGGATGCAACTAGAGATCATCATGTAATGTGAAATCAAGTAGACTCAGAAAGAGAAGCAGTGCTCATTTTCTCTCATATGTGGAATTGACAAGAAAAAAAAAAGACAAAGTGAATGTATAAGGGAAGTTATTAGTGAAAAGGAAAGGGATTAGGTGAAGGTGGGAGGGGAAGGGTGATGAATAATGGAGTGGAAATGATCAAAGTGAGTTATATGCATATACCAATATGCTGTAATGTAACCAAAATCAGCTAGAAAATTAGAAACATCCAGAAATTGTTGTAAGAGTAAAATTACACTAGTCCTTCAGGATATAATATTCAGGCATAAGAATTACCATAAATAATCATTAATAATATCTTACCATTATAAGAGTGATATTTGTATATATATACACACACACATACACACTGTATTTTGTTATATAAGGAGAATAGGCTAACGGGAGACAGAAACAATATTGCTACTTTCATAATGCATTTGTATCCATGTGCAGAAAATACGGGATATTATCAAAACCACATTGTAACTTTTATGACCCATGTATTATGAATACATGGGCCACATCTGTGATTTAAAACTATTAACATTACATTTTGCAATATAATGCTGGTACAAAGGCAAATACTTTAATCTTATATATGGACAAATAAAAAATGCAATGGCAGTTGACACAGTGAATTATAGGAGTTAAAGACAAGAAATGGAGATAAATAGGAGATATTCTGTAAAAGGTAAAAAAGACTTAGGAGTTTTGGAATTAGATGAAAGAAGAGTCTAAGATGATATTCAAATTTCTGTCCTTACTACCAGGAAGATATGTGGGTCCATGTACTGCCATTTACTGCTACAGAAAACATGGGAGAAGAAGAATTTGAATTGTATGTATCCTAGGCTTTTCTAAATGGCAGAAGTCTCCAGGCAGGGTTGAGCTGAGCTGCTGGGGAAGATTGGACATGGCAGCGTGCATGCTCAGAGACTGTAGTCTGGAAAACAAACAAATTGGCATATCTTCATGTCTAGTAAAATATTCCTGAAAAATCCAATGAGTTCCTGAAATCCATGGCACAAGTTTCAATACGAAACCCAGAAATTTTCATTTCCAATTCTCCCAAAGCACTCTGACAGGACAGGAAGCAATTCAACTCTCTCCTCTTTCTGTTGATTTGGGTATTGTGAGAGCCAAATACTACACTTAATAATTTATGGGCACAGCTTACACTTCTTCTTTCTGGCACAAATTCCACACTGTGGTGACACAGGCAAATGCCTTAGTACATGACTCATCAGTCTATGCATTTATTTTTCAAAAATGAAGACAGTTATGGAAATAAAAATGTTCCATTTTTAATTAGTGTTTACTGCCAAAGAAAGTTGCTTATCTACAAGCAGCTATGTTTACATAAGTGAAAGTTAAAAATTACTGTGGTTGTCTAGCTGGCTGAACAACCTGGTAAACAAAACTGTTAATATGTAGATAAATGGTAAGGCAGGAACTTAAATTGCATTAAACTTCAATAATTCCAAGAATCCAATACTGAGGAAGAAAGTAAAGGAAAATACAAGGTATTCCTGAAAGCATAAACTCAATCCCAAAGAGACACAGACAATAAAGAGAACAGTATTCGCAGCACTGCTGTCAGCTTATTCCACATAACTCACACAAATGGCTTATTTTCTGCCCAGAAAATGCTCCAGGATAGTAGCAGAGATATACTGAGTGTTTATTCTAAAATTACCTAGTGTGAGACTTAAGACATTTGTTTCCTTAAAGGAGTCTGCCTGACATTTGAACTTCCTTATAAAATTGCATTAAATATGTATCAGTTTGGAGGACCTACCAAAATAGAATAATGCATTTTCAATTTAGTCTTGGTTACACTTGACCTGTTTTAAAGTACTCCTCTAATGAAATGGAAGCTATACCAAAATTAATTCTATGCAAGAGGCAGAACTGATTCTATGTTATTTAATCATAATGTATACCATCCACTTTGCCTGAGCAGAGAAACAATATCGAGATGGCGATTGCTTTAATCTGGCAAGCCTGATAACATTGTCATAATAATCAAAATGAAGTTCAAGTGGTTTTCTGACCTGAATATAACACTCATGTTTTACTATAAGAAATAAGGAAGAGCAGGGAACCAAGGAATGACATCTGTGGCAGTTTTAGCTTGTAGTTACACTAATAATGCTGTATCAAGAGTGGCCGAGCTAGGGAAGAAGAGTCCAGAACCTAGTCTTCTTTATCACCATCACCAGGTTAGCTGCTACATGCTATCCACTGCTCTTGGGCTTTCTCACATGAATTAACTCATGACTGAGCCCATCCTTTCAACCTAGCAAGGTTGTTAAAAATTTTTTTTTAATTAAAAAAAAAAAACTATATGTTTTATAGATGAGGAAACTGTCCAGAGTGTTTCCAAGTTATACAACTGGCAAGTTGGAAAGCTGGGTTTCCAAAACCCTGTTTGGTCCTCTCCATCATGCAGCCCCATTCAGTCATATCTTGGCACATGATGTGCACCAGGCACTCTGTTGGAGTTTGAATGTGTGGTGGATAAAAGCCATAATTCAAGGTCAGGCTTTTGTACAAGTGGGAGAGGCTGACAGCAAACAAGATGAAAACAAAATAATATCAGAAGTCCTCAGAATTGTTGAAGAAATAAAATGTCAGCAGGGAGAATTATGGGGGAAAGTAGGTATCTTTCATTTCTTTGTGTGAAATATAGCATAAATTGGCAAGTTCTCCCTAGAGATATTTGAAGAAGAGACCTGAATCATTTGAAGGCAGTAGATATAAATGGAGGACCACTGAGGCAGGGACAGGAAACTCCAAGGCTCTAAAGCAGGAAGGAGCTTAGTGTCCTTCACTTCACACCATCGAATCTTGTGAAATCTTATTTTTAATGCCTTTTGAGTAACTAACTTTTCAATTTTATATGAATCTGATTTCTTCTCTTATTTATGTGTACTTATTATTGTGTTCCTTTGATAGATCTAATTTAGTTCTTTGTATCTTAAAGCTATACTTTTTTTTTTTTGTTCTTATGGTGGTTGATGTCAGTGGAAGAGCCACAGTGTTCATTTCATCACCAGATTCCCTAAGTGTACCAGTAGTGACATAATCACCACGATGAAACCATTACTTTAACACAGACTTAACAGTTGTCTGTGCTACCTTTTATTCATATGTTTTAAAACTTAAGGACTTAATTTTTTATTAATAAACTTTCCAATTTATTTTAACTGGATCCTACCAATTTTGTCCTCTTCTTCCATTTCCTCCTCCTCCTCCTCTTCCTTCTCTGTGTCCCTCTTTCTGTTCCTCCACAATAAAACTTAATGAGGAATTTAACTACCTTTCCCCCCCCCCAATACTATGGCACCTATATTTTTGTAGATTTTTTTCACCTTTACTTATTTAAATACCTGTTTCAAGGGTAATTTCATTGTATGGCCTGAGCAAAACTTCTGAATTCTTAAAGGATTTTTTGCGTCTTCACGCGTGAAGGATTATTCAGCTGGATATTCTTCAATACTTTAAAATTGTCTTCCATTATTCTTATGTCAAATGTTACTATCAGAATGTTTGGCAGTCTGCTTCTTAAAGAGATTTGTTATTTTACTCTGAATGCTTTTGGAATTCTGCCACTGTGTTTGATATTTCTAAATTTCACTAAATGGCTTAGGTGATGTCTCTCTCTTGTATCTCTTGTTCTGAGGTCTTCATCTTGTTTTAGGTTTATCTTTTTTTTTTTTGGTACCAGGGATTGAACCTAAGGGGCACTTATCCACTGAGCCATATCCCCAGCCCTTTTTCAGTATTTTCTTTAGAGACAGGGTCCCACCGAGTTTCATAGAGCCTCGCTAATTTGCTGAGGCTGGCTTTGAACTCACAATCCTCCTGCCTCAGCCTCTTGAGCCACTGGGATTACAGGTGTGCACCATCATTCCTGGCTAGGTTTATCTTTAATATTATATTTTATATGTATGTTTCTATATCTTTATTCTTTAAGCTGTCATCCAAAAGAATTCTTCAATATTATCTTGCAAATTACTAGTTTACTTTTCAGGTATATGTCACCATTATATTTTAATATCTACTATTTTCCATTCTATGATTTATTTATCTGATTTCATGTTACTGTTATCTTTCCTGCCTAAGCATAAATATACATATTATACTTATTTAAAATTATGCCTCCAAATAATTGTATTCCAAATGCCATACGTTGTTCAATTTAAGCCTTTCTTTTATAGCAGTTATTTTGTTTGGGCATCTGATGTCTGATATGTGAGTTCCCGTTTCTCTGAAAGTATCCATTACTGCCAGATGGGGGCGCTAGGGAGGAGCGGAAGGACTGGGGTAGGAATGAAAACCAAGTTTCAAAACCCCAAGTTCCAAACACCAGAGCCACTGTGGATGACCCCCGCCTGCCATCACTCCTCCGGAGAAAACCCTCTTTGTCTTTTACCTGAGCCTCAGAGGAAAAGCTGCCTGAGGAGACTGTCTTCTTAGAATAAGGCCTGCAGGCTGGGGATTGAGGAAGGGAGAAGCTGGAGGCTCTGCAGTCCCTGAAGCAGCTGGTCAGCCCCACTTATTCCTGCATTCCTCAGCCCCTCGCTTAAGTTTGCTGTGGTTTCTGTTTTGCCCTGTTGTCCGTTTACAACCTGATTGTTCCCTAAATCACTGCCTTCCTGGTGTTGACAGGTGGTGAAGCTGACTTTGATAGTGAATAAGGTCGCCCAAGGGGAGAAGCTTAGAGGAAAGTTAAAGTCCCCATGGCCCTTCCTTCCTCTGCCCACTGTGCTTGCCAGCTCAAGCCTCAGCCTTTGCCCACGGAGGATCAAATTGGGGTAATAGTGTATTATGTATGTGAACTCCTGGAATTCATGTTTCATTTGCTTTTTCCACAAATGATTTTGAAAGAGGTGTTTAGGAACCTATGCTAGTTTCCCTTTGTAAAAGGAGTGTGTGTTTATTTTTTCAGTTTATGTTGCTCACATTTCTTTGATTTGAATCAATAGTGTCCATATTCCCCAACTCCTATTCATGAATTATATTCATGACAGATTCCAAAAGCAGTATTGTACGCATCAGGTCTAATTTGTGTTATATGACAGTATGTCACAAAAATTTCCTTTCTATGATATTCTGCCCAGAGTTTTCCTCTAGCAAATCATAGCTTTATTTCTGATGTTATATTTATTTTAGATGTCATATCTCCCCATTTTTCTTACTTAAATTTTATGAAGTAGCCATTTTAGGATTTCTGAAAGAACAAATATCATTTAATAGGATGTATTTATTCTATTCATAGTTTGTGTGGGTATAGAAAACCAGGAAGGCCCTTCTGTTTTGTTATTGCAATCTGACTAACCAAGGAAAAAGAACAAAAGGATGACAACAAACTAAAAGCTCAGTGTTAGGATGATCAAAAGGTTTAACGATCCCCAAATAGTCAACATTAAAATAAAATTCAGTTCTCATAACACCCTGATCAGAATGTCAATTAATACAACATCCTTCCTTGGCTTGAGATCAATTAGGAGTTTGCTAAATGTTAAGTAGGCCAATATCAAGGACAATCTTAAGTGAGCATGCTCTTTGACTAGTCTAGAAATGTCTAGAAATGTATTCTTAGAAATAAAGGATGCAGGGAAATTGCTTTCTCTAAAGATATTTATTTCAATTTGGTGTACAGTCTGTCCTTGGCTGAATAATGGTCCTTCCAAAGATATCTGCTTCCTGAACCCTGCATCCTGTGGATATGCTGCCTTCGGTGGCAAAAGGGATCTTGCAGCTTTATTGAAAATTTCGCATGGGTCCAACATAATAATCACAAGGGTCAACCTCAGGGAGACAAAGGAGTCACAGTTAGAAACAGGACATGTGACGAAAGGACCAGAGTTTGGAGGGAAACACTTCAAAAAAGAACAAGAGGGATCATTACAGGCAGCCTCTGAAAGTTGGAAAAGGCAAGGAAATAGATCTCCCCAGGATCCTCTAGAAAGAACTAGACAACTGGAGTTCAGATTTGTGACCTCCAGAAGTTTAAGATAATAAATTTGTGTTATTTTAAACCACTAAATTTGTGGTAATTTGTTAAAGCATCAATAGAAAACAAATGCAGTATCTAATAGTAAAAGAGTTAAAAACAAATTAACTACAAAGATTAAACTATAACATTAAAAAATACACAAAATACAGTTATTAAAATTATGTTATAGAGCAAATGTTAATGCACAAGATACACATGCTACATTACTAAGTAGAAGAGTCATAAAACCAAATGTTAAGGAACTCGTTTTTAACACGGAAATTACAAATAACACTACATAACATTATTAAGTGCTTCTTGTGTGTCAGCAACATAAGGTAGATAATATTGTCCCCATTTTACAGATAAAGTCATTGAGGCACTGAGAGGTTAAAATACTTGTCCGAGATAACACAATTAGTAGATGACAGATTTGAAACGAGGGCAGCAGATCTCTGAGCTTGCACCTCGTATAAATAGCCCTCGAGTGAACAAATCAAATGTGGCAGCGAGGGCAAAGCTCTACAGTGGAAAGCAGGTGAGTCTAATTTTCTTCCTTTCTTTATCTGAACAATAAGCTTTAATTACTTTTGAAATGCAGAAAAAAAATTTTAAAGTTTTTAAATGTGTTGAGATGATCTTTAGAAAAATACTTCCTGTTCTCATTTTATTTTTAGAAGAAAAAGTACCTTTCTCCTTTCAAACTGAACTGAACTTCTTTCAAACTATGAGGACTGTATATAAATATGCAATTATCTAAAGAATGAAAATATGCCATGACCTTCTTGATTATATACCATTCAGTTTTGCAAATCTAACATATTCATATTAAAACACCTATACATTTACTCATAAATGCCAAAGACACATATAAGAAAATGAACTAAAATTTAACCTTAGAGTAAAAAAAAAGAATGGCATGTTTTTAATCTTGCTTCGTTAGTACATACTAGGAAAGTACCTAAAAGGCATACAAAAAACTGCCAGAATAGAGTCACACTGAAAAAATTTAAAAAACAATTGGTGAAATATTTGCTCTTGCTCAAAGTAAGATAACTATTAAATGCTGCCTCTACTAGACTCCTATTCTAAAATATGAAGTCTCTACTAAAGCAACATCTGGGCAGCTTTCCCTCTACTATGAGAGTTCTACTTTTCAAAGTAGTCAGAATGCTAATTCTACAACCTCAGTCACTCTCAGCGTTTGGACATCTTGTTGCTTAATTGTATGTCCCCCAAAAATAAAAGGACATTTACAGAGAAATAGCTATAACTGTAGACAGAGATAAGACAGAAAAGCCTTTGTAACAATAAGTCCTTATGGTTATGGGTTTTATTTATCCATTTTAAGTTCCTTTGTAAACTAAGTACCATAGATGGTCTTGGAGAAGATCCCCTATGCATCCAACTGCTAAACCAGGAACTGGGCAAGGAGCTACATGTTCTGTAAACTATCCAGTTAAATGCAAGGGAAGTGAACCGAGAAGGGATCAAATTGAACATAACATCCCAGTCTTTCCACTGGCAAAGGGTAGATCAGCCTAACTCTCCTTTTATTCAAAGATAAATGAACAGAAATTTTAAAATGAATTCATGATCTCCAGGCACTGTGAGGCACAAGAAAGGAAATACAGGAAGACTCAGAAGGAAAAATGGAAGCTTACAGTCTTTAACTATCAGAATAAGAATATTTTGTCTTTCTTTTTAACAGTTGCATCCCCAGATCCCAGAACATTCAGTAAATATTCATTGAATTGTCAACAAATAATTTAGAAAATTATTCTTCAGAGGGTGGCAAGAAGTTCTTGAATCTAGAAAGCATGAAGATAAAGCTATAGAGACAATAAGCTAAGACAAGGAAAGAGAAAGGAAGGAAAAAGAAAATGTGCTGAGTAAGAAAATGCAAAATAAAAGTGTAATTGAGGATATGGAAGATGTTGGACATTAAGAATTTTTTCACATACATGTTTATTTAAATTTATATGTATAGCAAATATTTAGTCTCAATTTATATCATGTTACTTTTTAAGTACAGATATATTTTGTTTTTACATAGTAGAATTTTTTGTCTCTTTTAATTTCTGATTTCTAATTTTTTTGTCTGACTTAGAAAAGCCCTTATCATACTAAAATTATTTTTTTATTTAGTTATGTTTTCATAATGGTCTCTTTATCCAAACTAAAAATTATTGTCATAAATGATGAGATATTTGTGTTTAATGAATACTATTAAAGAAACTTCTCACAATCCCAAATTAATTTGGGTCTTCATTTCTACCAATGACAATTAGAAAGCTGAAAGTTTTAAAAAATCATCTCCTCGAAGACTGTGAAGAATTAATGTAACAGTAATGAAATATTAAAGAGCCACAGGAAGATAAACATCTACAGAGGGGACCTTGGTATTTGGGGCTAATTCTCCCTGGGAGTGTTTACCAACATCAGGAATGGCTGAGCTGCTGATAATCTGAGGAGCCACAGGAATTGGGACCTGCCCCATCAGAAACTTGGAAAACATCTGCTTTCAGTGGCCCTTGAAGGCTGAACGCAAGAATTGAGTAAGAATAGGAAATGTACACATCTCACAGCAGTTGGAATGCCTGGAATAGAATTAGTGAAATTCTGGATTACTAGTAGCATCAAGTACCTGGCATAAACAAAATTCTCACTTTGCACCAAGTCATTTGCAAGAAACATGACTTTTCATAAAATGACCAACAATATAAGACAACTAGGCAAACAATGAGATAAGAGTACAATTAGAGCCAAGTCAGAGTCCAAACAGAAAAAGAGAAACTGTTGTACCTATTCCAGGTATACAATATTTGATATGAGAACTAGAAGTTTACACCCACCGTAGAAGATCTGGGAGACTGAAGATCTGAGAATTTTTCATGGAAAATTACTGCATTCAGCCTGAAGCTCCAAAGCAGGCCTTCAAAGTAGGCTTTCCAAAGCTTCTGCAATTCTCAAGAAATTCTCAGAAGCTCCCACAAATACCACAGCATGCAGAAGTGAAATGGGTAGATCTCAAGGGCTCATCAGAAAGCCTCTGTGATTCCCAGGTTGGCCCACATACCAAGCTGCAAACACTTGTGGTGAGTAAAGGATTCTTTTCCTCTTCCACCTTCCAAATTACTCCAGAGGATCGCTCACCAAGAAGTATTCAGGGAAGCAATTTTGAGAAGTGTTAACTCTCTCTTCTTAGCTTCTGATAAATTTGGTTATGCCTTTCAGAGATATTATGCCAAGTGAAGCTTCCAACTGGTCTTATTTTGTGATTTGGCATATTCCAGTCCACCACCCAGTCCTGTGCTGATGACATGTTTCAACAACAGTAAAGAGTTCCTGCTCTCCTGCCTCCAGTTTGATCTCCTTTCCATATGTATCTGTGGAGTCCTCATGGTCCCTACACTACCTCACTGGTCACATGCTCTCAACTTTCTTTTGCCCATTCTACCTCCACCTCCTCCTCCTCTTTCTTTCTATAATTAGTCATTTCTCTGTGTTATTCTTTATCATATACCTGATCCTATTCATTTATCAAAGAGTATTTTGTCATTATTTGCTTACCTACTTCACCTGTAAGTCTGCAACCATTCTTGAGGACTGGCACCCATTATATCTTCATTATTCATTTTCTGTGATCAGAATCTACCTCACCACCTCACTGGATTTAGAATTTTCACAGTTCTGTTGAATGAGATCCACTAGTTCATCACCAACCTAGCAGAGAAGTTAGTGAAATCTAAATGTTTGGAATATACCCATAAAACCATGAAAGCATCACCCTTAATTTATGGTTCTTTACACCATATGGAATGACATAACAGTGTCACGATTATTTGGTCATATACTTATGTCAAATAAATAGTACAGTTCAATCTCTGAATACCAACGTTATTTCTAACTAGAAATATTTGGTGACAGTGACAGGGACCACATACATATTCATTCTAACATAGACATTCCCAAAATAACTTTTAAAAAAGAAGACTTATTTAAAATTAGACTTCTACGTCAAATTCAAAAATTTTTATAATAATGGACACCATGTAGCTGTACAGTCATTTAAAAATACACTATAGTGGACAGAGACTTCTTCAGGAATACCCTGTTACTCCAGGGGCTTCTGACATAATTCCAATCTTAACTGAATATTAAGAAAAATAAATATATTTTGATATCAATAAAAGATTTTATGACCTACATGATCAGTGAGTTGAACAAAATTTTCAACATTTTCTAATTTATGGGCCATTTCTGTTATTGTTATTAAAGCCTTTAATATCAGGGGAATTAAATGTGGTTAGTGATGAAAGACATAATACTTTACTCTCCGTGGTGAGCCCTTTGATAATTGTCCTGCAGTGTCAGCCAAGTTCACAGCACAGGCACCTCATGGTAACACTGTTTTCCCATATAGCTTCGATTTGCTCCTGGAGTTCAGGAGCATTACCCCATGCCTTGTCAGAAGTATGCATACTGCTGTGGTTTTTAAAAAAGCATTTTGCATCTAAAAAATGACTAGTTTTAAAAAAATGATCTTGAATGAAGTTTTTGTTTCTAAAAATTTCCTTTTTGTTATTTCAGTCACCAAATAATTAAATGAGCAGAATACAAAATCAAAATGATCCTTCTTCTCACAAAGCTCAGAGGCCAGGTGTACCAAAGTATTCATAGTTTGTAGGTTTAGGGTCCTTTCTATTTACCTTTTTTTAAAGTGGAATTTTAAAGTGTTTTTAAATCGCATTTTAAAATAGGAACATATAATGGGGTGGTTAGAAACAGGAAGTGTAAAGCAGAACCTTGAAGTCCATGAAAACAGGCCAAAAAAGAAATATCTGAAAATTGTATCTTGTGACATGACCTCTTCTTTTGATCCCAGTGCCCCCTGGAAATACACTGGATGGTAAAGACCTTGAGAAGATGCTCAGTCCATTCATTGAGAGCAAACACGGCAGTTGGTGTGGAAAGAATGGGCTGTCCTCAGTTAAAATGACTGTTTCATACTTGCAGAGATGCAAATAGTGTGAGCCTGAACTTGCACTTCCTTGAAAAGATAGTGGATACATGAAAAAAAAAAAAATCACTCTTGCTGCAATACTTAACACGGCACTGATACAAATTCTGAGGGCTTTTTCTTTTCTGCAACTGAAAAGAGGAAGAATTAGTTAGAAGCAATAAAATGGAAAAAAACACTTTTTTTAAACTGCTCAAATATTTCTTCAAGATCAGTTTAAGAATCTCTTACAAGAGGGCTGGGGTTGTGGCTCAGTGGTAAAGTGCTTGCCTAGCATGTGTGAGGCACTGGGTTTGATCCTCAGCACCACATAAAAATAAGTAAACAAAATAAAGGTATTGTGTCCATCTACAACTAAAAAATTTTTTTAAAAAAAGAATCTCTTACAAGAAAAAGCTCATACAATGGAAAAAACTCAAACTTCATCAAACCATGCAACAATATTAAATGACACATGTAAAAGATTTCAAAAGACAAAATGGAAAGTCATTTGGATCGCCCTGGTTAACCTACTTCTTTACTTTGAAGCTTAGACAGAGCAGAGATATTAATGATGCCTTTTACTGATGTATGTCCTCCATATGTGGAATAGTGATGTGTGCAAAGTTCTGAACAGGCAATTAGAATGTTTTCACTTACCATGTGAGATCTTGGTGAGCATGTTCAGGGTAGGTTAGGGTCCTTTCTATTTACCTTTATGTTTACAGCATAAACATTCAGTTTGTTTGAAAGGACCTGGGAGCATGCCATGTTAAACTCATTGGGCACAGTGACTTCCTCAGCACCTATCCAAAACACTATCTCTGAGAGATTATTTTAATATGCCCAGTGAAGGAATGAAATTTGCAACTTTTAGTTATTAAAAATTAATTTTTATGTTTTTAGATATGTTTAAAATTAAGTGGGAAGTGTCTTTGAGTATATTCTATAACAGGTTTATTCTGTTTCTGGCAGGGGACAACAGTGATTGAGTTTCTACTGAGGTTGCACTACTTTTCATAGGAAAAAAAAAAGGCACAGCACAGAAAAAGGACCGGTGAAGGCAGTGAGTTCATACTTGGCCTTCATGATCTGCACAAAGCAAACTTGAGTTCACATTTCTTTAATGCTATGCACTCTCTAATAATATCTTCAAGAGAACACTGAACATTTTCATCACATATATAAAAATGGTTGTAATGAAAGTAAATTACAGTTTTGGTGCAAGAACAACCATTTGTCATCTGTCATCTTTAATGCCTAAAAATGGTCTTGGAAGGGGACTTTTGTTTGTTTTTGCAGTTCTAGGTATTTTACCCAGGATCTCGCACGTGCTAGGCACTGAGATACATCCCCATTCTTTTTTTTTTTTTTTTTTTAAGACCTTATTTTTGAGACAAGATCTCACTAAGTTTCCCAAGCTGGCCTGGAACTTGCCATCCTCCTTTTTCAGCTTCCCTGTTAGCTGGGATAACAGAAATGTGCCAAGATCTCTTTTGAGATACAAAGACCAGGAGGATTGCTTCAAGCCATATGAGCATCTGAACTCCTTAGAAAGAATCAACAGCTAACACAGCTCTCACCCAAAGCAAGAGTCAATTTTTGGCAGCACTTTCAATATCTCTTTTCAATTATATCTTTGACAGAACCTTTTAAGCATTTTTTAAATTGCAATTTGCATCTGTATAGTTGTTTCAGTCTGTATCACTAAATATTATGACATCGAGAATGACATGGGAATTTTCCTGTATACTAAAACTTGTAAATCAATTCTCTTTAATTCCATGGAAATTACTCTGAAAATTCTGGGATCCGGGCCACAGCATCATGTCCAATAAGAAGCCTATAGCTAAATAACAGCTGTACTATGACTTTTGTAGACATTAGGCACTGGTGCCTTCTGGGTTCTTTCTTCAAAAACCAACATTAAAATTATTTTTATGACAACTTTGGCATTGAAACAAATATAGTCTGGTCTGGATTCAGCATTACATAGTCATTTTTATTCATTTTTCTTATTTTCAAAGAAATGACAATCAAAATATTTTCTTGGGCCTTTAAACTTATGGTAGACACTGGGCCCTGTATCTACTGTGTCTACTAGATAAACTGATCCTGCAGGTAGAAATATGTCTTTATTCCATCATGTTAGGAATTTAAAATATGATCTTTAGAGTCAGATCATGTCTGTACAGAACTTGGTTTGTTTATAACTATGTCTGATGATGTCTGAGTCTGAAGACAGTCAAGGTGGTGAGAAGACACTTATATTTTCAAAGAGACTGCCTTTAGTTTAATCTGTGTTATATTTAAGTGTCCATTGTAACATTTAATTTGGAAGAAGAGACCTCACTGCTTTAAAAAATTTTTTTTAAATCATTGATTTGGAATCTATCATTTAACAACAGAAGCCAGTTTCTGTATTTTAAAATATCTTAATTAACTTCCTCATCTGTATAAATCTGAGAATTGCTCAGCAAAATCTTCACATAGGCTGTAACAATTAAATGCCAGGGTACATTTACTATTTTCCAAGGAAGAGGCAAACAGAGATAACAGCACTCCTTTGGTTTAATGAACAAAACATTTTCTTAAGCTTTTTCAATACTGTTAAGTGCCTGTGGATTTCAATGTCAATAAAAAATAAGGTAGTGAGACTACTCTGTTGATTTATTTTTCATTATCCAATCTCCAGTTAGAAGATGCAAATTCATGTATCACAGCTGACTGCATTTGTCAGCTGTTTAGTGTTTTTATCAGTTTTTTTTTAACTACCCTATTTTTGGAAAGTACAATAAAGTCTTGACCTAGCTGTGTTTAACAGCTCAAATTTCCCATGAACAATCTATCAGCAAGAGGTGGTTAGGAGAGAGAAAAAATACAAGTGGAAGTCACTAAATATTAAACCTAAGGAAGTTGCTATTAATTTCTGTGTTCTTGATTTTCATTTCGAAATATACAATCGTAGATAACAGCATGAGCTCATACTTACCAGTTAAAAGTCAGTGTTTTACAATGTAGAAATATGGTGTGCTGGAGAGAGCCCTGAACCAGAAGAGAGCAGCCCTGGCTCTGCCATTTTCCCCCTGCTCCTGGGTTTACCATTTAGCCTCACAAGCTTTAGCTTCTTTGCCAGTAAAATTCAAAGATGAAAATGAGACAATTCAAGACTAGCAATGTTTGCAGACAAGATGATCTGAAATTACTCCTAACATAAAAACATAGAGATACTAAATAAAAATATAGTAGTTAACATCATCAGTACCTGGCTATGCTAGCAAGAACAGAAATTCCCAGTAAGTAGAAAGTAAGAGGGAACCCTGAGTCAGAGAAATTGGCCAGAGAATTGACAGTGTGGCTGCCCTATGAAGGGAGTTGGACTGGTCAGCGATGATTATCTGGTGGTATGGATGCTAAGGTCTACTCAGGACAAAGCAGTGAGCCTGCATGGGTGTACAAATATATGTCCTTACATTAAAAGAAAGAGAGAAATATGATAAAAGAAAAAATCTTTTAAAATGCTGCATTCTCTTTTTTTTTTTTT
>CM053403.1:136325762-136374339 GCA_028644305.1 Xerus rutilus
CTTTTTCTCCACATCCTCGCCAGCACTTATTGTTGCTGGTATTTTGGATAGCTGCCATTCTGACTGGGGTGAGATGAAATCTGAGGGTAGTTTTGATTTGCATTTCTCTAATGGCTAGAGACGTTGAACATTTCTTCAAAATGCTGCATTCTCAAAGTATCCACTGGGGGGAACAAAAATCCAACCACCCACACACACATAAAAGGAAGCTTATCTTTGATTTTGGCCTGAACTCTTCAAACAACAAGATTAAAAGGCCTCTGAGAAATTTAATCACAGATTTAGACTACATTCCAGGGGCTCAAATTTGTATTATCTGCATGATCTATGAACCCTCAAGTTAAGAAATACTTTTTTCCAAGTCATTGATAACCCCTGGCAAACAAATGCTCGCTCTCTCTCTCTCTCTCTCTCGCGCTCTCTCTCTCTCTCTCTCTCTCTCTCTCTTTCTCTCTCTCTCTCTCTCTCTGAAGGGATGGAACAGTTTGCATACTGAGTTGAGCTGAGTCCCTAACTCTTTTTTCCCCTTTTGGTACCCAAATGCTGGCAATAACATTTGCCCAAGGCAAGATATTGCTAGATTCTTTTTAGCTGACAGAACAGAGAAAATAGCTATAGATACTGAAATTTGAGGGAATTTCCCCCAAAACCTGTTTAGCCTGAGCACCTAGAGTGAAGGCCACTTGTTAGCCAGCCCCAAACACTCACATAGAATTTTAAAGCAACTTTTTAGTTACATATTTGTAATAGGATAAAATGTACAGATATTTGAGGGAAACTTCTAGCAGAGAGAGAGAAAAGGAGAGAGACTTAAAGAAAATAGACAATGAAGGCGCAATGTAGTGCTCTCTGAAAAGGGAAGAGAGATATCACCAAAAATAAAAAATAAAAATGAAAACATTTTCTCATGATCTTGAGTGTTGAGAGATGATTTATGGCAAGATTAGAAATTAATTATTGCCCGGGCGTGGTGGTACACGCCTGTAATCCCAGCACTTTGGGAGATTGAGACAGGAGAATCACAAGTTCAAAGCCAGCTTCAGCAACAGCTAGGCACTAAGCAATTCAGTGAGACCCTGTCTCTAATAAAAACACAAAATAGGGCTGGGGATGTGGCTCAGTGGTCAAGTACCCCTGAGTTCAATCCCTGGTACCAAAAAAAAAAAAAAAAAAAAAGAAATGAATTATTGAGAGGATTATACAAAACTAAGCAAAAAGAAAAAAAAAAGACAGCTGGTAGCAAAAAGTTAGTATAGTAGAAGATTCAATATCTATATAACCAAAATTTTTATACAATTACATTAGGAGGATACAAAGGGGAAACATGGCCGGGTGTGGGGTGATCGGAATTGCAAAAAGGTAAATTGCTTGATGTCCACAGTGGCAAGTCATTAAAGGGCATCTGATTAAAAAATTAATAGTATATATTTATGAATACAAAGGTTAAATATCAAAAGAAATAAAATTACAACATAGGTCTACTTGGACTCCTATGATGATAGGAGAGAAACAATAAGGAATCATTAGAAAAAATGAATGAGAATTTTACAGGATTTATAAAAATCATGAATCCTTAGATTTGGGAAGCATTATCCTTCTGAGTGAAAATCCAGACTACAGAAATGTGAATACAGCAAACATAATAAGCAAGAGCAAATAGAGGAAGACCAGCACCACCAGACAAGCCAGCACCATGTTTTTCAACAGAAATAATAAAGTAGGGAAGACAATGAAATTCATCATGTGAAGACTAAAAAAAGACTCAGTCTAAAATGTACACATAGCCAAATTGTTTTTCAAAAAAAAAAGTATGTTGTGCTTCTATATCACTTACAACCAGAGAAATGAAATGTTATCCTCTAAAAATAAGTAAATAAATAATAATAATAAATTTTTTAAAAAAAAATCAGTTTCAAAGAAATTCATTACAATTGTCACTAAAAGGATTATAAAATATACTTATTCAAAAAGAAAAATAAGGGTAAAATTCTGTGAGATACAAAAAGACACTTGAAGGAATGAACAAGTATGTGAGTTAGAATAAAAATAAAATTATCTACTATAAATGGTAGCTAATGACGATTGGCTTTAGGGATTTGTGATGACAAGCATTCGGCAAGAGGTTAGAGAACGCATGTTAGAAACTTGAGGAACCTTAGCATCATGGATGTGGAGTGTAAAGCTCCCAAATGCATGTGGATCAGAGGGAAGTGACAGAGATGTGAGTAAAGTTGATTCATGGAAAGTAAAAGAGGCGAAGACAAATGAAATTCATTTGTCGATGAATGGCCAATATGAAGCACCTAAAAAAATAGGAAGAGAAAGAAATCTACTATAGGACTAACCAAAATTATTGTATAAGAATCAAATCTAATATTTAATGACAGATTACAAAATTGACACACAAAAAGGCAAGATTCTACTCCATGGGGTTCACAAAAGACCTGTCCAAATTCTAAGTGAGAGATGGTTGAAAGTAGGTGGAAACAATAATAACAGGCAAATCAATGGCAAAGGAAATTGGTTGGCATTGGTGCACTATTGTAAAGCGAAAATGACCATTAGGAGAATAATTGCAAACAATGAAGAGGAACACTATGGAATGAGAATAACTCATCTGAGAGATGTATTATTTCTAAACTTGTGTGTACCAATGACATGTTCTAAACAAATATAAAGTTGAAAATGATCAGCATTCCAAGGAGAAAAGAGAAATCTAAACAATAAGAAAGTTTAATGCGTCTCTCCCAGGACTTGTTAAATGAAGCAAACAAAAATTTGAAAATAGAGGCAAAATATAAATAATGCAACCAATCAAGTTTATCTAACTCACCACTTCTCAAGTAGGATGTGAGAGATACTGGCCATATTTGTTGATTCCTTTCATCAAAAGTGCCTTAGTTGCTGGGCATGGTGGCATACACCTGTAAACCCAGAGAATCGGGAGGCTGAGGCAGGAGGATCACAAGTTCAAAGCCAGCCTCAGCAGAAATGAGATGCTAAGCAACTCAGTGAGACCCTGCCTCTAAATATAAATAAAATATAAAAGAAGGCTGGGGATGTAGCTCAGTGGCCTAGTGCCCCTGAGTTCAATCCCCGTAATCCCCCAAAACAAAAGTGCCAAACAAAACTGAGCCAAATGGCCCCCTCTACACACCCACGACTCTTAACACTTTGTTTTAATGGATGTTATTGTTATTTGCTATGTTAAGAAACATAGGAAAAATGTTGAGAAGCACAAACTCGAGATCTGCCAGAAAAAAGTGAAGTTAACACAGATTCAACATAATCATCTTTAAAACTGATTTGTATAATAAGAGCTAATTTAGAAATGAGAGAATCTAAGTGTTCTTGAGTAGGTCTGACAACCTCTGATCTACTTCAAAAGGAGAAATTCAATATGGGATGCAAACTTCATCTGCCTTGAATTTTTCTTTTCTCTTGCCCTTTTCCATCCTGTTTCCCCTTGAAAGAGCTCTCTGCAGCTGCCAACTCATTTTCTTGCCACTTCTTTCTTGGACATGTTCTCAAAAGACTTTCTCCATTGCTTTGTTCTTGTTAGGAGTTCCACAATGATTTCCATGTTGCCAAGCAGTTGATTCTCAGTTTTGATCTCACCAGGTTTCTCGGGACATTTAACACAGGTTCCCTCCGTTCTGGTCAAAGTGCCTTGTCTTTTCCACTTGCTTTCCAAGGCTCCCCATCCTGTGGGCTTTCCTCCAACCCAACTGGCTCCTCTTCATTCATCAGAACTCAAATATCACAGTGGCTCTGGGCTGCATCTGCGCTGATGTATCTCTCGGAGTGCTCCTCGGGTATTAGAAAAGGAAATCTAATCCATTTACCTATTCCCTCAGGGCCAAAACTTTGATGGCCACCTTCTCTATTCTTTTCCTGTCTAACATTCACACCATTCCATAATTGATCTGTAAGAAAATTATGTAAATGAGCTTCACCTCCAACACAGAACCTAAAGCCAAGCTCTTTTCACTACGCAGCATCTCTGTCTCTTGCTGTGGTTGGAATAATCCTATTATTAAGTCTTCCTACTACTACTTCTGCCTCCCTCAACTCTGTTCTCCACAAAACATGTCAAATAGAAATCTGATTATGTCATTCCTATCCTCCAAACCCTCTAACAGCTTCTCATGAAACTCAAGAAAACAATCCATGTTCTTGCCATGATCTATAAAATACATCAAATCTATCCTGGGGATATTTCTCTATTTTTCTCATTATTTTGCTTTTCCATTGCTATCCTCTAGGCACAGTGTCCTCTTACGTGATTCATGCCCATTTTTTTTTTCTACTCTTCTCTCTCTGCCTAAACTGCTCTTTCACAGAGCAGGGGCCACTCCTTCACCTCTTCAGAGAGCCTTCTATGACCACTCTATTTAATATCAGTCGCCGTCACCAAGAACCTTCCATTCCATTGTCCTGATTAATTTACTTTAATATAGCATACCATCATCTGATGATTATATAATATATTTTCTTGTTTTTAATTTTT
Organism: Xerus rutilus; assembly: GCA_028644305.1. Taxonomy (NCBI): domain Eukaryota; kingdom Metazoa; phylum Chordata; class Mammalia; order Rodentia; family Sciuridae; genus Xerus; species Xerus rutilus. The sequence goes on from CM053403.1 coordinate 136,330,273, forward strand.
ACTGTCTTATCTCCAACCTTCTTCCCCTTCAATAACACATGAGCTCCATAAGAGAGAAGACTTGATCTTACTTGTAGTTACATCACCAATACCTTGAAGAATATCAGGAACATAATCAGAGCTCAATAAAGATTTTTTTTAAATGTTTGCTGAATTAAAAATATTTGAACTTCAGATAGTTATTGGTATTCAACCAAGGTGGGTAAGAAAATAATATGTGGAAATGTGCATACAAATTTGAAGTCATCTAGTTCCTTTTCTTTTAATTAAAGAGTAAAACATCTCTAGACCCTTCTGGAATATATAAAAGAAAGAAAAGATTTACCAAAAGATGCAACCATTCCTGCCTTTATGTATGAGACTCATGATAAGTAATATAGAGCAAAAATCAAGGTTGTATGTCACAGTGTAACAGGATAAGGAAATTTTTAGATGGAGCAATTAATTAGGGCTTGAAATGGGTAAAAGGAAGCTGCTCTGCCAAGAGTGGGAGGAGAGACGTGACAGTCAGAAGGAAGAGTAAACACAAAGTCACCCTGCAGGAAAGAGCTCAGTGTGTTGAAGACAGAAGGGAAGCTGAGGTGACTAGCACAGGGTGAGTAATGGGAGAACTGAAGACCATGTCTCAAAGACACCTTGAGATGCACGTCTTTGAGAGACATAGCCAAGTGTTTGACTGTAATTGAAACACAATGCAGAGCTATACAAGTGTCTTAATTAGGGCAGACACAGTCAGTTCAGACAACATCAACTGAGTGAACAAAGCACTGTCTTAGGAGTAAGTGTGGAGTGTTACGGGAGCAACTTGAGGAGCATCTAAAGCAGTCCAGGGGTCATGGAGGGCTTCCTAAGTTGAGATGGTATCTGGAAGATGAGGCATTATCTATCCATCCGCAGATGGTGTAGACCATTCTAAATGACATATGTAAAAGCCCAGAAGCAAGAATTCATGAGATTATAACTAGCTCAAAACAAGTAGAGCACAGGATACACAGGAGGAAGGGAAGAGGCTGCAGACGTAAGCCAGAGACAAGATCCAAATGCCTAGTTAGCCCAATAAAAGGTAATGACTTTGTCTTTAGGGAAATGGAGTGTCATTAAAAGAAAAGCCAACTGGAAGACAGCCAGTGTCACTTGAGGTCATGACAAAATGCCCTGAGCTACAATGAAAAATGAAAGAAAAACACAAACACAAAAAACAGGAATAGAGAAATGTGAATAGAGATATTAAGGAGGAAAATATACTATAACTTGATGATTGCTTGGAAGTGTAAGAACGTGAAGAAAATAGAGTCAAAGATGAAATCTGATCTTCTATTAAAGATGGAGCTGGGTGGGCAGACCAATCTACTTACCTCTAATTTCCTTTCAAATGCCGCTAACGTAGAACTACAGGAAAATTTTAAAAGCATAAAACTACTTTTTAGAAAAAGAATAAGAAAGATCATCAGAGTTAAAAGGAAAATCTTACGGTGTTTGAAGAGCAGATAGAGTTGTGGGAATCGAAGCAGTTGAGACATTTGACAGCGGGAGATGTGGCAGAAAGCTGAGAAGTCACTCCATCTGCTACAAGGACCATCCAAGAAATGAACCAAGACCTTCAGAAGGAGGGACAAAGGTGAGGCCAAAAGTAGGAGGACTAGTTGAAAGTCAGTTTTAGAAAGAGCTACATCCTCAAATCACACTGTGTTGGAATATACTTTTAAAAATTTGAATATATAGAAGGAAGAGAGAAGAGATTTCTTAATTACACAGATTGGCAATTCTAAAAAACATAACAATGAATCCCAAAAAACTACTCCTAGCTGGTCTCAAGTAGCACTCAAAATAAGCCATTCATTTATCCACTTATTCAACAAAGACACATTGGAACACCATAGTGTGATAAATAAGTTACTGACTTTGGAACCAAACTTCCTACATTCATATCCCAGCTCTGATATTGTTTTCTGTGTGACTTTAGAGAGTACATATCCCCTCTCTTTGCTTCAGTTTCCTTTTTGTGAAATGGGGCTTTAGAAGTAGATGTCACATGCTTGTTGCGAATTTCAAATTGATGTTTTAAACTCCTCTCATCTAACAAGCACAACATACATATTTGCTTCTATGTCTGTTACTCCTTTATCTCCAATTGCACCAGGTTCATGTCAGGAAAAAGATAGTCTGATGGACGTGCTAGGATAAAGACAAGGTCAACCAAAGGCTAATAAATACACAAGGTAATCACAGAGTGGTAAATGAAATGAAGAAAATGAATTATCCATTGTGAAATTGTCCATTTAAAAATCTGCCTTTGCTTTAAAAAAAAATGATTCAGTGACTGAAAGATTTTACTCCACTTTGTATTATTTCTCTATGGAATTTAATTTCCATCAACAGATTAATGAGAGAAGGGATCTATCGTGGTGCCTGTACTAGCCACTTTACACCTGATTTCATGTAAGCTTCTAGCCACCTGCAATGCAGGCAGTATTACCCTAATTCTACAAAAAAAAAAGAAACCAAGACTCAGTAAAATTCCACAACCCTCAGGAGGCTTGCAAGCCCTGGTACTAGTGAAAGGAAGAGCAGGAATTCAAATACAGGTTTGTCTTTCTTCACTGTCGCTGTCTTATATATAGTCTCTTATCTTATTTTGATCTTTTCCATTGTACAAATATTTATTTTTTCTAACATTAAATTTAAGAAATGGCTTTGTTTCCTCCTTTTTGACCTTTGTCATTAGTTTTATTCATTTAACTGCCACTTGTAAAAGCTTTAAGTGCTTCATTATGCTATCACAGAGAGTTCATCCCGCAGTGTCTTTTATTCCAGTTTCATACTCGTTAGTGTCCTCAAAAGACACCACGTAGGTGTAAAAAACTGGTTGCCTGACCTTTGGTAAGAGCTCTTAGGTTTACTCACACTTTTCACTCTAACATGCTAACTTTGTCCCTGCCCAGTCACCAGTCGGAGCTCCCATCCTGAAGCTCTGTGAGGGACTGTTAGTTGCTCTTTGCTGTAGTTTAGTCTCGAACGCTCCCCAAGGCTTAAGTACGGAAGGCTTCATTGCTGGAGTGGTGCTAGTTGGGCCTAGTAGGAGGTCTTTAGGCCACCGGGGTTGTGCCCACAAAGGAATTGCAGGACCCCAGGACCTTCCTCTCCTGTTGTGCTCCCTGGCCATGAGGTGAGTGGTTACATCCTCCCATGCTGCCATTGGGCACCCTCACCAGAAACCTAAAATCAGTGAGTCTGTCTCATCATAGACTGGAGCCTCTCAAACTGTAGGTCAAATTAAACTCTCTCTCATTGTGAGCCGATTTTCTCAGGTATTTGTTACAGCACTGGAAAGTTGACTCATACACCCTTCTTTATGAACAGCCTCTGCTTCTCATAAAAGTGAATGAGAGGAAATTTCTAGTGTGAAAGTGGAGTATACTGATCAGCTCCTTATTTTGCCTTTATCTTCATATTGGTTTTCTCTGTTTATCTAGCAAAGGGAAATAGAATGTAGCAATCAAGTGGTTGCATGATAGACACAATGACAGAGCCAGGAACAGTAACCCCTATCTGTGAGGATACCTTCCAAGACCCACAGTAGATGTATGAAACAGGATAGTACTGAGCCCTACATAGGCTATGTTTTCCTATATGTACTTATAAGTCTAATTTACAAATTAGGCACAGTAAGAAAGGGACTATAACTAATAATAAAACAGAAATATTACTCTGCTAAGTAAACTCTAGATTACTTGAACCCAAGCACTGAAGTTCCTTAATAACCAATACAGCTACTGAGTGACTCAGAGGTGGATATGCTGGGAAAAGGGATGATTCATATCCTGGGTGAGACAGACTGATACTGCCCAAGATTTCACCACACTGCTTAGAATGGTGTACAATTTAAATCTCATGAATTTTTTATTTCTGGAATCTTTCATTTAATATTTCTGGGCCACAGCTGGTAGCAGGTAACTGAAAATACAAAAAGAGAAACCATGAAGAAAGAGGATAAGGGAGGACAACTGTGAAAACAAGCAGAAACTCCACAGTGTAGCAGAAGAGGAGTTTCAGCTTTCTGTGTTTGAGGAAAAAGGCTACATGGGGTTTGTGTGTGTTTGTTTATCATCATGCATTAAAACTATCAAATTAAGAAGTAACTGCTTCTTTGGCCCTTGTGTCAGGGACTGGACAGCCTCAACTACTGGAGAGGCCAGCACAGCTTAGACTCTATGTTGCAGATGCTCCTTCCCCTAAAAAAAATCTATTTAAAATTCCACCAGATCAATCTCCCTGACGGATAGATTTGGAAACAAAACATGAATTATCACCAATTATTTTTTCCCGATAGCTGTTTCTTTTGTGCAATGCGTTTTGATTGATAACTCTCTGCCTGTAAATTTCTCTTCCATTGTGGCATCAGGCATTCCGGTGGGTATGAAGGAAATTAAGCTGACTGTAGTTAAATTCCAAAAATACACCAGGAAAATGTTCTTTCTGTGTGACATAAGTCAGTGTGGGGGCTCCAGTAGCCTATTTCAGTGCAGAGAATCCATTCATTTTAATGGAATATCCAGTCTAATGGAGCATATTATGCTCAAAGAAAAACTCATTCTCAGGAATGTGCTGAACCAGGTGCATAATTTACCAGAAATGAAGTTACGTTCAGCATAGCATATTCTAGTAAAATGAATCACGTAATGCTTGGATCTTTCACTATGCCTTCAAGTTAAATAGTGCTGTTTGCCTTCTATAACCATGATGATTTGAGAAAAACCAAAAACATGGTCACTTTGGGAAAAGAGGCTACAGTGAACTCCTTGTGCCTGTAGGTTGTTTCCCCAAAGATGGTGTCTGCAACAATACTTCAGAGGAAAACAGGGGCGGACAGAAAGAGATACTTTAAATTGCTGTAATTGTTTACATTTCCTTTGTGCAAACATCTAAATCCCTATCTTCTTTTTTTCCCTCTCACATCTACACCTCTTTGAATTGCTATTGCTAGAATACACACAGAATGAACAAAGTGAGACTTTATCCACTTCTTCTCTTTCATATTCTTCATGATTCATACCTCCTTCGTTCTTTTTAATTTCCCTACAACATCACATACTTTCTTTTCTCTCCAGCTCAGGAAGTTTTTCTGTAAAGGACCCAGAAGTAAGTACTTTAAACTCTGCAAGTCACAAAATGTGTCACAACTACTTAACATTGCCATTATGGTGGGAAAGCAGTAACAGACCATATGTAAATGAATGAGCATGGCTGCGTTCCAACAGAAAGTTATTTACAAAAGCAGCCATCAGGATGGGTTTGGCTCTCAAGCCATAGTTAACAAACCCCTGCTTTAGACTAGTGAATAACAAAATGAATAAAATCTTTATGATTAACTAGAAGAGATGCAAAAATGCCTAACTGGCCTGTTTTCATGCATGAAACTTCTTTGAATGTTTTAGAAAGAGTAGATACGCCTTAAAATTGCTAAATCACCCAAGTTCATAATACAAATAAATTGAATATAGTACTCCATATCCTTATGCAGTATTCTGTATGTGGCTACTATATCCAATGTCTAAAACTGGTCTCACTAATTGTCTAATAATTGAGCCTAATACCTCAAAACTAGGATTGATATGAAAGTAAATCTTAGTCCTAATTTTGTGTGTTGACCTAGAAAAACAATTTTTTTCCAAAGTGAATTAAAGCAAATGAGTCCCTAAAGTAAAGAGGAAAATCTTGAGTTTTATTTCATGTTAATAGAAAAATGATTTTTGGTAGTATTTTTGTTTAGATCAAATTTACCAAACAACTTTCTGAATTTGCTCCAGTTTTTGTGGAAAAGGAAAGTTTAAATCTTCTCTTTTTTTCCCCTTAGTCTATCTGAAGATTTATTTATTTTTCCTTTCAACAAAACCCAGTAATGATTTTGTTGATTTTTTCTATTGTCCTTCTAGTATTTATTTCAGTTCTTATCTTTGCTATTTTGTTCCTTCTATTAACTTTGAATTTATTTTTTTAAGCTCCTTGAGATATAACATTAGGTTGTTTATTTTATAACTTCACTTTTTTTCTTTTTTTTGGTACCAGGAATTGAACCCAGGGGCGCTTAACCACTGAGTCACTCCCCAACCCTGTTTTAAATTTTATTTTGAGACAGGGTCGCCCTAAGTTTCTCATGTCCATGATTATAATGTGATTCACAGTATTGTTCTTTGTACTGTTCTTGCTTGGGGTCTTTGAAGCTCATGAATCTGAATATCCATATTCCTTCCAAATTTTAGCAAGTTTTTGGACAATATTTCTTTAAATAACCTTTGGATGCCTTTCTTGCTGTCTTTTCCTGTAACTTCCACAACTTGTACATTTGTGTGCTTGTTGGAATCCTGTAGGTCCTTTATTTTTCTTGTATTATTTTTCATTCTTCCTGTTTTCTTTTTTCCTCTAATTGGCAGATTTCAAATGACCTGTCTTTAAGTTTTCCATTTATTTTTTCAGCATATTTGAGTGATGCTAGAGCTCTATATTAAATTTTTTTTTTCAGTTTTGTCATTGAATTTTCCAGTTCCAGAATTTCCATTTGGTGTATTTATTTTTATGGTTTCCTTTTTTTTAAAATTATTTAACTTCTCATTTTGTTTATGCATTGCTTTTCTATTCTTTTACTGCCTATCCATGTTTTCTTGTATCCCATTGAGTTTCTTTAAGATGATTGTTTTGGATGTTGGCAGTATTGCTTGGTGGTATCACACCTGGCATATGTAAAGCTCTGGGTTTGATCTCTCTGGGAAAAAAAAATAGTATTTTGAATTTTCTTTTCAGCAATTCACATATCTCCATTTCTTTGTGGTCAGCTGCTAGACCTTTATAAGTTCCCTCTAGTGATTTCATGTTTACCTGATTCTTCATTATCCATGTAGATTTGTATTGGAATCTGTGTATCTGAAGGAGATAACATTCCGTCCAGTCTTTATAGACTGGTTTTGACAAATTAAAACCTTCTCTTATTAGAGTCCTGGTCTGAGAGATTACCTTCAGGTCCAGATGGGATTGGTGCTAGGTCATATGTCTACAGTGGGGGTCTGTGGTTGGGGGACCTGTTACCACGGTCTTTAGTGGATATTGATCCTATCTGGTCACTGGGTAGACTCCAGGACCTTGGTCTCTAGGACTGGCACTGAGATTTTGGTACACTTCAGGTATAAAGATGATGGGCTTATTATCAGGTCATGGGTAGGTAGATATTCTCCTGATTTTCTTGGAGCACTCTTTCTAGATCACTATATGAGTTCCTAGCCATGCAGTACTGCCCTGTTTGTACCTGAGAGGGCTAAAGCCAAGTTGCAGGGCTACTTCAGAGTTTATAGTCGAGACCCAAATCTTTGGACATGTGTCTGAGATTCATAAATGACTATGTATTTTGGTAGGTCACTGACCAAGCAAGCCTGCACTCACAATGAAGTTGAGAGTGATCAGAGGTCTTTTCAAGACCCATATAGTGAAATCAAGATCAGTAGATCAGTCTAAAAGGGCACAGACAGGTATGTCTTCCTCCATGTCCCTGTGTGGGCAGAACTACTCTTAAACTACAGAAGAGAAGAATGGTGGTGTTTCAGAGCCTTTTCGGGATTTGCTGTAGGACCTCGGTCAGCTGGCATACCTTTGGAGTATGGATGAGTTTGTCTCCTTCCGAGTTGCTAGGTGGCCAGAACTCTCTGACTAAAGCTGAAAGGACCTGGGGCCAAGATTCAGGACTATTTCAAGATCTGCTGTGGAAATGAATTAGGCAAACCTGTTCCTACGACTCAGATAGCCATGTGTCCCTCTGGATCTTTGTGCAAATAGAACTGATCCTTGGGCCATAACTTTGAAGAGGCTAGTACCATGTTACAGCATAATTACTGGGTTCACAGTTGAGTACCAAGGTGGATAGTTTGTCTCCCAAGGCACTAGTGTATATGACTCCTTGATGATGCTTTAGCAGATGGTTTTGGTAGCAGGACCAAGGTCAAACAGGGCTGTAGCTGAGTCTGAAGACATGAGTCCATTTCTAGGACTGGAACCAAGACCTATAGCTGGTACATTTACCATATGTATGTGGCTCTTCCCTCTCAAATGGGTTCTCCTAGGGCTTGAGCTCCACTGGAGTTTCGTACACTCCTTCCTGAATCCTAAGGCTCCCACAAAGACCCATTCTTCTGTGGGTGACCAGAAAATTTTTTCACTTTGTAGACAGGAAGGGAGGACCTCCTATTGTGCTTTTGCACAGATAATATAAGTTTGAAGGACTTTTTTGAGAAAAACTGTCTTAACTAAAACATGCTTAAGAAAATGTGGTATGAAAATGCATATAGAAATATTAACTTTACCAAAATGTTACAAATTTTATAGCTTAAAATTTTTTAAGAACCACACATAACAGGGATGTTTCAACATACAGAAATCAATAATATGTAATACATCACATCAATAGACTTAAAGACAATAATCATATGATTATCTCAATAGATGCTGAGAAAGCATTTGACAAAATACAATGCCTATTCATAAGGCACTAGAAAAACTATGTTCAAAATACTAGAAAAACTAATGATAGTAGGAACATACCTCAACATTGTAAATGCTATCTATATTAAACCCAAGGCAAACATCATTTTAAATGGAGAAAAATTGAAAGCATTCCCTCTAAAAACTGGAACAAAACAGAGAGATCTTCTTTAACCACTTCTATTCAACCTAGTACTTGAAACTCTAGCTAAAGCAATCAGACAGACAAAAGAAATTAAAGGAATACACATAGGAAAAGAACAACTCATCCAATTCGAAAAAACTAAAGGCCAAATATTCTCTCTGATAAATGGATGCTGATGCATAATGGGGGAGAGAGCATGGGAAGAATGGAGAAACTTTGTTTGAGCAAGGAGGAGGTAGGGGAGGGGAAGGGCCATGGGGGCAGGAAAGATGGTGGAATGAGATGGACATCATTACCCTAGGTACATGTATGACTGCAAATATGGTGAAACTCTACATCATGTACAACCAGAGAAATGAAAAGTTGTGCTGCATTTGTGTACAATGAATCAAAATGCATTCTGCTGTCATGTATCCCTAATTAGAATAAATGAATTAAATAAAAGAGAGAATATTGTGTACAACTAAAAAACAAGAACTCAAATTTTCACTATTTACTGATGACATGATTCTATATTTAGAGGATCAAAAAAATTCCACCAGAATACTTCTAGAACTAATAAATGAATTCAGCAAAGTAGCAGGATATAAAATCAATACCCATAAATCAAATGCATTTCTGTACATAAATGATGAATCCACTGCAAGAGAAATTAGAAAAACTACCACATTCACAATGACCTCAAAAAAAAAAAAGAAAAAGAAAAGAAAATAAACCTGGGAATCAATCTAACAAAAGAGGTGAAAGACCTCTACAATGAAAACTACAGAACACTAAAAAAAGAAATTGGAGAAGACCTTAGGATGGATAATATCCCATATTCTTGGACAAGCAGAATTAATATAGTCAAAATGGCCATACTACCAAAACCATTGTACAGCTTTAATGCAATTCCTATTAAAATCCCAATGACATTCTTCATAGAACTAGAAAAAGCAATCATGAAATCCACTTGGAAAAATAAGAGATCCAGAATAGTCAAGGAAATTCTTAGCAAGAAGAATTAAGCAGGAGGCATCACAATACCAGACCTTAGTAGTTTTTGTTACTGAGCAACAGTAACAAAAAAAACATGGTATTTGTACCAAAATAAACATGTAGACCAATGGCACAGAATAGAAGATGCAGAGTCAAACCTACATAAATATGATTATCTCATACTAGACAAAGGCACCAAAAACATACATTGGAGAAAAGATAGACTATTCAACAAATGGTGCTTGGGAAACTGGAAATCCATATGTAGTACAATGAAATTGAACCTCTCTCACTCTGCATAAAAATCAACTCAAAGTAGATCAAAGACTTAGACACTAGAACAGAGACCCTGCACCTAATAGAATATAAAGTAGGTCCAAATCTTCATCATCTTGGCCTAGGCCCCCACTTCCTGAATAAGACTCCTAAAGCGCAGAGTAGTAAAATCAAGAATCAATAATGGGATGGATTCAAACTAAAAAGCTCCTTCTCAGTAAAGAAAACAATCAATAAAGTGATGAGAGAGTCTACAAGATGGGAAAAAATCTTTACCACATGCACCTCAGACAGAGCACTCATCTCCAGGATATATAAAGAACTCAAAAAACTTAACACACACACACACACACACACACACACACAAAACCAATCAATAAATGGGCTAAGGAACTGGACAGACACTTTACAGAAGAAGAAATACAATCAGTTAACAAACACATGAAAAAATGTTTGTCATCTCTAGCAATTAGAGAAATGCAAATGAAAACTTCTCTAATATTTCATCTCACTCCAGTCAGAATGGCAATTATCAAGATTGCAAGCAATAATAAGTGTTGGTGAGTATGTGGAGAAAAAGGTACACTCGTACGTTGCTGGTGGAACTGCAAGTTGGTACATCCACTATGGAAAGCAGTATGGAGATACCTCAGAAAACTTGGAATGGATCCACCATTTGACTCAGCTATCTCACTCCTCGGTGTATACCAAAAGGACTTAAAATCAGTATACTACAGTGACTCCGCCACATCAATGTTTATGGCAGCTCAATTCACAACAGCTAAACTATGGAACCAACCTAGATGCCCTTCAACAGATGAATGGATAAAGAAAATGGTACATATACACAATGGAATATTACTCAGCCTTAAAGAAGAATGAAATTACAACATCTGCAGGTCAATGGATGGAACTAGAGAATATCATGCTAAGTGAAAGAAGTCAATCCCCCCAAAACCAAAAGCCAAATGTTTTCTCTGATAAGTGGACGTTGATCCGTAGTGGGGCAGAAGGATAAAGGAAGAATGAAAGAACTTTGGTTTGTGTAGAGAGGAGTGAGGGGAGGGCTGGGGTTGAGGGGATGGGAAGGATGGTAGAAAAAGACATTATTGCCCTACATACATGTATGATTACACTATTGGAGTGACTCTGAACCATGTACAGCCAGAGGAATGAGAAGTTGTACTCCATTTGTGTACTACATATCAAAATGCATTCTGTTGTAAAATAAATAAATAAATTTTTAAAAAGAACCACACATAATATCACTTATAAGAGCACTATTGAATACTTTTGTAAGAAAAACACATTTGTATTTGAAGAGAGAAGAAATTTGTACATGTTATTTTTTTCTCTTATGTTCTTCTCTTAATTAGTCCCATCTTCCTTCCATCTTATTCATTAAATTTGTGAACTATTCTTCCAGATTTTTCCTCTTTCCATTTTTTTTCTGTTTAAGCAAAGTAGTAACAAAAAATGAGCTAAAAGATTATTTTGAAAATTCAAACACTTGCTTACCCTTCCCGTTCAAAAAAGGGAAGAATGTTGAAAGAAATGTAAATCATGAAAATCATTGCTAATTATTCAGAACATCCTATGGGAAATTACAAGAAAAGAAACTATAGCTTTTTCCCCTTTGTTGAATATTTCAAGGTCATTATGTGGGAATAATTTACTCATACAAATGTACTTCATTCTTGTACCCTAAAATCCTCATTTTTAGCAATAAGTCATTTTTTAAAAAAACAAAATATGAAAATATAAGGATAATACATTAATTCTATTAGTGCTTAGCCCAGTGAATGGATCTTTTTTCCTAGTTGAAATCCTTTCAGTTTATTGTCTAATAATGATAATAAATAATTATATTCAATGTAGTCAAATAATTCTAATTATAGCATTCTGAAGATGCAGACATTTTTAGGGTAATTGTTTTGGCAGAATCACAGAGACATAGTACCCTATTTCTCCAAAATAAGTTTAGCAAATCTGGAGTTCTGGAAGAACAAACTGGAGGGATAAATGGTAAATTCCCTAAGTTCTATTAATCATCCATCCATTTGCTTTAGAACATACAAAGTGATCTAATTTTAACAGTTGCTATGGAAGGAACTTCACAAAGATATTCAACAAATTTGTCTCCTTAATCAAAAGACAAACATGCAATCAAGTTAAGCAAAATGCAAGGCAATGATTTATAAACCCCGAGAAGATCTGCCCAGAAATGAAGTGACTTTTAAGCAAACGATGATGACTATACATGGTAATGCAATAATCAATCCAGATGATCTGGTACTGTCCAGGAAATTTCAACACTGATGATTAAAACAGGAGAGAGACACCTTCAAGTGACTAAATGCTAATAAAGGAAAACCTAGTCTTTATTATCTTTATTTTTTCTTAAAAAAAGAATATATAGGCCACTCCTTTATCCCTAGATGACAACAGAAACCTAAAACCAGCTCTCAAAATCACCCTCCAAATAAAGACAAAAATAAAAGCAATCACTAGCAATGCTACATGCTTATTTATGAGCACCTGTGTACCTAATCTCAGTTCAATTTATTGAGTATTTGATCCAAATATAAAGTCAAATCACTGGCTCTGTGATCTGCTTTAGCAGATCAGGAATTGGGCCTGGATAATAGAACAAATGGAAATCCTGTCAGTGTTAGCATGATGGGAGTGGAGTTAGGGGTGGGGACATGTCCAAAAGAATAGACACACCATGTCTCCATTGGTGGATTGGTAGACACCAGTTTTATGTTAAACTTCAATTCAAGAGATTCTGATAAATTATACACTGTGCTAATCCAACTAAAGATATTAGGAAATTTTTCATAATTTTCAGCTCCAACAGAGATAAACCCAATTTGTTCCTAGTCCCACAAATCTCTAGCACTAATCTGGAAAAGATGAATCTAACAATAAAAAGAAGAAGAAAAATGGAAATCAAAGAGAAAAATGATGAGACTAGAAAGTTGAAAATTCCAAAGAACTTTGGAATTCTTTGGTATTCCTGAAAGTACCCATCAGATTTATGTTTTTTCAACAAAAATTCTACTTTTGTTTGAGTTAAGAAGAAAAACCCGTTTCCTGCATATAAATATTTGCTTTATACTGAAATAAGCTTAGGTTAACTCTTACCTATCTTTGCAAGGTATTTATCTTCCTTGTAGCTTCCCACTCCTGATCTAAAGCGTGGTAAGAACTTTAGTTTTTAGGGGAAATGCTTCAGGAACGTAGGAATATCTCAAAAGTTCATCACCTTTAGAAGCTTTCCTTTTCCTACAGCCATAATTTTCTTATACTATTATTAGTTAAAATGACTGAATTACAGGAATTGTAGTAACTTCAGTTTTTTTCTTTCTTCTCCAAGAGTTCATATTTGATTTCCCTTTGCTCTCTCAAAGTTAAACTATCATTTTATTCTTGAAAAGTGACAGGTTTTATGAAGTAGTAACGTAGGCATTAAATATTCTTTGACTTCTTATAACAGATTCAAATTAGAAAGTAGAATGTAGGAATGCAAGAATGACACATTATAACATTAAGTAAAATGTATTTGCCAGATGTTCAAAAGTGACATTAGGGACAACAGGGACTGTACTTACAGGTTGACATGATAATGAAATTTTCTATAAAAACCATTAAAATACACATTACAAATGAAGGAACTATGAAACTAAGACTAATATCATGAAAATTTTTATTATATTTTTACCTTGTTTTGTCTTACAACTATCGGTACCCCATTAGCATTTGAAATAGAAAAATAAACATTCTCTTTGACACAGATAAAATTATTTTAATAAAAAAAGTGCTCTTCATAGATACTTGGCCCAATTATTATTATACTAAACATCTACAAATTAACTAGCTAAAATTAATATAACTTTCCTATGTGTTACACTGCCAATAATTTTGCCTAAAAATCCAATTTATACATTGACCTAGGCATGAAGTTGGCAACCTATTTAACTTGGTAGAAGGTGATTGCTCAGGCTGTTAAATATTCAGTAGGTGGTTTTTCTGAATTCTTTTTCTACAAACATGTTAGAAATATGATTGGATATTCTTTAAATTTTTTTCTAGGATAATTTTATCCTAGAAAAGGGAGTAATGGGCCCAAAGCAAAATAAAAATCATATTTTCTATAATATGTCTGTCACTATTATCAAAAGTATTGGCATCTGAAACTTCACTGTTCTTTTATCTGTGCATTTGAGTGGATCTCAAAAGCTTCTTCTCACAGCTCTTGGCCAGACTCTATGTGCATCTTTGACCAATTTTCTTCTGATAGTTTGCTGGCTTTCAATTCAGCCTCACATTCTTGATAGTACCCTCAACATGAGTCAGATGATGACTGCTTTGCCTGACCCTGAGTCCACCCTTACCTAGAAATTCAGAATGTCTTCATAGAAACATAGTCCTGGAATATATAGCTATTATATATTCTATATTTTATATATTAATATATTTTATATTAATATATAGACTATAAAACATAGTCCTGGAATGCAGACTCTTTATTAACAACTCTGTCGAAAGACCCAATGTGTACAAAACAATGTCTCATCTCTAGCTTTTCCTACAGTTCTCTAAAGTTGATTCCTGAATAAAGTCAGAGAGCAAAGACTACTTCAGACCCTGTATTTTGCCCTTCCACAGAGCTGCTTTTCATTCATCTCACCCAAATAAATCCAAGCTTTCTTGCTCCTAAAATAAGTCCTATCTCAACACAAAATCTCATTCAATAGTAATTCAATCCCAATTCTGTACACACAGGTGAACTGTCATGAAGGTTTTTGTTTTTTTGTTTTTTCTGGAGAAGGGGTGAAGATGAAGCTGGAATTAGGTCAAAGAACACACAATAGTATTGTTAAGGAGACTTTCCTTATCTACATTGCCTCGTTCCTCACTCATAGAAGAGCTGCTCATCTTTGTCTCATTTACAAAACTCTTAAAATTGCTTTCAGCTCCCTGTCTTATCACTCTATCCCTAATCTTCTTCCTTATCAGATATTATTTATTTGTTTCATAAATTTTTCTTTTGTAGAGAAATCTGTCCCACCTTTTTAAGCACCACTTGCTGCCCATCTGAATACTACAACAAAGACCTGATGGACAAAGAAGAAAGTTTCTTTTTATATTTTTTAAAAGAAGGAAGGAGGAGAGAGATGAGTATATTTATAGTTATAGCAACAAATCTCAAGAACATATCCATTATTATTTTTTTAATATTTGTTTAGTTGTAGGTGGACACAATACCTTTATTTTATTTATTTATATGTGGTGCTGAGGATCAAACCAAGTGCCTCACACAGGCTAGGTGAGCACTCTATTACAGAGCCACAACCTCAGCCCCATCCATTATTATTTTCTGAAGGCATAATGTCAAAGTAAAAATTTTCATGTTACACTGAATACCATTGGCACATTATACCATTGGAAATTAATAATGAACATATGTTAGAAACTCATAGCTCTGTTAATTATAAAATCAAATTGACCATAAGTATTCATCACTGTTTCTTCTAAATTATCACCCAGATATGAAGGTGTTTTTTAGTCTCAATACCAGCATTGTGATTCTTCTAATCATTCAGTTTATTTTTATCTTATGGACAGTGTAAACCATATAATTCTTTGTATCAGAAACTAGAAGACTTACAACCAAATTTTGGGTTGCTATCCTGACCAGAGTATTCAAAGGTTTGGATCTTATTTTTCTGCTCTTATTTTCCCTTGGTCTCAATTTCTTCCCTTTATCTCATTTTCTTCTTACATTTATTTTTTCGGTTGTACATATATATGCATATATATAAGTATATATGTACTTATTTAAATTTATTTATATATACCTATATTTATATTTACCCCTTAACCATTTTTAAGTGTACAGTGAACATTAACTACACTCATTGTATTAGGCAGTCTCTTCTTACTGTAATGAAATACCTGAGATGTGCTAACTTTATGATTATAAAGTTTCATTTAGCTCACAGTTTGGGAAGCTGAAAGTGCAAAAGGCATGATCATGCTCTGGCCCCATAGCAGATGGTATACTGCACATGGAGCAACGATCACATTTCAAACAAGAAAAAAAGATCAGGCAAGAGGGGCCAGGTTTTCTTCTCTTATTACAACCCTCTCATGAGAACTACCATTGGGTTTCATTAGAACTGCCCCAATTTCCCAGTGACCTAAAGACTTCCTGTTAGGCCCCACTTCTTAAAGTCTTTATTACCTACCAATACCTGAGAACTGAGCCTCCAATTATATGGACCCTTGAGGGACAACCAATCCACATCAAAACTATAGCATCCTGTCCCTAATCAACAAGCGTACTTATCTATCTCACATTTCAAGATGCATTCCATTCCCAAGAGTCCCAAAGACTTAACTGTTCTAGCATTGTATGAAAGTCCAAGTCCAAGGTCTCCTCTGATTCTTTTAGCTGTGAGACTATAAAAATCAAAAAAACAAGGTACACATGAGATACAATGTGCAATAAGCACAGAGGAAACATTCCTATTCTAAAAGGGAAGAATGGGGTAGTAGAAAAGAGTGATAGTCCCAAAGCAAAACAAAGCACAGTAGGGCACATATGAAACCCTGAACTCCAACTCCAACATCCTAATCTCACTGTGGTGAGGATTGGGCCCCCAAGGATTTGGGAAGCCTCACCCGTCAGCCTTGCTTCCTGAGGCTGCACCCCCCAATATCAGTGGCTTTCCAAGGCTGGTATGGCATGTAGCTGGGTGCTCTGCATTTATGGGGGTCTCTTTTACAGCTCTACTCCAACAGTTTCACTAGGTTCATCAGGGGTTCCACACAGGGGCCCCCAAAGTGTAACACAATTTTTCCTAGCCTCCCAAGCCTTCCTTGGCAATCTCAGTGAAAGCTGCCATGACCCCATAATTCTTGCATTCTGTACACCTGTAAATGCAGTGTCAGGCAGACAATACCAAGGTCAGCTGCTGGCATGAGCTGAACCTGGGCCCTCTTGAACCAGGGCTGCAGTGGATTTGGACCACTTCACCAGCCAGCCAAAAGACCAAGGTGGTCCTGGGCATGCACACGTGCAAGGAACTCTTTCCTAAAATATTTCTGCCCTGATAGGTCTCTGAAACAAATTGTTATTTCTAGGTCTCTGGTCCTGTCATGGGAGAGGTGGTCCTGAAGAATTCTGAAATGTCCTCCAGACCTTTCTCTACCTGTCCTGATGATTAGCACAGGTTCCCTTTTATCCATGCTAACCTCTTTTGTGAGCGGCAGCTCATTCAACCCCTTCTAAACCACACATTGGCCTCCTCAATATATTTTGTTGTTGTTGTTCTTCTCCTTCCCTGGCAAGGCTACAAATTTTCTGTTTTTCTACTTATTTTTGCTCCTGATTCTCACTGTAAAACTGAATAAAAGTAGTTAGTAATGTTCATACTTCAGCCCAACTGCTTTGTTGTTTTGAAATTTCCTTTGCCTAATAAACTAATCCATCATTCTTAAATTAAACTTCCATGAAGTCTTAGGACATGGACACAATGCAACTAGATTCTTTGTCATGGTGTAACAAGGTTGGCTTTGGGCCAATTTCCAATAGAATTTTAATTTTCATCTGAGACTCTCATCCCTATGGCCTTTGCTGCTCACATTTCTATCAGTATTCTGATCACAACCACTTATACAATTGCTAAGATGTTCTAGCTCTTTTCTAGCCTAGTTTTCTGAGCTCTCTCCAAAATCACCTACAATGCCCCTGCTTAGGATGCTAGAAAGCATTCTAAGCTTTCTGACCTCTTTCTCCAAATTCTTCCAACCCTACTTAACCAATTTCAAAGCCTGCTCCATATTTGCAAGTATGGTTATAGTAACAACTCCAGTACTCAGTAACAATTTTCTGTATTAGTTAGTTTTTTCATTGCCATGACAAAATACCTGAGATAAACTGTCTTTTAAGAAAGAATTTGGAAGTATGGCGACTAGAACATAGCTCACTGGTAGAGTGCATGGTGCACAAGGTCCTTGGTTTGATCTCCAGTACTGAAAAACTGGAAAAAGAAAAAGAAAGAGGTTTATTCATCTCACAGTTTTGGAGGCTGAAAGTCTAAATGGCATGGTAATCTATCCCCATGGCAGATGGCAGGTGGCGAAGTATGTGTAGAGGAAGGATCACATCTCAAGCCAGGAAGCAGACAAAGTGAGAGGGACCAGGATTGCTCCTTTTGTAACAACCTTCTCATGAAAACAACCAAGGAGTCACACAGAACTACCTCATGCCCCACTTTTTAGAGCTTACACCAATTTCCACTAATGCCACCATGGGGACCAACCTTACAGTCACATGGGCCCTTGAGAGATTCTCAAACCATATCCAAACCATAGTGTTCACACTTTCATGTAATCAGTCTCCATGACTCTTTTTATTTTGCAAAGCTGAAATTCTATAACCATCCAAAAATGACTTTTCACTCTCTTCCTCCCCCAGCCCCTGGCAACCACCATTCTACTTCTGTCTCTAGGAACTGGTCTATTTTATGTTCCCATCAGTGCAATCACACAGTATTTGTCTTTTTGTGACTGGCTTATTGTGTTTAGCATAATAGCTTGAGGATTCATCCATGTGATATGATTTTCTTTCTTTCTAAAACTGAGCAATATTCCATTGTATATAAATACATTTTCGTAATGCATTCATCCATTGATAGACAAGGGATTTCTTTTACCATTTAGCTATTGTGAATAATGCTGCTATGAACATGAGTGCACAAACGTCTCTATTAGAAATCATACTTTAATTCTTTTAAAGAATTAAAGAAGTAGATTGCTGAATCAAAGAGTAAGTTTATTTATAATTTTTTGAGGAAACGCTATATACTGTTTTCCAGTGTAAATGTAGCAATTTATGTTCCTCTCAATAATGGGGAAGGGTTCCAATTTCTCCAAGTCTTTGCAAGATTTGTCATTCTCTCTCTCTCTCCTTTCTTTTCCCTTATATCCTTTCCTCTCATTTCCCCTCTCTCTCCCTCTCATTCTCTCTCTCTCTCTGTGTCTGTCTCTCTGTCTCTCTCCCTCTCTCTCTGTCTCTTTCTCTCTCTTCAATGTGTGTGGGTGTGTGGGTGTATTTTATTGAAAGCCATGCTGTGGGTGTAAGGTGATATCAGACTTGTTTTGATTCGCATTTTCCTGATGATTAGTGATGCTGAGCATGGTTTCATGCGCTTTGTTGGACATTTGAGTGTCTCCTTTGCAGAAAAGTTTATATATGTCCTTTACCTACTTCTGGATCAGGTTGCTTTTGTTGTTGTTGTTGAGTTATACATACTGGATATTGACCATTAATAGGAATATGTTTTGCAAGTATTTTCTCCCATTCCTCAGGATGCATTTCTCACTCCATTGGTTGCGTCCGTTGATGCACAGGAGACTACTTTTATGTAGTCTAATTTATCAGTTTTCACATTTGCTACCTGTGTTTTCTGTATTACATCCAAGAGATCATTGCCAAACACAATGTCAGGAAGTTTTCCCTCTATATTTTCTACTAGGATTTTCTTACTTTTAATTTAATCATGTTGAGTCTTATATTGTTTGTATCTACATATTGGATGTTTTTATGTAAGTTGCGCACAGTACCTTAAATTCATTCCTGAGCAAGACAGAAAAGATATACAGATAAATTTTTTTAATGATCCAACTATTTTTATGCCACATATTAAACCTTCATCAAAGCAAGACTCAGGTTTTATATATATACATATATATGTGTATATATATATAAAATATCCAATATATATAATGATATCCAATTGATTTTATGTTATATATTTGAATCTTCATACATATCTGTTTATTCTAGTTTAAGACATGCCTTAACATGCTTCACATCTCAAAAGGTTCAACTTAGAACAATAGCTTAGCAAAATAGCTAAGTTAAGTAATTTTTATTTTCTATAAAATTATAGAATAAATCATTACTAGGATGCATAACATTTTCAAAACTACAGATATCTAGGCGTCTCTCTACAAAATATGGTATGTATGAACATAAATACATTTTATATTTATTCCCTTTCCTGCTTTTTCCCCTTTATTCTTTGTTTTCTTCTTGCTTCTTTTCTAGTTTTCTCTTAGCTTTTTCCTTTCCAGTCTTTTCTCCATTACCAACTTTACTCTACTTATTTATCTTTATCTTCCTTATCTTTCTATTTATTTCTCTCTTGTCTTCCTTTTTAAGTCCTTCCGACTTTTAGCTACACTCCTTGTATCATACTATTAAAAAAAAAGACTTTATAATCCCTTATCTTGAACATAAAGATGTTCTTTGCTTCTATGGCCTCCAATTTGTGTTTTTCCACCACTGCTGTCAAATTAAACTTTCAGTTCTAATCTAATTTATTTGATGAATAAAAGCAAATAAATTTATTCCAAACAGAATAAATAGAATAGGTTGCAACTCAATTTAATCAATGAATTTTGATTAAAATGCTGCCACAGTCAAGACATTGAACATTTCTGTCAATTTCCTAAAACTCTTTGGACCCCCATGGAGTCAATTCTCCCCTCTTTGTACCTCTGGCCCCAGCAACCTCTAATATGACTTGAGTCACTATAGATGCATTCGCATTTTATAAATGGGATTTCACTATCTGTGATCTTGTAACTGGATTCTTTCACTCAGCATAACTATTTTAGATTTCAACTATGATGTTGTATATATCCACAGTTTCTTTTTTGCTGAGTGGTATTTAATAGTATGAATATGCCATTTCCCTTATCCATTCACCTATTGTTGCAGATCTTGGTTTATTATGGTTTGGACCTATTGTGAATAAAGCTTCTATCTCTAAACATTTGTGTACAAGTATTGGTGTGGGTAGATACCTGTTTTAATTTGTCTTGGGTAAATACATAGGAGTAGAATGACTAGATCATATGGTAGGTTACCTAAATTTATATGAAAGCTCCAAATGGTTTTCCTTTTTACAATTCCTCCAGCAATATACAGAAGTTTCAGTACCTCTGTATCTTTGTTGGTACTTGACACTGTTAGTGCTTTTAATTGTAGTTTTTTTAACACATATGTACTGGATGTCATTGTGTCTTTAATTTCTATTTTATTGATGATTCATGACTTGAGGCATCTTTTTTCTTTTTTTTTTTTTTTTGGTACTGGAGATTGAACTCAGGAGCACTCAACAACTGAGCCACCTCCTCAGCCCTATTTTGTGTTTTATGTAGGGACAGGGTCTCACTGAGTTGCTTAGTGCCTCACCGTTGCTGAGGCTGGCTTTGAACTCGCGATTCTCCTGTCTCAGCCTCCCTAAGTGCTGGGATTACAGGCTTGCGCCACCGCGCCTGGCTGAGACATCTTTTTCTGTGCTTATAGAAAATCATGTCTTTTTAAGTGGCTTCTCAAATACTTAGACCATTTTTACTGAGTTGTCTCTATATATTACGGAGTTGTAAAAGTGTAAAATTCTTTATGTATTCTAGATATAATTTCTTTATCCAATATATACTTTGCATTCTCTCTGTGTCTTTCTGAGAGAAAAAGTTTTTAATTTTTATAAATTCTGATTTATCAACATTTTATTTTATGAGTTGTGCTATTTGTGTCTTATCTAAAAAATCTTTTCTCACTCCAAGGTCAGTGATTTTCACCTATGTTCTATTCTAGGAGTTTTATAGTGTTTAGTTTTTAGTTCTATGAATCACTCCGAGGAAACTTTTTATATGTGGTAAGTTAAGGGTTGAGATTCATTTTCTTCCATTATAGCTATGCATTTGTTCCAATGCCATTAAAAGAAAGAAAAAAAGGAAAGAAAGAAAAGAAAGGAAAGAAAGAAAAGGAAGGAAGGAAGGAAGGAAGGAAGGAAGGAAGGAAGGAAGGAAGGAAAGAAGGAAGGAAGGAAGGAAGGGAGGGAGGGAGGGAGGGTGGGAGGAAGGAAGGAAAAGGCATTTCTTTCTTTGTTAAATTATCTTGGCAGTTTTTCAGTAAATCAATTGACCCTATCGTCTGGCTCTACTTCTGTGCTCTTTATTCTATCCCATTGATGAATTATTATATTTCTCCTGGTTCGGGTGCTTTTGTAAGGTCAATTTTCTTTGATTTTATTTCCCGATGGATTAGTCTTTTTAAAAAGGACATTTATCATCATTTTATTCAGACGCCTTCACTGATTGCACACAAACAAGGTAGAATATGTAACCTGGCACTGACCACCCAGGATTGCTGAAAATATTCTTTTACAGATTTGTCACCTGCCTCCTATTTCCATTACTCACTGTCCCAAATGTGTATTCCAAGCTTATATATTTCAAATATATACTCCTAACATACATAATGTGGAGAAAGGACCAAGTAAGGTACAAGAACTGGGTATATTTGAGTATCAATAAGCAATAAAGGGCTATGATATGAGAAAGACTTAGACTAGAGCAAATGCTATGTGACTTTGGAAGATAAACGTGGGACTTTTGCTGGAAATGACAGAGAAATAGGCTTCAATATAATGCTAGGATGATGGAGTTAGAGCACTCTGAAAATGCAAGGGACATGCTCAGGAGATGATGAGTTTCCTGTTACTAGCTAAGCAGGGACCAGATGATCACCTATTGAGAATAGTGTAATGGGATAATAGTGTCAGATGGGGGTTAGATCAGGGCACCTTTATAAGTTTTCCCTCCAGCCCTGAGACTGCATAAATACATTCTCAAAATTTATTTACTTTTCAGTTGCTAAATATCATTTCACAGTCAGAAGAGTCTTCCAAATCATTTTTGGCCAAATTTCTGTCCCCTAGAACTAGTCAAATATTCCATTTAGTACTCAATTCTTCAACACGCTACTCATGAACTACTACTGAAATTAATGGTTTTTATTTTTTAAAAAAAGAGCTTCTGCTATAGCGTTTCCCATCTGCAGTTTTAGAATCATGCTTCATGGGACATTATTAATGTATCACTAAATAAGAGAAGCCATTTGTAAATGATCATGCATGATTATTCTTTGTCATATCCATAAATTATATATTGGGCTCTCCTAGTTGAGTGGATCTAACCAGTCAGGGCAGCAAGAAGCAACAGCTTTAGAATCTTTGAGATGATAATTAATTTTCAAAATGCCAAGGCCAATTGGCAATAGTTAACATTGCCCCCAGAGTACAATCATGGCCTAGATGCCACAGAGACAAGTTGCCCTGTATTGCCTATAAATGGATTCTCAGAAAACCTAATTTGAAATTACTGCCTTTAATTATGCTGCTGATATAAATAACTTTGATAAAATTAGTGCAGCTGGCCTCCTGTTTGTTTTTCCCATTTGAATGCACTGTACAATGTAATCATCTGAAATAAACATCCATTACAAAGAATGCTTCATTTCAAAGAACATATTATTCTGCTCATCCAGCCAATTGTTATTTTCCCCTCCCCAACCCCATTTCAATCTTGCACCTATTAAAGGGATGAACAAATTACCAAGCTCTCATAATGTACCAACTAGCGAATTAAAACAATACATTGCTGCTGAATAGGGTTGTGCATTTGAAAGATTTTAATTCATTTTTATCCTCAATTACCATGTTTTCTTTTCAAATGGGCCCTGCCAGCTTCAAAATTGTTAAAAGACATGTTCTCCTCTACATAATATAATTATGTCATTTCCTAAATAGAAATCCATATCTTTAAAAGGAAACAGAAGGTGAACATTCATTTGTTAGGCTTCTTGAGTCTAAAGTCTGAGAAAAAGGTCGCAAGACTTAAATGAAACTTTGGCTTTAGTTCATTTATTTTGTAACAGGGCAGAATTGGCTGTCCTGTAGAAGAGACTGGAAACCTTTCTTCTTTGTTCGCTGTGGTTTGATTGTCATCTCTATCTCTACTGCAATCAGGACAGGATTTACCAAGGTCAATTCAACTTGGTTCAACTATTACCAAGCTCCATTCTACCCCACAACTCTTTATTAACTACTCGCTATACACAAGACACCATGAAGATTTCCAAAATGAGTAAGACGTGGCCTCTTTGCTCTGTTCTATAGTGAAGCAAAAAAAGTTTAGCTGTAGAACTGTGTGGAAGTTTGGATGTGGTTAGACAAGGACACAGATGATAAACTAAATACTAGAGCAAGATTAATACCATATGAGAAGTTGAAAGGTCTCTTGGAGCTCAGAAAATGGGTGTACATAAGGTTAGGAAAATTAACTGGCCCTTGAGGGAAATTCCAAAGCTATGCTATTGCTGTTCTCTGTATAGTCATGGAAACAAAAGGGCTGACATGTTTAGGAATAGCAAATGAGCTAGCTCTTGCTGGGACCCCAGAATTAAGAAGAATAGATGAAGTTAAAACCAGAAAAATGAATGGGATTCGGAACACAGATGCCTAAAATCCCAAACTGGATGTATGTATTTAGTTTTTTAGGTAGCGAGGAATCATTGAAGCCCTTTCAGGATGTGAAAGGAAATCATTTGGGTCGTACTTTAGGGAAGGAAATTTCTTTTTTTATTGTTATAATTAGGCTTACATGACAGCAGAATGCATTTTGATTCATTGTACACAAATGGAGCACAACTTTTCACTTCTCTGGTTGTACACAATATAGAGTTACACCATGTGTACAGTCACACATGAACCTAGGGCATTGTTGTCCATCGCATTTCACATCCGGGCTGTCCCCATATCCCGTCTAGGGAGGGAAATTTCAAAGCTCTATAGAACATGAGTCAAAGGAGAAAACAATGGAAGGCAGTAAGAACTATGAGAATATCTTCCTATTTCTGAACAATTAAATGCATCAAGTTGAGGGAGGGGCCAAGACCTGAAATTTGATGTGCTTGCAGTCAGACTTAGACCAGTCAGACACCAGACCTACAACCTGTGCATGGGAGATACCCCGAGTCTAGCAGTTTCAGTGGCAACAATCAACTGATTTATCCTCCAAATATGTAACTCAAGCTCTGCCTCATGGATTTATGGACCCAGTACCCACCAATAGAGCTCCCCCTATTGTCCAGTCTCTGAGTTTATGTTCTACCAGAAGTAGAGCCTAGAACAAGTGCTTGTGCAAGTAGTTTGGGGAATGTTCTCTTGGCAGAAAAAATGAGGGAGAAGGAACAGTGAGACAGGAACAGAGAAGAAGCCAGTGGAAGGATATGAACCACACTGAAGTGTCAACAGGGATCAGCAAGATCTCCTAAGAAATGTCAAGGATATATCCAAGCAGTGAGCTGGTGTGTTTATCCTCCAGCTTCAGCCTTCCTTCAATTGAAGATTATATAGGGATTATACCTTTACACTCTGGGGCACACTTGTACAAAGGCTTTCAAAGAGTGCCTTGGGTTGATATTTGGCTCAGCTTAACTTGTTCTCTTTCATAGAATTTCCAAGGCAGTTGACAAGTCTTAGAATAGTTAACAAGCGCATAGCCTTATAAACACCACTGGCCTTACTCTACCCAGACTAGAGCAACTGCATGCTTCTTACCCACCTGAACTTTGTCCAATCCAGGGATTGTGATGCTGCAGCTCACTAGGCACCATCACCACCCCATCCGCTACCAGCAAAGGGTGCCTTGTTATATCTTACCATGAGTATGATCCAGCTCCTAAATTCTATCTAGAGGGTCCTCTTTCTAGCACAATTTCTGGTGTTAATTTTCTCCCAATTTAGATTTCACTCAAAGCAGTACCTGTAGCAAGAATTTGAGTGTAACTGGTATGTTTGAAAAGTTTCCTGGAAATCCTAAATGTGGGCATATAGAAGGATGAGACAAGGATAGGAGGAGAGTGAATTTGATACTCTATTTTGAAGTTCGCAATGGAGAACTGATTCCAATGGGGATCCTGAGAAATATTCAAGACAGCTCTCAGAAGTTTCCACCTGAGGAACAATAAGATGAATCACTTGGCCACAACCTCATAGTGTCCATTTTCATTAAGGGTTTTCCTTAGAGGTGTTAACTCCCTCCCTTTCAAGCTTCTGCAAGAACAAGCGGAGAAGAAAGTAGAAACCAAGTGACACTAGCCTAAGGTGGGGCACTGTCACCATGAGGTTGGCTAGCACACTTAAGGGACTGTTCATAGAGCCTTAGGTAACATGAGAAGTGGACTGAAGCAATATGACCCTGGGTACCTGGGTATTTTCTGTCTCTCAGCCTAGCTCCCAGAAAGTCTTTGTGTTACTAGGCAGCCTAGGTGCTATGTACCGACCTTTTCTATTTCACAGAATGTTCCATAGTCATTACCCAGGAAGACAATCCTTGCTCTCAGAACTAGTCATATGATTTTTTGGCCCCAGGGGTTCAGTCTGAACTATAGACAAAGCTTATCTGGTTTATATTAATAGGAACAAATACCTATTTCTGGTGAAAACAGGAGGTGACATGGTCTGGTATTTCAAACTAAATTTTCTGCCATACCTTTCCTGCTGATAGTCATTATTCTATCTGTTTTCAATGCTGAGTTTCAACAGGAAATGTATCTAGGCTGAGCTTGGTCTCCGCACACCAGCAAAGCACCGCCTACTAGCTCTCTAGGGGTCAGCTAGATTCCCCATTATTAGTTGCACCTACTTTTTTTAACCTGCTGAAGAACCTGGCCTTGCTCAGAGCCACTCTCCTAATGGTGAGAACTGCCAGAATTTTGATAAGGTGTTCAGTTCCTTCCAAACCTTGGTGTGTCAAAAGGAGCATCCAGATGTCTTGCTCTGCCACTCTCTTTTACTTTTTGCTGTTGGACCTGTTTCTTCCTGCTTGTACCACTTTTATTCCATAGGATTATAGATTTCACTTCAAGATCACTTTCCTCTATATCTAGATGTTGTCCTCAGAACATAGTGCCAGAGTTTTTAGGAATGTCACCCTGCCTTTGGCATGTTTTCATCTTGAGCTTCCATTGTGGCTAATGTGGGAAGCGTTTAATTTAAAAAGAGAAAAACAAAAAACGACTCCAGTCCCTATTGCTTCAGAGTTTAATCACATTCAGTTTTGCCGCATTTCTCACCCTGCCCTTTTCATTTGCTGGATGCACATGGAGCGGGGGCCTCTGTACAGATTCTATCCTCCAGGTTTTACCAGATCTCTTGCTAAAGTGCTCCTGGCCTGGGACTTGGTGGCCAACTTCCCAGACACAGTTAAGCAAGGCTCTAGCCTCCAACCTATTTCAGCTTTCACAGGCAATGCCAGGCTTCTTGACTGGGCAGTCTTTCCTGTGGCCCCCTGTCAGGAAGTCACGTGCACTTTACTCTGGTGGACCCTACGTGTTCCCCCAGGTGAGCAATCACAGCTATCTTTCACTTACCCAAGAAAGCACTGAAGGCGTCTGGATTTCCTCACACCCCACTCCATCCCCCATCAGGATGAGAAAAGACAGAAGTACCTTGGGTCTGTCCTCTTCGGTCCCTTGTACCCACCCACATAGGTGCACATTGCCCTTGCTGACTGAAACGCTGCACTGAAAGGCACAGTGTTTCCAGGAACAGGAAGATCAAGCCTGTGCTTTGGCTTGCCCCAGGAATATCCTGGTGAGTCTTCCACATACCCTGCCTTACCCCTGCACCCTCTTCTCAGACTGTGTTCAACCCAGGGTGGATAAATGGGAGATGAAGACTGTAGAATTTCACCCCTTGTGCTTTTTTCCCTGTCTTTCTTTTTTTCCCTGCACACTAGAATTTCCCCTGGTTCATTCATTCTCTCTTCTTAGACTAGAGTTGTGGTAAAGCTGTATCTAGAATTCCAGGATCTCTTCTAGATATATAAAAATGAGATCCAAGGATGAGAACAGTCCCAAATTTTCTCTCTCTCTCTCAAAAAAAAAAAAATCAGACTTTCAATATCATCTCACTGGAGCCTCAGAAAAACATCTAATATGAAATTAAAGCAAAGCCATGTGTCCTTTGACTAAAGCCAGAAGTTCTTAATTCTGGGTGAACATTATAGTAACTGGGGCAGCTTTTAAGAATAATGATGTCCAGGTTTTGTGCCAGATCCCATTCCTAAAAGATTCTAGAATCAGTGTCAGGGAAAAATTTTTTTTTAAATTTCCCAACAATTCTATTGAGAGTCACTGACCTAAGGCTGTCTCATGTCTTTTCCTCAAGGAAATGCCATCAAGTCCATGTGTCCATGTTCATGACTTATGAGGAAGGCATAAAAAGAATTTTAATATATCAAGCTCAGTGTACTGTTACAACTCTCAAACATTCTACAGAACAGATTCATGAATTCATGTTATCATCTTAACAATCCTTTCATGCAGGTGTTACTATCGTCTGTATTTAGTTGAAAGGTGAAATGGAGCTCAAAGAGGTTAAGTAAGCACTGGAGACAAAAACAAATCTTTATTCCTGATATCAATAGCCACCACTTACAACATTCTAAACATGATTTTTTAAATGACTTTTCTGTTATTGTTATGACGATTAGGTATTAAAGAAATATGTAATTTGAAAACTAAAGATTTTCCATAATCCTACCTCATAGAGATAATTGCTGTCAATGATTGGATGTATACACCTCCAGACTTTTTGTGTCATATGCAAAGATGTCAATAAAGCACTATTTCCCCTAACAAGATCACACTGTATACAATTTTGAAACTTAATTTTTCTCTTAAAAATACATTCTACAGCTGGGCACAGTGGTGCATGCCTGTAATCCCAGCAGCTCGGGAGATTGAGGCAGGAGGATAACGAGTTTAAAACCAGCTCAGCAACTTAGCAAGGTCCTAAGCAACTCAGTGAGACTCTATCTCTAAATAAGATACAAAAATGGCTGGGAATGTGGCTCAATAGTTAAGTGCCCCTGGGTTCAATTCCCACTATCCCTCCGAAAAATCTGTTTACCAAACTGCCCTCCAAATAATTTGTAAAAACTTACAATTACTTCAACAATATATGACAGTGATTGGTTTACACACCTCAGTGACGCAAGTTGGATATTAGCAATCTTTTTTGAATGTGCTCATCTGATACATGGAAATGGGTACCCATTGTTAACTAAATTTGCATTTGCTTGCTTATTTAAAATTGAGCATCTTTTTACACATGAATTTTGACACTTTGTGATGCCTTTTCTGTAAACTACCTGTATGTTCCACTTATTTTTCTATGAGATCAACTGACCTTTCTTTCTTGATCTGTGAGAGATTTTTGAACACTAGAGAAATTAATTTCTTGGTTAATTTAGGAAATATAGCATTATTTATGATTTTGAGTCTTGTCTGGTTTGCTTTTGAAGATTAGCTGAAGTATCTCACCCTATATTACTTTCCAATAACTGTGCAATAGATTGCCACAGACTTTCTGACTTTATACAACAAAAATTTGTTATCTGATAGTTCCAGAGGTCGGAAGCTGGACACCGATTCCATGGGGCTGAAATGAAGGTGTTCGCAGGGATACATTCCTTCTACAGGCTGTAGAGGAGGACCCATTTTCTAACCTTTCCCTGTAGCTACAGACTATATGCATTCCTTAATTCACGGTCCTGTCCCTTTACCTTCAAAGCCATCAGTGTGGCATATCCCTTTCTCTCTGACCTCTACTCCTATCATTTGTTTTTTCCATCTGACCCTGACTCTATTGCCTCCCTTTTATTAGGATCTTCATGGTTGCATTGAGCCTACCAGGATAGCTCAGGATAATTTCTCCATCTCAAAATTCTTAACTTAACCACATATGTAAAGTCCTTTTTGCCATGGATGGAAACATATCCACAAGGTCCAGAGTTTAAGATGTGGACATCTTTTTAAAGGACTAAAATTCAGCCTACTGGACCTCCTTTTCCCATTAATTTTTTTCTTACCTCTTGAGTAAGAATTAATTTCTCTTTCTCTCCGGATCCCACAATCATCAGTGTGAGATGATTTCCATATTTCTAATATGAGAATTTTTAGAGCTATTGTGAAATTTGGGTTAATCTTTTCACTCTTATTCTTACTGTCCTGGTGACAATCAGATAGGTCCGAATGTAGACTGGTAGCTCACTTGGTTTTCTCATGTGTGGAGGGAGACAAGCTATACTGCTGGATAAGAGAATAGACAGCAGAACCGGATTCCTGGTCCAAATCCCTGTTCCGCACCTATGAGTGAAAATATGCTCCAATTTCTCAGTTTCTTCAACTGCAATGTAGAAATAATTACAATAGTCACTACATGCATTTCCTGTATTAATTGAATATATGGAAATGGCTTAAAATAATGACTGGCATAAATATTTACTCAAGACTATAATTCATTAATTCTCACTTGTGAAGTTATTGCAAGAATTAGAAATGGTAGGTGAAGCCACAGCAGAAAACACAATGCACATGGTAAATTATCTGTACACTCTAGCTTTTAATTTATCATCATCCTCTGTGTTAAAAATAATAGCTTAAAGAAGTCAAATAAAGAGAATGTTGTGTTTCAAAGGTAGAAATTTAGTGAAATGTATTCAACTTTGTGATAATAACCCGAATTATTTCAAGCTCTCATTCACAAGCTCAATATGTCACAGGGTTAAAAACATATGAAACATCAATACTATTGCAATGGAATTATTTTATTAGTTCCACTGATGAAATGACCATTGTGTCAACCACAAGCTTTTAAACATTACAAAGGTTTTCAAATATATTGTCTCATGGGGCCTCAATGTTAACTCAAGGCAGTATCTAGCAATCTCATGGCTATTTGATTATTTCAGCTTCCCGGTTTATTATCATCTTTATCACATAATAGCATTTTACTCCTTTGTTTCATGGGCTCTTCAATTGTTACCTATTTGTTTCCCAGGCAAATTGAGCTAGTCCACTCAAATGATTATAGTAAATAGAATAGAAACTTGTGGAATCATCTTCCTCTATCTTGTGAAGCAACAGCCGAATGGTACAGCAAATCAGCTGTTCCAAGTTCCTCAAATAAGTTTTACTTTTGCAAAACGAGCCCCTCTGACTTCCTGCATTCTGTGAGCTGCATTATGAGCAACATGACTGGCAGCCACGTTTGTTGTAATTTTTTAAATATGTGGAAAAAAAGCAAGATATCGACCATGTATTACCTTAACCAAGATGCCAAATTATCTAACTTGTTTCTCCAGGCAAGCAGCCCAACCACAGGGGCAGCTCCCAGGAGCCAGTCCAGGTTGTCTGTCTGTCCATCTACTCAGGACATTTGCAGGTAAGTGCTGAACAAATAATCCTATTTCATATTGCTTAGATCAGTGTTTTGTATTTTTGTTTTATATTCTGATAATGTGTAGCTCTTGCTTCTGCTTTACATTGTCCACAGACAATTTATTCTCACCTGATTCCCCTCCCCCCTTTAGTTCATTTTCTTCATTTGATCTTTATTTACCAGCTTCTGGTCATGCTATCATTTCATCATTCTTTTTCTTTCCCTCTGTCTTCCCATGGCTTTCCTCTCCATTCCCATCTCCCATCCTTTGCCTGCTGCTTTGTCTAGATCTTCCATCTTGCATGACATGTCAGAAGATGCATTTGAGCACTGCACCCCTGTCATGGTGCTGAGTCCTGCTAGGAAGGAATGTGGTAAAAAACCAGTCAAACAGAAGCCTAAGAGGAGGAGAAAGGCCTCTGAGAGATACAAGCATGCAGAAGAACAAATAAAAGGGGGGAAAAATGACTTCCACCTCCAGATCTCAAGCCCCAGATGGAGAGAACTTTACACAGATTCTTCAGATTCATCTTCCACAGATGAGAATCACTGGATTCAGACAAAAAGGAGAGCCCAGGTTAAGTTCAGACTGTCACGAAGAAGGAGAAATAATAATAAGCCCTGTGGAAGCTTGGCTGGGTCTTCCACTCCTAATGGAATTGAGCTTGTCAATCTGGGATCCAAAGGTGAGAAGCAGCAGGAGCCAATGGAATGTGAGAGTTGCTCTTTAAACCTCTGCAGAGGAAAAGCCATAAGGTACCAAGAAGGATCCTTTGAGATGAAGAGACCCCCAAGGAACCATGAGGGAAGCAAAGTTAGATACCACCACAAGGATTCTCAGCTCTTGCACAATGTTAGGCAAAATGAAACAATCAAGAAAAGATTTTCAGAAATGGATGCCAGCACTGAAGTACTGGCAGCTACAGGAGGCAGCCAGTACGTGGACAGTACAGGGCTCCGGGTGAATAACGCTATTCAGAATCCTCCAGCCACCTACGATGATGGGTCTGATCACTTAGCAGTGTGCAGGTCAGTTGCTATAGAGATAGACTTGATGTCATCCAAGTAGATTTCTTCCTGCTGCGAGCTGGGTGTGTGTTTGTGTGTGACCAAAATGTAACGTTTATTCATTCTGTTATTTGTCTGAGGATCTATAAGATGATAAAATGAGAAAAGCTGAGTATAAGAAGAAGAATGCAGAAGTATCTGTGGGTGTGAAAGGTGTTACAGAATTAGATTTCTTCTACCCATTCTTTTAGTTGAACAATGACCTATCCTGGAAAAGGATTAACAAAGCATTTGAATCTTGTGCCCATTCCAGTTAAGACAAAAAGAGTGGAGGACAAATGAGTGAAGAAGTGTGTGATCATTCCATGCAAATGTGGCAAACTCTTAACATCCTGACAGAAAGCTATTCGTGGCTTGTGTTCTTTAAGGTCAGATTTTTTTTGCATCAGAAAACTCTCCTCTGCAGTTGGCTCTAATTTGTTCTCCAATTGCCTGACTCAGCAGAGTAACTCAAGACTGAAAATACAGAGAAATGGGTCATGGACATGTCAGTGGGGTTACTAGAGCCTTTAGGGAATGAGAGCACATTAACATTGCTGATAATCATACATTAAAAGACTATAGTCTTTTGGACATTCATAGCTATGATACTACTTTCTTGTACTTTTTATCCCAATGCACACATTTTCAAAATAACACAGTGTTAATAAGAATTATAAGGATATTCATGGTAGTAGGCATAAATGAGGTAATTTTAAACAAAAAAATAAAATTATATCCAATTATTTAAACTGTTTGGATTCTATTTGGGAGCAAGTGCAGGTTTTCGTTGTATAATGCTTGGCTGTGTTGACTTTGTTCTCATAAAAACTGAAGTTCCTTTATGAAACATGTATGTGTGTTTCATGTGAATCACATGAACGAGAGAAAGCTATCCATGCTCATTGGGCACAGGAGCAAGAAAATCTCTGGATGTAAATAATAGAATGGTTGGTTTCTCTGAACGTTCTGTACAATAGTTATTCATAAAATGCTCATTAATTAATTTAAGCATTTATTATGCATCCAGCTTTACTCTAGGCACTGAAAACATAGTGCATATCTGGATGGTTTCTGAAATGATAGAGCTTATAGTCTAAGGAGGAACCCAGACACAAAACAAATTATTTTAGAGTTATTATATATTTACAATCATGTTAAGGAACATGAGAGCACAGAAGTTTAACTTATTCTGGGAGATCAGAGAGGAATTCTTCCACAAAAGTGACAAGCTAACCAAGGCTCAACGTACAACAAGACTTGACCAAGGAAAGCAGCAGGAAGACCATCCAGGCAGAAGATGCCAGGAGGAGGGAGGGAGCCTGAGAGCAGGGAACTGAAAACCTGCTTTTGTGGTCTGGGTGTGGCGGGTGAGGGGGACCAGACAGAGAAATAAGGATGCAGAAGTGGAGCGGGCCGGGCTTCACAAGGCCACGTCAAACATGCTGGGGGATTTAAAAGGCATTTAAAAGTAAAGTAACACTATTTAATTTATATATTAATGCAAGTTTCTTATAATCTTTGAAATAGGATTTATGCATGCCTTTCCTGAAAATTGAAGGGATAGGCTAAACATCATTTGTGGTCTAAACTAAGAACTCCCCACTTGCAACCATCTGTTGTCATTTCCCAAATCTACTTCCAACATTATTTAGTGAGACAGTCAAAGAAGCTAGCTTTAAACTTAAGGATAATTGGAGAAAAAAAAAGTAATACTAACAATTAAAGTCATGGTGACTGGTTCTCCTAACATGAATACTACTCTAGAGGAACGTTTCCAAAGACAGGATATTTAACTTAATGAAAGTGAGATCAATGGGCCTATTGCTATTATTTCCTAGTGTGTATTATCACCAAAACACACCATCTAAGCAAATGCTGTAGGCAGCATATTAGACTGAATGCTGAGGATAAAAACTGGCAAAAGACTTGATTTTTCCTTTAAGCAGCCTATTTTCTAAGTGGGAAAAATTGAGTGCATACCTGAAAAGACAGAAGTTTAAGGTAGCACAGAGTGTAAGAAGGGAACTACTATAGGAATCTGAAGAAAGAAAACTTTCCAGAACTGAGGTTATTTACAAATCCCTTAGGAAGGGGTGGGATTAGGGCTGAGAAAAGTAGAATTTTGACTGGCAATGGGATGGGACTCCAAGAACCAAAGTCAGGGAATATACCATTAGCTCAGACAGGGCTGGAGGACTGATTGTACATTTAAATTTTTTTTCATGAATTTGTGTGGCTAGATTGAAAGATTTGCATAGATTGAAAACAACTAATGTTTTTTTAAGGACATTTTGAAGAAAACATTGAATCATTCCAAGTTGTTGCTTTTCTAAGTCTGTGTTTCCATAGGACCTCAATGAATCTCTTAATTTCCAAGCCTTTTGCCTTAAAAACTGAGGGCAGGTCAGAGGGCTTCTCTTAGTCATCTTCAACCAGAATTCATCTTCACTATGGTTCTGCATAGTATTCACCTAAGGAATAAAAAGGTTTTACTGCTAAAAATATTCAGAAAAGCCTTTGCTAAATAAAATAGGCTTATGGAGTGCCACACAGAGAGAGCCGCCACTCTCTGAGTCCCTGAGTGTGCTGATAGAGGAGCCTAGATTTAGGAGGAGTTGTGAGAGAAGTGTCCCACTGTGAACTAAGCAGGATACGTGGTAATAGATAATAAAAGGGAAGAAGACAAGCGGCATATTGGTATTCCACCAAGTGAACAGGAATGATCTTAGTAACTGGACTTGGCGAGAGCTGGGAGACAGGAAATGCTGATGTTATTGGCATAGGCAGGAGAGGTCAGGGGTCAGTTGGCTTGAGAAAGACCTGATGAGTTCAATTATAGGTGGGCTATCTGTGGATACAGTGACATTCCAGTGTCAGCTGTCCCACAGACAATATGAGACGTAATACTAAAGTGCAGGAGAGCAGTCAGAGCCCGGCATGAATAATTTTTCAATTATTAGTGAATAATACACAGCATAACAACAATCCACTGCATATGTGTAAGTGCATATGCTAACGTGATGTGCTAACACAGGGAAGTAGACATTAAACACGGAAGGTCTTCTCAAGGCCAGGGAAGATATAAAGGCCATGGTAATTATTCTCAGAGAGGTGACAGCAATACCCAGAAAGTGAATTATATCTCTATAAAAGATCATTTGTGGAAGAAAAGGCTCCGAGTAGATAGGGCCTAGGCACCAGGGTGCCCTACACAGGGGGGTAGATGACAGTGACGGAGCAGCAATCGCCTGTGAACTTGCACTCCTGGGCTTCAGACATGCATGAGCAGGATGCACTCAGCCACAACCACAAAGCAGAAGCAGCTCGGAAGCTCTTCCTCCTTTTCTGTTCCTGGCATGTAGTCCTCACATGGACACTATGTCCTCTTTCACACCCTCATCAGGGTCTTATCCAGAAGTCGTGTTTCTGTCAGTTAATTTTAACATAAAGGGAGTGTAAATCACCATGCTATTGTACCCACTGTTGTGCACAGTGGGAAAGTTTTGTCATTTTTAAGAAAAAAAAAATACATATATATATATATATATATATATACATATATATATATGTATATATATATATATATATATTTTACAAAAGAAAACACCAATCAGAACATCTTAGCCCCTCACTGAATTCTTTCAAGGCCTCTAAAAATTGCCCTCAGTGGCAAGTACAAAATCTTTAATGATTTTCAAGTTCCCCCATGATCTCTCTATTGGGTCTGCCACTTCAGCCCCAATGCCCATCATTATCTGTGACCTATCCATACCAGTTTCTTCCTTCCATGACCTAGATTGACATTGCATTGTCTCTGACTCTCACCAGACTTATTCTTAATCATTTTTTCTTAGTTTAAATATCATTTCTTTTGGGACACATGCCTGACCTCCTAACCAACAGTCAGGCCCCTTGGCAGTCATTTCTATCATTTTTAATTGCTAAAATATCAGTGTTTTGTGATTAACTGTGTCAGATTCACCCACTGCCATATCCAAAGCATCTGGAACAATATCTAGCAGATGGCACATGCTCAACATATAGCTTTTTAATAAATAGACATAAGTAAAATGTGGTTTTTCAATAGGATTCATGCTTACCATGTGAAATCATAACATTGTGTTCGATTGCCTTACCTGCTGTAGAACCAATCTTTATGGATACTGCACTCCAGTGGTTCTGAAACCTGAGTGGAAGACTTCTTAAAATACAGATACCTGAACATCCTTGGAGTTTCCCTTACTCTATGGTTGGGCCCATGAATTTGAATTTCCCAGATGATACTAATGCTTTAGATGTAGAGGGCCACACCTTGAGAACCACTGTCTGTGCTACAAATTCTCTCCTTGTTTCATGTGGGAAGAAAAAGGAACCAAAAGATTACTTTGGTTTGGTTGTTTTGTTTTTGTGGTGCTGGAGATTGAACCCAGGGCCTTGTGCATGCAAGGCAAGCGCTCTACCGACTGAGCTATATCCCGAGCCCCTAAAAGATGACTTTGGAAGGCTATATTGTGGATATCCATAGTTTTCTATCATGTTCCCTGGACAGCTGGCACAAAGTATAACTAGGTTACTCTCTTGTACTTCACAATGTCATTCTAGCAAAGTGGGTGTTATGGCACAGAAGCCACAGTCTGACAGTCCCATCTTTACCAGGAACTCAGTTGTCATGGTTTGACTGTTGCTTCCATTCGAACCCACTTCCTCATCCCAACTACCTCCATTTCTATCAGTGAGTCCACACGTTTCCTGAATTTTCAGTTTTGACTCTCATTCTTTCCACCTTGGATGTGTCCAGTCTCCAGAAAGTCCTGTCAAATGTTTCAGAGATTACCTCTGATTTATACCCCCTTTCTCTGCCCCCTACTGTTCTATTATGGTCCTTCCCTACACTTTCCATCTCTCCCCACATCCACCCATTAGCCTACTACCTGTTTTGGTCAGGACTTTCCTACCAGGTTAAAATTTACAGAAATCAATTCAAATGGGCTTAAGCAAGAAAGGTATGTGTTAGCCACAGAAATATTAAAGCCAGGTATACAGATGGCCTCAGGGACTCCAGAAAGTCAAAAAAAACCACATAGTTCTCTCGCTTGTATGTTGTTATTTTCTCCTGGTGTAGACAAGCTTTCTTTACATAAAAGAGGAAAGAGAGTGTGGTAGGCAGAGGAAGTGTCAGGATTATATCTTATCAGTGTGGCCTAACAGAAAAGGGAAATGTTCTCTTCAAGTATTTAAACATAAAATGTGAGGGAGGGAATATAATTAGCCAACCCTGGGTCATATTCACTCACCAGGGGCATGGAGCATTTTGCTTGGGTCAAGTCCTTGGGCAGGAAAGCTAGATTTAATATGCAACTATCTGTAATCCCTCCAGCATTTTATGAGTTGTGGAAATGACATTTCAACAGTAAAAACAGCAACATCGGTACCTGAAGTAAAAAAGAATCGTAAACAGGAAAAGGAAAAACCAAACCAAACCAGTAGCACTCAGCTCTATACCACCATCAAATGCAAATCCTCCTCCTCCTAAATATCTTTCTTTCTTTCCTCCTAAGTGCTCATTCTTAGGCTTGTTTCAACAGTCACCTCATTTTTATCCTCCTCTATGAAGCTTCTCCAAGCTGTCATGGCCACAATGATCTTTTATTTCTTGGAATTCCTATAGCCCTTATAGTCAGTGTCACATATTTAGCACTCAATTATTCTCTAGTCTTACATGTGTTCATTCTCTTATCCCTATAGAATAACCACTCTTTGAACACTGGGGTCATAAAATATACTTATTTATGTCCTCTGCCACACTCAAGACAATTCTTGCATTACTCAAACACACCTTCTGAAATGGTTTTTAAGTTAATGAGGGCTCAGGGAGGAGACTGCACAGACATGGGGACAATAATGAGAATTGGGTGATTCACTGTAAAACCAATAAGGAATTCTAAATTCTATCAATGACTTCTTTAAAAGAGGAAAATGAAAAGGGTAAGTGATAGCTCCTGGTAATGTTCTAGCTCTAACTTGGGTTGAAGAGTGAATCTGAGGACACACTTTTTAATATCATCCCATAGCTTTTGAATATGTTATGTATATTCTCATTTTTATTAAGAAAGATTCTTGAGAAAAATATGGATGAGAATTGATAAAAAATAGTCTATATTTTATTTTGTTTCACTCTTGCAAGTTGCAATATCTTTAAATAGGTGTGGGAAAATGAAGAGAAAGATTTTCTAAAGCTCAATATGTTTATAGCAGAAGTTGTCTCAAGAGCAACAAGATCATGCTTTTAAAAATAGAATTAGCGTTTGTAAAATTAATTTAGATAACTTTTGAGTAACAGGCCTAAGCCTTAAGAGAATTGTGCTTAAAATGGACCTTCCTACCACTGTCATCAAATCCGTGAATTAATTTATTCACCCATTATTCATTGAGAACTTACTTTGTGTGAAGGCGATTTCCTAGAAGCTGAAAAAGCAGTGGAAAAGATAGAATGGCCCCATCTTTTATTAAGTCATATTTTAGTGGCTAAAACAATTAAGCAGATGAATGTTTTTAAAAATCCATGAACAAAGCTAAAGGAACACAGTAGAACAAAGCAAGTTCCCCTGAGGAAGTAATAACCAGGGAAAAATCCAAAGGAGAAGTAGGAGTAAGTCAACAAAGAAAAGGGGAAAGGGGTAGCCTGCTTCAGCTAAAGGGTATGATACCTAGCTGGGCACAGTGGTGCAAGCCTGTAATCCCAGCACTTAGGGAGGCTGAGACAGGAGAATCGCAAGTTCAAAGCCAGCCTCAGCAACGGCGAGGTGCTAAGCAACTCAGTGAGACCCTGTTTCTACATAAAACACAAAATAGGGCTGAGGATGTGGCTCAGTGGTCCAGTGCCCCTGAGTTCAATCTCCAGTACCAAAAAAAAATATGATGATACCTACCAATACAGAGGCAAAGGAGACACCCTATATGGAAGATTTAGCCGACAGTGGGAGGAGCTGCAGCCAATCACAGAGTGCCTCATTGACCAGTTAGGAGTTTGAACTTGCTTCTACAGACCAGCGGAAACTTTCTGCAGACTTTTAAGCAAAAGAATGACAATCTCAGTTTTGCATTTTGGAGAGTTACTCAGGTTGCTGTTGGAAAACAAATTGGCGGGGGCAAGTCTGAAGCCAAAACAGAAAAAACCAGAGCCAGTCAGAAACCTATGGCTGCGTTCCAGGGAAGAAGGGCAGTGGGTGTGAGAATAGAAAGAAATTGATGGGCTTTTAAAAATATATATTGAGAGTAAATAAAGTAAGACTTGATGGTAAATCACATACTTATCTTCTCTCAAGTTTCTGATTTTTAGAAAACTAGGCAGGTTATAGAATATTTACTATTGAGAGAAAACTCTGCTTGAGAAGATGATTTAAAAGGGAAAGATAAATTCAATTTGGGGCATGATAGGTTGAAGTACAAAACAAATATCCAAAAAGAGATATTTGATAGTTGGCAGCTACATATAAGAATCTAGAGATCCAAAGAGATAGCTCAACAGTAGAGGAAGACTAGGGAGTCTTGAGTACCTAAATAGTGGGGGTGAAGTTCCCCCATGCAAACTTCATAACTGAGAAAATGAGAGCAGAGCCCTGCAGAGTGGTAGCATCTAGTGGCCCAAGGAGAGGAAAGGATCCAGCAGCGGGCAGGAGCAAAATGACCCAGAAGGCATATGCAAATCTGAGTTGAATAAGGGGAGAGTTTAGTAAGTGGAGAGAGAGATGAACTTGGGAGTCTTTCTGTTTTGTTTTGCTTTTGCTTTTCATTTAGAAGAAACTTGAGCTCAAAAAGAGAGAAGTCAAAGATACAGAAGATTGAAAGGATTCATTATTTAAGTTCCCACCAAGAAGGTAGGGGGAAATGAGACCAACGTGGAAACCTTGGTCATGGCAAAGAAAATAGGCCTGTCATTCTTTGCATTAGAAGTAAAAGAAGAAAGGGTGGATAGAGACACATGTAGATCTACAGATTTAAGAAATTTCTTTTTTATATCCTTGTAAGGTCAGTTGCTCAGCTGAAGGACATTGGTTACAGGGTCAGACATCCAGTGATATTTGAATTTCAGATACAAAACAAGGAACTTTTCACTAGGAAGTGGAGATACTAAAAAAAGATTCATTGTTTCTCTGAATTTTAAATTTAACTGGCATCCTGCATATTTTTGTTAAGTCCAGCAATGGTATACATAATAAAATACATAAGCATTGTTAAAAATCCTGTCAAGGTTCGTAACTATGGGTTGGAGTCCATAGATTTCAGGAAATATAATATACCTTTGCAATACATCCTTCAAATGCAGACACAGCCACGGAAGAGTGACAAACGTCAGCCAGGGAGCAACAGCACCACGAGACACCTGTTTCCTATTGGTCAGTGTTATGTAAGCATCCTCAGATAAATTTGAAATTTAAAAGCTAAGAAAAATATGCATTACAAATAAAATTTAAAGTAAATATCATTTCAATGAGTAGTTCTGCTCTCAATATTTACTTAGAGAAAAAAAATCACACTTTTCTTTACCTTAACCCTTCAGGCAATTATTAGCCACTAGGAAAATCAGTTCATAGACTCCCCCATCATCCAGGTCACCTTCCCATCTGCTCACTGAAGACCCCTGAAACATCAGCAGATGTTGTCATCTATCACTTCCTTGGACATCTTGTTTCCTGAGGCAGGCTTTTTTCTTTCTGAATTCCTTGCTGTGAAAAGGTTCTTTCAGGCTGACTCCTTATATTTTCCACCTGTTGGTCCTGGATTTATATCCACTCAATATTAGATTTTGTTCCATTTTTGTTTCTTCTATTATTTCTCCCTAATATTTTTTTTTCTGTACAGAAACGAGACTGACATTCTATTGTCAAAGTTCATTCCCTGGGTCAAAGATAAGCTATTCAGTCTTCAATATCCAGATGAGAAGGGCTGCTCTCAGTGACCTAATGGGAAGCGTTTATTCTCAGAGCCAGCAGTCTCTTCAGAAAGTTCACAAGTTCATGGTCTCTCTCGCACTCTTGCCTTTATTTTGCTTAGTCTTGTAGGAATTGCTAGCACCCTTTCTCCTTTGTATTTTAGTAACAGCTGAGTATGTAGAAAATTCAGGTATAAGCACTGTTGACAACCTGCCAGAGGTGAGTTACTTGGGGGATTACTCACCATAAGAGCCAGAAGGTGTGGCATGCAACTCTTGCTTTCTCTCTACTTGGAGTGGTTAAACATGGAAAAGGTAATGTCCCTCTTTTAAATGATGTGATCATAAAATGAGAAAAATGAATTGGGCATTGCCAATGAACGTATTCCTAGAATAACACAATGTTTCAGAACTAATTTCTCTCTTGAAATGAATAACTTTATTCATTGCAGTCTTCAGTAAAAATTCAGATACACAACATTTATAACACCACATTTTAATGTTATAAATGTTTAGTATTCTTTCACATGGTCTGTTAGCATTTGTCTGAGTGTGAGAGTGTTTATTTTGAATGAACAAGAACAATGAAGATATACACAAACATGAGACCTATGAATAAACTGAAAGCATTATAGAGATAGCATTTTATATCTTTTGTTTATATATTTTAAAAACATGCCTTGTTGCTGGTGAAAATTTTTTCCTCTAATTGTTCCCAATTTGAGAGATAATCTTTCCAGGAATTAAATAACAGTGTCATTAATAATACTGATTATCTTGACTGGTAAGTTATTTTACATGACCAAAACCAAGTGAATTGATTAATTACTTTCTAATGTGGCAAAACAGAGCACTCTGATTTTTGGAAATACCATGTACTCCATAAGCCAGTTATTTACATTGTGCTTTTTGAAAGGAACAAAGCAAAAAATAGACATTTCCTTGCTTACAAAACCATATTGAAGTAGATTTGAATATCAATCTGGAATTTTCCAATCTCAGAAAATTTCAGAAAAATGAACTATGATGCTCTTTTAGACACACTACTCAGTTTTATATTATAAGACTATTCTGTGCATCATTTATCTTTTCCTTGGTAATTTCTAAGCTTGGTAAATACCCAGTCATACCAAAATGCAAACTACTTAATAAGGAAAAATTTAATTGAATAGAGTTTATCTACTTTTCAGAACATTATGTATTAAGGACTATAGTTATTTTCAATGATATGTTTTCTTTAGTGAATTTATTTCTGTGTGGCAATAGGAAATTTCTCCTCTTTAAAACCAAACCAAACCAAAAGCACTTTCTTTCCTCTCTTCTCTATGTTCGTTTTTAAAATTATTGTGTGTATTAAATTTAGATCCCCTATGTACTCATGTAAACAGAAAATGAACACTGTGTATGTAAACTGATGAATGTTGGGTACAGTGCTTATTGCTACCAAATCATGATTCATATCTGAGAATCTATTTATAACTTGAACACTTTCTCAATTTCTAGTTACCATATTTAGATTTTTATCTTCCTTATAACTACTGCAGAGTAGTTATACGTTCACTTTAAATCTTCTGTAATCGTCCTCAGACA
Source organism: Xerus rutilus (assembly GCA_028644305.1). Taxonomy (NCBI): domain Eukaryota; kingdom Metazoa; phylum Chordata; class Mammalia; order Rodentia; family Sciuridae; genus Xerus; species Xerus rutilus. The sequence continues at coordinate 136,372,925 of CM053403.1, forward strand.
CAGCTAAATTTAAATATTGGTATCTAATTTGGTTCAGAAATCAAAATACCTCTGCAACAGCCTCAGCGAGTCGTCCTTTGTTCACATCACTCTGATAGTCTTAGATACAGTGCAGTGTTCTCCTTCCCAGCCCTGTCAGATGCAAGAGGACTCCAGGAGTCCATTAGTTCCCTTTCATTGGCTTCAGGGTGTGCACAGAACTAAAGATGCCATCATGTAGAGATTCCTGTGTTTGGAGATAGATTTTGCTTAAGATATTATACAGAGAACTTCCTTATTCTTGGAGATAGATTTTGTTTTCAGTGCGGGGAATTGAATCCAGGTCCTCACACAAGCTAAACACTACCCTTGAGCTCTATCCCAGCTCCTTGGAGATGGCTCTGAGAACTTCTTCTTTCCCTCAAGGTTACCCAACAGGTGATAACCAAAACCTCTCCATGTGCTTCCCAATTTTCACTGCTTTGTTCTTACTCGACTTTTCTGAACCTCCACAAATTCTGTTGTCTTTATTTTGGAAACTCTTTGATCTAAGCTAGGTCAAAGAGGTGACAACCTTTGAGGGTGTCACCAAATTAATATGTTTGCACACTCTGAGATAGTGACAGTGGAGAAAATAAAAGAAGAATGTAGAAAAAAGGAAAACAGAATGAAATATAAGGCCTATACATTGTCAAAATGTCCCATGTAGCCTGCCTCCTAACAGCATCCCAAAGCTGCAAGGTTCCACCAGTTGAAGCTAGAAAGGTCCTGAAGAGATCTTTGTACCCAGAGGTTCCTAGTCTGAGCTATATGTTAGACTCACCTTGGAATCATTTTTTTTCCAAATCCTCTGGAATTGAGGTCTCAGCATGTGTGCATTTTTTTAGAACACCCCAGATAATGTTAATGAGCAGCCAAGGCTGAGAACACTGCTTTTTAATACAATTCCAAGTGAATAAATTTATGCTAGAAGCTCTGTGTGTGTGTGTGTGTGTGTGTGTGTGTGTGTGTGTGTAATTACAGGGCAAGAAGTCCACTTGGCAGCACTTGTATAATCTGGAAACGTTGGAATGGAGTCTGAGGGTGAGCAACTGGTGAAAGCCATTTCCTCTTGTCTCCTAAACAGCCAGCTAAAACTTAGGACAGTGGTTCTTAAAGTGCACAACTTTATTGGTGGAAATAGAAAATACAGTTACTTTTAACAGATTTCATCTTGGAATAAACTTCAAATTTCCCAGTAAGTTGGTATAGGGAAGTACAATTCATTTTCAAACGAAACCATGGGGAAAAGTAAAAGCCTTAAATCAAAGGATAGTACCTGTGTCTGTAGCATCACCTGGGAATTTGTGGAACATGTAGATTATTGGGCCCAGACTCAGAAACTCTGGGAGTTGAATCCAACCATCTACCTTTGAATTAACCTCTTTGTCTGATGC
>CM053403.1:136374839-136440171 GCA_028644305.1 Xerus rutilus
GCAGTCGAAAATGTTAATGACACAGTTGAAGTTACCCCTTCTAGCTAGTAAGTTGGTTTTATCTTCGGGAAAACTGTAGCATAATCTGATATACCTAAAACGGAATGTCTAAATACATCCTCTTGCACAGTGTATGATGTATACAAGACCTGACATAAAATAAGTTCATACGCTTCAAGTTCAGATAATATAAGATACTCCTGATATTGTCATATGTGAGGGGTAGGGAAGCAGCCTCCTCATAATACTCTTCTGTCCCTACAATAAAAAACAGTATTTCAAAATTTTAAAAAGAAACTCTTGCTCATAGAATTAACACCTGTGAATTTATATGTCTACTAAAATATAAAGAACAGTATCATTTGGTTTCTAATTACCATGTTTTAAAGATTGTCCCAGAAGCTAGATGAGAAGAGAACAGGATAGCAATTCAACAGTTACTGTTGATAAGGTATTGCAAGCCAACCACGGTGGCACATACCTGTAAGCCCAGCCACTCAGGAGGCTGAGGGAAAAGAATCGAAACTTTGAGGATAGCCTCAGCAATCGTGTCTCAAAATTAAAAAAAAAAAAAAAAAAAAGGCTGAGGATATAAATCCTCAGCCCAAAAATAAAAAAAGACACACCACTTCTCCAAATTGCTCATATATGTAAATCCATCAATTTTATTCATGAATTTTTTAACTTACTGGAGAATGAAAGGGAATGAAGAGCAATTTAAAATTTTTTAAATTTTTGTATTTATTTAATATTTTATTGATTAGTATGGTAGTTTATGTATATTGTGAAAAAACTAAAAATAGTTTAGCTTTTGAAGAACAGGACCTATTAGAAAAAAGAAATTAGTGCATTGTCTAAGTAGAAGTTTTGTTTTATCAACAGTCTGAATACGTGAGTTTTTGTGATTTTATACTCTATCCTATTTGGAAGACAAACAATAGGAATAATCAAGTAGTATTAGAATCCTTCTGACTTCCCTACACACTAGAAAACGTGGCTTAAAAAGAAAAAGTAGGGAACTGCATTGTTAGTTATATATTTTTAATTCTACTGGGAAAATCTCTTTCAACTATTATTTTTCATTGAACTATCTCAAATCCAACAAAAAGGCTCTCTGCAGAAGTTTTCAGCTTCTTCCTTCTGTCAACATGCCGTGTCACCAAGTTCAAAATCAGATTCTGTGCATTCTAGTTCAAGTGGTAACTGCGGTGACAGGCAATGCTCAGAGGCCCTCCTGTGCATAGATTAATCATAAGCAGCTGTCCCAAGGAGCTTTAATTAAAGTCAGCTTGACTCCGTCTTCCCATGACTTCCCACCTCCTCCACCCCAAGCGAGGCCTCAGCTCTGACAACTTTACTTTTACAACATCTCTGCTCTCTGTGTATTCCCAGTTAGTGACTTTTGCTCACATTACCATTTATTTTGATGCTTTCAATATTCTCTTCTTTGTCTTATCTATCTGTGCTAACACTACCAAATTAATATTTCTAATAATCCATTTTTTTAACTAGATAATGACATTATTTACTTTTTTATTGTGGTAAAAGCACGTAACATGAGATTTACCCTCAATATATTTTCAGTTTACCGTACGGTATTTATGGCTAACGATGCTGTACATCATATCTCTAAAACTGAATCATCTGCATAACTTTTCCTGTTGAAGAGCAAATCCCCATCTTTCCCACAGGCCAGCCATCACTCTACTCTTTGCTTCTGTTTGACTAATTTGTATACCTCACGTAAACGGAATCACTTTCCATGACTGGTGTACTTCACTTAGTATAATTTCCTCAAGTTTCATCCAATGAACACCCAGCCCTACCACAAATGACAGGATCTCCTTCTTTTATAGGGCTGGATGATATTTTTTGTATGTATATTTCCAATATTCTTCATTCATAAGGACATTTAGGTTGATTCTGTATTTCTACTATTGTGAATAATGCTGCAGTGAACATGGGAATTCAAATATCTGTTTGGTCAGGATTTCACACCTTTTAAAAAAATTTCTCAGAATTTTTGAATCATATAGTGTTTCTATTTTTAATTTTTTAGGAACTTGTTCACTTTTGAACAATAGCTGCACCATTTTACATTCCTAACAATGCACAAGAGCCCTAATTTTTCCATATCCTCAAGAATATTTATATTTTTTATAATAGTGAACCAAATGTTTGTGAGGTAACATCTAGTTGCGAGGTACCTTCTCACACACCTTTTGATCATTTGTATGTCTTCTTTGGAGAAATATCTATTTAAGCCTATTTTCAAATGTAATCTTAATTTCTTATTCAGATACTTTAGTGGAATTCCTCAGGATTCTAAATGACTATGGTTAAAGCTTGTGTGTGTGTGTGTGTGTGTGTGTGTGTGTGTGTGTTTAAGTGTTGATCTAGTAAAAGAAACAGCCTCTTTTATAATCTTATTTTTTTATGACATTCCATTATAATCCTACCTAAATATTCATGTTCTTTTTGAATTGGCTTCAATCTTTTACTTGATTAGCTCATCAATCCTACTTCTAAGAATTCACTAAAAATATCTTCTATACCTGGAGTATCCTACCAACATCCATCTCCATCTATCAAAATTTTACCCAGGCTTCAGTTCCAGTTCATATATCACATGTTCCATTGGGTCTCAACCATCAGTCTGTATATGATCTTTCTTTCACTTGCATATGACAGCACTTGACATGGCTCATGTCCAAGTTTAACTTGTATTCTGACTAGTTGTGGAATTGTCCAATTATGAACTATTCATAGTATAAGTTTCTAAAGTGCAAAGACTGGAACTTATGCATTTATCACAGCTCCTTGTAAAACCCTACACATAGTGCATCTTCAACAAAGTATTTGATGAAAGAACGACCACATGAATGGATGGATGGATGGATGGATGGACAGACGGACAGATGGATGGATGAAGACTGAACATAATTCACTCAAACTGTCTAGAACTGCTTTAAAACATCAATACTTTGCCAAGGCACTTACTTACCTGTGTCAAATAATTCATATGCAGAAGAGTATTTCTCAATCAAAGCATTCTTGGTTATCTGTAAATAAAGTGCTGGCTTTGTCAATTATCCATGGCAATGTGAGAATTCCTTTGATGTAATGCTCAGTCAGGTAAGATTAATGAATGGAAAAATTTGGAAGAAGTCATGGTTGAGGGTGCACTTATAAGAATTTTAACACTTAGCAATAAGAAGGAAAGAACTTTCACAAAATCAATTTGAATTAAGATTCTTGCCACATACAGAAAAAGGGAGAAAGTATAACTGGATAATTTTTGATAGCTCTGTTGTTATGTATGTACAAAATCTTTATTCTGTATCTGACCACATCTATTTCTTTGGTTGTAGCTACACAGCAAAGCCAAATGAATTTGTATCATCCGTCCTTTTGTTTTCTCTTTGCACCTCAGTGTGTGCAGGTAATAAAAATTAGGCCTAGTCATGTTGGGTATACCTGCTTAGAAATACTTCTAGGTCAGTATTTTCAGTCTTACAAACAAACCACAACAGGTCTCAAAGCTGATATAAAAGGAGTGTGTATATTGTGTGAAAATGTAGAGAAAATCATGATACTGATATATTCATTCAAAATTAATTATCAATTTACTCATCTATTTGTCACCAAAATCATAAAGTAGGACCTGGAAAGGCCATTGGAGAAAACCATTTTCTTTACGTAGAAATAGACTGTGCTCTAAGCTCACCAACAAAGTATGGATAGGGCAGGAAAGTGATGCTTAACAGAAGAGGGATTTTCCTAAAAGCCACAACTCAGCTTTGAATTTCTTCCTGATTTGTAAGATTGAGACAGCTGAAGCTAATTCTAAAGTCAACAAGAATATCTAGCAGGGTGCAGCAGCACATGCCTGTAATCCCCGCTACATGGGAGGCTGAGATACGAGGATTACAAGTTTGAGGCCAGCCTCAGCAACTTAAAGAGATTCTGTCCCAAAATAAAAAAAATATAAAGGACTGAGGATGTGACTCAGTGGTAAGACTCCCTTGGGTTCAATCCCTGGTACATATACATACCTACATGTACATATGTATATACATATATATACACATACATACATATGTAGGTATATATTCTGTTACTAGGTATACTCAGGACTGGAGTTAAACATGCCAATATGATGGAGTTTGGGGGAAATCTAATGTGCTCTTCAAGCCCATGAAGACTTCTAAGAAAGTCCTCAGAGAGTGTCTAGCCCACTATGAGAATGAGCCACTAAGCCAGATGAAGAAAAAAAGAATATTGTTAATAATCCTCAAGTCCAATCAGGATTTAAACTCCCAGTTTAAATGTCGCTGAACCGTCTCTAGAGGTGATGAGGGACCCAAGAGGAGAAATACCAATGGAATTTTTCCAGTCCATTGCAGCACTCAGTGCCTATGAATTAAAATGAGATGTGGTCTCCCCTGCTTCCATTACTGACCAGCAAGGGGATCATTATCTTCACTGTTTTCCATGAGTGTGATATCGGGTGGGAAGAAACTGTAGCTGATGAGACTTTGAACTGGCTCCAGGAATGGAGTTAGGAGGCAGGAACATTGCTATGTCAATGTCTTTGTTGTTGATCATTCCCTTTAGCTCTGTGCAGATGGTCTGAGGTTTTGACCAAGGCAATGGTGACAAATTGGAGCATGAAATTACGCTCAGGAAGTCATGCTATGTAGCTGCTTTTCTTAGTTGAAAATGTTCCTTTGAAAAAACAAAACACTTTTTAAAAATCACTTATGTATGAAGAACTGTCACTCAGCTATAGATGTTTTAAGACACTGTAGATCTAGAATGATCCGCCTCATGGTTTTAAAAATTATATAGGCTATTGATAAAATGCTTTAATTCTTATGTCTTCAATGTTTTTTTGAATTCAAGTTTTCGAGATATTTTGAAGAGTGGTGGCTTAAAATATATCTTCTTTTCTGACAAGGAAATTCAGAAATCTGGCTTATAAGAACTTTGGGGTTTTAGTCCAGAAATATATGCTGGCTCCGGGTCAATAAGAGAAGCTGGAAAGAGCTATTAGTAAGAATGAGATTAAATACTGTCCACCTTCTCTGTTTATTAAGTAAGAGTTACTTCTCCTTTCTACTTCAAATCACTTTGCTTGACTTCCTCTGCTGCTCAGATAGGGTATAAAATTGTCACACCTCAGTTTGGTTCCTCAAATGAAAATTAAAGAGTGCATGGTATATGAAAGGATTCCATATTTCTCACTTTCACTATAAGTGAACCTTCCCAAAACATAAACAAAACACTGGTAATTGGTAACCACTTCTGAGAACTGCTAAATCATCTACCAAGACAGCTGGTAAATTGTTTTTAGCTAAGTTCTTTTTTTTTTTTTTGGTACTGGAGATTGAACTCAGGGACACTTGACCACTGAGCCACATCCCCAGCCCTATTTTGTGTTTTATGTAGAAACAGGGTCTCACTGAGTTGCTTAGTGCCTCACCATTGCTGAGGCGGGCTTTGAACTCACGACTCTCCTGTCTCACCCTCCCTAAGTGCTGGGATTATAGGCGTGCACCACCACGCCTGGCTAGCTAAATTCTTAATGCACAGCACTCTCAGCCCATTTCTGGACTTGTGACTTATCATCTTTACCTGACTTTTTGATGCTCATCACTTAAATTTTAATAATAAAAACACTGTGGGATAAAAAATATTGTCATGTGGATAGCAATTTGAATATAGAGTCTGCAAGTACATGGAGGGGTCAAAGATAAACGCAAGCTATTTACCCTGGGATGGAATACTGCTGGATTGGGATCTGCGAAATAGTAAGTGTCCCACTGGGTATACACTATCATTGGATTTGGAGAGCTGGCTTAAGTTTCTTGCTATTGAAGAGACTGAGGTTTTGAAGGGGGGTGTCTTAAAGTCAGAAGTCTAAGACCAGTATCTGAAGTTGTACACTTAGAGTGCCTCACCACAGTAGTATAGAGAGGAAAAACCACAGGGTTAATTACAAAATTCATGGGATAAGCAGAGGAGAAATGCTCCTGAAGAATTAAAAAGAAGGGAAAAAATCAGTCTCTGGGAAACATAAAATGATGACAACCTTGGAAAGTGAACTTTTGCTCTGGTTCATTTTAGAGTACATCTGCCCAAGCCACCCTAACTATGCAGGAGTATGTTCAATGGTGGGAAATTTCACTGAGGACAGTTCATTCCACTTTTGGAACGGACTGGGTGTCTCCATCTCTTCATACTTCATGGAAGTGTGTTTCCTTTAACTTCTCCTCACTGGGTCTACTTGTGAGACACACAAGGCAGTTGCTCTTTCACACAATAGACTTTGACATATTTGAAGACAGCTGTTATGTAATTTCCCTTTCCCTGCCTTTTTCTCCTCTGAGAGGTTGAGTGTGGAAATTGGCATTTATTTTTGTTTGTTCCAAAATTACTCATATAGTAAAAGACAACCCCTCTGCCTATAATTTTGAAGTACGGTAGGAAGAGTCTTAGCCATGAAGTTAGACATTGAGTTCTATATTATTCCTCCATCATCTCTTACCCTCCCAGAATTCTAACATCTTTGGTGGTCACTATCCCAATTGCTATGATCATTTCGTTTTGCATGCCAGAATGATGGAAGTTTCATATAAACCAAAAAGGTGGAAGTTTCCAGAAGGAGGGGTTAGTTGAAAAAGCAAAAGACATTAAGAAAAACTAGCAAAGGTCCTCAGACTTGACTATAGGGAGAGGGTGGGTTTCATAGAAGAAAAGTAATCCCAAATATTAGGGTGCCTTTCTCTTATCACAGTCCTTGGAGGTGAAACATGACAGTCCCTATGAACTGGTAAAGACAGACATGGAAAAATAAATCGCTTTGACAGAAACATGCAATACCTTACATTTACAATACCTAGCAACACTTTTTGTTGGTTTTATTGATTATTTATATATTGGCAATAAGACCTGATTTTGGAATAGTGATTAAACTTGGCAATATTTTCTCACATATTTTATTTGAGCCTTAAAATAGGCAAAAACAATTCTAAAAACTGAGGCCACTCATCATAGAGGAAAATGAAACTGAATTCAACATAAAATGTACCGTACACAGGCACAAATATCCCTTTTTGCCTAGCTTTCTTAGAGAAATGACTGCCTGTGGACTCAAATGTGTAGCTAACTCACCTGTGTGCAGCCAGAATTCATGACCTTGGCCTTAGGAGCATGAGTTTTAACCAACTAACCAGCTGCTAAAACTATTCAGGCCCTGGGGTATGGAAAGTAGTGCCATTTGAAAACCAAATTGGTAGTGGCAGCAGTAATCTCATGACCCCATAACAGGTCATAATATAATTAACAAGCCAAAGTCGGTTAAAACTGTATATGCTTCAAATAAATAAGTAAAATAAAATAAATATTTGATTGCCTGCCAAGGGCCAGGTGCTGTACTCTTTCATCTCATTTAACCTTCATGACACCCTAAAAGGTATTTTTAACCTTACTTTAAAAGTGAGTAAGCGAAGATTTGTTTTCAGTTTACTGGAGCAAAGAGCAAGAAGGTGAGCCGGGATGTGATTTATATTTGAATCTCAAGTGCCAAATAATTCTATATAACATTTCCCCATTGTCCCGTGAAAGCCGCACAACCTAAAGCATATGAACTTATCCAGGAGGAATATGAATATTCTCCATACGCACCACCATTGCCCTACTTCCTCTCACTTTCCAACATCAGTGACTTCCCGGCTCTGGAGCCCACCCTTTTCCCATAACACGTTAACCAAGATAAGGTTTCACTTGCCTCCCCTGCCTGCATGCTGTATTCTCTGAGGTTCCAGAACCCTTCCTTCTGTGTCCTATTTCTGACCTAGTGATCTCAGAACTGTTAGAATGTGTCCCCAGCTGCAGGGCCGCTCTGACTGCTGAACGCTGCCAAGTCACAGTGCAATGTTAGCTGCGTTTACTATAAATCCACGCTGTCTAATCTCACCAGGGACCTCAAGGTTGCTCCACAATTCTTACATTCACGCTTGGTTAATTTCCCATCACATTCTCCAAGTGCTTTTTTCTAATTATTTACAGCCTCTGTAAGACCCTAACCCTATGCCTTCCTCCCCTGTTTTTAATCATACCTGCCTCTAAAAAGAGTTAGACCACCCACTACGGCAATTTCTTCTGCTTGCACCACCTTCTCATCTTTACCTACCAGTTTTTCCTCTACCTCTTGCCCTCAGGAACAAGTGTCTGGTGTCCCTTTTCCACTTGCCTAAAGACTTTCCCCTACAATACTCTCTTTCCCTATACTTTCTTCCAACCACCTTATTAACAACTGGGCAGTTTCCTGCCAAACTGTTTTTTAAATGTCTCTCTGTGGCCCCTTCAATTCCATTTATGAATAAGTTCACATTTTCCATGCCAATAATAAAATGACATGAAAATTAAAGATGAAACTTTCCCTAGCCTGCTATCCTCTCACTGCTGTGTAATACAGAGAGAGACACACAGTCTAACTCTTCACTCATTTATCTTGAAAGTTTAATTTCTCACTACTGCTTAGTAATTTTCAATATGGCTTCTGTCTGAACTATTTCTGATATTTTTTTGGCTTAGTAAAGTGAGTTCTAAGAATGCATGCCAAAATCTGAAGCATGATGATTAGGTCTGAATGAATGATTAACATCCAAATTAAGCCAATACAGACATAGCAGTAGCCACAATAACTGTTAAAAAGATTATTTAGTTGGAGATAGTTATGGAGAAAACTGGAGCTAGGGAAGTGAGGGGATAGCCTTAGGAAGAGATGCCCCCAAAAAAAGAAGGGGTAAAACTAGCATGAATTCTAAGAATCCATGAGTTAGGAAGCCTGTGGTCGAGCTGCTGCTTGAAGATGACAAAGATGATGGCGTTTAGAAGTCAAATATGTCATAGAAGTGCTTTGCTACCGCAGCTAATCATGGAAGACAAGTGAGCCCTCCAGGTCTGCACAGACTCTCCAGACCAAGGGTCACCACATTGGTCCAGATTCTTAGTACTCAGATAATTGTAATAGTTGTGCAAACAAAGTTCTTGCCTGCAGGGTTTTTTCTTTCCTTCTCATTCACCATTCCTGCTACATCTATTGATGGATAATTTTCTTTACATATAAAAAGAACTAAGAAAATATGATGAATCAAATGGATAACAGTATTTTAAAATTCCCAAAGTTATATAACCACGATGGCCCTCATAAAGACAATTTTTTAAAATGATGAGTTATTTTGAAAACTTTTGCAGAAAAATATATTATTCTACCAGAACCAAAGGCCTTTATAAGGGAATGGTGAATAGTAAAGGTCATTTTAAGATACATAAGACCAAACAAAAGAAGCTACTTTTCTTAAACTCAAACATTAAGGCAAGTACACACTCTGGCCATACTGAAAAACAGAAATAAAAACAAAACAAAACAAGAAAACAACTTTACATAGCATTTGGTGGTGTTCTGTTCATGGAAAGCTAAAACTTACATGGAAGTACCTATGCACTGAAGTCCTAAATGTGAAAATCTCAACATATGCTGATTAGATTGTAAGTAGACTGTTAAAATAGTAAAATGCCAATGAAATCTATGAATTCAGCTTCTTCCTTTCACTGGGTGTCAGGCACCAATGTAAATCACCAATGATTTTATAGAATTACTGAATTTCCAAGCCTCAATTTCCCATCAGGTAAAAATGCATCAAAATTATGAATATTTTACAATGTAATTTTATTGTAGCATTAACATCATTTTCTTTATACAATTATTCTGTTGGGAAAAGCATGTTTATGTTTTCATTACTGTGTTTTCATTTATAATTCAGCAATTGTGATTTGTGTCAAGTATATCGATTTAAAAATTGTTTAATTCTTTCTTTAATGGTCCTATCATATTATTTTTTATTTTTAGTAGATATTGAAGTTGATATTTAGCTCTTAAGTTCATTTGAAACAATCTAAATATGGCTTAAAAAAGACTCTTGGGTCTCACTTCAGTTGGATAATTTAGAAAAAGTTCAAAATGCTAAAATAAATTATATAAAATGAGAATGAAAATGAAGCAAACTTTTGATTTTTCCTATGGGAAATAATTTTAATTTTATGAGAAAATACTACTGCTGGTGGTGCTTCAGGTAAGAGTTCGAACAGAATTGTTTTAAAAGGACATTATAAGACATAGGTAGCTACATTATAATCAGTAAGCTAGTCAGGTCAGTTCGAACTTAGTAATCAGCTAAGTCTTTGTTTAAAGCTGCTTATGAATAAATTACTTTATTCATGTCAGTAAAAAGTCAGAGCCTCAGAATCTTTTTGGCAGATGTTGAGCATTTGATACAATTTTTTTTTTTTTTTTTTTTTTTTTTTTTTTTAGTGAGGAATTATCAGATGACTTTAACTGCAAGTTTCTTTTTCAAATGAGTGATTTTGTCCATGGAAGCAGTAGACTTTAAAGTCAGGTCAAGAGAACTTTCATTTATAGTGTGAATATTTTATTATTTCTTTATGTAATCTTGATTTCAGTTTTTTGTTGCTTGCAGAGGTTGAGATGATTTATTTTGTAAAATTTGTTTTTAGTAACATACACATATTGTCTTTAACTCAGAATCACCTTGTATGCCTTAAAGGAGTCTGCAAACATTTTCTGAAAAGGGCCAGATAGCAAATATTTTAGTCTTTGTGGCCAGATGATCTCTGCAGAAACTACTCAACTTTGCTATAATACTGCAAATATAGCTCTAAAAAATACATAAATCAGCCCGGCGCGGTGACGCAAGCCTGTAATCCCAGCACTTAGGGAGGCTGAGACAGGAGAATTGTGAGTTCAAAGTCAGCCTCAGCAACGGTGAAGTGCTAAGCAACTCAGTGAGACCCTGTCTCTACATAAAACACAAAATAGGGCTGGAGATGTGGCTCAGTGGTCAAGTGCCCCTGAGTTCAATCTCCAGTACCCCCAAAAAATAAAATAAAGTAAAAATCAATGAATGAGGCTGTATTTCAATAAAACTTTATTTATAACCACATTCATTGGATAGAATTGGGCCATAGTTTGCTGACCCCTGGTTTAAGTAGCAAGAGAAATAAGAGGTTCAAAATGAATGGATAAAGAAAATGTGAGATACACACACATACACACACAATTGGGTTGATGTAGTTTTATTTAGTCATAAAGGAAAATGAAATTCTGTCATTTGCAGGTAAATGGAAGGAACCTGAGACCATTATGTTAAGTGAAAAATCCAAACACAGAAGGTCAAGGATAGTGTTTTCTCCCATATGTAGAAGCTAGAAGGGAAAAAGGAAAAGAAAGGAGGTAAAGGGGTGCAGATCTCATAAAAATTAGACATCAGTAGAACAGAGGAAAAGGAACAGGGGTGGAAGAAGATGAAGTACAGGGGAAGTGCTGGGGAGTTATACTGGCCAAATTATATTGTTAAATTGTGTGCATGTATGAATATGAAACAACAAATTCCATCATTTCGTACAACTATAATGCACCAATAAAAAATTGTGGAGAAAGAAAGGGAATCAAGGGCCTATGAAATAACATCTCTTATTCTTTATAATTAATTAGATTTCAGTGACTTAAATAATAAATACTGCAGATTAAATGCTGTAGAGGCTCATATATCCTTCACGGCTGCTTGTCAGCCAGCTACTGAGCACCTATGCTGTGACACTGTGGTGGCATCAACTGTGATACAAGGAACAGCAGGCCCAGTTCCTGCAGCTTAAGTTTGCAGGAAGGAGCTATTTCAGGTTTTTTAAGGAATGGGTACTCAGATCATTTTTTATTTTCCCTTATCACATCAGCCATTTGGCCTTGAGGTATTTTATCCAGCATTGCTGGTCTCAGCTCTGTCCAAAGGAAGGGGGACATTAGCCTGACCTTCCCTCTGTCCTCATCCCACCACTCCCACCCCAAGTCTGTAGAAGTCAAGGATACCTTGTGCTTACTTTATTTTTACTTAATAAATTAATACAAAATACTGGTGTGTTCTGTCATACTTCTTTATTTTGAGATTGGGGAGCATTAGGTTTCAATTCCTGTATCTTACTGCACTGGCTATCTGAGTGGTATTTCATTTTCTCGGGGGAGATAGTATTTTCAGAGTAGACTTCAAACCCATTCTTTAAAACATCTGCTTTTGGAGAAAAGGGTATAAATACCCATAAGGAAAGAGCAGTAGCAGCAATTGATACCTTCTTCCATCCTGCCACTGTGACTCAGTTTATTTTTTAAAAAAGGGAATTATGCAGATTTTTAATTTTTTAAAATGGTATATTCAATGTTCCTATCTCTAACAGATATAAAGCAATATTTCTAATTAAATTTATTACCAACTTCTAACAGCTGGTTAAATCATGAGAGTGGTTGAAAGGCTGAGGTTTTAATTCACTCCCTAGAGTTATGAAAGGCTTAACTCATTCAAAGAAGAAAATAAATTATTTTTAAAAATATGAATATGAGAGTAATGGAGATTTCATTTTAATTTTCCCCTACCACACTGACTTTTATATGAGGCACTATATCCAACATTGCTACTTTCTAACTCAGTCCAGGGAAAGGGGGATATTGATTGCAAACTTCTCTAAGTAAATCTATGAAACTGTAAATCTTTGAAACTAGACTTCAGAGTAATTCAGAAACTATTTGAACTCAAAATTCATTGGCCAAAGTAGTGATTAACATTTTCAAACCATAGAATTTCATGAACTTGAATTTTATGTAACTGGTCATTTTTATGGGGTTTTTACACAATTATGACTATTGACAGTTTGGACAGTTCATTATGACCCAATAGGTGTGCATCTTCCTCACAAAATATTCATAGTATTTTTAGTCTGAGACTTCAGTAGTAACTTTATTCTTTGGTTATACATTAAAATTTTTCAGAAATGTTCCACACTTACATTATATACCATGGGCCTATAAAACTGCCATCAAAATAACACAATGAAATTCTAACATTCCTTTGAATATATGTCATAACTTTTACATATAAAAGCTCATAGATAGTGACCTATTAAAGAGATGAAGCTGGAGACATAGCTCAATAATTATGCTCTTAAAACTGGCTTTAGGCCAGGCACAGTGGTACTTGTCTGTAATCCCAACAGCTCGGGAGGCTGAGGCAGGAGGATTGAGAGTTCAAAGTCAGCCTCAGCAATTTAGCGAGACCCAGTCTAAATAAAATATAGAAAGGGCTGGGGATGTGGTTCAGTGGTTAGGCGCCCCTAGGTTCAATCCCCAGTACCAAAAAAAAATTTTTTTTAAAAACCGGCTTCAGTGTAGGAGTTGAATGACAGTGTGTTTCTGATGTGCCAATATCTAATGCCTTGTGACATGACTTAAAAGTCTAGTAATGACCAGACAAGTGAAAATAAATTCATTTTGATCAAAGACTCAGTACTAACATCCTAATTGTAATGAAATACCCGTGTATTCTAAATTTTAGATTGTAGGTTCTAATATAGCCTGGTGTAAGCAGGGTGGAAATCTACTGGTGAGAATGTTCTCTGGAAGATTTCATACTGGCTGCTATGTCCCTCCCCAGGATCTGTCACTGCGAAGGGGATGAAGAGAGCCCCCTCATCACACCCTGTCGCTGCACGGGTACCCTGCGCTTTGTCCACCAGTCCTGCCTCCACCAGTGGATCAAGAGCTCAGACACGCGCTGCTGCGAACTCTGCAAGTATGACTTCATAATGGAGACCAAGCTCAAACCCCTCCGGAAGGTACAGTATCCACAAGAGCTGATTTGAGGGCAACAGCTTGCAAGGCAGGCTTGTTGTAAAAGTTCATTTCCTTAGCAACTACGACTCAGCCAACATGCTCATATCCATGAAGGCTATGTATCCTGTACTGGGTTCAGTGTAAAAAAGAGAGCCAAGACTTGGCAAGTGATCTTTCCTTTCTTCTGTTTTATACATTAGGGCCTCTGGTTTACATATCACCCTTCATGATCACACATGCTTAAAAAAAAAAAAAAAAGCATGTGTGTATACATATGTAGAGAAAAACACATACATGTATATTTATGCTAAATACACTTGTAATTCAATCTAATTGAATTGATAAAAACTATGAGAGTAGTTCTCAGGAAGTTAAATGATAGTTTAAACAAAATGAACATCTAATTTCTTGAAAGTCAAGTAGTAAATTACAGAAGAGTCGATTATAAAAGAGTGATTTCTTCTAGAAGGTATGGACTAATTTTTATGTTTATTTGTATTTACGTATTGGTTTGATGTTTTATATATAATGAGTACATAGAAAAAATATTATTCTCCATATTGTACATCAAACTATAAGAAAGATAAGTATATTTCTAATCTATAAAGTTTACCTTCAAATTCTACATTTGTCATTTTTTCTAAAGAATGAAGGTAAGACTATGTTTCAAGTATAAGGTTAACATCTCACTTAAAGCTACCCAAGGACTACTTGTAAAGGATATAGACAAGGATAATGAAATTTATCTAATTCACGCTTGAGAGCTGGGCCCCTGGATTTTATCGTGTAACTTATTCATTTTTTTGCCTAACTGCAGCCTTCCACATATGGATGCCTCAGTCTCCAAAGGGGAGCTTAGAGACGGCAATTTAAATAATGAATCAGCCCAGAGCTGCTTTTTCATTTAAATGAAATGCAAAGCTACAGTGGATAGAAAGAACATTGCTTGGAAATAAACATGACGGGTTCCAGAATGAGCAAAGACGAAAAGCAAACAAAAACATTCCAGGAGGCATCGGACTGGTGGCTAGCCATCATAACTCTTCATTTCTGTGCATAATGGAGAGGGAGAATAACATTCCATACTTATGTAGCCTTGATTTTTAAAATTGCAAATGGTTTATAGATGTCAAAAATTATGCACAAAGTGCCTTTGGGACATACATTGTCATTTTTTTTTTTTTTTAGCATATGAGGTGACCCAAATGCCAAAAGGTGACACTGTTCCTCTAGGTCCCAGAGCAATAACGCTAGAAATGGAAATGGATTCTTATTCCTTACTCTTTGCTTTATCCACTAATAGATGTCGTGTGCTGTCTGGAGTAGCTAATGACACATTGTGTGCTCTAAATTTTTCTTCTTATCCCTCAGGAAACTGTAAGTTGTTTGATAGCATCTGTATATCTCTTCATGCTTTTGCCTCAACTTTGTCTTTACAAAATTTTTATTTCCACTTTGTCAAGTACAACATTTTAGTTTGAGGGCAACAGTCTAAAATAATAACATATTTAAACTGTCTCTTTTTTCTAGTATCAAACACTACATAATTTTGGTATCATGAAACTTGATGCCAGGAAGGAACTTGGAAAGTCTTTTTTCTGCCCTCAGTTTTTATAGAATCACCCTTTATTTACTTTTTTAAATATTTTTTAGTTGTTGATGGATCTTTATTTTATTCATTTTTTTAATTATTTATATGTGGTGCTGAGGATCGAACCCAGTGCCTCACACATGCTAGGCAAGCGCTCTACCACTGAGCCACAACCCCAGCCCTAGAATCACCCTTTAAACACAACTTTGGTCACTATTTTGCACACTTCTTAATATTCCAGTACCAACAATTGACAACCATATCAGCAACTCTTTGTTTCCTCAACTCACCTGTTTTTAACCCAAATAGAAAGGAAGTAATGAAAATGAATATGTTGCTGTAACCTAATGAATACTGACTATCTGCTGATTAATGAAATACCCTAGTTTCCTTTTTAAAAAAATATTTTCTTTGATTGATCATAAATATTGATTAAGGGCAGTATTTCAATATCCTTTATTTTCAAAATATACACACACACACATGCACACACACACATATATGTACATATGTATATATGTACAGGGTGTGTTAGAATCTAATCCAGAGGTGGCTTCCTGACAGCCCACAAATGGGTTTTGTTTGACCCACAGAGTTTAAACCCTGAATTCTGTTGCCAAAATATAAATGTGATAAGTTTGTGTAAAATTTCACACATCTGACTTTTTTTTGAAAATGCCAGTATTTGGCTTTACCAGGACCACATTCCCATGTGACAACAACCAGTAGGGCTATGTGGAGGCTGGTCCCTTTAGAACGTGATTTGTTTTCCAAGTTCTTACCATTTTTCAATCCTCAATCTCTTACCTGAGACCTCCTGCCACCTCACCTCCTCCTCACCACCATCAGTGGCCTGATGTAGGGCCTGAATTTTCAACTCCTGCCTCACATGCAAGTCCTTGACATGAGGAACATGTACATATTTTGTTCCTCCCTTCATGATTTATGGGCTTGGAAAATCAAAAGATTAGAGAGGGAAAATATTTCAAATTCTCATTTTCCCTTTTAAAAATATAGAACACTGAATTTACACTTAAGAAGTGGTACATGGAATGACTTTTCAGATTGTGGGGTGACACAAATACACAGATCTGGAGATGTTAAAACCGTTCTAGATGGTTTGTTTTGATGGCACTTGTATTCATCAATAGTTTTCTTTTGGTAGTTTTTAAGTGGTCATAAAGAGTGCCAGGTATAACATTTGGTTATAATATATTTGAAGTACATCCAATGAATTGCTCTCAACTCAGTAATTCCATTATAGTTTAAAACGTTCTAAAGATCAAGCATATGAAACAATTAATTTACCTAATGATTCTGAATTTCTGCCATTAGCCAATGGAGGCAGTAGATTCTGCTTAAATGAAATGAATTTGGAGATAGAATGGTGCACGTTTCTGACAAACCTTGGGGCTTAAGAGTCTCTGAAGATATCAGTAAACTCTTACTTCATTAATTGCTAGTTCTACACCAAAATCTATAGTTAGCAAATTCATCAAGGTATCCTAACATTTCCAGAAGAAAATCTTTAAAATCAAAATAAAATCCAGGGCTTATTCAAGGAAAAGCAATTTTCATCATCCTAAGTCAGTAGCTCAGCTACTTTTATGACACTCAATAAAAGTCCCATTAATTTGCTGAGTTACCCAGGGTCAGAAATAATTCTCAGAGCCCAGAAAAGTCAAAAAGTCACAAATAAAGAAAGCACAGTGAAATGTATAAAAGTACACAATATTGATTAGGAAGTATAAACTAATTTCCTATTTTGAAGCTAAAGAATTGCATTGAGTTCCCGTTTCACTCATTCCTGAATGAAAGAAACCAGTCATGGATGTGAAGCCAGGCTTATGTTGACAGTGAATATTACTGACAACTTTATATCCTCCCCTAAAATATTTCTTTATTTAATTTTCCATATAGAAACTATTTGACAAATATTTAATACAAAATATTCAAGTCCATGCATCCTTTTATTCTTTATCAGTTAAATAATTAAATCCTCATTCAACCCCATGTAATATAGATACCTTAGGCCCAATTTAAGAGATTCCATATCAAACTGAACATCACACCCTGGAAGCTCCTAGATGCTAACCCCCATCCACAGCACAGTGCCGCACCACCACTAAATAACAGAATCTCTTGAAGCATCAAAACTTTAGTTTGTACTTGAGCCATTTCCAATGGAAATCTTTTTTCTAAAATCTTCCTTCTTCTAATAGCTCTGTGACATCATTGCATGCACATCAAGTTGCCTGCTGAAAATGCTAATTTCAACAGTTTGAAGCACCTATTTGGCTTTGTATCTTCGTTCTTCTTTCCCTAGCCTGCCGTGTTTTTGAAAATCTTTCCATCTGTGCTTTGTTTTCTTTCCTCCCTGTTCTCAGAGCATTGGCATCACTTCTGTCTTCTCCAACTGTCCTAGTCAATGTTTTACATAGCTATTCCATTTCCTTTAAACAACAACAAAAACCAGGGGTTACGGGACTAGGAAAAGGCTGAAGTCAACTCTGGATAGGCTTCTTCAAAATTCTGTTTTAAACTGGGCGCAGTGACTCATGCCTGTAATCCCAGCAGCTCGGGAAGCTGAAGCAAGAGGATTGGGCATTCAAAGCCAGACTCAGCAATCTAGCGAAGCCCTAAGCAACTCAGTGAGACCCTGTTTCTAAATAAAATACAAAAAAAGGGCTGAGGATGTAGCTCAGTTGTTAAGCGCCCCTGAGTTCAATCCCCAGAACCACCCCCCAAAAAATTCTGTTTTAATCCTTGGCAAGAATTAGAGTGGGCAAGAGTATTCTGACACCATTTTAGGGTTCTCCGAGTTGCTTTTGGCACCCTTCTTAGTTCTCCATTTTGCTCAAGGAATTTGGGATTGCAGGGTAGGGAAGCCCTCAGCAAGCAAAGTGTTGATGTCTCCAGCCAATTGCCCTAACACTGGTTTGCTGTTTCATTTCTTCACAAATATGCAAACCTGTAGCAATGAAAATCTCTGCCCTCCTATAGTCCTAGAAAAAAATCTTTATCCCTCTTGCAAAAATGGCCAAGCTCACAATTCACAACATATACATGTTCTCTCGTTGTGCTGTGCTCAGTTTCACTTCTGTTATTTTATGACCCTACGGGAAGTCTAAGTGATTTAGACTCAGGAAATTATTTTGTTTTCTAACTCACACTCTTAAAAGGAGCCATATAATTTTTCCACAATAAAATGTTCACTGTCCAGTGGCGATGATGTCCGCAGTTCAACTCCCCTCCCCCGACTTTCACATTGTCCATTCACTGCGGAGGCCAGTAGGCTACTTAGCTGATTGCTGTGGGAAAGCACAGATTAGCAAACTACCAATAACAAAAAGAAGAACCTTTTTTAAAAACAGCATTTCAACTTGATGAGAGCATTAACTTTTTCACTAAAAGTACTGGGTTTTAAAACTTTGTTTTAGTGCCTCAACACATTAGTACTCTCAGAACTACAATAATTTGGTCAAAGGGGAGAGGAGGGAAGGGATGGGACATGGCGGCAGGAAAGATGGTGGAATGCGATGGACAGCAATGCCCTAGGTTCATGTATGACAGTGCATATGGTGTAACTATATTGTGTACAACCAGAGAAGTGAAAAGTTGGGCTCCATTTGTGTATAGTGAATCAGAATGCAGTGTGCTGTTATGTAAACCTAATTAGAATAAAAAGTACATATAAAAAAATTCCAATGTGAGTAGATAACAATGCCAACATGTCTTTTTAATTGATTTTGAGATGGAAAACACAGGTGTTTTGTGATTTATTCTAACAGACACTTGGGACTTAGCACATGGCCTTTCTCCTTCTGTCTTGAAATGAAACACTATCAGGTCAGTTCATCTTTTGAAATCGCAAAGAAATGTATAGACCTCTAGAATCAGGATTACAGAACAGTTTGCTCAGAGTAGAACTATTTTTTCTGGGCAGCAAAGGACCTTATTGTTTTACAAAGCTTCCATCCATAAATACAGCTATCTCAGGCAGATCTGAACTCTCCACCAGCAAACTATGCTCTGAGTGATGGTCCTGAGGGGCCCCCGGTTGGTGCCTGGCTATTCATGCACTCTGCTCACTGTACCAAGCATCTACCATATGCCAGTAGTGTCCAGCAATGAGCAAGACAGAACAAAATCCCTGCCCTCAGAGATCCTAGAGTGACCTACAAAGGACGGAGAGGGAAGGAAGAATATCCTTCAGCTCCAGAAGAAATGGCACAGGGAATTTAAACAGAGAGCTGGACAAGATTATTCATCTTTTAAAACCATCTCTAAATAAGTTATGCAAACAAAATAAAACAAAAGGAAACAAACTATAAGCACAGCAAAATGGTTTCATGAAAAGCAAAGTGAAGAATTTGCTCAAAAAAAAGTAAATTCATGTTGAAGTCTATTTTAGTTCTGTTGTGTGTGTGTGTGTGTGTGTGGCAATTCTCTACCACTGAGCTACACCCCCAGCCCTTTTTATTTTTTACTTTGAAAAAAGTTCTCACTAAATTACCTAGGCTGGCCTCTGGCTTATGATCCTCATGCCTCAGCCTCCCTAGTCACTGGGATTAGAAGCATGCATGCAACACTGCACCCAACATAAATGTATATTTAGACGTTCAAAAGAAAAAGAAAAATGAGTGTAGAGGGAAATCTTTGATCTCCAGTGGATTGGCTTGTGCAGGGTGGGATTCTGAGTAAGGAGGGAAACTGGGGCTTGATGCTAAAGAAGCAGCTGACACGCTTCTTCAATCGTTCTCATTATCCTGTAAAGCAAATCTTCATAGGAAAAGAAAGAAGTATCCTCTTAGGTTTCAAAAAAGAAAAAAACTGGAGAGGGCTAAATTAATTAAAGTTAGGACAGGGATGAAGAAAGGAGGGAAAAGAAGAAGAAGGAAGAAAAAGAGAGGGAAAGAAGGAAGGTATCTGAGGCGTCCTGAAAGGTGACTGAAAGCCAGGTTAAGCCAGAACACCCTGTTTTTCTTATAAGTTGTAAGCTGGTGGTTAAAGGCTAAGGTAAAGCAGGTCCAGTGGTTCTTGACAGCAAAGCTGTTTTGCAGCCCTGTGGCATATGCGGAAGACTTCTGACCCTAAGAAAAGGGGCCAATGGGCTGAAAGCCATTTTCTTTTGAGCACAGTGAAGAAGCCCAGCAGATTTAAGGTCAAAGCAAGTCAGTTTAGCTGAGTCTAAGAAATATGTCCTATTTTCTTTAGAGTTAGGGTTTCTAAAAATGGAAAACTAGTTTAATACAAAAGTTGATACTTCAATGTATCAACTTGTTTTATGAATAAACTACGTTAACAAGTTTTGGAGCCCTGAGAGACAGATGAGCTGCTATTGGATTCTACTGATAAAGGAAATGATGACAGCCAGTTCTGACTAAAGGATCACACCATGGGGTCCCAGGAGTGCCCAGTTCTGATTCCCTATTCCCACTTCACTCAGTCAAATATTTGCTGAGCACCTACTATGTAGTAGTCACTGTCCCTGGCACTAAAATTATAGTGAAGAGCAAGACAAAAATTCACGGATCTCAGAAAATTTACCTTTGGTCAGGTAGGCTGACTGTAGGGAGTTTGAAAATGAGTTGGTTATATTTGATGTAGACTTGACAATGATATGGGGGATAATTCTAGTAACTCCGGACAGGGTGAATATAATTCCAGCCATTCAATTATAACTTGAGGGAAACTTGTAGGAATTTTTAGGTGAAGAAATTTCAATTTTATAACTGCCTCTCTGTTCCATTAGGGGAACATTTTAATAAAGAAAATCAAGATAAAACAGTTACTGAATGAGTAAAGGGAACCAGGGCTGGGAAGATACACAAAGATAATACTAAATTGACTGAAAAAAAAATTACTAACAGTGTCTGTGGAGAACTACTCAGTCCCACACTTTATATTGAGAAACCAGATAACTACTATACATGAGTAAATCCGTCTATTTTCATGATGGAAATAGCCAGTAAGGTTATGACAAAGAGCCGTGGGGACCATGGTACTCTGACCTGATAGTCTAAAGGGAGTAATGGCTACTCAGCTCTAGTTGGTTGTTGCCAACTCAACTACATTTTCAAATGAAGCCCAGATTCTTGATTTAATCTGATCTCTTTTTTTAATTTTTTATAACAATATTAACCAATTCAAATATGAAAACAATTCAGGCAGAATCCAAAGAGGTCTGAAGGCCAGGTTCAGCCCACAGGCCGAGAGTGCATAATCTCTGCAAGGTAGAAATGTCCATATGTCTCTGCAAAGATTTGCCTAGTGGGGTTCAGTATAATGCAGTGGAAAGAACCTAGTTTGCATGAGTGGAAGAACTGGATTTACTCCCCCTAGGTTGCTGCTTTGTAGCTTTAGTTAAGTTCTATGATCTAAGACAGATCTTTTTCTATCAACAAATGAGCAGGAATTGGAAGGGGGGGCAATGGTACCTCCTTGGCCAACTTTTCTGGGTTGTATTAAAGAATAAAATATGTAAATAAAAGTACTTTGTAAACTGTGAAGTCCTATAATATGGCAATGTTATTGTCTCAGTTTCCCATTAGCAATGCTGTGGCAAGCATGCTATTTAGTTCTTACTAAATCAATATGTGTTATTGATACATTAACATACTAATGTTGGTTTCATAGTTTTAACAAATGTATTGTGATAATGTAGGATGTTTACATTAGGGGGAATTGGGTGAGGGGAAAGTGTTATATGTAACCTTTATTATCTATGGAAATTTTCTATAAATCTAAAATTATTCCAGAATTTAAAGTTAATTTTTAAAAGGTTGGGCTGAGGATGTGGCTCAGTAGAGTGCTAGCCTAATATGCATAAGGCCTTTGTTTTGATCTGCAGTACCTCAGGAGGAAAAAAAAAGATAAAAATGTTAAATAAAAGAATAAAGCAAAAAAAAAAGGTAAACACTGAAATATTCTGACTCTGCTAGAGAGAAGAGTAAAGAAAGTGAGAACCAGACACCTTTCTCTTCTCTGTTGTCTCTTGACAAGGATCCTCAGGTTTCTACAACTCTGAGAAGCCCTTGAACTCTAAAAAAAAAAAAAAAATGACTGGAAACCACTAAATCAAAATGCTTATTTTATAAGAGGGAAAAACATCCCTCAGACTCAGAGTATTAAACATCATACTCAAAATTAGACATGTATGAACAATGAGGACCAGAATCTAAGATTTCCATCTGTGTTCTGCCACACTTCACTAGCTGTAGATTTTATTATGCCTTCCTTTCTTCTCTAAAGGGCAGGAATTCCTAGTGTGAATACACAAGAGAGACTCAACTATTTGACTCAAATAGCTCCCATGTAAGATTAATCCATGTGTGGTTTCAGTAAGTAGAGCAAAGGACAGAGGGCCCACTTACTGTGAGAAATAGAGTCATTGACCTAAAGATGAGTTTTGTCTTCTTAAATACCTAGAGTGTTTAGTGGAAGGTGTGTTGGTGACACTGTCAGCTTTTAAGGTCAGTGGACTTAGCTGAGCACTAAATTATGGGTGTGTTTTTGTTTGGATTTGCTACCTTTTCATCTTGATGAAGCAAGAAATACTAAATCTTTAGAATTGAATCAGAAGCTGCCCATGACTATTTCTTAAGCACGCTTCCCAAATCACATGCCTATTTCTGCCTGGCATCCAGTAAGTGAGTCATTGTCAATGCTGTGTGTGTTCACTTATTCCTTCTAAAGATACGTCTAATGATGTTTCCATTCACCCACTGGTACCCTTTAAGGTATTCAGACTTGGAGTGATGGTTTGTGTCTCCATCAGACATCAGCCCAATAAGAAACACTGGCCTTTAATAGAAGTGGTGGGTCCATCTATTAGGAACCCTGTCTATGACCTAGGAAAAGAAAATAAATGCCACTTGGAACAGAAACTTTGTTCTTAGCCTTCACAGTAAACAGCACAGCCCGCTAGGTTATCTTGGCCCTGTACACATTGGAGCTGTCACTGCCTGCAGATTTATACTATCTGAGCTCATAGCAGATTGCCCTAGTGCTTCTCAACTTTGTTATTACAGAGGCAATTCCTTTGCTCCTAATATGTGTCCCTCTGGTCCCAATTCATTTCCACAATCTTAAAGCCAGGAAATCAAAAAGCAAAGGGCAGCCCAGCCACACAGTATGTCTCCTTCACTCACTCAGGGCTCATCTCTGATAATATCAGATGAATCGCAGCATGAGACTGTGTTGAAAACAAAATTCGGACTGCCATTTAAGCCAAAGAAAAGCATAGTTCTGCTTATCTTTTTTAAAAAACATCATTTTAGGAAAGGAAAACCCAAGCTCTTATTCAAAATTGCTTTATGGTGATTTTCAGAAGCAGAACATCAAAACGGTGACCTTTGAATAGCATCTCAGAGACGTGCTTGATGGGGAAGGAAAGGAGCTTGCTGGGCAGTGCGCGGTTCCATTACCAGGCTTTGTCTTTGAGGCTCCGTACTTTATGGGTAAATCCCTTCTCGGCCCTGCTGGGGTAATGAGTCTAGAGGGCACGTATGTTAGCAGGTTTTGTTTTCTATGTAACAAATAACTAGCTTTGTCAGGATAATCCTTATTTATGCTCATTATTTAAAAAATATGCAAAAGCCACAGTGCTCAGGGAGGAGTAGTGTGGGAGCTTGCTGGAGAAATCACAGAATCAGGGCAAGAGAGTATTCTTAGCAGAACTGAAGTTGTGAGAACAAGCAGACTCTTGGGTTCCTTCTGGGTATGCGGTGGTTTAGAGGAGATGGGGCAACCTCAAGTAAACCCATTTCACAACCGCTGTCTTCACTTTCCATCTCTTTCCTAACGAAGTTCATGACACAGAGTGAGAGCTAATAATACATAAGTCAGGTAACACTGCCTTGCTGTGGGATTCGTTTATCCTTTAACCTAATTTGGTATAGTTTGCAATCATGACATACCAGAAGAAGGTCCTGCATTGCCGTGGATCTCTTGATGCAACTGTCCCATGTTGTCAAGGCAACCAACTTCACTGTTTTTTCTCCCCTCTAGAAACCATTTCCAACTTTGCAGATCTGAAATCACAATCATCTCTTATAATTCTTAGGGTCAAATACATCCCTTATATGCACAAAGCTGTTACTTTTTTATATCAGTCATTACAGTGAAAGATTTGACTTGAGGGATAATGTATATATTAAAGCATTAAAGTTAAAATAACCCCATAGCATTTCTATCCTGCCTCTGCATTCCCAAAAGATGTGAGCCTGTTTATTACAGGCAGTTACATTTTTCTGAAGCCGAAGTAACAATGTTGGCATATTTTGACTGATTTCTATGTAAATTGATTGCAATCAACAGCTTTCTCATGGTTTGCAAAATTAAATTGCCTGAAAGACAAAGCATTTTCAGGGATTAATGGCACCCACCTGTTGTATGTTTCCCCTCCTTTTAGGAGTCAAGGCCTAGTTTTAAAGTTCTTTCCATGTAAGTGGGTTCACTTCACCATTCTCCAAGATAATACAGCCTCACACTTTCAGAAACAGACATCATGGGGGAAAAAAGTGTTTCCCCAGGGATCTGGGTTGCAGAATGATTACTTCAAAAGAAAATGCCAGTGAAAGATTAAGAAGAAGTGTGCCTCCTCACTATTAACAGGAAATCCAGATTTGGTGAAGATTCTTACTGACATTTGAAAATCTGGTGCCTTTTTTAGAACTGAATCCCAACAATGGACCTCACAGGCTACGTGGTAATTTGAAGTAATTTTTAGTCAATCATCCACGACTGTTGGTCTGAATTTCCAGTTAGTTTTTCAAATATTTATAAGACTTCCTTCCCCTTTTGTTCTTGTTTGGAAGTTGATTACACAAGAGGTAGTCATGTTTCATTTCACGATTCCCAAAGGTTTCTGAACACAAATATGTGGCTTTAAATGAAGTTTCTGTATGAGGCTTAATGGTTCAGAGCATTTTCGTGTTGCACATTTATTAGATAAAACATACCTCAGCTCCCAGCTGCCATTGGTTTTTCAATAAACCACAGAATTATATTCATATAAAATAGTACAAATTATCATATCTGCTTTTGGAAGACTTTGGCATTGTTTTCTTTCCATTATTGGGATTTGACAGATCAAGCATTTAAATGTCAGTCAGTCTAATAAGGCTTTTAGGTTGCCTTTCTCAGCCCTCTCTTCTTATACCCTTTGAAAATTATTAGCGCTCCGTCACAATGCACAGAGGATTTAAGCCTGTTTACAGATATACATACCAGAAAGAGGCAAGTTGAATAACAAGATTGTGGTAATAGAAAGGAAGGTAAAAGCCTAAGTTTGCTCCCTAGCATGTGTGAGGCCCTGGGTTCAAACCACGGGGGGAAGAAAAATCAGGCAATGGAACATGTGTACCCAGGGTCCTGTACAGATTAGAAGGGAAGAGTAATTTGCCTCCAAAACCTTTAGCAGCCGAAGCAAATAGAGAACCTTGGCCGATTAAATGATGTGTGGTATATAACCATGAATGTTTCAGCAAACATACAGAATATCAGGCCACCGATGTGTTCCTCCTGGGATGTCACTGAGTGAATTCAGTAGAGGTGCAGATCATTTACAGCAGCAACTGTGCACTCAGAGCCTTATGTCAATGGCCACAATCATCAGAGAGAAGTTCCTGACTGCTTGCCAGTGTCACTCACTCACTGTGCTGTGTGCTCTGCCCTGCGCCCAGCCTCATTTAACCCTCCCAAGAAACAGGAACTAGATGTTCTTATCACAAATGAGAAAACCGAGGCTTAGAGAGGTTAAAGAAGTTGTCAGCCAGGCGCGGTGGGACACGCCTGTAATCCCAGCACTTTGGGAGGCTGAGGCAGACGAATTGCAAATTCAAGGCCAGCCTCAGCAAAAAGCGAGGTGCTAAGCAACTCAGTGAGACCCTGTCTCTACATAAACACAAAATAGGTCTGGGGATGTGGGTCAGTGGTCGAGTGCCCCTGAGTTCAATCCCCAGTACCAAAAAAAAAAAAATTGTCTACGTTGGCATGCTGGAGCTGATGTTAATTAAGCTGGAGCATTATTCCATGTTATGGCCACACTTGTGGTTGTGAGCACCACCGTGCCCTACCACTTTGGTTCAGAGTAGGGGCAGCCTGTGTCTTCCTGGGTGGGTTAGGAAGCACTTCCCACAGGTGCAAGTAGTTTAAACTGACATGGATGGCGACCACATTTCCAGTGAGATATTGAGTGCTGAGGACATTCTAGGCAAGAGAATAGTACATTTAAATGCACAGCGACAAAAGAACTCACAAATTGAAAACAGCCAGCTTTATCAGAGAAAAAATGACCACAGGCAAGTTCTTGAGCCTTTTTTCCTCATCTAAAATAGAGGTCAGAAGCTGGGCACTGTGGCACAGCCTGCAATCCCAGCCTCTCAGGAGGCTGAGGCAGGAGAATTACAAGTTCAAGGCCAGCCTCAGCAGCTTAGTGACATCTTGGATTACAGTAAAACATAAAAATAAAAAGGCTGGAGATGTATTCAGTAGTAGAGCATTACTGGGTTCAAACCACAGTACAACAAAAATAAATAAATAAATAATAAGATAGAGTTAAGAATAGGATTCTATCATAGGAAGATTGTGAGAATTAGACTAACAATATAAATTTATTAATATATATTATCATTAAGACATAATAGATGAGGTTAGAAAGAAAGCAAGTGTCGGATTCTATAGAGTGCTTTGCTAAAGAACTCAACTTAATCAAGAAGGAAATGGAAAACGGTTGTGGATATTAAATAAGGAATTGATACATCTGCATTGTTCAAACATCACTCACAGCAATGTGTGGAGAAGGAATTGTCCAAGTGTATAAGCCAGGCACAACATTCGAGCTAGAAAACAGGATGGAAAATTAAATCAATTAAATTAGCAGTTGAAAAGATGGAGAAGAAGCTGCCAGGTCTAAAGAGGAAGGATGAGGTGGAGGAAGTGTTTCACAGTGGCTCTGTTTTCTGATTTGAGAGTTGAGGTAAATGCTTTAATTTTTTAATGGAGGAAGAACATTCATGACATGAACAAATCTGGGGAAATAACATGAGTTTGAGTTGCCTACAAACCAGCCAGGTCTGGGAGCTCAGTCTGAGAGTGGTTGAGTCTGGACTCAGAGAATTATGAGTTGAGTCAGGATGTCTCCAGAGCTTCAGGTTCAGACAAGTCAGAAAGAGTCTGATGAGAAAGAGTGAGAAAGTAAGATGAGTGTGAAGATAAGGAAGAATTCCTCTTTATCCTGTGTGAACCAAGGTGAAAGGGCAAGTAGAAGAGTGCCCCTGAGTTCAATCTCCTGTACCAAAAAAATAAAGAATGTAGTGAAGCCGTGATATATTGTTAAGTACCCAAAACTTTTATCATTAAAGTATGTTAGTATAATCTCTTTTTTAATTTAAAAAGAGAGCTGTTATTCAGCACTATACTGAAATTCCTAGACCATGCAATAAAACAATAAAAAATCAAAATATTCAGATTAAAAAGGATTAAGTAAAATTGTGTTTATTCATAGATGACATGATTATGTAAGAAATTTGATTAAATCCACCAAAAAGCTACAAGGACTGGTAAGTGAATTTATCAATACTACAAAACACAAGTTCAATATATAAAAATCAAATGTTCTTCTATATACAAAAAAACCTATTGTGGATTTTTTAAATATCAGTTGCTATAGTATTTAAATCATTAAATATTTAGGTATAAATATGAAAAAAGAGGTACAAGACTTATATACTGAAACCAATGAAACATTAATGAGATAAATTAAATATGTAAATAAACAGAGAGGTATACTATATTCATGGTTTGGAAGAGCCAATATTGTGAGAAGGTCAAATTTTCCCACTAAATTGATCTATAGCTTCAATGCCATACCAATAAAATTCCTAGCAGGCATTTTTACATAAATTGTCAAACTAATTATAAAATTCATATGAAATGCATAGGAAGTAAAATAGCCAAATTAACTTTGAAAAAGGACAAAATAGAAGAAACACTAACAATATTTGAGTTAAAGATATTGTAAAGCAAATGGGAATAGGAAAGATAGTAGAACAAATTGGAGATTACTTTCCTATGTGCACATATGAATACATTACCAATGTAATTCCACATCATGTACAACCAGAAGAATGGGCAGTTATACTTCATATATGTATAATGTGTCAAAATACAGTTGTACATG
Organism: Xerus rutilus; assembly: GCA_028644305.1. Classification (NCBI taxonomy): domain Eukaryota; kingdom Metazoa; phylum Chordata; class Mammalia; order Rodentia; family Sciuridae; genus Xerus; species Xerus rutilus. The sequence continues at coordinate 136,403,361 of CM053403.1, forward strand.
ACATACATTCTACTGTCATGTATAACTAATAAGAATAAAAAGATTCTAAAGCTACAGGAATCAAGATATTTAGTATAGTTGTCAAAACTGATAAACAAATCAGTAGACTAAACTTGAGAGTCTAGAAATAGATTCAAGTTCATACAGTCAACTGATTTTTGATCATGGTGCAAAAGCAATTCAGGAAGGAAATGATTTTTTTCAATGAATGTAAAATAATAAATTGTCTTCTATATCTCACTCCACATACACAAATTAACTCCAAATGTGTCCTATAAATATTAATTCTAAAACCATAACATTTGCATGAGAAAACCTTTATGACTTTGGTTTAGACAAAGGTATTTAGATATGATACAAAAACAAGATCCATAAAACAACAAATTGATATATTGATCTTTGTCAAAATTAAAAATATCTACTCCTGAAAAGGTTCTATTAAGATAATGAAATGACAAACCACATATGAAGAAATAATATTTCCAAATTATATATCTGATAAAGGGATTATATCTCACACAAATGAAGAAATTTGAAAATTCAACAGTAAGAAAACAAACAACCCAATAAATAAATATTGGCAAGAAATTTCAACAGATGTGTCACCAAAGATAGACAGATGGCAAATAATCCTATATAAAGATGTCAACATAATTAGCCACTAGAGAAATGCACATTCAACCACAATAATTCACCATTGTACACCTAATCGAATGGCTAGCGTAAAAATGACTGATGATGCCAGGAGCTGGGAGAACCAGCTTGCCTAGTACTACTGGTGAGAATATAAAATAGTACAACCACTTCAAGTCTTTCAAAAAGTTAAATATATGTATCACGAGTAATCTAACCATTCCACTCATAGATATTTAACCAATAGAAATAAATACATGTCCATACAAAGACTTGTATGTGGTTGTTCATAGAAGTTTTATTTTCAATAACTCCAAACTGGAGGGGGGAAATACATTCATCAACAGATGAATGAATAAACAAGTTGTCATATTGCCATATAACGGAACACTAAAATATAATATGACAGTAAAAGAAATGAATGCTGATATGTGATATAACATGGATGAACCTCAGAACAATTTTGATCAATAAAAGACATCTAAAAAATAATAAATAATTCCATTTATATAAAACTCTAGAAAATTCATACTAATCTACAGTGACCAAAAAGCATCACACTATTTACTTGGAAATGAAGCAGGAGAAAGGCTGGATGGGAAGCATTATAAAAGGGTAACAGGGAACCCAGGAGGGTGACAGACAGGAGATTCACTTTTCTGGTGGTAGTGATGGTTTCACAGGTGTATAACATGTCGAAATTTATCAGCTTTTATACTTCTGTACAGCACATATGACAATGATAGCTCAATCAAGTTGTATTTTTAAAACTTTTTTAAACAGAAGACAAGGTTAGGTGGTTCACAATTGCTTAGTTCTTTCTTCTTGCTTCTCTTGACTATTTACAGAGAAGGTTTCCCCATTGCCACTTTTTTAGACAAGCTTGGCCCCTTCCTGTGTGTACAAGTGCCCTGGGACATCATAAAAGGGACTGCCCATGCTGTTATGCACATAGGTGCTGAGAGAAGCATCATGGTGTGGAAGCGTGTACTCCTGCATGGCAGCCAAAGAGTGAATCTCTATTCCTGGGCTCCACTGATGTGGTAGGCATAGGACACAACTGTAGATAACCAGAGGTTCTTTTTTTTAAAATTTATTTATTCTAATTAGGTATTCATGACAGCAGAATGCATTTTGATTCACTGTACACAAATGGAGCACAACTTTTCATTTCTTTGGTTGTACACGATGTAGAGTCTCACCATATGTGCGTTCATACATGTACCCAGGGCAATGATGTCCACCTCTAAAGGAAAGGAAAGGTGGTTTCTGAGAGGTGACTTGATTCCCATGTGACTTCTCTCTTTTAAACAATGTCTTTCAAAGTGGTCTTTTTTTAAAGCCTTTTCTCCAAGTTCTTCCTGAGTAATGGGCCTCTCTATCTTCTAGGATAGTTTCTCATTGTCATTATTTGGGCTTCCAACATGTGTGAACTCCCCCCCGCCCTCCCCCACTCCATCCTCTGATCTTGTCTTAGTTCAAAGGAACTTGCCTTCCTACTTTCCTAAATGTCAACCACTCCACATAAATTCCACCCCATTCTGCAGGTTCTCCAAAGACACAAAGATACATGAGAATTAAAATTCTGTTTGAAACTGGCCTGAGTATTTCTTTCTTTCTTTCTTTCTCTTTTTTTTTTTTTTTTTTTTTGGTACTGGAGATTGAACTCAGGGGCCCTCGACCACTGAGCCACATCCCCAGCCCTATTTTGTGTTTTATGTAGAGACAGGGTCTCACTGCGTTGCTTAGCGCCTCGCCATTGCGCCACCGTGCCTGGCCTGGCCTGACTATTTCTATTCCAATATATTTGTATATACACATAAGAGGAAAAAAGAGATTTAAGATGTACATCACAATGAATGATTCGATCTGTTTTACTTTTCCCATATTTTATACATTTTCTACAATGAACAGCCAGTTGATAAAAATCGAAACCTTGTTAAATAAAAGCTGTGAGAGATTTGGAAGCAAGTTTTTATGTGGAAGATAAAGGTGCTACAGAGAGAGAAAGAGAAGTTGAAAATAAAATATATAATCAAGGAGTCAAGGGTCACAGGTCAATGTTCATTGGGACTGTAAAGGAACATTGTGTTTTAAGGAGAAAGGAAGTGAGAAGGCTGTGATACAGTTATAAATACATGTTTAGTTTGAGGACAGGAAGTTAAGGGAGTTTACCCATAAGAGCATCTCATATTTAATAAGATCCACTGTCAGGATGTGACTAGGGGTCCAGGGCTAAGAGCCAGTTGTCCTCACTCTAGCTCATCCTCCTCACAGCTACAAGACGGCCTTTCTGAAACTCTGATAACCCCAAATCCTTTTCACCTTACTGCTTGGAGGTTGGCTTAAACTTAGCCCATTTTATAGTCAAGGCCGGGATGCCCACATGCCTCACCTGTCTTCTATAAGCACCCACAGCCCAGCTTCTCTGTTCTGCTTCATCTTTTCATAGGCTGGTCTTCATCTGCCCATGTAAATCTGAACTCAAAGATTAGTAACCTTGTAGATTTCATCTCTAAATCCATTCCACTCAGCATTTGCTGAGTTCAGTAGCAGAAGGGAAATCCCACCCTGAAGCCAGGGCTTCCCACCTTCTCTGCAGCTCCACTTCAACTCTCTTAGCTTCTCCAGCCTCTTCACCTTAGGGCGACAGACTTGGCCATCCCATTATCTTGTCCAGAGGAGGTCAGCTTACATTCATGTCCCTTGTGGTCTTGCTTTCTATTGCAAGTGGCGATAAAGAAATTCCTTTTAAACAAATGTCATGAAGGAATTCTGGGAGGATCTTCTACTTCTCCTTGTGTGTTGACTCATCCATGACAGCCTTATGCCCCACAATCCCCCATTTCAGATGACAGGAGTCTTTACCTCAGGTCCTGCCACTCGTCCCCCTCACCTTGTGTCCTTCCACCTCATGCTCAGACACCCAATCTTCTCAGGTTCCTCAGACAAATCCACAACTCCATGTATGTTCACATAACCCAAAGTCCTCTTCTTATCATGCTCAGCTCAAGTGTCAGAAGGTTTTTATGATCTTCAAGAGAAAGGAGATATGGATGGAAACACTGAAGATTCCTGAGTCATTTTTAATTTTGATAACTGAACTATATTTCCTTGTTTTTTTATAAGAAAAAATTTTTAGAATAATATTAGATTGGCTTAGCATTTACTTTTTATCCCCTTGCTGGCATCAAATGTTGCCAGAGAAATTGACAATTGAATCTGCAGTGGAATAAAGTGTTCATTATTAGGATTAATGAATAATAATCCTGACAATAAATAACTAGGAAAGAAGGACATAGGAAAAGCAGTGAGGCTAGCCCATTATTATTAGATTTCCAAGAAGAGTGAAAAGAAAAATGATAGACTATTAAATAGAGACTCTGGAATAAGAGTTCCTTCTCATTCTTAAGCTTTAGGAAGAAAAATGGACTCTTCTAAAATGGGAAAAATTATTACCTGTGTCTCAGAAAATTGCACACAGATAGCATACACACATAAGGAATTATTATAAGACATGGGCTCCCTTGGCATGAACTTCCAAAGACCCAGACAAATCCCTTAGATGTCCTCAGAACTACAATGAGATCCTGAGCCCCCTGGAGCTTTCTATGGTCCAAACCAACTTCTTCCTACTTGGAGTGAAACCAGATTGGGGGTTGGTAAGATGGAGCAGAGTTGCTCTTCTCATACAGCCAAATACTGGAACAAAGTTGAATATTCCCATATAAACATGAGCCAGCATTTCAGATCTCATACCTCACCCCACCCCCCTAGGCTGGGGATCAGCTTTGGGGATGCAGAATCCATCCTGAGTACTATAAATGAGGAAATCTTCCAATTGTGGTCGTGAAGCCATTCTTTGTTTCCTAAACATATCAAGTCCCTGAACCACAAGTTTCATTTCCAGCCTGTGGAGATGAGATACACCTCCACCCCTTCCCTGGCTCAGGGCTTCCTCATCTGTAAGATGATATTCACTATTAAATCAATGCTAGGAAGAGCAGTTTAAAGCAAGAGCTTTTAATCCGGAAAGTATCTCAGATTTCTTTGAGAAGCCAGTGAAAATCAAGACCTCTACCTAGAAAAAATAAATACAATATTCTGCCTACAAGTTAAGGAATGTATACATTTTTAGAAACCTTGAAGGAATTTTACCTTTTACAAAAGGGAAAAAATGCCTTCAGTTGTAGGGAAAATTCTTAACAAAAGCTGAGTCTCTATAAGACCTAAAGTAAGTAAAAATATAAAATATTGGGGTAATTAATCATGCTTGATATCAAAGTACTGATAAAACTGATTTTTAAATATGTTCACTCAGCACTGTTTCCTTTAAGGTTTTAAAACACGATTTGTTTATTACATCCAAAACATGAATCAAAATTTAAAGAAATTAAAATTGTATTGACTGCCATGTAAGAGAGAGTAGAATATACATTTATCAGGTTTATTTCAATTTGTTATGTGGCTAAAAGACTCTGAGAGTTGAAAAAAAAAAATCCAACCCAATGGAATTGCATATGATATTCAGATGCGACACTGCTATTAAAGTAGGATGAAATTTGAATGCAAGAGTTTTTTTGACCCATGAAAATAAGCCCTGGTAAGAGGTTGCCAGGGGACTTGAGCTTGCTGAGGGTACACACAATAAAGAAGGCAAAGGAAAAACTCCTTTGCTGCCACCCAAAGGAATACTCTAGAAAGATACTTCTACATACACACAAATGATAAAAGGCAATTGAGAAAGGGATAGAAGCATTTATGAAATCAAAGCCCATTATCTGTTATTGATAAGCAATTAAATAGTCTTCTATGCTAATAAATACACAAAATTTTGTAACTATGAGAGTAATATGAACCTCATGGAAATAGAAATTCTGGTTATTTTCTTTCCCAACACCTAGAACAACCCCTGATGCATTGTGATGCTTCAGTAATGAGCTCCTAGATGAAAATGATCACTAATAACATTTATATTACCCTGGGAGAATCAGTTCAGTGTTCTGGGCTCTGATTTTTCCAGCTATGAAATCAAGAAGTAAAACTGGGTCTTTTAAAAAGTCTTTCTTTTTGGGGCTGGGGTTGTGGCTCAGTGGTTAAGTGCTTGCCTTGCACGTGTGAGGCACTGGGTTCAATCCTCAGCACCACATAAAATAAATAAATAAAGGTACTGTGTTCATCTACAATTAAAAAAATATTTTTTTAAAAAGTCTTTCTTTTCATATTCCCAGGCTCTGTGACCCCATTTAGTGCATGGACACTTTCTTCTAAACTGCAAAACTATGATCATTTTAGGCAGAGTGGCCCCAGGGTAGACCCCGCATGTGCTATGGATATTAGCTGAAAGGGAAAGAAGGGAAACACACACCCCAGAAATAAACACGAGAAACAGACTGCCAGGGAAGAAGATGGTAGACAGCTATGTCGATGCCAAGAGTCCTGGGCAAGGGCTTCAACCTATAGGGAAATGTATTTGTGCCACCTTGTGAAATATAATCCAATTATTTCTTTTGTTTTCTTTAACAAGCTATAGTCCATAATTAAATATTCTCATGAACACAGCACTACAGATTTTCTGCTGCTTTAACATTCTTGAAGCAATAATATACTAACTTCTCTTCCAGAGTATATGTTATGATATATTTGTCACTATAACCACCAAGAGAAAACAGACAAGTAGGCATTAAATACATTGGAAGAAACTTTGTTTAAATAAATCTGTTAATAAATTTTTAATTTGTGTTATGTAACCGAGAAAAAGCCCAAATCCTACTGCCACTTGATAGGGCCAACGACTGAAGAGACAGAGTGATGAAAGAAAAAGCTTCATTCAATGACCAAAGAATAGTAAAGTGGGATGTCCACTCACAAATTCACTTCTGCCCTCCAAGGAGTCCAGGAGTCACAGACACACGACAAGAATAATGCTGGAGAGAGAGAAGCAAATAAGGGAGGAATGTTCACATTCTCTCTGGAAACCAGTTAAGATCTCTCCAGAACTTAGGTGGCACATCTTTTTGCTCCTTTCGTGGCCTGGCATTTCTGGTCATGGCAGTTGGTAGGTGTCTACATCCTTGAAGGGAAAGAGAAAGACCTAGGCAAGTCTAGGTCACTTTAACCCTGCATTATAATTTTGGACAAAGCGTTTTTGAAATGATTAACATGTCTATTATAGAACTAAGTAGAATTTGACCCCAAAGTTAAGGCAGCAAAGGAGATAGATAATATGAAGATGGAGATGCCAAGTTTTTATATCCTATTTTAGTCACCCATCAGACAGCTGCAGACCCAAGTGAAGGGTCAGCAAAAGTGGCCTTTACGTCCCTAAAGAGTAAGCAAGGCAACCATTATCATCATAACCCATACATCAGAGGTGTTAATGACAACAGAGCTATTGGGGAAATAATGATGTGTTGCCCAGTTGTGTGACCTCCCAAACTAGTTACTTTCAAGTCAACTAAGAAAATGAAGTTAGAGAGTTTAATTAGGTTTTCCTCCAATGACATTCTTACCTGATAATAGTAATCAACTCAGATTTAGGTGGGTTCTTGTGGGACATAGGGGTCATGATAGAAATATATTCACCCTTGTAAAAGTATTAGATATTACAATGTCTTTCTAAAATGTTTCCCTAAACTTTCCCTTCCTTGGGAAAGTAACCCTCCAACTTCAGCATACAGAAAACACAGTGCATGTTAAGAATGCATATTCTTAGACTACCCACAGATAATGGATCTGGAACAGAGCATAGGAACTTGCTATCTTAACTGTTACCCCAACCGTTCCAATGGAAATGTACCTAAGTACCACCTATTATACATATAACAAATATAAGTACACTTTTTTCCACTTCTTTTTAACTTGCAGCTTATCATCATATGTGATATCATTGTACCCTCTAGTGGATAATTTAACACAGCATTTTTTTTTCTTATATTACAAATACTTTACTCAAAATTATTAGGAAATCCCTCCTGTCATGAACATCTTGATAGAAAACAAGGGGAGATAAGAGACATATTGAAAAGAAAAATCATTTTGATACTTACCTCAGATGGACTCTCAAGTATTTACAAAGACATTTATATGCTATATGCATATATTTTATACAGAAAATTTTGTCTTGATAAAGTAAGCCAAATATAAAACAGTCACTTCTCGGTATTCTCTGGTTCTGCTTCAGCAGATTTAACCTATCGTGTATCTGAAGTATTCAGGGAAAAAATAATGTCTGTGTTTAAAAGATATAGATGTTTTTTCCTTGTAATTTTTTCTCAACAATGCAATATCATAATTATTTACATGGCACTTAACCTGTATTAGGTATCATAAGTCATCTAGAGATTACTTAAATTATATGAACATTTGTAGGTTATATGCAAATACTCTGCCATCTTATATAAGGGACTTGGGTAGTCATTGTTTTTGGTACCTAAAATGTTTGTGAAACCAACCTGGCAGATATCAAGAGATAATTGAATAGCCAACCTGTTTTATAAAAATAATTTACTAACTTTGAATTTACTGACCACAGTATTTTTAGAATATTTATGCCTGTAAGATTGATATTCTCTCATCCCATTTTTGTAGCAGACTTAGCACATCAACACAACAGCCTAGGTCAGCCTGACTACTCCCATGTTTTCAGTACTGATATGGTTTGGATATGAGGTGTCCCCTAGAAGCTCATGTTTGAGACAACACAAGAAGGTTCAGAGGTGAAATGATTAGATTTATAAGAGTTGCGACCTAACCAGAGGATTGATCCACTGATATGAGTTAACTGGGTGGTAGCTGTAGGCAGGTAGGGTGTGGAGGAGGTAGGTCACTGGGAGCATGCCTTTGGGGTTTGTTTTGTCCCTGGTAAGCAGAGCTCTCCTGCTTTCTGATTGTCATTTCCTGAACTGCTTTTCTCTGTCACACCCTTCTGCCATGATACCCTGCCTCACCTTGGTCCCATAGCTATGGAGTTGGTTAACGTGAACTGAACCTCTGAAACCATGAGCCAAAATAAACTTCTTCCTCTAATTGTTCTTATCAGGTCTTTTGGTCACAATTAAGGAAAAGCTGCCTACACCAAGTACCAAATGGCCATTCTGATACCTCTTCGTGTTGGCTCCTAAGGTCCTCAGCTCTTTACAAGATCAAAAAATTGGGGCGTCTGTTTTGCAATTTATGGCTTCTATCTTCTGAAAAAATTTTCCGTACTGATGCTAATGAGGGATTTTGAACACTTCAAGGGTCATAAACTCACAGGTACCAAACAGGTCAAATAAATGAGTGAAATGCACTGGATGTAAACCAAAGAGAGTGGTAGGAACTTTGGCAAACTGAGTGTGCTACATTTAAAGGAATTCAACATATAATTATGATTTTTAAAGTCCACTATGAACCTAATAAAACATCTATGAAACTGTTTCATAAAGCAGCTAGCATACAGACAAGGTAGCCCATAGCTGTATGTACTCCCAGGCATTGAGGAAATTCAGGCAAGAGGATCTTCTTTTTTTTTTTTTTTTTGGTACTGGAGATTGAACTCAGGAGCACTCGACCACTGAGCCATATTCCCACCCCTATTTTGTGTTTTACGTAGAGACATGGTCTCACTGAGTTGCTTAGTGCCTCACCATTGCTGAGGCTGGCTTTGAACTCGCGATTCCAGGAGGATCTTCTTGAGCCCACAAGTTCTAGATCAGCATGGGCATCATATGGAGACATCATCTCAAAATTAATAAACAAATGAAGTAGCCAGATACTTCATGGCTTGCTGAACTTTCTGGCTTGCTGTGTGCTAACTACTTGTGTATGTAATCTCATATAAATAACCCTATTCAAGAGTTATTACTGTTATTCTAATTTTGTGAAGGAAGAAGCCAAGGTTTTAGGAGGATAGGTTACTTGCCCCAAGTCAGACTGGGCTCTTTATCCAGGTCCGCCTATCCCCAGGGTCCAAATTCTCAAGTTGCTCCACTCCAATCCCTCTCCAAACTCATGGTCCCTTGCCTTGCCTGTGCCACCTGACTTTACCTTGTGTCCCTCTTCTTGCCACTACCCGAACCTCCTGCCCCTACTCTCTGGTCCCCACTGCTCTTTCCAGTGTTTTCTATATTCCCTGGCCTCTGCTTCTGCTAGTGTCTTTACAACTGGACACTTTCTTGTGGGCAGTTGACGTGGCTCTCTGCTACAGCACTGCATCATGTGCCTAATAGCACCACTGAGTCACAATTCTTAACCATACATTCTTCATGTGGTAAGTTAACATGGTCAGCATATCCACAGAACATATGTTTGCTGCTCTCGCATTAATTAAGTGCAGCTTTTCTTGGCTCTTTAAAGTGGTATTTCAGCATTGGGCAACTTATTGTTGCGTTTTTGTACTGCTCTCACAACTCTACTTCTCCATTTCAAGTTCAATGGTATTGTAAATACTATAAAGTGAGGTGAGCGCTTCTCAGTGAAGCTCTATTATGTCAGCTTCAAACATCTCTGAAAGCTAACGCTAAGAACACTTGTGAGCAGAAATCCAACTTAATTACCTTTTGAGAAAAAGAGCCATTTCTTCCACTTATCCATTCTCAGGTACCTTCATGGGTTTTGCCATCACTAGGACAATCGGGATAGCACCCAGGTCCATTTTGGGACCTTTCAGGTGAAGCCGCTGTTCCACATTTCACATGGAAGATGTGATTATCACACACACCCACGTTAATGCTCTTGGTTCATTTGGAATATTTGAGTTCCTTTACCTTTTTTGAAATCTGTCATCCATCGCAGTATTTCTTAAGGAAACATTAAATCCTAACATTCTGAATTATACAAGAAGGATGTGAAGTTACTAGAGCATTTATTATAACCTGTGATAGATTTTTCATTCCTAACAGCAAAAGAAAATATCATTGTACAATCTTTTAGATGATTCCACCTATTATATGCAAAATAACTCACCCACTTGCCCTTCTTGTCTGTGTTCCAATAGCTAATGTAAGCAGACTGTATTCCCCTGCTGTGACATTTAATATTCAGAAAAATCTATATGTAGTTGAAAAATAGATGGGGGCTCTGGCTGACTTTATTCTCACGAACAATCCCATCTTCATCCCTGAGAAATGTTATCAACATGGAAGAGAAGGACACCTCAATTCATTTGGATATGGTGCTGCAAATTCCACATTATGATAATGGCTAAAGTTTAATAAATTCATTTTAAATGGCTAGTGATATTCTGCATTTCCATGCATAAATTCACTTATTTCCTATATACCATCAAGTCTCTAATAATTTTGTTAGGAGTCTGAACAGGTCAGCTTTTTCTTCTTGTGTTCTTAAATACAATTTAAGGGAGAAATTACTTACTATGGGCATATCTATGAATTTGGTAATTCATTCACATCTCAAGAGTAATTCTTCATAAATGTCCAGAGTCTATAGTTTGGTTCTTTTCCCAAATACTTGAAATTATAACTAATACAATTAGGTTTTAATAAGCCTTCATGTTACCTAAACACTAATTTAAAAGGTAAAATAAAAAATGAAACTGTTTCAGTGATTAATGAGCTAACACCAAATCATTTCATTTTAAATAAATTCATTGATTTTGTGAGTTTTAAAAATTCAACCTGGAATATTTACATCACAGCAAGATAACCAGAATATTTTGTTGGTTTCTTTCCTTCCCTGGACTACTTGTTTATGATAAAAGTGGTAAGTGCTACTTCTAGTATAGAATCCACTGAGGTCACCATGCAGTTCTGCCAACTGCATTCATTAAACAGGTCATTCTCAAACTTCAGCTTGCTTGAGAATAACCCAAGGCCTTTTTAAAACTCGGATTATAGGGCTGTGCCACCAGAATTTCCTATTCAATAAAGTTGATGTGGGGCCCCAAATATTGAATTTCTTACAGGTTCCCAGATTGACACTGGGGAACACCTAGAAATACTGCTACATAGGAATCAACCTCTAGGAACTTCTCCAAGGTGACAAGTTCTAGAACTTTTGTAGGTTTACTTACTATCCTCTAACTCAACATAGGTTACTAAGATGTATAGATAATGCAATACATTTAATAATACCTGCTGTTTTAGGTATTATTTTGCACACATGTGACAAAAACTCCATCATAATATGATAAGCTGAGTCATAAAAATTTAAGAAGTTAAAACGGGAGTTTGGTTTGATGCTGCCTTAATGAAACAACATCAAAGCCTTCACAGCCAGCTGGCTAGGAGTGCCTGGTCAGCCTGCACTTGAAAACCAGTTCTGCTAGTTAGCATGGGGGCTTAGTGCCACCAAGTGGCAGTTATTTGCTCTATCAGTCAATAGATTTCCATGGTAATTCTTGGTCCTATACAGAGTCCAAGAAAAAACAAATGGCTTTGGCAAAGTAGTCCTCATGGATTTTAATGTTGTGCAAGTGAACCACCTTCATTCTACAAAGATTTTAAACATATTTTCATTAGTCAGTATTTTTGAATTTATATTTTAGGATAGACTACAAATACAAGTAGTTTAAATTTGAAAATTTGACACTGAAATGCATTGTTAGATTTAGCTAGAGCAAATGGAAAATTTCACAGAAATGATATTTTCATCAATTTATACTACAGTTCAGAAATCTTTTCAGAAAAATCTGGTTGTATATTTCTGAGTGCATAATAGAGTTCTGTCCAATTCTTTCTGTTGTTTAAGGGTTTCAACAAAGGAACAAAGGCCTGGAACAACAAATCAGTACCCAAAACCCAGGAACTGTAAAGTCCAAGCAGAAAAACCAACTATGTAGGAGGTGCTGGGATTTTTGATGCTGATTTTGCCAACCTTAGCTGATGCTAATTTTTAAGAAAACTTGATCACAAAACCTCATCAGTGTTTGATTTTGCAATAAAAGAACAGGTTTAGACTTAACACACATGTCTTCAGGGACAGGACTGACAGAATCTCAATTGTTTTCAAGGGAAAGTTTAGACAGAAGCTAAACTGCCTTATGAAGGAACTCCTTGGAAGAATCAAAAAGTCTGTCACTGATCAGTTCTGTACCCTAAGAAAGCTTTGGTTTAATTTGCAGATTAAGTACTAACCAGTGTTTTTTGACATTTTGTTCCATTTCCATAATATCACTGTTAGAAAAATAAAATATTTGGAGTAACTAAAAAAGAAAAGAAAACCTGAAAACTACTGAATTGGAAAAATGTTGCAAAACTTCGTAAGACTTGGTGGCGTGCTGTGGTGTGTCCCTGTCCCCCTTTTCTCCTTGGGGAAAAGAAAGGGGAGTGCTCTCTGATGATTGCACCAGCTTCCTGAGACCACTTGGATAGAGTGACATGTGTCTCCTTCACACTGAGAGACTCAAGGACTGAATATTTGGCTCAAGCCTGAGTCATCTAGAGGAAAGACAGTGGCCATTTCTGCCCCACTGATGGCAAGCCAGAGTGAGGTTACCACATCATACACGTGGTAATGTGGGCAGAAACCACACTTTGTTTTATAAAGTCGGGAAGAGAGTCAAAGGCTATGTGAATTTTCACAGATTACCACTTTCCTATCACAAAATCTTTTGTGAACTGCTACTGAATTTCAACCGCACAAATATTAAATCAAAGCACTTTCAATGACAGCTTTGTCTATCCTTACCTATGACTACTCGACCAGTGTGATTCTATATCATGTACAACCAGAATGAGAAGTTATACTCCATTTATATATGATGTGTCAAAGTGAATTCTACTGTCATGTATAACTAATTAGAACAAATAAAAAAATTCTTAAAAAATTATTGAAACTTAGTATGTAAAACTGAAAGCTGAACAGACAATATCATCAGTTTATAAACACAATAATTCTGTTGGTGTAGTGTGTTGAACATCGGCTGCAGTAATACAATCAACAGGAAGAGGGCGCTGTGGCATCGCAGTTACCTGTGGGCTGAGTAGTCAATTTCCGAATGGTTCCTGTGAGCACTGTATGAAATGGAAAAGGTTGATGGTCCCCTCACACTTCGGTTCTCCTTAAAATGTCACTTCTAATGCTAGTTAGAGGTGATAAATTCGGAGCACCTATTGTCTGGAACTAGAAGGAGTCTTTACAAATGATTTGGTCCATCTCTGTCAGCTCCTCTGATATTTTTCTATTGGAGGTTCATTGATTTTAAATTATGTGTTCCAGCCATTTCATCAAATTACTCCTTAGATAAAAGAAGTCTCATTTTTAAGGTTTTTTTATGGGTAGTTGCACAATTGGGAATGGACTCGGTAGGAATATTTTGTTACTGAGGGTATTCTCATAGACTGGAACAGTTTAGAAATCTGAACAGCTGAATCTGCTTTTCTGTACCACCTCACCTTTTTTACTGGTCATACAGAATATTGAGGTAATTCAACGACTATTTAGTAAATCACAAAATGCTATTGCCAAATGGTAAGATTCTATGATTATACAGGTTATTCAAATTAACATTGCCATAAATGCCAAATCAAGATTTTAAGATGCAATCTTTCACAAATATGTGAAGTTTTGGTAAAAGCCAAAGCAAATGCTAAACTATTCTCAATTAGTTATTGATTATTTCAAAACAGAGTCTAGATTGAAACATCTGTTTATTTTGTAGGAAGCCAGGTTATTAAGATTTCTCCATTATTATACTCAGAATAATATGGAAGATACAACAGTACAGGAAGGAGTATAAATGCTCCATTAGTTCTAATAGACCCCTATGAAGCAAAGAAAAAAAGAACAATCCCTATACCCAGGAGCAAAATCTCAATGTACTTGTAAATATCTGCTGATATGTCATTAGTGAAAAATAGCCAAAGTTCACCTCTGCCAAAAAGGTTGGAAAGGCAGCTTTTGGCTGGGCATAATGTCAACCCTAGTAGAATTAACCTGTTAACAAAGGAAGAAATGAAGGATGATTTGTGTTCTTCTCCAGCCTCTCTACCAAGGGCTCCACCATAATCTGCTTCTCATGAAGATGAGTTAAGTGGGGCTCAGAGAGAGTGAGCGATTTCAGTGATGTCTCACGCTTGTGGCAGACCCAGGACTTTCTGCAACATGATGCATGTCCTCTTGCTTTTGTTTTTATTTTTCTTTTTGGTACTGGGGATTGAACTCAGGGGCACTTGACCACTGAGCCCCATCCCCATCCCTATTTTGTGTTTTATTTAGAGACAGGGTCTCACTGAGTTGCTTAGTGCCTTTGCTGAGGCTGGCTTTGAACTCATGATCCTCCTGGCTCAGCCTCCCAAAGTGCAGGTATTACAGGTGTGTGTCACCACACCCAGCTGCCCTTTTGCTTTTAATTGAGTCTTGCATCAAATTCTATGTGTGTGTTGCTGGGGTGGGGTCTTAGCAAGTTCTAAAGATTTTGCTTTAGCAAGGGCATAATAATATAAAGAATCTTGAATTACCAAGAGCTTTGCGTATTCATTCACATCTAATAAAATCATTGTGATTTAATTTTCCTTTGGAAATACAGTAAAGCAAAACAAAGACATGATTCCTATTGTGGAAATGAAGTGACGCTATGGATGTAAAACATTCAAAATTATTTTGAGAGGCTGCTTTTTCCACTATGGGAAACATATCCTCACATGAGCTTCACTTCTACCAACCTGTAGCCTTCTTTCTCTCCCAGCCTTAGAGAGCAGCCCTCAACTTTGAGTGTGATTAAAGGACAATGATTCTCCCGGCATTTACAACTCTCCTGGCAACAACAAATCAAGGCCACTTCCAAAGAGGCTTTGGCAGATTGTCTTCCAAGGCCAAGATGTTAAAATTTTGTTTTTCTAGAAGAGTCGTGAACAAAAAATGTGGACTCTCCCTGGCAAATATTAACCAGCCATTCGAATATCTGTTAAATTCACAAATTCAAGAATGCAACACTATGTAAGCTCATGTAATAATCTATGAAGACAGTGTTACCTGTCACTACTTGTAATCTAGTGCCACCAAGAGGTGATAGGCAGAAACCTAAAAGGAAATGTTTTCTAAAATTTGTACAGTATTAAAGCTATATCACTCATGTTACAGAATACAACACAGACTAGCAAAACAAAGCTGAAAATTCACCTGGAGAATGGGAAATTATTTTTGTTTGTATTTATTAATTGATTAATTAATTTGGTACCAGGGATTGAACTCGGGGGCACTTGACCACTGAGCCACATCCCCAGCCTTATTTTGTGTTTTATGTAGAGACAGGGTCTCACTGAGTTGCTTAGCACCTCACCATTGCTGAGGCTGGCTTTGAACTTGTGATTCTCTTGTCTCCGCCTCCCTAAGTGCTGGGATTACAGGCTTGCACCACCACGCCCGGCTGATTTATTAATTGATTGATTTTTATTTTTGCAATACCAGAGATACAAACCAAGGGCCACTCTACCACCGAGCTATATTCACCACTCCTTTTTAAAAATTTTGAGACAAGGTCTCACTAAATTTCTGAGTTTGGCCTTGAACTTGCAATCCTCCTGCCTCAGCCTTCAGAGTAGTTTCAAGTACAGGCATGTGCCATGGCATCCAGCTTGTTTTTATTTTTTATATATTTAACTTCCATTTAACTGTATATTATGATTTCATGGCTGTCCAAATATAATGACTTATTTGAATAGTATAGCATAATCTTAAATTGTGAAAATACATTTTCCTTCCATTTGGGATCCATGTCTGGGAAATAAAATCAAAGCCTAATTTTCTAGTTATAAATGCAGTTTTGTATAATTTGTTTCCACTTGCAGTGGGAAAAACTACAGATGACCACGAGTGAAAGGAGGAAAATATTCTGCTCTGTCACATTCCATGTCATCGCCATCACCTGCGTGGTTTGGTCTTTGTATGTGCTGATAGACCGGACAGCGGAGGAGATCAAGCAAGGCAATGACAATGGTAAGAGGGTGTCTTTTCTCTCCTCTTTTGGATCCTAATGACTGTACCCAGAAGTGGACAGGGAAGCTATTGACTGGTTTGGGTTCAGGTGTGCTAATGCATGAATAAAGCCAGTGTTTGCAGTTGAGACTCCCCAGATTAACTCTGCCAGAAGGCACTGACTACAGAGGGTGTCAAGGTGAGACAAGATGTCTCAAGTTCATATAAAACTTAGCAGGGGGCTGGGATTGTAGCTCAGCGGTAGAGCACTTGCCTCGCATGCGTGAGGCCCTGGGTTCGATCCTCAGCACCACATACAAAGCAATAAAATAAAGACATTGTGTCCATCTACAACTAAAAAATATTTAAAAAAATAAATAAATAAATAAAAAAAATAAAAAATAAAACTTAGCAGGGAGAAACTCATAGATGACATTTGCCACTTCAGATTTTCAAGGAGCAGAAAGAGGATCAGCTTCTTCCTGATAGGCAAAAGCAAACAGTACTAAAAATGGAAGGATTTTAAACTATATTCAATTCACCCTACTCATTGCTTCTTTTAATGCATGAATAAGATGACATTCTACTAGAGAAGGTGTTATAGCTTCTTAGTACCACATACTATGATAGCCTGGATTAGCAAGATGGTTTAAAATTGTATGTATACCCAATGTGATTTTGAAGACTGGTGTCAAGACTACGAAAACAGATGTTTCATAATATGTTCTTACGTTTAAAATGAATAGATCATTTACAACAGAAGCAAAAATGGAAAAGCACCATGGCCATAAAATATCATTTGCATTCACTTCTGAAGATAGCCTGTCCTCGCTCTCATTGGCTCCATGAGCTATAGTATACAACTAAATCATGGCTGGTGAAACAGGGAGAAATAGTCCCACACCTCCAAGAAACTGGTGAATTTGGAAGGAGAAATTGTTCTAATGGTGTATTTTGAGTTTATAAAAATATTCCAAAAAGTATTTATATGCTACCCCAAAAAAGAGGAAAATTAAACAAAGAAAAAGATAAGATACAGTGAGAGAACAAAGAAATAAAAGAATTTTAAAAGAGAACAGCCTATCCTATTCCCTTGTACAAATTCACCTGTGCAGAGGGGCGTCCGTTCCATCTTCAGGCTGGCCCTCCTGGTGGCAGCAGCCCACAGCCCGTGGGTCTGCTTTGAGCTGAGTGTTCTAGAAATAGGAGGGGCTGGGAGAACAGAGACTGTAAGGATCCACAACATGAAATGTGGATGCGGTTTATGTACTTTAAAGGAAGGTGGAGGAGCAAGAGCCAGGGGCAGAGCTGCAGATCCCACTGTCCTTTTCCAAGAGTGCAAACGCTGCTAAGTCAATTGTAAAGGCCAGAAAAACAAGCAGGCTGGAGCCTCTGGTTTTGGTTTGTTTGTTCAGTATTAACTCATTTATATACTGTATCATTTACATCAAACTACATTGTTTGCAACTACATTATACATTGTTCCAGAGATTATTGATTTTCAAATATCATATTCACATGATTAAATAAATTCCCTGAGGATAAGACCTTTCTTTCTTTCTTTCTTTCTTTTTTTCTTTCTTTCTTTTCTTATTTTTTTTTCCTTAACCTCTTCCCTCTAGCCATAAGTACTGGCCCAGGCCAAATTACAGAAAGTGTGCCATAAGCACTGCACCATATAGTCCCGTGTGGATGAAAAAGCAGACACATCCCCATCTAATTCCCCCAGTGTGCTACCTTAGAACTCATGTGTTCTCCTAGCAACCCAGCCAGGGCAGACCTGATGTAGGGACTTAATATTTTTAGCTGGCTAATGTGGAGGTCAGTGCTGAAGAACCATGCATTTTCCCCCAAGGCGATGTGGCCTTGCCCCTGTCCCCCTGCTTTGGCCTGGTCATAGTAGACTGCAGGGCTCCTCTCCTCACACTACAGATGAGAGAAGGAAGATGAAGGGCTAAAATTGGTAAGCAGCAGTCTCATTCCATCCCTGCTTAGACCCCCAGAACCCACCATAAGAAATCCCTGTTTTATTTTAATCAGCTGTACTTCTAAGGCATGTGAGATATGACCATTCATCCTACAACTTCAGTTCAGCTTCAGTTTATGTCAACGTCAGCCAACAAACCTCTTCAGAACCCAGAAGACCCGTGGCCCTGCCATGTTTCTGTCTCCCTGTTTACCCTTTTTGTCCCTCAATTATTCTTACATCCTTAGCTGCCATTCCTGTGCTGATAACCTCCAGCTCATAATGCACTCCAATCCACGCATCCACCTGCCTCTTGAATGCCTTTGTTTGAAGGTCTTCCGGGTGTCCCAACCTCAGAGTCCAAACTCATGGTCGACCCCACACCTCACTCCAAAACTGTGGGAAAGGCAACACTGTACCCAGCAGCCAAATCCACATCTCAGGCTTTCGTTCCTGATGTGTCCTCCTCTCCTTTACATCAATCACCAAATCCTATTTATTCTGCTTCATGTGCCCCTAGAATCTGTCCATTCATCTTCTCTATTGCCACCAAACATGTGCAAACCATCACTATTTTTTTTTAAAATTTTTTTAGTTGTAGGTGGACACAATATCCTTATTTGATTTGTTTTTATGTGGTGCTGAGGATCGAACCCAGTGCCTCACGCATGCGAGGCAAGCGCTCTACCACTGAGCCACAATCCCAGCCCCACCATCACTATTTTTTACTCAAACACTGCAAAAACTTCTTACCTAGACTTTCTCTAGTTTTTGTCCATCTTCAACTCATGCTCAGTTACATAATCACAACAAATTTACAAAATCACAGATCAAATCAAGTCCTATGCCCATTTAGCTGCTACCTTTAATATATAACTCAAATTCCTTGTGGGACTAAGCTGCCCCAGGACTTAGGTTTCACCAATGAGGCTGAACATCTATTCTGCTCTTCAAATCTACTTGCAGATCCTAGCTAAGCTTTGCCCTCTGTAAAGAACATTTCCTGCCAGCTCCTCTTGTCCTCTGCCACTGCACACAGTTAAGACTCAACTACCTCAAATACCTCCCTAACCCCGACTCAGCCTTGGCAGGTAAACACCAGTCTCTGTGGGAAACCTGGTTCAATACCATGAACTAGGATAATTAGTCCTAACACAGTAGTTTTCAGAATGTGTCCCAGGAACAGAAGCATCAGCCTCCTTTGGAGATATATATATATGGAGATTCTAACCTCTTACTCTTCTAGACCAATGTATCAGAAACCCCATGATGCAGTTAGGCAATTCATGCTTTAGAAGGCTACAGGCAATTCCCATGTCTGTCTGAGAGCCACTGCCCTGCCATGTGCTTCCAGGGGCATCCTGCACTCAGCCCCACCCTGGCTCTCCACCTTCTTGCATATTGGATTTACTTGTGGAGTTTCTATTACACTACAAAGCCTACAGTTTATCCCTGCAGATTCAGACTAATCATCCCTTATGCGATTCTTGTCATACAGCTATGTTGAGAATCTGTCCTACCATGTGACTTACCACATTAATGCACTTGCTCATTGAAGACCCCTCACTTGCTCAGATAGGAGGGGACATGTCTTTCCAGGTCACCACATTCCTCATGCTCACTGCCTGTGGGAGGTGACAAGTGGTCTAGTCAATATCATAGGAAGAATGATGAAGGGCAAATGCCTTGTACCTAGGGTTTTCCATCCTTTACTTTTCTTTTATTTGAATATTTTCTTTTCAGTATTGGGTAGTTGCTGGATCTCAGACCACAGTCTCCCACTGGATTGTCCCTTAGGGCAGACAGATTATATTTTATTTTAAATACATATTTTATATATATATATAAATCATTTTCAGTTTCATAATGACAACTGAAAATGACATCATTTTCAGTGTTCAAAGCTTTTGAATTGGGTAGCCAGGTATTTTTCAAGAAGTGGTGTCCATGGCTATCCCTACAGAGCTGCATGCCATTGGGATGACTTCCAGGCCACATATGAAAGCTACAGTGATGTCTATGAAGAGTACCCTCTAGATTTACATTCAAATTGTTTGAAACTTTACTTCCAATGTATATGCTTAAGTGGAATATGGACATTTGTCTGAATCACTGTTATGTTCATCTTCCCCTGGTATTGGGACTGTATTGATCCTGAGTTTACTCTTAAAGTTTATTAAAGAAAAATCAATGCATAATTTAAAGGTCAACATATTTCAAATCTCTCTTGAAAAACCTTCAGAAATAATTGGAGAGGAACAAATTGTCCTTTTCAAACAAAATTGAGGTTGAATATAAAATAGCAAGAATTTTTGAGCTGTAATGACAATACTAAGAGAAAAAAAATTCTCCATGTTTTAGAAGGGTTTTTCTTTTAGATGAAAACGCATGATGTCCCAGATAGCTCTCTTACTCCACTCTTTCTTTCCCGTGATGACAAAAAATAAAGTAAAATAAATGAAACATGTGGAGCTTGAAAATTTTAACACTCTAAATCACCCATGTTACTAACTCTAATTTGGGCAACAATTATTCTTCCTGCCTTCTCTTTACAGATTCTAGAAGAATGTTCTCATATATTATTTGTGTGTTAAAAATGAAATAAAAAATGCAGACCAAAAAAAATAGCAACAACAACTTATACTATAGGTCGAGTATCGCCTATCCAGGGAGTTTGGATATTTTCAGAATTTGGAATATTTTCATATACACAAAAAGATACCTTGGGGATAGGACCCAAGTGTAAGCATGAAATACACTTGTGTTTCTTACCCCTTAGACACACAATTTTATACAGTATGCTTAGTGTGCCTGCGTTTCAACTGCAGCCCATCTCCTGGAGTGGAACTTTCCATCACATCAGTGCTCAGGAAGTTTTGGATTTTGTAGCATTTTGGAGTTTGGATTTCTGGATTTGGGATGCTCAACCTATATTAAGGAGGCTGTAGGTGCAGATCTTAAAGTTGTCTCAGAATTATTTTAAAAAATATACCACAAGGTTTATACTCACATAACAAGCTGCTTTTGTTTTCATGGTTGACTCACTTGTGAGCCTCTAAGCAACTCTGGGGCAGGGGCTACACCTCATTATTCAGAGCACCTGGTATTAGTAGAGATTCAATTTCTTTTTTCCTACCTGTGACTGACTGCAGCTGATAAGAACAACTGAAATATAATAATCACTGTCTTGGGCTAATTATCTAAAGACCAGACGTCTAGTTCTGTCCTAGTCAATGACTAGCTATCTTGAACAAAATAATTAATCTCTCCAAATCATTTTCCTCTTCTGGGAAACTAAGGAAGTTGGATTTTGTGTCTTCTAAAAGTTCTTTATATGACTCCTTTTTATGGAAATCATGAACTTTACCTTGCAACAGGTAAATTGAGATGTGTTTACATAAATAATGCACATTTATGATATGTTTACTCACAGTGAATATTGTCATTGAAACAAATTAAGGAAAAGATACGTGAAACAGATTTATCGTTATTCAATAATTTCTCCAACTGTAGAGAAGAAACCAGGAGAAACTCAATTCACACACACACTTCCTTATACAAACACATTTTGTAACTCTGCATAACCTAAGCACTCAGTAAAACACATTCCAACTTCCAGTGAGATGCTTTTTCTAAATATGCAATGTCCCTGCAGCTGTTAAATGAGGCAGGTTCTCTTCTGCTGTTTGGTGATTTAAAAAGGCTTTTAGACACACTCCAGGTGTCTCCAGTCATATACTCTGCTACATAAGATAGGCAGGAAACTGAGAAATCAAATTTAAATGCTGGGAGAGACCTTAAAGACCACTGGGTTAAGATGAAAAAATAAGTAATTTGTGCCATCTCCATCTATACTATAAACACCCACCTGGGACCTTCTCACTTACCCAATTTGACTTTAAGAGAAATCAAAAGAGTAAGCTATTACAGGTGCCCTAGACTTTGTGCCTCCAGTGGAGAGGACAGGGATACAATATTATCACCAAGGGAAAATATTTTCCAAGAAACAATATTACTGCAAAATAAATGAATCTGAAAGGGGCCCACAGATACACCTCAGCTCCCAAGCCACTGTCATTTGGCTGAAAGCTTGGCATAAATATTGCCTAACAGACAACAATAAAATTATGTGCTCCCTATGTATCTAAAGACATTCTAGTTTATTTTTAGTGGGATTTCTGAAGTATTCTCCTGATGAAGGGAATTGCAAGTGGAAGCAATACCCAGGGACACATGATGAGGACACCTAAAGCTCACTAAATGCTAGCAGCCTGGCTAGCAGCTAACCGGACTTCTCCCTCTTAGATTCTGTAGGTTTTCATTACCTGGAGTCAAGGGGGACACTCAGAGGCTGAACACTCCAGTGAAGTTGGAAAGATCTTAGTGGTAGGCAGCTCTGCTCTTAATCTGCAGTTCAATCAGCCAAAGTCCTGCAGCATTCAAATCACCCAGAAAACAGCAATAACAACTATCCACATTTATGTAGCAGTTTTGAGGTGTCAGGCCCTATTAATTCATTTAAGACCTACTAAGAACCACAGGGGTAGATACCATGTTTACCTCCACTTTTAAGTGATTTATCAGTTGGCCTCTGCTATATATAAACAAAATAAATAAATGAAGAAATAAATAAAAATTCAAAACTTAGTGACTTAAAACCCCAAGCATTTACTTTACTCCCAATTCTGCAAGTCAGTTAGGTATTTAGAGTTTCCAGAGAGCTGAGGTATCAGCCAGCAGCTACAAAGGCAAGGACAGGCCCCTTTACACATCTGGTCGTGGGATGCTATTAATCGAGATGACAGGCACAGAGAGCAAAACCACCATATGCAAACATTTTTAAAGTTCCTGATTTTATCATGTTTGCTACTTTATCATGTTTGTTGTCCTATAGGCCAAGGCAAGTCACATGGCAAATGCTAGAGTGTATACAGGACTAGATAACGAAGGCACAGGGAGGCCTGTGCCAATTGGAGGCTGTTATTGCAACAAGCTACCAAAGATAAAGAAACTAAGTCCAAAGAGAATAACAGATAACAGGCCTGATACCTTACAGAAATAGTTACCTTAGTGAGGGTAGGTAAACACTAAAATAGCTGATTTTTAGGAACAAAATCTATACCTTTCATGAGTAAGTATGGATTTTTCAATGAAAAGAAAAAATCTTTAAAAAGTCATTAGCCACACTGTGGGAAATCCTATTAGGATGTGACTGCAACAAAATTGAATAAAAGTCTGAATCATTTTAGGATTTGGGTATATTTTAGTCAAAAAGGAGGGAGTTTAGCCAGCCAGGCATGATGGAGCACACCTGCAATCCCATAGTCTCAGGAGGCTGAGAGAGGAGATCACAAATTCAAGTCCAGTTTCAGCAATTTAGTGAAATCCTGTGCCAAAATAAAAAATAAAAAGGGCTGGGAATGTAGCTTAGTGGCAGAACAACCCTGGGTTCAACCCCAGTACAGAAAAAGAAAGACAAGAAAAGAAAAAAGAAGGGGTTTCTGGTAGTGAAGTTGATAAAATAGTGACTATAAACAGCCCCTTGGCTGCAGTGGTCCTATTTATAGATGATGCTTCAGTCTCAGGTTCCTTAAGGAGAAATGAATAGCCCCAGCCCATGTCTCCTGATCCAACACTAATAGAAAACAGGATAAGGTAAATGTGGGGTTTTTCCCTGAGAAACAAATAATTTCTAAATTTTATTTTCTCAATCATTTTTACCTTTTCAAAATGGTGGACACTCCAATTTCTCCCACCGGCTTGTTAGAAAAATCTTGCCCAGAATCAGACTTGCAAGAGTCTACAACAAGCTGTGATGTCCATCTGTTTTTCTTAGGCCACAGTGCTTTTACTTTGCTCTTTAAATAAACATTTCCTTAAAAACTGTGGACTGATTTCTGTCATTCTGGCAGCACTATACTTTCAGGAAGAAGTAATGTAGCATTTTGATTCCTCTAATTTGTAAAGTCTTCCACATCATATTGAAGGGTAAATCTGCAGACCATCTTAAGCCTTTCCTGGAAAAGTTATTAGCAAGTTGATTGCTTTGGGATGGTGTGTTAAGATGTTGCAGCCCTCGGGTACCACATCACATACATCCAACTGTTCAAAGGAAACCTGGAAGAATTTATTTTAATAATCATATATTGAGACTCAGAATGTATTGCTGTTTCTTGGAGAATTAGCAGGATATGGAATGCAAATGAGCCAATTATATTTATTATGAGAGAAAAGAGAAGATTCTTGACAATAATGGTAGACAAAATATCTGTTCCTCCAATTTCTGTCCCATTACTGTTTCCCATTAATACCTGGGAAGACAGAGATGCAAAGAGTATTTATTCTCAACCTACAGAAACTCCCACAGAATTCCAACCACAAAAGCAGGAATAGAAATGAATCCTTGTGCTACAGAGAAATTTTGTATGATTTCTTTCATAGAAAGCATAAATCTTTCCCACTTCATCAAAGGCAAAAGAAACAAGAGTGTCTCTTTAAAAGATGGTCATTTGTATAATAAGTCTGTATACAAATTGTCTTTATATGTGGGTTAGGAGATACTAACCACTCTAAACTCAGCCCAGGGGTTTAGTGACTTCCCAAAAACAGATTAATGAAGGATGCATTGGGCAGAGGAAACTGAATTAGAGTTACCTTCTGAAAGAAAGTGGAGGAATCACATGAAGTTTCCCAGTACACGCAGAAAAAATGGCAGGTGATTACTCCTGGCCCAGACTACTGGTAACTTATAGATTTGGGTCACTAGTTCTGGAAGGAGAAGTGAGAGGTATGTGGAGAGTTTTCTTGAGATTGTCTAGAACAAAAGCAGAGATTCACTGGCAAGATAAGCTGTAAAATCTTCATTCATCTCTAGTAAGGCACTATGGAAAACAAAGACCGACCAGACAAATTCTGTATTTGTCAAGATTATAGGATGGCAAGGTTAAAACTGTTACAATAGAAAATGAACTCATGCCACAAGCAGAGAAATAACTTGAAACTGGGACACTGGGAAAGCTCATTTCCAGCTAGCAATTACTCCTGAGTTGGGTTT
Organism: Xerus rutilus; assembly: GCA_028644305.1. NCBI lineage: Eukaryota > Metazoa > Chordata > Mammalia > Rodentia > Sciuridae > Xerus > Xerus rutilus. The sequence continues at coordinate 136,428,869 of CM053403.1, forward strand.
TGTGGGGCAGGAGACATGCAGAAGTTGGGAAGCAAAATCCAAAGACAAGAAATATTATGGAGGAAAGCTCAGAAGTGGAAAATCTCCAGGCATTTATGAGGAACAGCTGGTAGACTGATTTAGCAAACAGAAGGGAAATTTGGATGTAATCCATGGGGATTTCCCTAAAAATGGGAGATAAAGCACACTTCATCTCCAGTCTGTGGTTAAAAGCTTTCTAAACACAGAAACTACTGCTTAAAATAATAGCTTACAGCAAAAATCCTTCTAAATTTGGGGAACTCCAAGATGTCTTACTTATATACTGAATCCTCCCTGCAAATTATCTAATAAAAGTCTTCAGTGATTGTCTTTTTTACAAGAATTTTCACCCTGAGCACTGTTGACATTTTGGACTGAATGATGCTTTTGCTGGGGACGCGTGGTAGGGGTGGGGGTGCTGTATTATGCATTGTGGGACGTTCAGTCTCTGGCCTGTATTTACTAAGAATCAGTAGCATCCCACCCCAACTCCAGGTCTGACAATCTACAATGTCTCTTAATATTCCCATATGTCCCCTAGGGGACAAAACTAGCCATAGGTTGAAAACCTATGGTTGTCACAGAGTTGGCATACCAGATGATATGCCTTTTACACAGATGGAGAAAACTAAGAAAGGAGCTAAAAAAGCCCTTTTGCATTCTAAATGCAAGGGCTCTACATGAAGAGGAATTCAGCTCTTTTTATTTTCAACTACACTTTGATACCACTATATTCCTTAGCATTAAGAACAGCCCTAAGATCCAGCCATCTCCAAATGTGTGTTGCCATTTATCTGTGAACATTAAAATTATCCCATATGCTTATTTGTCAAAATTCCTCCTAAAACCACTTATGAAGACTTTGACAAAGTATTTTAAGTAAAATTAGCAAATTAACTGCTATTTCTATGTAATATGCAAACCAAATTTGAATACTATCATAGATTACTAGATCAAGATTATTGGGTCCATGGTCCCAGCATTAGCATTAAATCACAAAAGAGGGAGATGGTAGAATTGAAACAGATGGTCTCTAAAGGTCTTGAGCTTTGAATTTTTATTTCTTTTGCTGGAATACCAAAAAAAAAAAAATCAAGAATTGAGCAATGTCTATTTTCTCAACCTGGTATTTTAAAAAAATTATATTTCTTCATAAAGAAGTTGATCTTTTGAAATGTATAACAATAAGCAATTGCTACAAAAATCAAAAAACATATGTAGGAATATGTTTCAAGTACAGATAATATGGTCCATTATGAAAAGTGCAGTGAAATCTTTAGATGAAGGACTGATGCTACCAAATAGGGTATAATTCAAGAGATCTATAATAGCAAATCAGAAAATTTATAAATAAATACAAAACAACTGTATACCCCAATTTTTTAAATTTCCTGTTTTTCCATCCTAAATGAAAATGTTTCTACAGTACCATTATTATTACTAGATAAGACCAGGTCTGTCACTCAACACGTTGGTTGCAAATACATCAATCAGCATAAAGAAATCAAACCCAGGTAGCAGACCTCCAGTATGAAAATCACCATCCTTGGAATCAAAGATTAGCTGTTGGACAATGGAAACAGTATGTGACTAACAAAATACTGCCAAATGTTTGAGGTAGTCCATTTTTGTACTCTCAAGTTTCTAAAATCAAGTTTGTTTTTTTTTTTTTTGCCAATTTGTTTTCTGAAAATAGCATCTTCTGTTAAGTAAATGTACTGATAATTGAGCTCTGATCTTCTAAAGTTTAATGCCATTATACTCTAGTTTGCCAAGGTTGTGAATCAAGTAGGGAAAAACATGAAAGCTCCAGTATCTGTCCTAATTTTATATTCAGAAGAATTCCATTTTACTCAAAAGTAGCATTTAATCGGTTAGCATTCATAGAATTTCTATGCACACAATTTGCAATATTTTGAGGATGTGTTTGCTTCTCCTGAGCCTCAACGGCAGAGATTTTGCTTTGTGTGCCAACTTCAGAGGCTGACCTAGACTGTGGTGTTAGGGACCATTAAGCTATGACAGCGATTAGGAGGAAAGAGTGTTGCCACTAATTAGGGCATGAATTTATGTTTGCCAGCCTCATGAAAGAGACTGCACCCTTCCCTCCCTGCAGTGGGTTCTAAAGAATTAGCAGAAATTTTCTGTAAAGAGGGCAGATGGAACAGCATATGCTAATGCATGGACCTGTGTTAGAAAATGGGATGTTTGGGAAACAGCTACACAGATTAGGACTTTAGGTAAAGATTACTAAAAAAGACTTTGGATGACAGAAATCAAGCTTCTGAACACAAGTATAAAAAAGAGATATTTGATCATGAACATTTATTGCAGGACCACAGCAAATTTTAGGTACAGAATTGGGCATAGTTTTAAGATGTGGGGTATTTTGGTGAGATAGTTTCCATAAATACACATAATTACAATTTCCAAATACTTAAATGGTGACAAACTCTCACTGTGAGATTTTATAATCTGACCTAGACAGGCTTGAATTCATGGAACTAACCTCAGTGATGCACATTCTTTTTATAACAGACTATATTTTAGAATAATGTTAGATTTGTATAAAGATGTTTGGTAGAATACACTAGTAAAACTATCTAGGCCTAGTTCTTTCTGCTTTGAAAGGTTACCAATTGTTTATTTTTATTTCTTTGATGTAGACTTCTTATTACCCATCTTCTAGTTGTGTGAGCTTTGACAAATGATATTTTGAAGCATTTCCACTGGGATCAAAATATCCATACGTTCAGGATACTAACATCATGAATTGGTTAAATCATAAGGAAGTCCTTGCAAATCGGAAGTTAGAGAAAAAAATTATATTTGCTACCCATGAAGGTTCTTATAAATTCTTTTGCATATATTTGATCCATTGCAAAATTATTTCAGATTTGATACTGAAAGAAGCATAGAAATTCATTTTAGGTCAACAGAGCCAGAGCCACAAATTAATGAAACATCAACAGCAATGAGAGGTTTTTCATATAACAATTCCTTTTAAATTCAGAGAGCATTTCTTTCAAAATTTCAAAGAAAGAATTAGAGGCAAAAATTTTAAAAAGAAAACAGCTGTTTACTTGCAAAGGTTGAAGTGAGTCAAGACTTCAGAGACTATTTTGCCAAATGACAAATACAACAAGTATTTTTTAAAAAAATATGGAAAAACAGAAAAAGTGAGAATTTAAAATTATGAAAAAGTTACCATGGTTATTAAGTTTGCATTAGGTTTTTCACAGTGGAAAAACAAAATTTTATCACACGATTATCAATGTCTAGAAGTTTGACAATACTTGCAACATTAGCTTATGTAGAAGCCAAGAATGACCTTATCTTTGCCATGGAGTCTGGGCAAAAAAATGTTCCATGTTTCATTATTTTGGGGACTAGAAATTGACAAGGCACCAGGTTACTTCTTCTAGTTAAGTTTAGGATATAAAGTGCTTCATTATGATAGAAAAGAACTACTGGCCACTTCGCCTTCAGAAGCATAAAGCAAAATGTCACTGTTACAAGATTTAAGTAGTGTGTTTAGAATCCCATTCACTTTTATTAAGATGTAGAGCCATAGACTTGCTATGGTTTCTCCCATTTCTAATGTCCTTCCCCATAGAGCCACACTTCCACTTGACTACTTTTCACATAGAGCAATATTTACTAATAAGAAAAGTGGCCTACACACTCACTGTTGTAGTTACACTTCTATGGTATAATTTTTTTAAAACGGTTTCTTTGTGAAAGAAAGCTTGTTTCTAGTGATGCTGAGGAAAATAAGAAAATACAGATATCTAGGATTTTTTTTTCTCCCTTTTTGGTACTGAAAACCAAACCCAGAGCCACTTGACCATTGATCTATATCCCCAGACCATTTTTCTTTTTGTTTTTTTGGACACAGGGTGTCACTAAATTGTTGGAGTTGTTTCAAACTTGTGACTCTTCTGCTTCAATCTCCTGAGTCTCTGGAATTACAGGTGTGCAACACCACATCCAAGTGATGGTTCTTTGTGACAAAATATGAAAGATTTATAGAATAAGCAACCAAAACCTTAAGTCCTTTGCATGTTCGTCCTCAGAAATTCTGTCTCTCCAGTGAGAAGGATATGGCAGGCTTCTGTCTGTCTCATAAGGAATGCAGATAGGGAGATTAGTCTGCACAAGCCTAGACATATTCCCATTATTTCACCTTCTTAAACAGATTTTAAACTCTGATCTTTTTGATGTGTTCACGATCCTTCCTTGAAGATTTAGCTATAAGGAACAAACATCAAAGTGCAAAATTTCTAACAGTATCTGATAACTAGAGCAGATACTTAATGCAAGAGGTCACTGCAACAACAGGTGAGAAAATTTCTTCATATGCAATTTTAGCTGTATATTTAGAATATTTGAAAGCAATTAAGCCAATTCAGGTTAAAAAATCTCACTAGTTGTTAACAATATATTTCAACATAATTTAGCAAGTAGGTATGGTCTTCTAAAGGGGCCATAGGAAAAAATGCCCAAATCCATTAATGACAACCTGGTGATAACATTCTCTTTTTATTTCAAAGGTGTCCTTGAATGGCCATTTTGGACAAAACTGGTTGTGGTGGCCATTGGCTTCACAGGAGGTCTCGTCTTCATGTATGTACAGTGTAAAGTATATGTTCAATTGTGGCGCAGGCTGAAAGCCTACAACCGTGTGATCTTTGTGCAAAATTGCCCAGACACTGCCAATAAGCTGGAGAAGAACTTCTCGTGTAATGTCAACACGGACACTAAGGAGACTGTGGTGGTGCCTGTATCACAAACGGGTACAAATTCACTGCCATCTGCAGAGAGCGGGTCCCCAGAAGTCATACCAGTTTGACAGAACCAGTTGACAGTTTCTTCTCGGAAGACCGTCTTTTTAGACTCAGCCACTACAATTGACTAAAGCGATCCTGCATTACTCACTCCCTTTATCGGCTCCTTTCTCCTACTGACTCATTTTTCCTTACTTTGCTCAAAAAGGACAGGAGGAAAAAACATCAAATGAGCAGGATTCCAGGAAGCGAGCCCAAAGTGTGACACGGAAATGTGAAGATGGCTAGAGAATGGTTTCTAAGACAATATAGAACCGTTGGTACAGGAATGCTTTTAGGCAATGACGAGATTAAACGGACACATGATATTCTTTGCAGTAGCTGGGGAAAAGTTCAAGAATAAAGACTTGAATTGTAACGTGTATTTCTTCTAAGGGTCTTATAATGTTAGCTATCTCATCTGGATACACACATTTGGTTTGAAGCCTGATATTGTCTGCATTATTCCTGTCATACTAGAAGCAAACTTGTTGGATGCATATTTTGATATTCTTTGACAGCTGACAGATTTTTATGGCAATAGTGGAATCCGGTAATTTTGACAGATGCATGTTTTAAAAATGGATGCAATACACATTTGAAGATAGTAATACTTGGAATTATGTTTAAATCATGAACAAAAGATTTTCAAAAGATTATCAGGTTAAATTAGCTCTTTTAAATGCCCACAGAAGTTGAAATCACCTATCAGGTCCTATATTTTATCTGGCCCCTCTAATACAGTGCTGTCCAACAGAAATATGGCATGAACTACAAATGTAGGCCACAAATGTAAATTTTAAATTTCCTAGTAGCCCCTTTACAAAAAGTTAAAAGGTGAAATTAATTTTTATAATTTAATACCATATGTTATTCTAACATGTCATCAATGTAAAAACATTATTGAAACAGCTTACATTTTTTTAAATTGTCTTCAAAATCCAGTATGCATTTCACAACACACCTGTTTCAATTAACTAAATCAGATAGCACGGCCCTAATTAGAGACTAAGGTTCTACTTCATTTAATGGTTGAATATTTCAAAATAGGTTAATTTCTTTTATTTTCAAGTTTCATTAAAGGGGTATGATTTTATAAAGCACTAAATTAATCAAATTAAGAGTCCTGGTTTGAAGAATTAGATGAAGATGCCATTTCCTTAAGGGTGAGAAAACAAAATTTTTTAAAAAGCAGTCTGCCAGTAGCAAAATTGTGAAATTAACTTCTGTTTGCTACAATGAAGCAACTAAACTAGGGAAATAAAAATTAAGTATTTTTGTTATTAAATCTAAAGTGTTTTTCTTAATCCACGTGAGTGGTCAACTTGACTGATAAGTAGTTACAGCCAAGAATCTAGACCTTATCTTAAAAAGCTGACAGTATATTCCTTGACAGTTCAGAAGCAAAAATATTCAACAGATTCTATGGTAAAAATAAATTGAGTTGTTTAGGTTTGACAGTTGATTACTGCATTCTTTAAATACTCATATAAAACTGAAGTGTGAATGATATTGCGGAGAGCTAGATTAATAATTATAAACATAGTGGCCTGTCAAAGAAAGATGGCCTACATAAAAAAGTGATTTTTATTAGCTGTCATATTTATTATTGTGAAAAGGCAGAGATGGCCATAAGAACCAAAGCATGGGTATCACATTGCACAAATCTGGGTATCACAGCGATGCACTTTGTAATTATCAGTGTGCTTGTTCTTCACAGATTATCAAAGGAAAAAAAATAACCTTTTAAAGAGGAGAAAGACAGTATGGATATTAGTAGTGGCTGATAATGAGTCCAAATAGCTCATCCCTAGAAATAAAGAAAAGGTAAATAATGTTGATTTTGTGTGTGTGGCATGTGTGTATTCATGTATATATGTGAGAAAAATGTTAAGATACTCAGTCAGGAAACAAAAGGTTTAAAACTCATCTTTCTTAAAACTTGTAGGGGATGGAGTAAAGGCACAAGGAAAACAAAGTGTAGGCAACTGAACTGGACCAAAACTACAGCATAAATAAGGACTACAGTGGCATTAAAAAAAAAATTAAACCTTAAGCAAGCTAAGCTTTGTATTAATTTCCCCTTTAAATTTTGAAGATAAATATACTTTAAAAATAACAAAGCTTGGGTAACTTAATCATGGCACCACATCCAAGGAATTAACCTTGATTACATTTTCCTGTTAATTTGCCTAATCCATTTCTCTGTAGTTTAGCAAGGGCAATATGTTGCCTGCAAATATTTCATGGGAGAAAATCTCATCACCAGCAAACAAAGGAATATTGATTCCTCTTTTGTTTGCTCTGAAAAGAAAAGCATTATTTACCTTAATTACCAGGGAAAATACTGTTTTAAATTCAAGATAGATAAGAACATAGCTTATTTCACAATGGGAGATGATTAGCTTAAATAAAACCTTACTTATCAAGGGCTACATTTAAGAAACATTTTTCTAAAATAAAAAGCTAAGACAAACTTTGCTATATTAATGATAAAAGATAACATGTTTAAAACTATGCCTAAATTCTCAAAATTAACTTTCATACATTCCGATTTTATTGAAATAAGAAAATAATAAAGCTCCCTAATAGGATAAAAGTCAACATTTAATTCTGCTATTCTTCTGACCTTTCAAAATCCTAAACTGAATTTCATTTTTAAAAATCCATTGCAGAAAAGTTTCATTAAAAAGCTTTCCTGCAATGGATGTTTATGGTACACATGATTTGAAATAACTACATTCACTTAAAACTGAATATTGATGCATTTACATTCCCTATGGCAATGGCACCTTTGTCCTTTCAACACTGAAAATATCTGGCTTTGTGGCAATGCTTTTTGGTGAACTGATTTACCTCTCAAAAAGAAAAATTGCACTCATTTTTTGAGGCATGTTTACCTGCTCATCTAAGAAACAAAATGGAATTGAAACAAAGAACAGAAATTGAAGAATAAACCTACAGCTGTTTAAAACTTTGGCTTTTTGTAATTATGACCTGGATCTGTGGTATTGCCAATACCATGAACTATAGACATTGAGGCTGTTAATTTTTTAACTAAAGAACTGTCGCCTAAATTATATAGGATTAAAGATTAAAGCAGTAAAGAAATGAAATTCCAATTTTTAAAAGTGAAGCACAAAAGGCAATTAAGCTTAGGTACAAAAACAAGATAAAATTTCTTTAAAAAAATTAAAATATAAGTGATTCCAAGGATGTGGGACAGCAATGCAGAAAGTGAAGGAGTCTTTCTCAAAATGCCCCAGCATTAAATCTCACTCAGAGCTACTGGAGCTACTGTTACGTGTGATTATGGTCCTAGAGAGATGGCCTTGGTTGTACTTCTTGTTTTACAGAAGATCCTTTGGTACCCTTAAAACATCTATTCTTTGGTTTGAAAATTAGCTCATTAGCTCAATGACATCATTAAGAGAAATTGTAACAGTGATGATCAAGAGGCAGGAAGGTTATTCCATCCTCCAGATTTAAATTATCTTTCCTTGCCTTGCCAATGAATGTTCTGGAACAAAGTAGAGGTCTTAAAACTTCTTATTCTCATTATTATTGTAGTTATTATATAGTAACTCTGTAAGGATTACACTTTAATTAAGAAAGATGAAAACCTTTTTTCTTTCCTCAAATCAGCCCAATGGTGCTATTTTACATATCAAGAGTTGAAAGGGAGTACTGTTATTTTGGGCTGCAGTGTTTCCTCCACATCTAAAGAAAGCCCACCTTGAAATTGGAAATTGCATTGAAACAAAGAAGAAAAATTATTTTAACTCTGTGCAATTTTTGAGATTGGGCATTTGTACTTTTTTTAGTTTTACCTAATTCTCTTTCATTAATAATATACTGTTTGTGAATAATGTGTGCTAAGACAAACTAAGGAAAAGAAAATAAAGATCTGTGAAAGACTTTGTACATTAAACAAGTGATCCAAATCTTGATTGTAGCTTCTATACTTTTTACTTATGGGATCTGTACAGCTTTCTATTTCCAACACTCAAAACCCTTCAATTTTCAAGATTTTACAATGGTCTGGGTTTTTAGGCAGGGTTTAGATGTAATCATTTCAAGACAAATTTTACTGACAAACCTTAGACATTGTAGCAAAAGAATAAAAAGGTGCATTAACCAATAAAAATGTATACAGACTTTGAAAATGGTTTTTAAAAAGTGTCAGAAATATCACTTTGTAATCTAGAGAATTTTCTCATGACTAAGATTTAGATAAAGTAAGATTACAAGAGCATTTTTCTATTCAGAGATATTTGAGTAGATTCAGATAATTTGGTGGATAAAGAACAGTAGTAAGCCAAAGACACTGGGATGTACTCGTGTTGGAGATTTGGTAATAGCAAAGAAAATGTCTAAAGCCTCAACTTAGAAGCCTGAATTCAGGGTAAATTCATGTTAGCCGGCTTGGCCTAACATGCCTCCAGGCCTTTCTACTTGGACAGAACATATACGTCTGCCCAAACTGGTATCTGAACTCACATTGCAGCAGGCACATCCAGATCACTAATCATTGTCACTGTGGTTCAACTAATGATCCAAACCTGTGTGATGGCATAGGGATTTCCAAGGAATAGCAAGGGTGTGAGGGTAGAGAGAACCTTTAGGTTCAGACCTGAAGGATGAGAAAACAGTGTTACTGTCAGCCTTACAATGACTCAGAAAAACAGCAATGCAGGCACAGGTGACAAGTACTGAAGTCCTGAATGGGAAATGGTAAGCAAGACTGACAGATTCAGCCAGTAAGGAAATAAGCCCCCATTAGAACATTTAATTACAAAAATGGTAAAAGATGGACAAAAGTACCATCTTTCCATACTTGTTCCACAGTAAGATACCAACAGAAAAGCAGCCAGATGGCATGATAATGCCACATAAGGAGTGGGGTGTCCCGTTTCTGAGTTGCTGATCCCACGCTGCAGTTAAGTAGTTTGATAGCCTGCAGCTGTACCCCAAACTGGAGATTTAAAGTCTCAAACTTCAACAGAACCCAGAAGATGATGCCAAACTCTATCTTCCAGTCCAGAAACATCACAGGACATTCTTCCAAGGTGCAAGTCATCTGTGACAAATTCTTGCCTAAGTGGACTAAGTGGATAGAGGAGCAGGGATGGTGGCAGGAAGGCTAGCTAGGAAGTCACTGCTTGTATTACAGTAAGTCAAAGGGAGAGAGCTGGACACAAACCAACTTGATTTTCATTTTAGAAATGGAACCAATAATACTTGCTAATTAAATTAGATCACAGGAGGACATAACAGAGAAAGGGAAGAATCAAGAAAGACTTAAATAAAGATTTCTGGCTTGAGAAATAAAGGAGAAAAAATTTTTTGAAGTGACAGTAGAGCAAAAAGGACCTAGCCAATCTCCTAGCCCTGAAGCACAGGTGATAGAAGAACAGGAAAAGCTTCTATCAGAGGTAAACAGGGTTCTAAAGGGACATGTATGTCAGCCAAGCAAGGAAGTGACTAGAATGACAGGAAAAGAGCAAAGATGTAAGAGTTAGTAGCTCTGAACTTAGAAATGTATCATAAAACTTAATCCATGGAAGACCAGAGGTCAGCAAACAATGACAAGCAAGTTAATCCAGCTTATGCCCCAAGAATGGTTTTTACATTTAAGGATGACAGAACATACCCACAAAGCCAGTTACCTTTACTGTGTTTCATGGCCATGGATTATGGAAGCTATCTGACAAAGACATGCTACCAACCTAAAAGTGATGTCTATGAAGGAAACAAGTTACCACTTTTATAACTGTTATTGTGTTCTATGGTCAAGGATTAAAAACATCACTCTAAAAATGAGTTGACGCAGGCTATTTTGTCCAAGTCAAGGGTGATTTGATGTTGTCCTAAATGGTATATTCATTCATTGAACAGATTCTTATTTATTTTAGTTCCTAACAGATAATGGGTTTTTTTGTTTTGTTTAGTTGCCTTGACGCATAGGAAAACTAGTAACAAATGTCTGACAGGGAGGATGATCTGCCATTTTGACAAATCATTCATCTAACAGTATGAGCATTTAAGTACAGACCACACAAAATAGTTTTTACACTATTCACTGCACTTCATGACTAAGATTTCACAGATATTTTGAGACTGTATATGAACCAAAAAAAGAGAAGAAAACTTGCCAAAAATTAAAGATAGTACATATAATCACAAATAATTTTCATGAAGATTACTAAAATTAATTGGCATCCATTACATACCAAAAAATAATTAGAATTTTAAGGTGACATTTTTGAATTAAATTTTATTTTTAATTTTCAGAAGTTAAAAAGTTATAACTTTATATAAACTGCTAATAAGACAGTTGATATTAAGTTAATCTCATACATTAATGTTTTCCTTTTCTTGAAAATAAATATGTATATATCACATCCTTTTAAGAACACACTAAAGGATACTTGTGCTTAACAATTTCTGTAATAA